>CM016614.1:42149972-42768948 GCA_005393395.2 Gossypium australe | reverse complement strand
GCATTTTAAATTGTCCACTCATAATAGAGCATAATAATAAAGATATTTAATAAATGAACTGAAATACTTTAGTGGGCCTTCTTACAATACACACTTAATCAAAACACGGAAAATATAGATGCTTAATTCATTAAACAAGAGATTCCTTTGCATGAAAATCCGCTTTTGCATGGCCACCTTTGTATTCGCTCCAAACCCGGTCCAAGCATTATGTGCCACCTGAAAGGTTTAATACAAATTGGGGTGAGTCACCAAGACTTAGTGCATAGTTAGATACACATGTCCTCACATATGGGCTTGGCCCATATCCACACAGTCCATACACATGAATATGAAATTATGAAACTCAACCCATGCTTATATATATACTATGGCAACATATTACTCGAAACAAAACATACATCACATGCCATCACATTTTTATACATTCATCAATAATCATTTATTATCGCAATCACTGAAAGGTTAATACCATGACCACTAACCTGATTATTCAATCACCCACCTCGGGTATCCACATTCTTAGCCTTTATATCGGCTAACATGCCCAACATATACATAAATTTACATAAATTAACACATATAACAAACAAGAGTACAGTGCGATAACTACGCACCTGATTATAGCAAGATTCTGATCTATCGAATCTAATATCAACTAAAATCCCGAACTTGTCCTACTGCTGTCGATTAGTCTCTAATCCATCATGAACAGAAACGGTTAGCCATTTAATCACCAAAAATGGCTTAAGGTCGAATGCTATTAGCCACTTACCTCACTGAAACCCGAGTACTCATACTAGATCTTTGAGTAGTCGAAAACCCTACATAAACCATGTGTTAAAATCGGCTATCACATTATTCCAATAATATGGCCTTAGGCCGAATACCATGAGTCGTTTACCTAGCTTATTACGATCCCGGAACACCACTTGTTCCTGTCGATTAGCTCCCAAAGGTATCGAAAGTCCTACTAAAATATTGTCAGAATTGGCTAATACATGAACAAAGGCCCTTGGCCGAAATATACATAATGCTTACCTAGTTGTTCATAATCCCGAGAGCTCCCTTCTAGGTCCCTTAACACTGGCTACACACCAAAGAACACGAGATTATGGCATTCACCCACGTTTGGCCAACCTTAGACCAAATCACAATCATTGATTTCGGCTACTAAAAGAATAAGAACCAATTCGATTGCTAAAAGGATGAATACACTTACCACTGCCCATGTTGCTTAGCTCGTATGAACACTTCCCGAATCACCCTCCTAGGTTCGGCCATAACCAAGAAATAAAGTGCTATCGCCAACTTTCGGCTCCAAAGCCGAAAATATACCACCCTAGGAAGTCCTATATTCGGCTAAAGCACCACAAGAGGAAGAGAAGGGAAACTTCGACACTGTGTAGTGACTAAAGGATTCGGCTAACATCAAAGTGAGGAAGCCATGCAAGCAACATTTGCTAGCCGAAAAACTCCCTAGCTCCTTCCAAAAAAAACCGAAGCTCAACCTTTCTCTCTCCCCTTTTCGGTCAAGAATCAAATTGGTAAGAAGAGAGAAATCAAACAAAGAAATTTCGACACCCACATGCTCTATCCAAAATCGGCCATGCATAAAAAGCAAAGAAAGGAAAAACAAGAAGGAGACATTCGGCCAACATAAAATGAAGAAAGAAAAGCAAAACAAGGCAAAGGCCACCTCCCTAGCTAATTCAAAACCGAGAATGAAGGCTCCTAGGAAGGCCACATTCGGCCATGCTCAAATGGGAGGGAAAACAAGACAAAACCATGCATTTTGGCCATGCTTTCCTACTTTCTAAGCCGCACATGCTCTCCCTTTTTGCTAATTTTCTAACATAAATTTCCAAAATCACAATGTTTAATCCCTCACCCATACTACACCATTTCCTATACAATATAATAATAACCCATCATTCTTCAATAAAAAATAATAATAAAATAAATAATAAAAACAAGTAGCAACTCTTATGCTGCATGCGTGCATGGGCCATGCAGGCCACTAAGCTCCCACGCCGGCCAAAAAGAAAGGTCCATGCAGGTGCTGCCCCCAGGTCTCGAACCCGAGACTTGGAGAAAAGTTCTCCATGCCCCAGCTACTCGGCCCTTTGCGCATTTCATGCAATTAGACACGCCGAAATTCTTTTAAACCCTTCTTCACTGGCTCCTTATGCTTTAGCGCTAAAAGCAAAAATAGAACGTCTCATGTGCGACCCCCAGGACTCGAACACGAGTCCTCGAGAAGGTCCCTTGGCTGCAAACGTCCCAACCACTCGGCCAGTGTTCATTACATGCTAATGTCGAGTCAATAACATGTTTTAAGCCCTCACTTGCAGGCGTCCCTTGCCTGTCGCAAAAGAACAAAACAAAACGCAATCAAGCGTTGCCTTCAGGACTCGAACTCGAGACCTCTCGGCCGAAGTTACCAACACAACCTGCGCCACTTTACCAACTGTACTTTCATGTCCCTTTTCGCTCACTAAATTCTTTTAAAGCCTCCTTAGCTCACCACATCATACAAAAATAAAAACCTATGCGCCCAGCATCATTCGAACCCCTGACCTGCTTGGCGCCAATCCTAAACCTTAAGTGGCATACGGAAGCCATTTTACCAAGGCATTTCATATGCCATAATCTTCCAAAATTTATTTTTAAGGCCACCTTGCCTATTTTCCTCTTTTAACCCTCAATTTCCAAAATTTTCCAAAGCGTCCCATTTCGATCCTAGAGTTTTTGGAACTCCAAAAACACATCCAAACCAATCTTAAGGCCTACTAACACTTGAGTTATGCTCCAAACGCACAACCCCTATTTCAGGATATTACAAGGGTATTCCCGTAAATCTACTCTACAGGGGTATTTAGGTAATTTTGCAAAACAAAGGTACCTTGGGAATTTTGTAAATCAGAGATGTTTTGGTAATTTTGCAAACTAAGGGTATTCTGGTAATTTCACAATTCAGGGTTATTTTAGTGATTTTACAAATCTAAGGATGTTTTGGTAATTTTCAAACTAAGAATATTTTGGTCATTTTCAAATTAAGGGTATTTTAGTAATTTTACAAATCTAGGGGTATTTGGTCCCTCTCGGGGTTTAGTTATGAACTTTGGCACATTAACAAGTCCTTGCGGCTAAAGTGAACAGACACTATGCACCAGGTAGGATTCTAGAGGAGAAGAGGTGGGCCACTAGGACCGCTTAAGTACCAAGCTCTCCCTAGATCCAACCCTAGACATGCATATGTTCGTTGCCACACTCTAACCCAGCGACTTGTACACGGACATGTTTAATTATTAGAAAGTCTTATGCGATTTAAGAGTTGTTCAGTACTAATCCTAAAGTCCATAAAACCCTATCATACTAGTCTACGTCCCCATAAAGCCCATCAACCCATTCCACGTTCATATAACCCATAATGGCCACATTACATTTTTATGGCCCTCTAGGCCCAAATCTAAGTCATATTACCCATTAGGCCCAAAAAAAATCTAGATCATGTAACAGGCATGCCTAACCCAATTCATATAATCAAATTAATCCATTTCATCAAACTTAGCATCAGGGCCCACCAGTCCCATTTAGCCACTTTCGGCTTTTCAGCTTTTCGGTATTGCCGATTTCGTGTGTGCATAGTGTTTGTACACACCTGGTTACTGCGACGTGATATTCTATCCTTAGCCTTGAACCTACAACCAACCAACCTTCAATCAACCACTCATACTTAATCAAAATATTTACTCAAAACCCGAAGCCTTATCGTAACCTTACCGTGTGCCACCGGGTTCTAATAGCCTTTCCTTAGCTGCTAATCACGAGTATCCCCTAGATCTGCACTCACACATACATCATTAAAAATTTAAGTGACTCGTAATCCACACAAGTCACCCCTATAGATCACACACACATTCGACCATTCACTTAATCCACCATCGAGTTGAGTACACTTACCCTTGCTAACGATCCTACCACGCTTACTATCTTTGAACCTTATCCTTGTTATCACAGAGTTAATGACAGGACAGTTAGATAGACTTTCGGCTTTTAGCAAAACGTACAAAAGAGGTTAACCGAATACTTACCAAATCTACTTTCGATCTTGCGGCCTAAATTCGGCTTTTGAAATTAGTATGGTGGCAGAGACAATTTGGCACCAATAGATATACAGTATTGTAAAAATTATAATATTTGAGTGCATTTTAAATTGTTTACAAATTGGTACAAAAAGGTTAAAAAATGACTACATTGGAAAAATGTGGTAAATACAGATAGATATACAGTATTGAATGAAGGTAAAATTTATTATACGAGTTTATGATTTTTACATGGTGATATTAGATTGTTAAAAGACATGTATTTATATATATGTCGTTATGATATCAGGTGGACAAATTTAATGGTATGTGATTATATCTCGAACTATGATTGGAATAGTACAAAACGTGAGAAATGGAATAAATTGTATTAAATGTTTTGATATGTGTATTGAGTTTGGATGAACGTAGGATAAGATACAATTGGCATGCCAATAGGGTTGATTGCGCGCTAGTACGGGATATGTGTAAAAGATGATGTGGAATAAAAGATTAGATGGAGATATCACAGTTTGCATTGGAATCTTGCATTTGTTACGGATTACCAAGCTTTGCACTATGGTGCCTTGGTGTAGTGTAGTTAACGTTCTTTGGAGCCATTTGGTGTGAATGTGCCTATGGGATTTGCACTACAGTGCCTTGGTGTGATATAGTTATTGCTCAATCGAGCAACTTGGTGTGGTGTACTTACTTGTATATCTATATCTTATTAATTGAGTTCATCAAGCTAATTGATTAAAAAAAACATTTGATTGTGTATGTGGTGATTTGAAAATAATGAGAATGTGAATGGATGTGATCAATTGTTTAACATGATTCACATGTTCAATAGTTCTGATTGAATGATAATGATATGAATCATATTGAATGGTTTGAAAAGTTATATGATTTGGTTTATACAAATTGCTTACCTTGATGTGTGGAATGTTATGACAGGAAATTGAGTTATATTAGTTATTTTGATACGTTTAGTTATGAAATGAGGTAAGTTTATCGTGTTAATACCTATGAGCTTACTAAACTTGCTTGAAGCTTCCTCTATTTCATTTTTTGTTTTCCTATAGTTAACATTTTGTAGAACCCGACGATTGGATCATATTTGGCGCTTACACTATCAAACTTCAGTCTCGATAGACCTTTGTTTTTGTAATACCCCTAACCCAAATCCGTCGCCGGAATAGGGTTACAAAGCATTACTAGAGCTTACAAATCAAACGGGCAGAATTTCAAACATTTCATACCATGTCAATATTCATATCAAAACCAATCAAAACCATACATGTTGTCCCTTATACGAGCCCTCAAGGCTCTAAATACAAGTTAGACACAAGTCAGGACTAAACCGGGAACTTAGTGATTTTTTCGAAAAACATTGAAAAATTTCATAGCTGCAGGGATCACACGGCCAAGAGACACATCCGTTTCTTAGGCCGTGTAGGCATTTGAAATAGGGACACATGAGAGTGTCCCAGCCCGTGTCCATACCCATGTAACTCACTGACTTGGGCCACACTACCAAGCTAGACACCCATGTGCTAGGCCGTGTACCCTTCGAAATAACCTCACATGCCTGTGTGCCAGGCTGTGTGCTAGACCATGTAAAAGCCTGACTTACAACCCTTTGAAAGCTACAGAGGGCACACAGCCGTGTCAACTGGATGTGTGTCACACACGGCTGAGACACACGCCCATGTCTCTGCCCCATGTGGACGAAAATATGTCATTTTACAAGCCATTTTTCACACCCAAATAGGCATAAACCTACACCCAACATTGTGCATATCAACAAGCCATAATAAGGCACCCAAAATAAGTATAATCAAGCCTTAAACATATGGTATATTCACACACAACCAATATGCCCTTAGGCACCTCAAATGACAATTTATAAATATGTCTAACCATGTGTTCAATATAATCAAATGATCAACTAACATATATGCATATTTGCATCAAAACTTACTATGTAACTCACTTACCAAAACACATCAAATGGTACCAATTAATCACTTAATCACTAGCATCAATATACATATATGCCTTCCGCAACAAAGCACCAATTCACAACAAATTATATGACATATTTAATATACACATTCAACTATCTTTCTATCTTCCATCATTCAACCATATCAAGTCACATATCAACCATTACAAGGCTACTTATATACACATCAAAATATACCATTTGACCAACACAAGGCCAAAATGCAAACCAACCAAATGTTCATTTCCAACAACCAAAACACATATAAGCCAACATTAGCCAAAATAACCTATACATGCCATTATAACAGAAATTAAACCAACTAAAAGTACCAAAAAAGCCGATGGATAATGTGATATAGCTCCGACAAGATTCTAACCCGGACGAGCTTTCGATTCACTATAAACATGGAAAATAACACAGAGTAAGGATTTAAGCTTAGTAAGTTCGTATAACATAGAATTTAACTTACCATTTGATCAAATAATAGGTAAGTAACAAAGCATATCCCAACACAACTTGGCCAAAAGCCTAACCACATATACACCAACCATATTAGTCATGTAAATTCATATATGAATCAATAATCATGGATGAGTTCAACAATTAATCAAGTTTCCATATACATGTAACATCTATACTATGTATCTATATATCATGTAAAATCATTTCCATGTATTTCATATAAATACTTGTAATAGTTCGTATCGAACTCATATCATCTCGTAACATAACATTGCCCGTTGAACCATTTAGAATATCGTTGGATATGTGGGATAGGTCACACATAGTGTGCTAAACTGTAATCCGTCAAATCCTGTAAATGTATGCTCATATGAGCTGTGAATCGGTACGCTCTCTCGAGCTGAGAATCCGTAAGCGCCTACGAGCTGAGAATCGGTAAGCTCATATGAGCTATGGGGCAGTACGTAGCTACACGATGTTGTTCACACGAGCTGTGGAGTATCCGTAACACATGCCGAACCTCAGCCATCGGTAGAACATTCAGATACAGCACCCAAATCAGATAACCCTAATGAAGTGTCATTTGTATCCTATGAATTCCTAAGATTCAAACAGGACTTAGTAGTCATCGTACGCCGTCAAATATGCGATCGGTATTTATACATGACAATTATACAAACACACATATATATAATTCAATTAAAACATATAAATACACAATTTAATTATAGGAACTTACCTCGACGAGTAAACGTAGATACGGAGGCGATTAATCCGAGACTCTCTTTGCCCTGATCTAACTCTGTACAAGGTTTAACTAGATCTATACATATAAATTTAACTCAACTCAACATGTAATTTATTCAATTTAATCCAAAATAAAGTTTAGAAAAATTACCATTTTTCCCCTATACTTTTAATTCTTTGCAATTTAGTCCCTAGGCTCAGAAAATAAAATTCATGAAATTTTATCCTTAACCAAGCCTAGCCATTATTCTACATACTTATATCAGCCCATATATTTCATAAATTCACAAATTCTACCATGTAAAATTTCTATTTTTCAATTTAATCCTTATTTGACATTTTTACAAAAATTCACTTAACAAAAGTTGTTTATCTATCAACAACTATCCATTTTCTACAATCAAGCAACAAAAGCAACCAATATTCATTCATGGAAAAACTCAAATTCCTAAACAATTTTACAAATTTGTCCCTAGGCTAGCTAGATTAAGCTACAATGACTCTAGAAACATAAAAATCATTACAAACGAGACAAAAATGCACTTACATGCACAAAGAGAGAGATGGTCAAATGTTTGAGCTTGGCTATGGCTTCCTTAAGCCCTATTTTCGGTTGGTGAAGAAGAAGAAAGATGATATATTTCTTTTACTTTAATTTAATTTAAGTTATTTTATTTATTTACCTTTTTAACCATATTAATTAACATCCAAATCACTTAATTTAATGCCTATATTTGTCCAATTAAATAAGAAATGGTCTAATTACCACATAAGGACTCTTACATTAAGGTTCTCTAGCTATTTAATACCTTTAGCTACTAGAACACTTCTTTTGCACTTTACGCGATTTAGTCTTTTTTATCAAATTGAGCATGTAAACGGTAAAATTTCTTAACGAAATTTTTATACGGTATTAATATCATACTATAGACAATAAAATAATCATAAAATAAATTTTTTGACTTTGGATTTGTTGTCTCAAAACCACTGTTCTGATTTCACTGAAAACGAGCTGTTACAACTCTCCCCTTAAAGCGATTTTCGTCCCCGAAAATCTTACCAGAAAAGAGGTTCGGATATTGCTTTTTCTTAGCTTCCTTGAGTTCCCAGGCGGCTTCTTCTACACCATTTCATTGCCAAAGAACTTTTACTAAAGTTATGTTTTTTTTTCTCAATTCTTTCACCTCTTGTGCTAGAACTCTGATTGGTTCCTCACTATACGACATTTCAGGGTGAGATAACATGTGAAGGGTCAAATGGTAACTTCGTAACATAGACACATGAAGGACATTATGAATCCTTTCTACTTCTATCAGTAACGCTAAACGATAAGCAATAGGTTCGATTCTTTCAATAATCTCATATGGCCCGATAAATCGCGGACTCAGCTTCCCTTTGCGACCGAACCTAAGAACTTTCTTCCAAGGTGATACTTTCAAGAATACTCTATCGCTGACTTATAACTCTATGTATTTACGTTTAAGATTCGCATATGATTTCTAACAATCTGAAGCTGCTTTCAAACTTTCTCGGATCACTTTTACTTTTTCTTTAGTCTCACGAACTAAATAAACTCCATGTATCTTTTTCTCACTGAGCTCGGTCCAATATAACAGAGTTCGACATTTACGACCATACAGAGCCTCATACAGTTTCCTTGAAACTCTAAAACACAATGACGAAGCATATCCTCAAGAATCTGAATTACTCGCTCAGATTGACCATCAATTTGAAGATGAAATGCAGTGCTAAAATGCAATCACGTACCAAGAGCTTCCTGTAACTTTCTCAAAAATCGTGATGTAAACCGCGGATCTCTATCCGAAATAATGGAGACTGGCACTCCATGTAATCTGACAACCTCAGAAACATACAACTCAACTAATCTGTCAAGGGAGAAATCTGTATGTATTGAAATAAAATGGGCAGACTTCATCAAACGATCAACGATAACCCAAATGGCATCATTCTTTCTCGGAGATAGTGGTAAACCTGATACAAAATCCATAGTAACTCGATCCCATTTCCACTCTGGTATCATCACTGGCTGTAACAATCCAGAAGGTGCCTGATGTTTAGCTTTAACTTGCTGACATACTAGGCATTTAGATACAAAATCAAATATCTCACGTTTCATTCCCAGCCACCAGTACATCTGTTTCAAATCTCCGTACATCTTATTACTTCCCGGGTGAACAGACATGCCACCACTATGAGCTTCATGTAAGATTCCTTGAATGAGTTTTGGATTCTTCAATACACAAACTCTACCTCTAAACAATAAACAACCATCAGATTTGTTGTAAAAACATCGGTCTAGCTTTCACTCAGTAAGATTGAACCATCATCAGACAATGTCAGTCGTGTATTCATTGTTCGCAAAGCAAATAAAGATTTTCTACTCAGAGCGTCAGTAACTACATTCACTTTTCTCGGATGATAATCAATGATCAACTCATAATCTTTTAATAGTTTGAGCCATCTACATTGTCTCATATTCAAATCTTTCTACGAAATTAGATACTTCAAACTCTTATGATCGGTAAATATATGACATTTTTCACCAAACAAATGGTGTCGCCAAATTTTTTATGCAAACACAATAACTGCCAACTCTAGGTCATGTGTCGGATAGTTTTTTTCATGTGGCTTTAACTGTCTCAAAGCATAAGCGATTACTTTGCCTTCCAGCATCAAAACATACCCTAAACCATTTAAAGATGCAACACAAAAAATCACAAATTCTTTACCTGATTTAGGTTGAACCAGAACTGGTGCCTCGGTCAACAGTGCTTTCAACTGATTGAAACTTTGCTGACATTTCTCAGACCATTCAAATTTCAAATCTTTCTATAAAATTCGCGTCAACGATGTAGCTATCGTTGAAAACTCTTTGATGAATCTTCTATAATAACAAGCTAATCCCAGAAAACTTCTAACTTCAGATTCATTTCTCGGTGGTTTCCAATCAACTACTACTGAAATTTTACTCGAGTCAAATCTGATGCCTTCAGCCGATACAATATGTCCTAGAAAACTGATTCTCGAAGCCAAAACTCACATTTGCTAAATTTGGCAAATAGTTGTTTATCGCAGAGTTTGCAACAGAATTCTCAAATTCTCAGCATGCTCAGACTCATCTTGGGAATATATCAAAATGTCATCAATAAATACCCAAAAAATCTGTCTAAATACAGTCTGAAGATTCTGTTCATCAAATCTATAAATACTGCAGGTGTATTAGTTAAACCAAATGGCATCATAAGAAATTCATAGTATTCGTACCTGGTTCTGAATGCAGTTTTTGGCATATCTGAATCTTTTACTTGTAGCTGATAAGTCGAGCTATAAATTAGTAAGCTCATATGAGCTGGTAATCAGTAAGCTCATATGAGCAAGTAATCGGTAAGCTCATATGAGCTGTGGGGCGGTACGTAGCTACACAATGCTGCTCACACGAGCTGTGGAGTATCTGCAACATATGTCGAACCTTAGCCATCGGTAGAATGTTCAGAACCAGCACCTAAATCAAGTAACCCTAATGGCATGTCATTTGTATGCTACGAATTCTTAAGGTTCAAAAAGGACTCGGTAGTCATCAATTATCGTCGAATATGCGATCGATATTTATACATGGAAATTATACAAACGCACATATATATAATTCAATTAAAACATATAAATACATAATTGAATTACACGAAATTACCTCGACGAGTAAACGTAGATACGAAGGTATTAATCCGAGACTTTCTCTTTGCCCTGATCTAACTTTGCACGAGGTCTAACTACATCTATACATATAAATTTAACTCAATTCAACGTGTAATTTATTCAATTTAATCCAAAACATTTTTTTGCAAAATTACCATTTTGACCTTATACTTTTAATTCTTTTCAATTTAGTCCCTAGGCTCGGAAAATAAAATTTATGAAATTTTATCCTTTCCCAAGCCTATTCGATTATTCTACATACTTATAGCACCCCATATATTTCATAAAATCACAAATTATACCATGTAAAATTTCTATTTTTCAATTTAATCCTTATTTGACATTTTTACAAAAAATCACTTAACAAAAGTTGTTTATCTATCAACAACTATCCATTTTCTACAATCAAACAACAAAAGAAACCAATATTCATTCATGGAAAAACTCAAATTCTTAAACAGTTTTACAAATTTGTCCCTAGGCTAGCTAGATTAAGCTACAAGGACTCTAGAAACATAAAAATCATTACAAACGAGACAAAAATGCACTTACATGCACAAAGAGAGAGATGGTCGAATGTTTGAGCTTGGCTATGGCTTCCTTAAGCCTTATTTTCGGTTGGTGAAGAAGAAGAAAGATGATATATTTCTTTTACTTGAATTTAATTTAAGTTGTTTTATTTATTTACCTTTTTAACCATATTAATTAACATCCAAATCACCTAATTTAATGCCCATATTTGTCTACTTAAATAATAAATGATCTAATTACCATATAAGGACTCTTACATTAAGGTTTATAGCTATTTAATACCTTTAGCTACTAGAACACTACTTTTGCACTTGACACAATTTAGTCCTTTTTATCAAATTGAGCATGTAAACGGTAAAATTTCTTAATGAAATTTTTATACGGTATTACTATCATACTGTAGACAATAAAATAATCATAAAATATTTTTTTTGACTTTGAATTTGCGGTTCTGAAACCACTGTTCTGATTTTACTGAAAACAGGCTGTTACAGTTTTGTTTTAAAGCTTGGTTATGTGGCATGTATATATAGGTGTGGTTTTGAATATGTGTTTGTGTCTAAATGATGTTTTTGAGAAGTTGTTGTAATGGTTGATATGTAATGTTGGATTTAAAGGTTTTTATGTTATGCCTTAATGGAATGAATGATATATATATATATATATGTCTAGATGATGCATTCCTAGTTTTAGAATTATGAATGAGTTTGATTACAAGTGATGATTGAATGAAATGTTAAGGCATGCATGATAAATAACATTTTCTAGGTTTGAAACCTATTTGGTCATGTTTGATAAGTGTTTAAGTGAATTTTTGTCATGATTAAGGGTGAAAATTTGCAAGTTTAATGTGACAAGAATGTGCAATTATATTGTAAGCCTTAATGGATGGTTGAACTTTATGAATGAAGAATTTTGGTTTCATATTAGTTGGATGTTTATTGATGTTTTATATCTTGTTTGTGATGGTGCCAAAATGGCATATTGGTTAAGCACTTTAAGTTGTATTTTAGCGTGTTTTGGATTCATATTTGATCTGTCATAATTCGGCGCAGCAGATTAAACTAGTTTTCACACTTAAAGAGCCTGAATACAAGCATTTTCATTAAATTTTAGTTAAGTTTATTTAGTATTACTTACATTCTATAAAATGTGCAAATCGGGTCTTTTATTGACCTTAAGGGCGAATGAGCCCTAAAGGAGAGCTAACATACTTTGTGAGTGTGTAAGATATCATTATAAGGCATTTTAGGCTGAGACTAGATGCTATGTCACAACAAGGGAGGTCCGGTGTCGCAACATAGGGAACATAATGAAGAAAACTCAAGTCTCACTTTGATGTCGCTACACAGACTGAGGGTGTCGCTACATACCCTTGAAGATAGCTACAGAGAAGCATACTAGTTGCTATGTCGTGACACCGGTCCTGGTGTGTCATGACATTGACTTTGTGACGAAAGCAAAACACAAAGCATGGGTGTTTTGGTCTACACAATCAAACTTTTAAGCTTAGGAACGTCAGCTAAACTAGGGTTAAGGACGACAGCCACCTGAAGGCTAAAATAGGTTCATTTGTCACTTGTTCTGGACACCTTTGATTAACCTAGTTCCTTTCCTTAGATTTATTTTCGTTTTCTTTATTTCTTAAGCTTTTTAGAGTTCAGTTTATTTGTTCGTTGGTTTCTTTCAAGAGATATGAATTGTGGAATCATTCAAACTCTATAGATTTGCACTTAATATCAATACAATCAGTGTAACAGTCCGTTTTTAGTTAAATCAAAATAGTGGTTTCGAGTCCACCAATCCGAAGTCAAAATAATTATTTTATTATTATTTTGATGTCTACAACATGATTAAATGATTGTGTGAAAGTTTTGTTTAGAAATTTTATCGTTTGATTAGTCAATTTGATAAAAAGGACTAAATCGCGTAAAATGCAAGAGTCCTTAAGTGGTAATTAGACCATTTTAATTGTGAGTGGACTATTGTGGGCGTGATTATAATGTTTCAATTAAGGTTAATTAAGTAAATTTGTAAATAAACATAAAATAAATAAAACAAAAATCAAATTATTGAGGCTATCATCTTCTTTTGTCGATTCTTAGCAAGAAGAAAAGCCATTTTTAGGGCTTGAAATTTGACAAGCTATTCTTCTTCAATTAGGTATGCATTTTTAACACGTTTTTAATGATTTCTACGTTTTTGAGATCGTTGTAGCTAGGTCTAGCTAGCCCAGGGACTATGTTGCAAAACTGTTAATGATTTAGGGTTTTTCCATTGATTAGTACATGTTTGTTTTGATGTTTAATGATAGATTATAAATGTTTGGTGATAGTTATACAAGTTTTGTTAAGTGATTTTTAGTGAAAATGCAAATTAGGGATTAATTTGTGAAATGTTGAAATTTGGTGGTTAAATTTTGAAATAAATGAAAAATATGGGCTACTAGGGACCTAATTGAAAACTCAGCTAGCATGGGTTGTGGTTAAATTGTATGAATTTTTGGTTTTAAGTAATAAGGATTAAATCGTAAAAGTTGTGAAATACTTGGGGCAGAAGTGTAAATGTGCTTTAATGATTATTGTGGACTAAATTGAATAGAGAGATAATTAAATGAGCTAAATTTTATTACATATAGATCAAGAAAAGAGAAATTTGGATCTAAATCGAGGGAAAAACAAAGTACTTGACTAATCGACCTATTTCGCCATTTTTGCATCCGAGGTAAGTTCGTATGTAATAAGCTTTGTTATAATTGTAATTTAAATGCTTTCATATTACATAAATTGTAAAAACAACATTGCGAACTTATTCGACGAAGATTCAGCAGGAAATCCCGGTTGAACCATAGGAATAGATTAGGATACGAATGACATGTCATTAGGGGATATATTGATTTGGCTTCGGGCGATGATATTGGCACTTCGGGTGCGAGTTACATTGATTTGGCTTCAGGCCATGATATTAGCACTTAGGGTGGGAGACTCCCGAGTACCCGACTTTTATTCCAAATGGTTCAACGGGTATATCGAAGATATGAATTGGTGAGAATAGATACAATTGATACAGGTATGTACGGAAATTGAATGTGCATTGATCATATGGAAGGTTTAAGTTTATGGTTAAATAGATTATTGAGTATAAGTTAATATGGTTAAATAGATGATTGGGTATAAGTTAACACTTTGTTATTGTAACAGCTCAGTTTTAGTTAAATCAAAATACTGGTTTCAGAACCACAAATTCAAGGTTGTAAAATTATTTTAATATTATTTTTGGTATTTACAACATGTTAATTAATATGTGTGAAATTTTCGTGATTTAATTTTACCGTTTGTGTGCTTAATTTAATAAAAGGACTTAATCGTGTAAAATGTAAAAGTAGCATGCTCTATGTTAAAGTGCTTAATTGTTTAAATTAATTAAAGGTAAGGTATTTATGTTGTAATTTGACCATTGAAATTATGAGTGGACAGTTTTGGGCTAATAATATATTGTTTACAAATTAAATAATAAAGGTTAATTATGTAAATTACTAATAAAAGTTAATATAATAAAACATAAGTAAAAAAAACACATGCATTATCATCTTTGTTGGCCGAATGTGAGAAGAAAAGAGCCATTGTTGAAGTTTTAAAATTTCAGCACCTAGGAAGCTAAATTTAGATATGTTCTTTGCTCGGTTTTTCATAATTTTTATGTTTTTGATATCGTTGCTTCGTATACTAGCTAGCCCATGCTTTAATTTTCAAATTTGATGATGATTTTGTGATTTGCCATTGTTGAAAGCCTGATGTTTTTGTTGTTTGATGATGAAAAATAAATAAATGTTGGTAGATTATCATAGTTAATTAAGTGATTTATGATAAAAATGCATATTAAGGATTAAATTGTGAAATTTGTAAATTGAGGGATCAAAATGTGAAATAAATGAAATTAATGGGCTGCTAGGGACCTAGGGAAGATTCAGCCAAGCATCGGTTTAAGGAAATTTTGTGTATTTTATGTTGTTTTGAAATAGGGACTAAATTGAGAAAATATGAAATATTAGGGGCTAAAGTGCAAAATGCTTATTTATGTGTTTTTGGATGAAATTGAATGAACTTGTAATTAAATAAGTTAAATTTAAATTGATTTAGATCAAGAAAGAAAGAAATCGGATTTGGATCGAGGGAAGTCGAAAGTTGTTGAATAGTCGTTCCGGTCTGTTCGTTTCTGTACGAGGTAAGTTCATATGCAAATAAACGTTTTTAAAATTAAATATATATATTGTCGAATTGATTTGTGTATTGAATTGTGTGTTGGAGGAATTATTTTGAGCTTGAATTGATCGAATTACAAAGTCGAAAGCCCCGTATGAGCCTTAGGAAGAGTGTAAGATACTAATGTCAAGACATTAGGATTTTCGTGTGATTTCGTGTAAGACCATGTCTGGGACATTGGTATCGTATATGATTCATGTAAGGCCCTGTCTAGGACAGAGGCATCGATATGTGATAACATGTAAGACCATATCTGGGATATGGCGTTGTAATTGTTATATGTGTTTCTGAGTATCCTTAACATTCCGAATGGTTCATCGGGCAATGTCAAACGAATCCAAATGTGAATTTGAGCTAAATAATTCAGGTACGTATAAGGTTTATATGTTTGTTGAAAAATAAGGTAAGTGAATGTATATGTATATGAGATTAGTTAAATTTGGTCTATTCAAATTGAATTATTCTTTTTCTTGTGATGATTTATTTGCTTATGACTTACTAAGCTTTCAAAGCTTACTTTGTGCATTTCTTTCCTTGTTTTATAGATATATAAAGTTAGCTCGAGCTCGAGGATCGTCAATGATCATCATCACACTATCGATCGCTATTTTGGTACTTTGATAGTTTGCATTTTTTATATATGGCATGTATAGTCTAGTTCTATTATGGTTTGTTTTGAAATGTATATAAATAGCCATGCGAAAATGGCTTGATAATGATGTTAACGTTTGTAAATGATCTACCTTGTTAATGTGCTCATTTTGGGAAGTATGCTCGATGAACATGTGATTCGGCTAGAGTTGTTATGTAGTTGATGGATGTGTTTTCCAAATGGTGTTGTCTTTGTTTTATAATGTGAATTTGGCTATTTGAATGGCTTACTATTAACTTATAACTTGATGTATAATTTGTTTTGGTATATTGGCTTGGAATTGGTTAATGTTAGCATTTATATTCGGCTAATGAAGGATACACTAAATATATATACATATGACATGTTTGTATGTGGTTTGGAACCTAAAAATCAAGTTGGTTAGTTTAATGTTTGATTTTTGGTTATAAATAAAAAATGTTAATGGCTTATGTAACACCCCAAACTCGGCATGGACGCTATGGCCAAATCTGGCGATGTCACATGGTAGTGCTTTTAGAAAACGTAATAACCATGAAACCATTTTTTTCGATATATTAGGTTACCGTCAAAAACTTGTCGTTTATTCATTCATTGTCCATTTTCAAAATGTTATACGCTTGGGGAAGCTTTTAAAATAATTTACAAGGTCGTACATATTTTGATAAAACCTTTGTTTATTTTGAAAACTCGCATCTTGTCCTACTGCTAGCATTTTATAAAACAATAATCCCAAGTTTTAAACAAAAATTCGAATGGCCTTATTACATAAAATTTACCCCAAATATAACCAAATCATAATTAAAAATAAACCGCAAATAAGGAATCCAGAACTGTGGTCACCGTCGAGTCCTCTGCCGCACCAATCCGTCTACTACTGAGGATTACTGAACAGATTAAACAGAAAAAGGGTGAATTTTTGCAAACTCAGTGTGTAATCCCGATAGAAAACATACACACACAGAAGTATTAGATAATAGACATCAATTCACAATTCGGGCCTGAGCCCATTACAAAAACGGTGTGGACCTTAGCCCACTCAGATATAGATTCAGACATATATTAGGGCCGTAGCCCATTTCACACAAAATATGCAAATAACAGAGTCCTACCCACCAGCCTCTACACACCAACTCGGTCCAACCCTACACATCATGTGGGGATAAAATCAAGCCACCTAGCCCTACACACCATGTAGTACCAAATGCGGCACAAAATTAGAAATTTGCAGCTGAGCTGCCAGATAACAGACTTAAGAGCCTTTTAGATACTTCCTCCAATCATAATCTACCCACCCCGATGCAATGCAACATACATGAATGACATGATATTATACAAATAAAACTCATATATTTAGATCAGCATACATGCTTAATACAGAAATTAGACAGACAAATCATTCATTTAGGGGTCTAAGTATTGCTTACCGACCCTACGGTAGGTCCACAATCAACTTGGGTGACCCGTGCAACCTTACAGATTTTTTAGAAAAATGGGTTCATACGCCCATGCGGCCTACCCGTATGGGCCCACACGACCAAAATTGGCCTTGGTCGGGCTCGTCGATCACACGGCCTGGCCTAAAATCCCACACGCCCGTGTGGTTCACTCGTGTGGGCCCACACGCCTGTGTAGCCCACACGACCCAATTGGTCGAGCCCGTGTGTCGCACACGACCTCGCCCAGTCGTCACACGGCCGTGTCGCTCACGCACATCCTGGCTTGTCAATCACATGGCCGTGTGGTGACTAACAGTCTCTCACACGGCCTACCACATGGGCAACCACACGCCCGTGTGGAGTCAACAGAATGGTTTTTGGCTTTCACTGAAACCTCGTTTTCTATGCGTTCGGGTACACTCCTGTTACTGATTCGTAGCAAAAACACTCCCGAGGCCTTTAACCCTAAGAGAAGAGCACACAACAATCATTTTAACAGTCAAATAACGAATTCTACAACTCCTGAAATAACATCTAACACTTACTGGCGACGAAAACCACCACTTAAATCGTTCAACGATCGACGAGAAGTCACTACTCACAGCCTTCTCCTATACCCAAATCATTCACAAGAAAAATCCCCATGATTACTAAAAGAATTATGCATAACCAATATACCTCCAAAATAATTCGAAAGCCTTACCTACTCAACAATACAGAGGGCGAAACGACTACGCACTACGGTTGAAAAGAAGAAACAAGGGAAAAGAAAAAAAATAAGGGAGAACCAAGGTAGGAAACTGATAGTCAAAAGTGGAAACAGAGAGCAGAAAAAAAGGTCAAACGTCAGAGAAAGAAGGGAACTTTTGGGAAAAAAACTGATCACATATCCCTAATTTTCCTCACCCCCTAAACCACTACTCAGTTTTGAAACCAACTCAAACTCTTCTCCAATAACCGCAAAAATAAAAGCGTCAGAGCTTCTGCAAGGACTCGAACACAGGACCTCCACCTTAACAACACACCACAAAACCACCAGACCAGCAGGCCCATTCTGTTAATTACTTTTACACTTAAATTTATAAGCTTATTAACCAGAGTTTGGGCTTTATTCATAAAAATATCAAAATTTTCCCAAGTTGGGACTTGAACTTGGGACCTCTCACACACACCCAGAACACATATCCACTGGACTAGACACTCATTCATGCCAAAATTACAAAAGCCAAAAATAAGCAAAAACCGGGGCGTTACAACTCTACCCCCTAAAAGAAAATTTCGTGCTCAAAATTTTACCTGATCAGAAGAGGTGAGGATACTGCTAATGCATAGAATCCTCCGGCTCCTAAGTGGCCTCCTTAGTGCTATGATTCCGCCATAGCACCTTTACTAAGGGGATAGATTTCCTCTGAAGAACCTTAATGTCGAGCTCCAGAATCTGAACCAGCTCCTCCTCAAATGTCCGATCTGGTCTAACCTCAATGTCCTCAATAGGAACAAAATGCGTGGGATCAGAGCAGTAGCGTCTCAACATCGAGATGTGGAACACATTGTGAATGCGGTCCAACTCCAGAGGAAGCTCTAACTAATATGCAACTGGCCCTACTCGCTTCAGAATTCAGTACGGCCCAATAAACCGAGGGCTCAGCTTACCCTTGCGACCAAACCTCAAGACCTTCTTCCATGGCGAGACCTTAAGAAACACTAAGTCCCCCACAGAATACTCAATATCCTTTCTCTTCAGATCAGCGTAGGATTTCTGCCTATCAAACGCTACTTTCAGATGATCCCGTATCAACCAGACCTTATCTTCTGTTTCAGAAACCAATTCCGGACCCAGAACATGTTGCTCCCCTAGCTCAGTCCAACATAAGGGAGTACGACACTTACGACCATACAAGGCCTCGTAAGGTGCCATCTGGATGCTAGCCTGATAGCCGTTGATAGAGGCGAACTCTGCCAACGACAAATACTCCTCCCAACTACCTCGAAAATCTATAACACAGCTCCTCAACATATCTTCTAGTACTTGAATCACCCTCTCCGACTGACCATCTGTCTGAGGATGGAAAGCAGTACTGAAGTCCAACCTTGAACCCAGACCCTCGTGTAATTTCTTCCAGAACTGAGACATGAAACGAGGATCCTTATCGGAGATGATCAAGACGGGAACCCCATGTAGTCTCACAATTTCAGACACGTATAGCTTAGCTAACTTCTGGAGAGAAAAGTCTGTCCTGACCGGAATGAAATGTGCGGATTTGGTTAATCAATCCACGACGACCCAAACAGAATCCTTCTTAGTAAGTGTTAAAGGCAACCCACTAATGAAGTCCATCATTTCTCGCTTCCATTTCCACATCGGAATCTTTACCGGCTGCAGCAACCCCGAAGGCAACTGATGCTCAGCCTTAACCTGCTGACAAGTCAGGCAACGAGCAACGAAGTTAGTAACCTCTCATTTCAACCCTAGCCATCAGTATAACTCTTGCAAATCTCGGTACATTTTATTCCCGTCGGGGTGCATAGCGTAAGGGCTACTATGCGCCTCCCTCAAAATTGACTGCCTCAAATCCTCATCATTTAGCACACAGATCCGACCGCAGAAACAAAGTACCCCTTCACTGTTGATTCCAAAATTCGTAATATTCCCATTCTCAACCTGACGAAACCTCAACTCGAGAGACTTATCTCCTATCTGTTTACCTCTAATCTAATCAATCTACGTAGGCTTAACTTGAAGCTCTGCTAATAGACTCTCATTGTCGAATAAGCTAAGTCAAGCGAACATCGCTCTCAGGTCGATCATTGCCCTACGGCTCAAAGCATCTGCCACCATGTTTGCCTTACCAGGGTGGTACTCGATGGTGCAGTCATAGTCCTTAAGCATTTCAACCCATCTACGCTGCCTAAGGTTTAACTTCTTCTGGGTGAGGAGATACTTGAGGCTCTTGTGATCAGTGTAGATAGTACACTTCTCACCGTATAGATAGTGCCTCCAGATTTTCAAAGCGAAGATTACCGCTGCCAACTCCAAATCGTGCGTCGGATAGTTAGCCTCATGTGTTTTGAGCTGACGAGACGCATAAGCTACCACTTTACCATCCTGCATCAGAACGCAACCCAGACCCACATGCGACGCATCATTGTATACGAAAAAATCCTTCCCAGCTTCAGGCTGTATCAGAACTGGAGCTTGCATCAAAACAGATTTGAGCTTCTTGAAGCTCTCTTATTGCTTATCAGTCCAGACAAAGGGAACTCCCTTACGCAGAAGCTTAGTCAATGGTGTTGCGATCAAAGAGAACCCTTCTAGTAAGTGTCGATAATAACCCCCTAGCCCCAGAAAACTGTGGATTTCAGACACATTCTTCAGCTGTTTCCACTCCAACACAGCCTCAATCTTGTGAGGATCAACACGAATCCCCTCCTTAGAAACTACATGCCCCAGAAAGTTTACTTCTCGGAGCCAGAATTCAAACTTACTAAGCTTCGTATACAACTGTTTCTCACAAAGCGTCTATAATACCACTCGGAGATGCTCATCGTGCTTATCCTCAGTCTTCGAATACACCAGAATGTCGTCAATGAAGACTACCACGAACCGATCTAGATAGGGCTGGAACACTCGGTTCATCAGATCCATAAAAGCTGTTGGTGCATTCGTCAGCCCAAATGGCATTACTAGGAACTCTTAATGGCCGTACCGAGTCCTAAATGTCGTCTTATGCACATTAGTCTCTTTAACCTTCAGTTGATGGTATCTAGACCGCAAATCGATCTTAGAGAAAATAGAAACCCCTCTAAACTGGTCAAATAAATCATCTATCCTCAATAGTGGGTACTTGTTCTCAATGGTTAGCTTATTCAGTTGGCGGTAGTCGATACACATACGCATGGATCCATCCTTCTTTTTCACAAACAACACAGGTGCTGCCCATGGAGACACACTAGGGCAGATGAACCCACGGTCCAGTAACTTTTGAATCTGAGCTTTAAGCTCCACGAGCTCCTTCGATGCCATTCTATAAGGGGCGATGGACACCGGAGTTGTACGAGGAAAGAGCTCAATCCCAAACTCTACTTCTCGGTTCAGAGGTAGACCTAGTAATTCCTCAGGAAAAACATCCGAAAAGTCCCTCACGGTTCTGATGTCCCTAACCGAAGAGTCCTCAGAATTCGAAACACTAATGTAGGCCAAGAATACCTCACATCCTTTCTGTACCAACTTTTCCGCCACCAACGCAGAAATCATATTCACCAGATAATCCCGACGTTCTCCAATCACCACTACCTCGTTATCCTCCTCGGTACTCAGAATAACCCTTTTTGTAAAATAGTCCAGACTCACCCGATGCTTGACCAGCCAGTCCATTCCCAAAATCAAATCGAACTCCCCAAATGGAAGCTCAATCAGATCCGCCAGAGATACTGTCCCTTGAACCTCTAGCAGAACGTTTCTAAACAATTTACTAACCCGGATAGACTGCCCAAATGGACTCACAACTATTATCTCGCTCAAAGTACTCTCAACCGAAGTCCCCAAAGTTTCAGACACAGAGCTAGCCACGTAAGAGTGTGTAGAGTCTATGTCTATCAATGCAGTGTGTGGTACATCAAAAATTAAGAACGTACCCGTAATGACATCCGGAGCATCACCATCCTCTCGGTGACGTGTAGCATAAACCAGTGCAGTCTATCTCGCCTCAGTCGGTCCCACACCTCGGTCCGGTGCTCTCTGTCCTCGACCCATGCCATTACCACCCCTGGCCTAACCTCGGCCCCTAGGTGGCTGCTGAGCTACTCTCGGTGACTGCGCCGTACCAATACCAGCAGCTTGCGTTTGATCAGACCTTTTTGGAAAATCCCAGACATGATGCTCAGTCTACCCACATCTCAAACATGGCGTCTACCACAATGCCCACAAAGCGACACCCCAGAAGGTGCAACAGGAGGCCCAACTTTCACTGGCCCATCAGATCAGGCCTTTTTCTTAGGAATCATCACCAAATTCGAGGGCTCTGATTCCCTCCTATTCTTTTCTTTCTCATGTTTTGGCGCTCAGTGCGCTTAACCTCCTCGGCGATCTTTGCCTTACCCACTAGAATAGAAAAATCACGCTACCTCTGCGGACCTATCAGAACCCGTAGGCTGCCCTGAGTCCATCCTCGAAACGGACGCATCGCTCATATTCAGTCGCCTCCATGCCCCGGGCATAACAGCTCAGTCTCAGAAACTCAGCCTCATACTCGGCCACAGAATGGTCTCCCTAGGTGAGATTAACGAACTCATGCCTCCTAGCACCGATGTAGTTGGCTCCCACATACTTATTCTGGAAAGCCGTTTTAAAATTGTAACACCCCAAACCCGGCCCATGCATTACGAGAGGATTCGGTATGTCACATGAAGAATATGTAAAACATCTTATGATTCTTACTAAAATAGGCGTTACTTGGTTGTGTTTAAATAAACAAGTTTTGTATAAATATTTGATAAAATACAGCTATTTTGAAAGATCGTTTGATGAGTCAAAAATCGAGGTAGTGATCTTTAAAACCATGACTTTTGAAAATGACGTTGAAAATTTGAAAGAGAATCCGAGTTTAATTATTTGTATATATATATATTATGAAAACCATTTCTGAATCAATATTAGAAAACCATTGTTTACTATTTTAGAAAAATCCCCATTTAAAACAATTTAAGAAAACATGATAAATACGTCCAAACATAAAGCAAAATAAGATTGTCCAGAGGCCTTATTACAACTTTAAAACTCGAAATAGTAAAGTTAACAAAATAATACGAAATAGTAGTTTACTAATTTTTGCAAACATCATTTCTGAAGTATGGCCTCCACCGAATTATCCATGGCCCCAAGTCCTCGTCATTGAGTGTTACCTACAGGGATTAAGAAAAGAAAGGGGGTGAGTTACTAGAACTCAGTGTATAATCCCCTTACCGTCATCCACTGGGTCTGAACCCATTTAGCAAAAACTTGGGCCTGAGCCCATAAAGCATAATCTTGGGAGGAAGCCCATTGACATAACAGAATATACAAATGTACAATGTATGCAACCCAACCCATCCTAGTAATCCATCTACTACACACCACCCGTACCATCCCATCACACCTGTGGGGATCAAGTCAACCCACCCTGCCAAACACACTAAAACGCAAGCTAAATGCCATTTAATATAATAATTCGCAGGCCAGTGGCCATTTATAATCGCAGGCAAGATGCCATTTATAATATTTGTGGCTGAGCCACCAAAGTCATAATTATGCGTGGCATAGCCACTATACAGATTGTGGCAAAGCGACCAGATATCATTTACGGTAATATAATCGGCATACAGCCTTGGGTAAATATGATCGACACAGAGTCGTTAGTTCATATGTTAGGCATATAGCCGTTATCAGAATTTGTGGCAGAGCCACCAGAATATGTGGCAGAGCCACCAGAATCAAAATGTGGTAGAGCCACCAGGCTACACTTCTCTTCTTTAACATTTTTCCCATCCCATGCGAAATATGCAAATGCAACATAAATAATAAAACATAATATTCACATAAATAAGCAACAATCATTAATCCAGTGATTAATTACAAAAATTCGTCCCATTATAACACTTTGCAAATCGGCCCATTAGGGCAATCTATCAAATCGGCCCATTTAAGGCATTTACGTAATTCGGCCCATTATAACACTTTGCAAATCGGCCCATTTAAGGCATTTTCGTAATTCGGCCCACAAGGGCATTTTTGTAATTCGGTAATTTTACCCACTAAGGGTAATTCAGTAATCTCGCAACCCAGGGGTATTTACCCTCCAAGGGTATTTTGGTAATTTCGCAACCCAGACTTAACTACTAATGTGGGGCATAAAAATTAAAACTGTCCATCTGCGTCATATTGACTAAACTGACTATAACTCGCGTTAGGGAACTCGAAATTTAGATCCGTAAATTTTCCTTGAATCTAGACTCATATATCTTTTTACTATAATTTTTCAGAATTTCTGCCTTAGCCATTTAGTACAGTTTATTCCTCAAAGTTTCCCTTGTTTCACTGACCAACGGTTCTGACCTCTCTTAAACAAAATTCAAATATCTCACTGTACAGTTTTCATATGTTGTTCGCACTTGTTTCTATTGAAAATAGGCTCACTAAGGAATATATACATGTAAATTATAACTCATAATTCACTTTGTACAATTTTAAATGATTTTTCCAAGACAGAATAGGGAACCACGAAGTCAATCAGAACCAGTCTTACTAAAATTAACATATCACAGAATATAAAATTTCACTTCCTCCTTTGTTTCTTTCATCTAAAAATAGACACAGTAAGCTTTAATTCGATATCTTATTCACTTCCTAATTCCCTTTCCCCTATTTTTTGTGATTTTTGAAAATCACGTCACTGCTAATGACCAAACTGTTTCATTGCAAAATATGGTTACTACTACGAATATACTCACGCCCGAGTGGTCACGGATGTCAGTTTCCAACTTTTTGGTCTTTCGACCGAATCATAGAACATTTCATGCAACATTCAAAGAGGTATGAGATTACACACCATTTCAACCATGTATTCGGAAGGTACGGGATTACACACCTTATTCGGAATCCGTAACACGATACTCTCCGCGGCACCTAAAGGTACAATTGGTCAACAATTAGTCCAAAGCCCAATTTACAACTTCAACCAAGTATTGCGATTGATTAACAATCTATATCACTTACCAGCAATCCGAGTCTCTTATTACGAGGGATAGGTGTTCGATTGGCCCTCCGATAAAGTACTTCGAGGCTCTACTTACCAACCCTCTTCCGAAAGCCAAAGGCTAGAAAGATGACAAGAGTGTAAGCTAACACTCCACCGATTCGGCCCACACCAAGAGAAGCAAGAAGATGGAAGTAGCAAGTAATAGATTCGGCCTTGGTCAAAGGAACAGGTTGAATAATCGGTTTTAGAAGAGGGAGTAAAAGAGAAACAAGAAGAAAAATAAAAGAAGAGGAAGAACACTACCTTACAACCACCGAAAACCCGAGAAGGCAAAGAAGCTTCGGCAACCACAAGAACCAAGTTTTGGCTATGAGATGAAGTTGATGTTTCGGCTATGGTGTATAAAAGAGAATGTTTGAAAAGAAAAGAGTAGAAGTTAATAGGCAAATTGAAGTTTCAGCCAAGAGGGAATACAATCAAAAGAACCAAAATATTTAGAAAGGAAAATGAAATGACCCCCAAAAAAAATGTGAAAATGCAAGGGAGAGCTAGAGAAATTCGGCTCCCCCTATTTCCCTAACCAAAACCTTGTATTCATCTTTTCCAAAAAGATGAACATTGACCAAAATAAAGTATTTCCAAAACACCTTCCAGACTTTATGCCAACATGTTCCCTTATCCTTCCTTTTCTTTTGATTTTTTTTCCTTTATTATCCCTTATCTTCCTCCTTACCATAATCCTTAGCCACCTTTCCATAATTTAAAAAGTCTTCTTCGCCTAAAATACCACCATGGCCGATGCTATGGATGAATAGCATAAAAATTTAATCAAAATTTGCACTAGGTGGGATTCGAACTCCACCCCTCAAGCCCATACATGCAACACCATATCACTCCTCTACTAGCTTCACTTGTGCTAGCAAAATGCAAACTTATTTCCTTAAGTCTTGATGCCACATACCTTCTCTCCTTAAAATGCTTAACCACAAAAATTTTCTTATAGCCTAACTTGAACCCGGAACTTCCTAGAAACCTCGTAACTTTCCAAAATCACCTTTCTAATAAGTCCAACTTGAAATAATGCCATTCTCTTATTTCCAAAAATTTTAAACACTCCTACGCTCAAGGCCCATTGGGCCCAATTCTACTGGGCCCAAATTCGGGATGTTACAAAAATAATCCCAAGTCAGACGGTCGGGGTAAGTGCCCTCCTTAACAGTCAGCCACTACTAATATGCTTCATCACAAAGCAGAGAGACGACCCCCTTAAGCTTCTGCTCAATAGTAAATTCCAAATCGTCCATGATTCTTTCCGTGGCCTCCATCCAATACTCGACCACGCTAGGGGTGACTCCACTGATGCCCCTGAATAACGCAGCCCCTTTGGACCGAAGTCGTTTCGTAACCGACCCTCGGCCCCCAGATCCAGTGTTAGGTCCAGCGACCCTCTCTAAAATCTGTAACATGACTCGGGATAGTGCATCATCACCAGCCTCACGATTATGAGACCTAGTCTCTGTAGCAAGTGAGATTGGCGTCTCGCTCGTATCCAGATTAGGCAGATTCTCAAATGTGGAGGACCCAACTCGAGCCCCCCTACGGCCTCTACCACGGCTTCTAGTACCCCGTCTGCGGATACCTCTTGCGCTCATCGTATTCTCAGAATTTATCTATATTTGCAGTTTTTTGTATTAGTTTACAGTTCCAATATTTATTAACAAATGTTTTATGCAGAATAGTATCAGGAGTTCAGAGTTCGTTATCGCGAATTGCAGTTTTACTACGATTTTCAGTTTCGCTAAAGTTTTCAGTTTACACTACCTAAGGTGTTTTTAGTACAGCATACTATCTAAGGCTGTTTCAAGCATGCAAGTAGTATTTCAGAAAATTTAGACAGAATACAGAACACTTACAAGATCGGCGCCGAAGACTCAGTGTACCACATACTCAGTTCAAAAATATTTCAAAAAATTTAAAAAGGGTTTCGAAAAAACCAATTTAAAAACTCAAATCCACAGCCGAGTTTTGCAACCTAGCTTTAATACCACTAAATGTAACACCCCAAACCCGGCCTGGACGTAATGGTCAAATCTGGCGATGTCACATGGTAGTACTTTTAGAAAACATAATAACCATGAAACCATTTTTTTCGATATATTAAGTTATCATAAAAAATATGTGGTTTATTCATTCATTGTCCATTTTCAAAACGTTATACGCTTGTGGAAGCTTTTAAAATAATTTGCAAGGTCGTACATATTTTGATAAAACCTTTATTTATCTTGAAAACTCGCGTCTTGTCCTACTGCTAGCAGTTTATAAAACAATAATCCCAAGTTTTAAACAAAAATCTGAATGTCCTTATTACATCAAATTTACCCAAAATATAACCAAATCAAATTTCAAAATAAACTGCAAATAACAAATCTAAAACCGTGGTCACCGTCGAGTCCTCCGCCGTACTGATCCGTCTACTGCTGGGGCTTACCTGAACAGATTAAACAGAAAAGGGGTGAGTTTTCGCAAACTCAGTGTGTAATCCCCACAGAAAACATACACACACAGAAGTGTCAGATAACAGACATCAATTCACAATTCAGGCCTGAGCCCATTACAGAAACGGTGTGGACCTTAGCCTACTCAGATACAGATTCATGCATATATTAAGGCCTTAGCCCATTTCAGATAGAATATGCAGAAAATAGAGTGCTGCCCACCAGCCTCTACACACCAACTCCGTCCAACCCTACACACCATGTAGGGATAAAATCAACCCGCCCAGCCCTACACACCATGTTGTAACGAATGCGGTAAAAAATCAAAAATTTGCAGCTGAGCTGACAGATAACAGACTTAAGAGCCTTTCAGATACTTCCTCCAATCATAATCCACCCACCCTGATGCAGTGCAACATACATGAATGACATGCTATTATGCAAATAAAACTCATATATTCAGATTAGCATACATGCTTAATACAGAAATCAAACAGACAGATCATTCATTTAGGGGTCTAACTATTGTTTACCGACCCTACGGTAGGTCCACAGTCGACTTGGGCGACCCGTACAACCTTACAAAGTTTTTAGAAAAAATAGGCTCACACGCCCATGCGGCCAGCCCGTGTTGGCCCACACACTCATGTGGCCCACACAGTCCAAATTGGCCTTGGCCGTGTGGATTACACGCCCTCGCTCGGCCCTTATAAGGCCGTTCGCAAGCGAACGGCCAGGCTTGTCGATCACACGGCCTGGCCCAAAATCCCACACGCTCGTGTGGCCCACACGGCCCAATTGGTCAAGCCCGTGTGTCGCACACGACCTCGCCCAGCCGTCATACAGCGTGTCGCTCTCGTATGGCCTGGCTCGTCGGTCACACAGTCGTGTGGTGACTAACAGTCTCACCCCCAAATTTTCCTCTCCCCCTAAACCACTACTCAGTTTTTGAAACCAACTCAAACTCTTCTCCAATAACCGTAAAAATAAAAGCGTCAAAGCTTCTGCAAAGACTCGAACACTGGACCTCTACCTTAACAGCACACCACTTAACCACTAGACCAGCAGGCATATTCTGTTAATTAGTTTCACACTTAAATTTATAAGCCTATTAACCAGATTTTGGGCTTTATTCATAAAAATACCAAAATTTACCCAAATTGAGACTTGAACCTGGGACCTCCCACACACACCCAGAACACATATCCTGTAACATCCTGAATTAGGGGCTTTGCATTTAATATGTTACTGTGTGTATGCTATGCTCGATGTGTTAATTTGGTGTGTTTGGGGGTCTAGGGAAGGCTCGGGGTTAAGCCGAAGCTTTAGCCAAAATTTTAATTTTGGGCACTTTAGGGGAGAGCTAGTTGAGGTAGGGTTTAAGTGGTATGGTTTGTGTTTGATGACACAAGAAAATGAGTGGTAAAGTGGCAAGGAGACGCCACTTAAGATGTAGGTAAGTGACGCCACAAGGGAAGCAGTGAGGGAGCAGGTTCGAGTAGTACAATTTGCTTTTTGGGAAATTCTTTTGGCGTCTGGAAGGAAGGAGGTGGAGTTCGGCTAGGAGACTTCAAGGGGGAGTGTTGAACGGGTCAAACAATTCAAATGTGTGGCCATGAGAGAAAGAGAGAGTTTGAATTATTCAAACTACATTGAATGAGTGAACAAGAGTAAGAGGAAAATATGGGATTGAGGGTTGGTGAAGGTAGTGGCCAAATTTTGGATGCTTGAGGAAGGGGGAAGAAATCGGTTTTGGCTGAAAATCAATTAGGGTCATAAGTCAATTTGGTACTCTGGAAGTGCATTTCAGTTTTGGAGATTGTAGGTGCCGAATTTTTGTTTCCAAATAGGTGCCTGAGTTTTTCTTCTCTCAGGTTGGTTTTAGATTACTTTTCCATTTTTCTTTGGGCCATTGCCGAACCACCTAGCTAAACCTTCTTCCCCATATCGTTTCTTTTTTCTACCAATCAAGGTTTCTTCCACTTCTTCTCTCTTGACCGAAATCACCTTTGGGGACTCTCACCTTTTCAGCAATAACTCATTCTCTCATCCATTCTTCTTTCCACTAAAAGTCGAAACACCCATTAGCCTCTCTTCTCTCTTTTTCATACTTCATATTTCCCTTAATTGTTCCTCATAACTGAAACCCATCTCTCAATGCTTCTCTTAGATATTTGGTTTACACATCAATTCTTTCTCTTCTAATTCTTTTTCTCTAGGCTGAAACTATTGCTCATATCTCCTTTTTAGTTTGTTTTATTCTTCTTTCTCTATAGTTGAATCACTGACTGTTGTTTCCCTTTCTTCTCTTTGAGATATCATCTTTGAGCTGAATCTCCTTGTGTGTTCATCCCATTCATTCGTTCTTATCTCAGAATATTGCCGTCACTCTGTTCTCTAACCTTCTCAATCGAATTCTCTTTAGTTGTGGTAAGTATTCTTTTTCCCTTTCAATTCGCTTTTCCCTTTTTTTTTGGTTGTCGAAGACATTAATCTTGTTCTATGGTTTTGGCCAAATGAAGGAGGGACCTTGTCTCCGTATTCTTTTTGCATCTGGTCTGCGATTGAAGGGTCTTAAGGGACACTCGGTTTCGGTCGATTTAGGTGAGAGGATTATGTCATTCGTTTGGCCGAAAGGTCACCTCTTGTAATCTATTTCTTTTAAACCGAATCTTACATGGTATTTGTTTAGGTACTCAACCGGTGCCTTAATTCAAACCTTATAGTCTCCGGGTTTTGTCGACCTAGGTAAGGAATCTTTACATATTGAGCGTATATCCTTATTTCTTTTTCTCTGCTTCAATGCCTTAATCCGGTCTATTGACCAAGATCTCTTTCATGGACTCAAATACCAGCCAAGCAAAGGAAGGGGTTGGACCCGCAGTCCCAGCCCCTAAGTTCAAAAAGCGAGCGGTGTTTGCGGTTCTAGATTGGCCACTGAGTTGTGGACCGGCTTCAGAACAAAATAGTAGGCAAATAGCAGTCGACCTTGTTTATGATAGTGTCGACAGAGAAAGCATAATATTGCGTGTTATCAGGTGTGTAAATTCCACCCTTTGTTATTAGTTTGTGCTATTAACTGTATGGGCTGAAAAGCCGAAAAGACTGTGTAGACAGTCGTAATACCCTTGTGGGTAAGGCTAGGGATGCCAGGTACGTGACTTTAACGTTCCCTTTTATGAGTTCGGACGTATGTGGTAATCTATTACTTTGTTTGATAACATGTTGCATTCATTATGATATGTATGTTATGCATGGGATTGGATTATGATGTGAAAGGGGAAGAATTTGAGGCTGTCATGGTGGTTTGGTACCACAAGTGGGTTGGCCCCACATATATCTGATTTAGTGACCATGTCTCGGTGGCTTGGTGCCACGGTTGTTTAATACCATGTATATACGATTTAGTGACTCGTCCTAGTGGTTTAGTACCACAGTGGGTTGGCCCCACATATATTCATCAGGGATTGTCACGGTGATTTGATGCCAAGTTGGGTTGGCCCCGCGTATGTTAATAGTGACTCTGTCACGGTGATCTAGTATCACGGTGGTCTGGAACCACGAGTGGTTTGGTACCACGTATGAGGCGTGTTGCGGATGGAGGGTTGATTGTAGAAATCCCCACGGTGTGATGGGCTGGCACGAGTGGCATGTAGAGGATGGAAAAACTAGGTTGGGCTGGGACATATTGCATTCATTTCTTTCGTATGCCATCTCGAGTGGGCTAAGGCCCAATATGCGACTGTGGGCCATGAGCCGTTTATGGGATATAGGGGATTTACACACTGAGTCATGACCCATTTTCTTAACCTTGCAGGTAATCAGTAGATTATGGATCCGGGAGCGGAGGCAGACTCGTGGAGGCCATAAAAATGTTTCTTTTCGTAAACTCGTTCCTTTCTACAAACTATTTTAAATTGGGGATTTTTGTTATGTAATAAGGCCTTCCTAAGTTAATATTTGGTTTTTATTATTTATTATTTATTAAAAGATTTGTCACTATTATGTCTTAACCATGAAAGTGGAGATGGGATTTTCAAAATATGAGTAACGTAAAATAATCGTTTTCTTTCAAGTATCACCAAATATAATGAATATTCAATTAACACAAATTTGAATTTTTTCTTAAACGACATATCACTGTTTTCAAAACATCACCGTAATCGAAAAGTTTTCAAACTTACGGTATTTTCCTAAATCCAACAAAAATTCGTTTTTACTTTACCCTGTGACATACCAGATCTAGTCGTAACGTCTAGACCGGGTTTGGGGTGTTACAATTTTGGTATCAGAGTCTAGGATGCAAAACTCGGGCTGGGAAATGGGTTCAACAGTGTTTTATAAAGTTGATTTAAATGTTATTTGGAGGAAATATTTTGATTGGAATATGGCATCCGAGTCTACCGGCACCCGATCCACGTAGGTAAGTGTTCTAATTTTTGGTGATGTATGCAATGATTATTTGCATGAATGAATATGTGTGCTAGCACTAGGAGATCCAAACTTTAGAGACTGAAACCTCTAGGTCGAGATATGTTTTGCGAGAATTACTCTCTAAAGCTACTCCTCATAAGACTGCTCGATAATAAACAATGAGAGAAATACTAACTCATAAAATTTTTAATCAGATCAAGTCGCAATAGTAGTCATGAGTGCTAGGGGAAGTGGACGTGTTGTACAAAGCCGTGGTAGAGGCCGAGGTGTTGGGTCTGAACCCTCGGAATCAGGACATGGGTCAGGAAATGTGATGCCAGTACCGCCAACTGCGAAAGCAGGTTTTTAGGATCAAATAGGTGGAGACGATGCAGTGTCTCAGGCAATGTTGCGAGTTTTGGAGAGGGTTGCTAGAGCGAGCACAGGATCAGTGGCTCGGAAATCTGTGTCTGAATGACTTCGAGCCAATGGAGCAGAAACGTTTAGGGGTCTGTCTGGTGTAGCTCCTTATGTAGCCGAGTATTGGCTAGAAGTAGTAAAGCGCATTATGGATGATCTTGATTTTACGGTGGAAGAGAAGTTGGAAGGAGTTGTGTCTCTTCTGCGGGACGAGGCATATCGATGGTGGCTGACGGTCAGGGATGGTGCAGTGGCTGACCGTATTACCTGGGATTTCTTCAAGACAGCATTCTAGGGTAAGTACATCGGATCGAGTTATGTGGATGCGCAGCATAGGGCCTTTCTGAATTTGGTTCAGGGGAATAAATCGGTGGCTAAATATGAGGCGAAATTCTTACGTCTAAGTCGTTATGCCCAGGGTATTGTTGCTATAGACCATGAGCGTTGTGTTCGGTTTGAGGATGGTCTGAGGGATGATTTGCGAGTGCTGATAGCTCCACAACGAGAAAGAGAATTTGCTGCTTTAGTGGAAAAGGCTAAGATAGCCGAGGAAGTGAAGTGGTCTGAAAAATAGAATCAGGATAGGGATAGAGGTAGAAATAAAAGGAATTTTGGATCGTCGGGATCAACTGGGCATTTTCAGAAAAGACCTAGGTTGGATGGGCCGAGTCGGGTTGCAAGACCTGTTGTTGATAGTCAGCCTCAGAGGTGTACTCGATGTGGTAAATTTCATCTGGGCGAATGTTGGACGAGTAATAGAGGATGTTTCAGGTATGGATCTACTGATTATCGGGTAAGAGACTGTCCACAGGAACTGGGCAGAACGCGGCTAGTAGGTCAGGGTTATGCTCAACCAGGTAGAGGTGGTCAGCAACCGCAGGGAGGTTGTGGTCCAACCAGGGAAGGTAATGGTTTCGGTCGGGGCCGTGGAACACCAGGTAGAGGTGCAGGGAGCACAGATGCGAGATAGTCGGGGTTGGTCTATGCAGCTAGACGCCGAGAGGAGGGCGATGCACCGGATGTCATAATTGGTACGTTCTTAATTTTTGGATTGCCTTTTTCTGCATTGATTGATATTGGGTCAACACATTCCTATGTTGCTAGTGTGGTATCTAGAACTTTAAACATAGACTCTGAGATTGCTTCTAGGGAGATGACTGTACTTAGCCCTTTAGGACAATCTGTAGTGGTGAACAAACTCTTTAGGAATGTACCTCTAGAAGTTCAGGGGATGGTTTTCCCGACTGATCTGATGGAATTTCTGTTCGGGGAGTTCGATTTAATCTTAGGTATGGATTGGTTGGTAAAACATCGAGCAAACTTGGATTGTGCTGCTAAGCGCATGGCGTTAAGGAATCCGGAGGATGATGAAGTTTTAGTGATAGGAGAAAGGAGAAACTATTTGTCCAATGTAGTGTCTGCTTTAAGGGCATAAAGAATGGTGAGGAAAGGATGTGAGGCATTCTTAACTTTTGTTCGGGCTCTGGAAGCCAAGGAGCTAACTGTAGGAGATGTTAGAAATGTGAAGGAGTTCTCTGATGTTTTCCCAAAAGAGCTTCCAGGATTACCTCTGGATCGTGAGGTGGAATTTGGTATTGATCTTCTTCCGGGAATAGCGTCGGTGTCTATTGCCCCATATAGAATGGCACCGAAAGAGTTAGTGGAACTGAAAGCGCAGATTCAAGAATTGTTGGATCGGGGTTTTATCCGACCGAGTGTGTCACCTTGGGGAGCGCCGAAGCTATTTGTTAAGAAGAAAGATGGGTCAATGCGGATGTGCATCGACTATAGGCAGTTGAACAAGTTGACGATCAAGAACAAATACCCGTTGTCGAGGATTGACGATCTATTCGATCAATTGAAGGGGGCTTCAGTCTTCTCAAAGATAGATTTGAGGTTAGGATATCATCAGCTTAAGGTCAAGGAAGCGGATATTCACAAGGCGGCGTTTCGTACTCGCTACGGTCACTATGAGTTTCTAGTGATGCCATTTGGGTTAACCAATGCACCAGCAGCGTTTATGGACATGATGAACAGGGTATTCCAACCCTACCTGGACCGATTTGTGGTGGTATTTATAGACGATATCTTGGTCTATTCAAGATCGGGAGAGGAGCATGATTCGCATCTTCGGGTAGTTTTGCAAATCCTGAGGGAGAAACAGTTGTACGCCAAATTCAGTTATGTGCAAATTTTGGCTAAGTGAAGTTACTTTTCTGGGCCATGTTATGTCGGCAAAGGGGATTAGAGTTGATCCCCGGAAAATTGAAGCTGTGTTGGACTGGAAGCCACCTAGGTCAGTGGCAGAAATTCGGAGTTTTCTTGGTTTGGCTGGGTATTGCAGAAGGTTTGTTGAGGGATTTTCGTTAATTGCGGCACCATTAACTAAGTTGCTGCGGAAAGGAGTACCGTTTGTCTGGTCTGAGAAGTAACAGGAAAGTTTTGGGAAGCTAAAAAGAATCTTGACTGAGGCTCCAGTGTTGATACAGCCTGAGGCTGGGAAGGAGTTTGTTGTTTACTGCGATGCGTCACACACAGGATTGGGATGTGTGCTGATGCAGGAGGGGAAAGTGGTAGCATATCCGTCTCGGCAGCTGAGACTGCATGAGTTGAATTATCCCACGCACGACCTGGAATTGGCGGGGGTAGTGTTTGCTCTAAAGAGTTGGAGGCATTATCTGTATAGGGAGAAGTCCGTTATTTATACAGATCACAAGAGCCTAAAATATCTTCTTACGCAGAAGGAGTTAAATTTACGGCAGTGAAGATGGATCGAGTTGTTAAAAGATTATGACTGCTCAATCGAGTACCACCCGGGTAAAGCTAACATGGTGGCAGATGCATTAAGTCGTAGGGTGATCTCTGACTTGACAGCAATGTTTGCTCACCTCAGTTTATATGATGATGGAAGCTTATTAGCTGAACTTCAAGTGAAGCCTTCTTGGGTTAGTCAGATTAAAGAGAAGCAGTTGGTTGATGAGTTGTTAAAGTCGAAGTTTCAGTTGGGAACAAGTAGTGAGATAACAGATTTCAGTATGAATAGTGATGGGGTATTATGTTTTCGAGGAAAAACTTGCATGCCAAAGGATAATAAGTTGAGATGTAAGATTTTACAGGAAGCGCATAGCAGCCCATACGCTATGCATCCTGGAGGAAGTAAGATGTATCGGGATCTACGAGAACAATTTTGGTGGTCGGGACTGAAGCGGGAGATAACCAAATTTGTGAGCAAATGCTTGACGTGTCAGCAGGTAAAAGTAGAACATCAGTTGCCTTCAGGGTTGTTGCAGCTGGTGAAGATTCTGCAATGGAAGTGGGAAAGGATCACGATGGACTTTGTTAGTGGGCTACCTCTCACGCCTACTAGGAAGGATTCAGTATGGGTGATTGTCGACCGGTTGACGAAGTCCGCTCATTTCATACCGGTTCGTCTTGACTACTCTCTACAAAAATTAGCTAAGCTGTATGTTGCAGAAATTGTGAGGTTGCATGGGGTACCCGTGTCTATCATATCTGACAGAGACCCCAAGTCTATATTGAGGTTCTAGAAGGCATTACATCAAGCACTGGGTACAAGATTGGATTTCAGTACAGCATTTCATCCACAGTCTGATGGACAGTCTGAAAGGGTAATTCAGATCTTGGAAGATATGTTGAGGGGCTGTGTCATAGATTTCAGAGGTAGTTGGGAAGAATTTCTACTGTTGGCGGAATTCGCGTACAACAACAGCTACCAATCTAGTATTCAGATGGCACCGTATGAGGCGTTGTATGGTCGGAAGTGTCGCACTCCTACTTGCTGGACAGAGTTAGGCGAGCGACAGCTGTTGGGTCCAGAATTGGTTTCTGAAACGGAGGACAAGGTTAAGTTAATTCGAGCTCGATTAAAGGAAGCTTCTGACAGACAGAAGTCTTATACTGATCTGAAGCGTAAGGACATAGAATTTGCAGTGGGTGACCGGGTTTTCTTAAAGGTGTCACCGTGGAAGAAAATTCTAAGGTTTGGACGGAAGGGTAAGCTAAACCCCAGATTCATCGGGCCTTATCGTGTATTGAAACGTGTGGGACCGGTAGCTTATTAGCTCGAGCTACCTTCGGAGTTAAGTCAGGTTAATAATGTGTTTCACGTTTTAATGCTGAGATGCTATCATTCGGATCCATCTCATATTGTGCCAATGGAAGAAATTGAAGTAAGGCCTGATCTATCCTTTGAAGAGGAACCAGTTCAAATCTTGGATCGTGACGTTAAGGTATTGTGGAGAAAGACGGTTCCGTTGGTTAAAATGTTGTGGCAGAACCACAATACAGAGGAAGCTACGTGGGAGCCAGAGGATGCGATGCGACAGCAATACCCTCATCTCTTTTGACCAGGTAATTTCGAGGCCGAAATTTCTTTAAGGGGGTAGAACTGTAACATCCTAAATTAGGGGCTTTGCATTTAATATGTTCCTGTGTGTATGCTATGCTCCGTGTGTTAATTTGGTGTGTTTGGGGGTCCAGGGAAGGCTCGGGGTTAAGCCGAAGCTTTGGCCAAAATTTTAATTTTGGGTACTTTAGGGGAGAGCTAATTGAGGCAGGGTTTAAGTGGTATAGTTTGGATTTGATGACACAAGAAAAAGGAGTGGTAAAGTGGCAAGGAGACGCCATTTAAGGTGTAGGTAAGTGACGCCACAAGGGAAGCAGTGAGGGAGCAGGTTCGAGCCGCACAATTTGCTTTTTTGGAAATTCTTTTGGCGTCTGGAAGGAAGGAGGTGGAGTTTAGCTAGGACACTTCAAGGGGGAGTGTTGAATGGGTCAAACAATTCAAATGTGTGGCCATGAGAGGAAGAGGGAGTTTGAATTATTCAAACTACTTTGAATGAGTGAACAAGAGTGAATTTAGGAGAAAAATATGGGATTGAGGGTTGGTGAAGGTAGTGGCCAAATTTTGGATGCTTGAGGAAGGGGGAAGAAATCGGTTTTGGCTTGTAGTGGGTGTGCCGAAAATCAATTAGGGTCATAAGTCAATTTGGTTCTCTAGAGTGCATTTCGGTTTTGGAGATTGTAGGTGCCGAATTTTTGTTTCCAAATAGGTGCCTGAGTTTTTCTTCTCTTAGGTTGGTTTTAGATTGCTTTTCCATTTTTCTTTGGGCCATTGCCGAACCACCTAGCTAAACCTTCTTCCCCATATCGTTTTTCTTTTCTACCAATCAAGGTTTCTTCCACTTTATTTCTCTTGATCGAAATCACCTTTGGGGACTCTCACCTTTTCGGCAATCACTCATTCTCTCATCCATTCTTCTTTCCACTAAAAGTCGAAACACCCATTAGCCTCTCTTCTCTCTTTTTCATACTTCATATTTCCCTTAATTGTTCCTCATAACCGAAACCTATCTCTCAATCCTTCTCTTGGATATTTACCCATCTCTAAATCCTTCTCTTGGATATTTGGTTTACACATCAATTCTTTCTCTTCTAATTCTTTTTCCCTAAGCCGAAACTATTGCTCATATATCCTTTTTAGTTTGCTTTGTTCTTCTTTCTCTATAGCCGAATCACTGACTGTTGTTTCCCTTTCCTCTCTTTGAGATATCATCTTTGAGCCGAATCTCCTTGTGTGTTCATCCCATTCATTCGTTCTTATCTCAGAAGATTGCCGTCACTCTGTTCTCTAACCTTCTCAATCGAATTCTCTTTAGTTGTGGTAAGTATTCTCTTTCCCTTTCAATTCTCTTTTCCCTTTTTTTTTTTTTGGTTGTCGAAGACATTAATCTTGTTCTATGGTTTTGGCCGAATAAAGGAGGGGCCTTGTCTCCGTATTCTTTCTGCATCTGGTCTGTGATTGAAGGGTCTTAAGGGACACTCGGTTTCAGTCGATTTAGATGAGAGGATTATGTCATTCGTTTGGCCGAAAGGTCACCTCTTCTAATCTATTTCTTTTAAACCGAATCTTACATGGTATTTGTTTAGGTACTCAATCGGTGCCTTAATTCAAGCCTTATAGTCTCCGGGTTCTGTCGACCTAGGTAAGGAATCTTTACATATTGAGCGTATATCCTTATTTCTTTTTCTCTGCTTCAATGCCTTAATCAAGTCTATTGACCAAGATCTCTTTCATGGACTCAAATACCAGCCAAGCAAAGGAGGGGGTTGGACCCGTAGTCCCAGCCCCTAAGTTCAAAAATCGAGCGGTCTTTGCGGTTCAAGATTGGCCACCGAGTTGTGGACCGGCTTCAAAACGGAATAGTAGGCAAATAGCAATTGTTACTGCTTACGATAGTGTCGACATTGAAAGCATAATATTGCGTGTTATCAGGTGTGTAAATTCCACCCTCTGTTATTAGTTTGTGTTATTAACTGTATGGGCTGAAAAGCCGAAAAGACTATGTAGACAGTCGTAATACCCTTGTGGGTAAGGCTAGAGATGCCAGGTACGTGACTTTAACGTTCCCTTTTATGAGTACGGACGTATGTGGTAAACTATTACTTTGCTTGATAACATGTTGCATTCATTATGATATGTATGTTATGCATGGGATTGGATTATGATGTGAAAGGGGAAGAATTTGGGACTGTCACGGTGGTTTGGTACCACAAGTGGGTTGGCCCCACATATATCTGATTTAGTGACCATGTCTTGGTGGCTTGGTGCCACGGTGGTTTAATACCACGTATATACGATTTAGTGACTCGTCCCAGTGGTTTGGTACCACAGTGGGTTGGCCCCATATATATTCATCAGGGATTGTCACGATCGTTTGATACCACGGTGGGTTGGCCCCACGTATGTGTATCGTGTCTCTGTCACGATGATCTAGTATCACGGTGGTCTGGAACCACGAGTGGTTTGGTACCACGTATGAGGCGTGTAGTGGATGGAGGGTTGATTGTTGAAATCCCCTTGGTGTGATGGGCTGGTATGGGTGGCGTGTAAAGGATGGAAAAACTAGGTTGGGCTGGGACATATTGCATTCATTTCTTTCGTATGCCATCTCGAGTGGGCTAAGGCCCAATATGCGACTGTGGGCCATGAGCCGTTTATGGGATATAGGGGATTTACACACTGAGTCTTGGTGACTCACCCCTTTTCTTAACCTTGCAGGTAATCAGTAGATTGTGGATCCAGGAGCGGAGGCAGACTCGTGGAGGCCATAAAAATGTTCCTTTTCGTAAACTCGTTCCTTTCTAGAAACTATTTTAAATTGGGGATTTTTGTTATGTAATAAGGCCTTCCTAAGTTAATATTTGGTTTTTATTATTTATTATTTATTAAAAGATTTGTCACTATTATGTCTTAACCATGAAAGTGGAGATGGGATTTTCAAAATACGAGTAACGTAAAATAATCGTTTTCTTTCAAGTATCACCAAATATAACGAATATTCAATTAACACAAATTTGAATTTTTTTCTTAAACAACATATCACTGTTTTCAAAACATCACCGTAATCGAAAAGTTTTCAAACTTACGGTATTTTCCTAAGTCCAACAAAAATTCGTTTTTACTTTACCCTGTGACATACCAGATCTGGTCGTAACATCTAGATCGGGTTTGGGGTGTTACATATCCACTGAACCAGACACTCATTCATGCCAAAATTACAAAAGCTGAAAATAAGCAAAAACCGGGGCGTTACAACTTATTGGATAGTTAAATAGATGATGTCTAGACTTGGTATTTATATGTGAATTAGGTATGTTTTGGCTTGTTATGTGTGTTCAAAAATGGTCCAAATTGATTTATTAAAATGCGCATAATTTGGTTATGTATAAGAACTATATTTGATCAATTAGTGATGTTATATAATGAATCATTATATAGGTAACTTATAAGTTGTAAAATATGTTTTTTTATGACTTGATATTCGGTTGTATAAAGGTTTATGAAATGGTACATTTGATAATAGAATAATGAAATAAATGTATGAATTTGGATGTTTTGACTTGTGCATTGGTATTTGATTTGTAAGGGTATATATACATACTTGAATAAATTTTAAGTATTCGAATGACATGAATGTGATGGTAATAAAGGTTGAACATTTGACTTATTAAAACACGTATACTATATTGTTAATGCAGGATAGCTTAGTTTGAAAATTTAAATAGAAATCAAAAATTAAAATGGTTGAGTTTTTAAGTATAGTTTGTATGTGATATATGATTAGTAAAGCATGATTGATTGTGGTTGGTTATATAATTTTATATGCGAAAATTGTATATGTGAATTGTGGTATTCGTGATTGGAAGGTGTTATAACTTTATAATTGAAATGTAATAAATGATTGTTCTGAGCTGTGTTTTTGATCGGTAACGCCTCATAACCCTAATTCGGCGACAGATACGGGTTAGGGGTGTTACAGTTATATATATTTTTTGGTAAGTTTATGCGCTTTTGAAATGGAAATTAAATGGTAAGTTTTGCTTATTATTTTCATACGAGCTTACTAAGCTATAAAGCTTACTTTATTTATTTTACCATGTTTTATAGTGATTTCAAAGCTAGCTCAGATTCAGGGTCGTCGGAGACTTCGTCACACTATCTAACTATCTTCTTAGTCTTTTGAAACTAAGTTTTGGTCATATGGCATGTATAGGAGTTTAGTCATTTTAATATGTATTTGGTGTTGGATATAGCCATTTGAGTTAGCTTATTTTGGTTGATTTGATTTTGTGTATTGCCTTGTAAGTTGGCCTATTTTGGTAAATATGGTGATGTATATTATATATATATATATATAATATATGTGTGTGTGTGTTAATTCTCTTTGGTGATGAGGTTTATATTTACTTATTGAATGCCTAGATGAGATATGGTATTGAAGGTAGCAAATTGCTTAGTGTATGCCTTATTTTGGATTGGTATATTGAGTATTATATGAGTGCATTAAGAGTTATGATATACATGTGGTTTTAGGTAAAGTTGTGCACAATTGAAAGTGACAAATTAGGCTTTTTGGAGATTGTGAAAATTGTATGTTTTGAATTGGCATGTTTTGGTCTTAGTTGTGCTTGAATTGGATGCCCATATATGCTTTGATTATGTGTCATTTGAGTTGTATAGGTGTGAAAATTGTGTGTGGGAGTCTAGCTATACATGTCATATTCTTAAACTGCGATAGTGTGATGATTCCTGACAATTAAAATGTGTTTTCGTATAGTATATGGATCCCGATCGAGTCGTAGCTGATGATGTGGAAAGTAATACGGTCGCTCCTACTCAAGGGGCATGGCTAGCTGATTCTAGGCCGGTTACAAGTAGCCGCAAGGGAGAGGCTAAACAAGCCTTCTTCCATATTATAAATGAATGGTTCACACAATATATCTAGACAAGTCCGGCTGTTCAACAACCTCCACCCACCTCTAATCCTCCTCAAATACCTGCGATACCTCAATTTAATGATCCGATACGATTGAATAAGCCTCCGGTTGATAAAATCAGAAAATATGGGACCAAAGAGTTTAGAGCTACCATTGATGATGATGCTGAGCGAGCTAAATTCTGGCTTGATAATACGATTCGGGTGTTTGGTGAACTATCCTATACTCCTGATGAATGTATTAAATGTACCGTATCTTTGCTTTGAGACACTATGTATCACTGGTGTAATACATTGGTATCGGTGGTTCCAAAAGAATGAGTTACCTGGGAGCTCTTTCAGATTGAATACAAAGTCAGAGATTCATAGATCATAAATGCAAAGAATTCCTTGAGTTGAAACAGAGTCATATGACCGTGACAGAATATGAGCGGGAATTTGTGAGACTCAGCAAATATGCCCGGGAATGTGTTTCGATTGAAGCTATTATGTGCAAGAGATTCGAGGATGGTTTAAATAAAGACATCAAGTTATTAGTCAGGATTCTGGAAATCAAAGAGTTTGTGGTACTCGTTGAGCGAGCATGCAAAGCTAAAGAACTCGGGAAAGAGAAAAGAAAAGCTGACTTTGAAGCTAGAGATTCACGAAAAAGATCATCGAATAAGTCATTTCAGTCGGCATCAAAGTAGTTCCAAAATGATTTTAGCCGTTCAAAGGCTATTGCGGGTTATTCCAGACGAGATCGAGACAGACCACCTGTAAGTTCGAAAGCTACTTCAATAGCTAGTGTTGGAAATGTCATATCAAATCAACCTGAGTGCAAACATTGTAGTAAATGATATCCCGGCAATTGTAGACTAAATGATCGAGCTTGTTTCAAATGTGGATCATTAAATCATTTTATCCATGAATGTCCTGAATTGGCCGAACAAGATACAGTGCAGAATATGAGGCCGAGTAACACTACAGCTAGAGGTAGACCACCCAGAAACACGGGTAATGTGAGTGTAACACCCATTACCCATGTTAGACGCTGAAATAGGGTATGAGGTGTTACTGAAAAATAACACAAACATTCATGCAAAATCGGGCCATAAAATTTCTTTCAATTTAAAAATTTTCATATTCAATCATAAAGTCCCTAAAATGGGCCTACGAGGCCCAAAACATACTTTGGGAACGGACGTGAGCAAACCGAGAACTTTAGAAAAATTTAGAAAAGTTACATAAAAACTGGGCACACGCCCGTGTTGGCAGGCCGTGTGGTCGCACACTCCCATGTCCCTAGCCCATGTGGATTTATTTTTCATTTTCAACCTACAGGGGTTTTCACACGATTGAGCACATGCTTGTGTCCACATGACTAAGACACATGCCCGTGTCTCTGCCCGTGTGTAAAAACCTGGGTATTTTGTTTATGACGTCAGCACACATTTTTAGGTCACACGGCCATAGCACATGCCCGTGTGTTAGCCCTTGTGACGAACTTAATTTTTTGCAAATTAGGACACACGGCCAGGTTATACGCCCATGAGGCAGACCGTGTGCCATACACGGCCTAGACACACGCCCGTGTGTCTACCCGTGTGGACAATTATAAGGTTATTTACCAAGCTTTTTGCCACCCTGAAAAGCATCCACACTTATACAATTTCCAACCAAACTTAACATGCTATTATTAGACATCTATTTGTCCACATTAAGAGCATTCATGCACCATTTAATAACCATACTCATCATGTATAACCACACTTATACTTAGCCATCACACATGCATCTACACAACCATTCACATGTCACACTTCCCACACTTCAATTTCATGCTATCATTCATTCCCACTTAAGCAAGCAAACTCATTCATGAAATGCCTCATCATAGACTTATAACTCAACCAATATTAGCCACATCACATGGACTTATACAAAATGATATATCAAATGACATAGACCACATTCTTGGCCAAACAATTATGACACTTACAAAATAACCAAATTCGTATACTTTCCATAATTCAATGTAAATCTCAATATACCAAAATGTGTGGATAGTGTGGATGATCCTCTGACAATCTCTGTATCCCAAGCTGGCTTGGCGACACTATAAAACAATGGAAAAGAGAAGGGAGTAAGCTTTAAGCTTAGTAAGTCTATATGTAAACAATGAACATCATACCACATACTTATCAATCAAGAACATTACATACTAATCAAGAACAATTCAGATCCTTGTAGTTGCACTTATTCATTTCAAACCTTACCACATTCCAAATACATATCATAAACATTACTCACAATTACATGCACTTATAACCCTGCACTTGTCACCACATTGACACGTAATTTCACTTAACCAAATTTTCCCGATGAACACTTCAGAATAATACCGGATACACGGTGGTTTTGCACACAGCCCACCAATAATAATAAACACGGTGGTATTGCACACAGCCCACTAATAATATTAAACACGGTGGTATCACACACAGCCCACCAATAATAATAAACACGGTGGTATCGCACACAGTCCACCAATAATCACAATTATACAGTGTTCATATGTATCATTTTTCTATTCCGAAGGTTCATCCGAGAATTTCCTCACTTTTCATCATTTTAATAAATATCAATAATACTCACATAATACATTAATATGTAAAAACATAAATAAAAAGGATGTATCATTTACATATAAACTTACCTTGATACAAAATGTGTCAATTTGTAATTTAGTCCGAAACCTTGTCTTTTCCTCGGTCAAGGTTGATTCCACGTTCTTCTTGATCTATAATGACACATTTAGCTTATTTTATATACACATTACTTAAATCAGTCCAAAATCTTCCTATGGCAAAATTTACAATTTAGCCCCTAACTTTCTCAATTTTCACACTTTAGTCCCTAGGCTCGTAAAATGAAATGTGCTCAATTTTCACACACCCAAGCCTAGTCGATTCATATTCTCTCGTATAGAAGCCCACAATTTTAACTATTTTACATTTTATACACATATTATTTCATCTTTTGCAAATAAATCCTTTGTATAAATTTCACCAAAAATCATCTAGTAAAAGTTGTTTATCACACTTCAAACTTTCATATTCTACCACTAGACATCAAAATACATGTATGTCATCCATGGGTAAAATTTTAAACACAAACTCTAGCTCAAAATAGTGGTAGAAATAGCTAGATTGAGCTACAAGGATTTCAAAAATACGAAGAACATCAAAAGCGGGGCTAAGAGGTACTTACAATCAAGCTTGAAAGTGAAACAAAACCTTAGCTATGGCTCCTTGCAAATTTTGGCTGAGGATGAAGATGGACAAAATTTTAGCGTTATTTTCCCTTTTATTTCTTTTATTAGTCAAATGACCAAATTGCCCTTCATTAATCCTTCAGATATTTTATCCCTCTATGGGCATTTTGTGTCCAAACTATAATATAATGGTCTAATTACCAACTAAGGACTCTCAATTTAAAAACCCATCTCAATCAAGTACCTTTATGGATTATAATACACACTTTTCACCCATTGCAATTCAGTCCAACTTATCAAATTGGACATCCAAACAATAAAATTTCTCAACCAAAATTTCACACAAACATTCAATCACTCAATAAACAATAAAACTCAATTGGAATAAATATTTTGACCTCGGATTCATGGTTTTGAAACCACTATTCCTTTTAGGCTTGATTCGGACTGCTATAGTGAATGGTAGCCAGAGAATGACTAAAGACACGGCTGCGAGATCTGAAGTCCAAGCGCCTGCCAAAGCCTATGCTATTCGTGCTCGAGAAAAAGCTTCATCTCCAGATGTTATTACCGATACTTTCACTCTCTATGATACTACTATGATTGCATTGATAGATCCAGGATCAACTCATTCTTATGTACGTGAGACTTTAGAATCCAGTAAGACTTTGCCTGTAGAGTCTACTGAATTTGTGATTAGAGTATCGAACCCCTTAGGCCAGTGTGTTTTGGTTGATAAAGTATGCAAGAAATGTCCGCTGATGATTCGGGGTTTCTGTTTTTTGGCTAATCATGTTGTTGCCATTCGACGAATTTGATATAATTCTAGGTAGGGGTTGGTTAACACTTCAAGCTGCTATTGTAAACTAAAAATGAAAGATGATTGATTTGAGATGCCAAAATAATGAGATTATCCGGATTGAATCAGATGATTTGAATGGGTTGCCGGTAATGATTTCTTCGATGTTGGCTTAGAAATATATAAGAAAGGGTTGTGAATCTTACTTTGCTTTTGTGCTTGACTCTAAAGTGACCGAAAAGAAGATTGAATCAGTACCAGTGGTGTGAGAATATCCAGATGTGTTTCCTGAAGAGTTACCGGGTTTGTCGCCGATTCGAAAGGTAGAGTTTGGTATTGAGTTAGTGTCGGGAACAACTCCAACACCAATAGCTCCTTACAGAATGGCACTAACTGAATTAAAAGAGTTGAAAGCTCAGTTGCAAGAGTTGACAGATAGAGGTTTCGCAACCAAGTTATTCTCCCTAGGGTGCACCGGTGTTGTTTGTGAAAAAGAAAGAAGGAACTATGAGAATGTGTATTGATTATCGATAGCTCAATAAAGTGACTATCAAGAATAAATATCCTTTGCCACGAATAGACAATTTGTTTGATCATTTGAAAGGGGCTACAGTGTTTTCAAAGATAGATTTGAGATCAGGCTACTATCAGCTATGAGTTAAAGACTCTGATGTGTCGAAAACTACTTTCCGAATGAGGTACGAGCATTATGAGTTTTTAGTTATGCCTTTCGGATTAACAAATGCACCTGCTGATTTTTATCGACCTAATGAATCGAATCTTCAGACCATATTTGGATTGATTTGTTGTTGTATTTATAGATGACATCTTGATTTATTCCCGTGATGAATCAAAGCATGCTGAGCACTTAAAAATTGTATTACAGACTTTGTGTGATAAACAATTAGATGTGAAGTTCAGTAAATGTGAATTTTGGTTGCGCGAAGTCAGTTTTCTGGGGCATATTGTGTCAGATCGGGTATTCGAGTAGATCCGAGTAAGATTTTACCAATATTGGATTGGAAGCCTCCGAGAAATGTATCCGAAGTCCGAAGCTTTTTGGGACTTGCCGGTTATTACAGACGATTCGTAAAAGGTTTATCAATGATTGTAACTCCGTTGACGAGACTACTTCAGAAAGATGTTAAGTTTGAATGGTCGGACAAGTGTCAGAAAAGTTTTGATCAGCTGAAAGCTTTATTAACCGAAGCTCCAATGTTAGTCCAGCCAGAATCGGGTAAAGAATTTGTAATCTATAGTGATGCATCGTTGAATGGTTTGGGTTGTGTTTTGATGTAGGAAGGCAAAGTCATAGCTTATGCCTCGAGACAATTAAAGCCGCATGAAAGGAATTACCCGACGCACGATTTGGAGTTAGCAGTTATTGTGTTTACATTGTAGATTTGGCGCAATGTCATGTTTATTCAGATCACAAAAGCTTAAAATATTTGATGACTCTGAAAGATCTAAATCTACGACAGCGAAGAAGGATAGAATTGTTAAAAGATTACGAGCTAGTGATTAACTACCATCCGAGGAAGCCCAATGTTGTTGCTGATGCTTTAAGTCAGAAATCTTTGTTTGCTTTACGTGCGATGAATACTCAGTTGGCTCTATTTGATGATGGCTCGATTGTAGCTGAGTTGAAAGCGAGAACGTTATTTATGCAGCAAATTTGCGAAGCTCAGAAAGTTGATAATGAATTGTTAGCAAAACTAGCTCAATGTGATTCGAACACTGATTTAGAATTTCAAGTTGATACTAATGATTGTTTGAGATTTAGAGATCGAATATGTGTTTCGAGAAATCCAGAGTTGATTCGGATGATTTTAAACGAAGCTCATAGTAGTCGATTGTCTGTTCATCCAGAAGTATGAAAATGTATAATGATTTGAAACAACTTTACTGGTGGTCTGGTATGAAGCGTGATATCTCTGAATTTATTTCGAAATGTTTAATCTATCAGAAGTCAAAGCTGAACATTAGTTACCGTCTGGGTTATTACAGCCGATTATGATTCCTGATTGGAAATGGGACAGAATCACAATGGATTTTGTATCTGGTCTGCTTTGTCTCCGAGTAAAAAAGACTCAATATGGGTGGTTTGTAACGCCCCAAATTTTGGGCCTAGAAGAATTGGGCCTTGGGCATGGGAGTGTTTAAAATTTTGAGAACAAGAGAATGACACAAGTGCATGTTAGATCTGTTGGGTGAGTGATTTTGGGAGGTTAAGGGGTTTCTATGAAGTCCTGGGTTCAAGCCATGTCATATGGAAAATTTTTATTTTTAGCATTAGGGTAACCCTGACTCCCAGTATTAAGCCTTTTAAATAATTGTGATTAAAAAGGGACACAAAGAGAGCCTTTAGTGGAGTGGCAAGGTGGATTCACAATGGTGGTAAGGAGGTCAGAGGTTCGAATCTTGGATTGCATTGTTTGAGCATTTATTTTGCACCTGTGGTCAGCAAGTGGTTGAGTTGGAATTGAACTCTGGTGGAGAAGGTTTGAATTGGTCAAGTGAGGGATTTAAGGAGTGGATTATGGAGTGATAAGGGGAGGAAATCAAGGGGATTTGATTTGTTGGGGAGTTGGAGCCAAAATGGACAATAGGTATGCACAGGTTTCAATTTTGGCCATTTGTTTTCAGGTGTTGGAGTGTTGTGTTTGTGATAGCCAATTTTTGCTTGTGTAAGTTCTCTCGTTATCTTTTTCGTTTTGTCCCTTTTGGCCACTCAGTTTCAAGACTCTTTATTTTTGGGTTCACTTTCTTTTTAGCCAAAATAGCATCATCATTTAGGTCATTCTTGGTGCCAAATATACTTGTTCAACCTTAGGCCGATTTATTTCTCATTCTTCTCTTCACGATTTCTTTTCCTTCCTTCCTTACCTTTTCATCTCTAAACTGAATCCTTTTTCCTACTCTTTCAAATTTCTGCAGTGCTGCTCATTTACATAAAGCCGAATACTTTCACTTTGCCTATTGAGAATCTTTAGTCGACTTCTACACTTTCCATTCTTCTATCTTCTTTGTTTTCATCATCCATCTCCAATCCCCTTAGTTTCAAATCTTCGACTGTTTAGCCAGTGAGCTTGAGTGAGTGATCTCTCCTCTTTGCTGAAGGTGATAGTAAGTGATGGTTAATGCTTTTAACAGTTTTCGGTATTGATGGTATTCCTCTTTATCTGCTGAATCTCCCTTTCTTATCTTGATCGATGATTGGTTTGTTTAAGGTTCCTCGAGGGGCGATTAAAGGGCAAGTGATTAGTAGTAGCCGACTTCTTACTCTAAGGTTTCGATCAAGGTAAGTACTCGGCCAAGGAATCTTGGGTAAGGCCGAATGTTAGTTCTTGATTGGGCATGTGTTTTCGTTGAATTAGCATATGATTAACTCTAGTTAGTAGATAATGTTAACTGATAGATTAGTTTGCGGTTCAGATAAGCCATGATGAGGGGAAAACGATTCTTAACCAATCTATCTAAGGAAAAGGATAGGCCGTTGTTATTCAGTCAAGGTAGGTAGTGGTTAATCAGTTTGAGGAATAAGTGTTGTAATCTTTAAAGATGAAAAGGGTAACTATACCCCTTGACTGAATATAGGTTCCTTGCTAAGGGCTTGGAAGTATGCTTCATAAACCAGGTGTGTACATACACCACTCCAACTATAGATCGGCAAATGCCGAAATGATGAAAAGCCAAAAATACGGCAACGGCTACCATACGAGCGCACGAACGCTCGTGTAGGGAAAGTCGATTTAACGACAGAGGTCACCATGAGCATCCTCGTGCTCGTGGGCTGTTATGGGCCTATGGGCTCGTGGGCCCCACAAGAATTAAATTTACGAAAAATGGAAGAAATTGAACTGGGCTATAATGTTTAACATAGCCGTGATTGAAAATGGGCCAAATGGGTCACACGAGAGTGTGGGCCACTTGGTCGAATACTGGGCTTTGAGCCCATTTACATTATTTTGACCAAATGGGTTATCTGTGTCGCTCGAAGCGACTGTAGACCATCGGGAAGGTTGTAAAATGACCGAAATACCCTCATAGGATAAAATGACCAAAATACCCCCATAAGGTAAAATAATCGAAATACCCCCATGGGGTAACATGACCGAAATACCCCATAGGGTAAAATGACTGAAATGTCCCCATAGGGTAAAATGACTGAAATGCCCCTACATGTTATATGATTGTTATTGTATGCCATATATAGTAAATTTGCATTCATGTGATATTATGTTGCATGGGGGATGGGATCTTTGATTTGGAGGAAGTGTATGATTTGTTAGGGTCGCATGGTCGCTTGACGACTATGGATCCACTGATGACTTTAAGTCGATTATGAGATTGGCAGCTCTGCTGCAATATTGGTTAGTGTGGCAACCGGTGCTACATAAAGAGTGTAGGGATGGGTGGGTCGATTAAATTCCCACAGGAGTACAGGGTTGGACAGGAGACGGAGTGCAAGGTTGGTTTTGGGCATTTGTGCATTGCATGATCTGATTTGATTGAGATATGGGCTCAGGCCCAGTTGAGGCTATTATGGGCTAAGGCCCAAATGCCAACGTCACTGTAATGGGCTTAGACCCGGATTGATGTGATGCATGCTTTATGATCGATGAGGGTTGTACACACTGATTTTTTTTAAAGTCACCCCCTCTTTTTAATTTTTCAGGTAATCCTCAGTAGGCGGTTCGACGTACTGGAGGACTCGGAGATGGCCACACTACGAACAGCTTTAAATTTTAGTAGTCTAGTTTACCTTACTTAAACCGCTTTCTTATTGGGTTGTAATAAGGCCTCTTTTAATTTCTGGTTTTTAATTTGGAATTTTTAGTTATTACATTTCCTATCTGTTAAAAGTAGATCGCGATTTTCCAAAAAAAAACTATTTCCAAAGCACTACTCTTTCACAATTTAATCTTTAAACATCACGTTTTCATAAATCGGTTACTTTTAAACTTAGCTTCCGCAACTGAAAAGAAATTTTGGGAATAAACTTAATAATTTTTCTATATACCACGTTTAAAATAAAATAATAATAAACTAAAGTAACTGGGATTTTACTCAAGCTTTTAATTAAGAAGGGTTTTCAATGAAAACATGGTTTTTGAAAAACACTTCAATGTGACACGCCAGATTCGGCCATAACGTCTAGGCCGGGTTTGAGATGTTACATTTAGTGGTATCAGAGCCTGGTTGCAAAACTCGAATGTGGAATGGGTTTTCAAATCTTGGACTTCAATAAGTTGTTTTTCTATATGTGAAGGGTTTGAGATATTTCCTCTGAAAAGTGTGGCACACCAAGTCTCCGACGTTGAACCAAGTAAGTTCTCCTGATACTGAAATCTGTTTTAAATTGTTATACTGTAAATAGTTACTGGGCTTACTTTAGATGATAGACTATACTGAGACTCTTTAGCTAGAGTATATTGAGAAACTATAGGAAACTAAAACTATAGTGAGCTTGCGATTGCGAAAACAACTCTTAACTACTACTTCTATAAAATATCTTTTTAATTATCAAAACTATAAGCTAATTTCATAAAATTTCTAATTCAGATAATACATGAAGTGATAATGAGCACTGGAAGAGGTGCAAGAGGTCGCGGCAGAGGCCGTGGAAGTACTAGGGCTGGATCTTTGGCATCGAGCCATATGCCCAACGTTGAAGCGGAAGAGGCTCTGGCTTCACCAGTACCCGAGACAGGGTCGTATGATCGGGCAGCTGGGGATGACGCAGTGTCCCAAGCAATGCTAAGAATTCTGGAATGGGTCGCTGGGCCCAACAATGGCATTGGAAGCCGTGGGTCAATTTCGGAGCGACTTCGATCAAATGGAGTAGAAATTTTCAAAGGTATCGCGGGAGTGGCCCCTAATGTAGCCGATTATTGGTTTGGGGACACTGAAAGGATAATGGATGACTTGGATTGCACTTCAGAACAAAAACTGAAAGGTACGGTATCGTTGCTGCGAGAGGAAGCCTACCAGTGCTGGCTTACTGTGAAAGAAGGCACTCAGCTTGACCGGGTCACTTGGGAGTTCTTCAAATCCACGTTTCAAGGGAAGTACATAGGCGCAAGCTATGTGGATGCCCGGAGGAGGGAATTCATGAACTTGACTTAGAGAGACAGATCTGTGGCAGAATACGAGGCGGGAGTTCCTATGACTCAGTCGGTATGCTAAAGGAATAGTGGCAACAGATTATGAATGTTGTGTTCGGTTTGAAGATGGCCTTAGACACAGTCTTCGAGTACTGATTGCTCCCCAAAGGGAGCGGGATTTTGCAACATTAGTGGAGAAAGCAAAGATCGCTGAAGATGTGAAGCGCTTTGAGCACCTAAACCGAGAAAGAGAAATGGGTAGAAACAAGAGGGATTCTGAGCATTCCAATTCTGATCAAAGACCTAAAAGAATGGCTAGAGTGGATGGGCCAGTCAGAGCTAGGCCCCCTGTTGCTGCTACTGGGTTACCACCTTATGCTATTTGTGGGAAAGGTCATGTGGGCGAGTGCTGGAGGAGGACGGGAGCTTTCTGAGTTGTGGTTCCATGGAACACCGTCTCAGAGAATGTCCCAAAAGACCGGATCAAATACAAGTTTTTGGTAGCGGTGATATACAGCCACCTAGGGGTGGACAGCAGCCGCTTAGACGACGTAGACAAGCCAGGGGTGGAAACGGTTTGGGTTGTGGAGGTCCAGGTAGAGGTGCTAGTCATGCAGAGGCGAGGCAGCCAGCTTTGGTTTATACAGCACATCACCGAGAAGATGGAGATGCTCCAGATGCAAATACTAGTACGTACTTTACCCATAGTGTACCATTTACCTAATTTGCCATTAGGATTAGAGTGTGCAACAAAAGCGTAGTGGTGTAACCCGTGTTGTGCGGCTATTAGATAGTTGGAAATTTCGGGGATGAAATTTCTTTAAAGGGGTAGAATTGTAACGCCCCGAATTTTGGGCCTAGTGATCGTTGAAATCAGAGTTTTAAATTTATAAAGAATGAGATCGAACTTGGAAACTAACTCTGACAATGATTAAAGGCAAGTGTACCTATCGAACAGTAGTATAGTTTAGGCAAGACCGGATTATCGAACCCAATGGAACTAAAAGTACTAATACTAACCTTCTTTTTATTATTTAGCCTAAAATAAATGAAGTTGCTTTGATATAATCTAAACTAATTACTAAGCCAAAGACACAAAGACAAAAAGGATGAATTGGGAAAATAACTTTAGGAAAAACTCAGTTGATTAAGACGATACCCTCAGAAAGAATCCACCTAGACTTCACTTATTATTTAATCCTGAACCATACGATTTATTTACTTAGTTTGATCCGTAAGACTCCCTAACGTATATTAAACCCTCTCTCGAGGCGAATAACGTCTAACCCTAGGTTAATTAACGGAAATCTCTTTCTCGAATAATAACCCCCTAGAATAGTAGTAAATCGATCTATGGATTCCCATATTAGGTTTCACCCTAATCCGGCAAAATCTCATCACCCTATCTCTAGGCGTGCGATCAACTCTGCTTAATTTTGCTAGATCTACTCTTAAGTAGGGTCCATTCCTCCTCCACCTAAGCACATTAAATTTGGATTAAGCTTGCGTAATTAAGAACAAACTAAGTATTTATCATATAATTCAGAAAATAATAACAAGATTCATCTAGGTTTCATCCCCTTCAGGTATCTGAAGGATTTAGCTCATAACAAATAAAGAAAACATCTCAAGAGAAAAGATAAAACAAAACATAAGAAATCCCTAAAACTCCCTGAAGGAATTGAAGGAGAAATCCGCCGCCTTAAGTAGAATTTCGGCTTCTTGGGATGGATCAATTCGCTATCTTCGAGTGATTCCCACAAATCTGACCTTCTCGGCTTGGCTCCTTGGCCTAGCTTGACCGCCCCCTTTAAAGTGGTACTTAGGGGGTTTATATAGGCTCTTGGAATGTGTTTCTTCACCCCAAAGTATCCAAATCTGAATGAAATTGCTCTTTGCCACGGTAGGGACACGGCCATGTCACACGCCCGTGTGACTAGTCTTCTAGCTGTATTCAGACTTCTTTAATGAGGCACGACCGTGTGACTCGGGGGTAAGGTTGTGTTCTAGATGCTTGACAAGGCATAGCTGTGTGATCTTTGGGCCAGGCAGTGTCGATTTCGTGATATGGCCCATTTACTCCGTTTTGGGCCCGTTTTATGTTCTTTTCATCCTCAGGTGCTTTCCTGGGTATAAGACATGAAAAGAAAGGATTAAGAGCTCCTTTTTATATGAATCGAGGCTTAAATCATCCAAAAGCATACTAAATGTGGGATTAAAATATGTTATTATTACGGTTTATTAAATACCCCCACACTTAAGCTTTTGCTTATCCTCAAGCAAAATTCTCAACTTATAATTAAGACAAACTTTCCATGATTCATAATTCCTATCAACAATGTCTCATCATAATTCATAGATAATTTATACATGGATGATCTAACTTGAAGTGTCCTAAAGATTCAAACAATCAAAGTCATACATTTGTAGCACAAAAACGTAGGTGTCTACCCTTATCTAAATAATTACCTTTGATTCAAAATCGACAAGGATTGACATCCTCACTAAAGATTCACTCAAATCACTCAAGGTATTTAAGGTTCAAAAAAATAAAGCACTCAAAAGTCGAACATGAAAAGTTAATCCCATAGGCTTCCATGAAAATCAAATCTCCACCACTAAAATATGAGATGATACACAAATCAAAAGGTCATTACAGGGTTGTAACGGGGCTTGGGTTAAAGGTGTGGATAAAGGTTGAATTAAAAGGTTAAAATCGAGACTGACTTGACGAATTGCCTAACTAACCAAAAATTGAACTAATCCTAATTGATTACATCAGTTGAAAACTAATAATACGAGCTTTTTCCTCAAGATGTGGAATTTTAACATGTAAGCTCATTTAATTACAGAACTAATAATGAATATACTTTGATATATATATATATATATATATATATATATCTATTAAGAACAAACCATTAATATTACATAATAATGAATGAAATAGCTAGACAACACATCAAATCAAATCTCGATATAAGGGTAGCCAAAAGGAATGGTGATAACAAATACAAAGGGGTTTTGGGTTAATATTAGCTGGTAAGTCAATAAAAAGGGTTGTTTGGATCAACGAGGTTCACTAGGGGTTAGTTGTTAAGGTAGGCTATTTAGTGGAGTGAGTGGGTTAAATCCTATGTGCCTTTATCAATTCAGTATATCAAATCATCGTTGTGGTTTCAACATGTATAATCGAGGCAAGTTCTAGAATAACAGTTCAAAGTTGACATACTCATAATCAATAAAGTGAGCATGAAAAAGAATATATGCTCTATAAGGCTCAAAATCTCACAAAAATTATGGGTGTTTTGACATCAACCTTGTAAATTTCAAATTTCAAGATAATATTCAGATTCAGTTTAACAACCTAGCAAAGATTTTAATTCTGAAAAATAGACTTATCATGCTTGATTCTCTAATATTCTTCTAATTTACTCATCGATGCACAATTAACTATGATTTAATCTAAAACATATCAATAAAAATCATAAACAATCAGAAATTTCATCCTAATTAGTAATATGAAAAATTTACTTAAAAACAAGACTAAATTCAGTGATTTGAGAACAATAAAAAAAGTTTGGCCGGATTTGAGAATAATGCAGAAAGTTAGGCCCTTCTTTAGATAAATATTCACCCCCCCACACTTAAGATGTACATTGCCCTCAATGTACAAAGATAGATATAACATTTATGGGATAAATCAAAAGAGAAGAGGAAAGAATACTCCCTGAATTTTGGATGGTGTCCCTGGAGGATGGTAGAGGTCGTGGTGTGTATGTTTGAAGAGGTCGGTCTGGATGACGAACCTGTGCTAGATGAAGAAATTGGGGAGCTCGTAGAGGATTAGCCAGGGATTATTAAGACACATTTAAAATAACCTAAATATATAATTTAAAACAAGAAAGAAAAAGGAAAGGAGACTAAATAAAAATAAAAGAAAACGTGGATGGACCGAAGAGTCCTTATTAATGGATGGTTCGCGAGGTGGTGTGACTTCTAGGGCTGGGGAGGTGCTGGCGGTGGCGGAAGTGGCGTGATTCCCTAGCAGCCTGGAGTACCTGATACTAAGAAATTAAAATAAGTTAAACTAAACTAAGCATAAGATTGTCAAAGAGAAGGAAATTGAAGCAAAAAAGAAAAGAAAAATAAAAACTAAATGGTCTCAAAGACCCTTGGCTTGGTGTTTGGATGAAGCTGGCGGCATGAACTTATGTGTAGGGTCTCCTTTGTGGAGACTATGCTTGTCATCTTACGCTTCTTCGGCATGATTTTAGTGTAACTCAAAAGTCCGGATACCTTTTCTAAGGAAAAAAAGGAAATTTTGAAAGAAAAAGAAGGGAGAAAGAAGATGGGGGAAGGGCTGTGGGGTTTAAATAGAGGCTCAAGTCTGGTACGTCCCCACGTCCGTGGTCTAAGGGTGTGTCTAATCGCACGGCCGCCTCGCACGGCCGTGTGTCCATGCGTGTTGTTTCACCATGCCCGTGTTTTAGCCAATCACGCCCATGTTTGAGAAATCAGTATGTTGACACGGTTGGGAGGCACGGGCATGTCTTATCCGTGCTTGGTAAGTCAGTAGCTTCACACGGTCGTGGGGCACGGCCGTGCCACTTTGTCAGTGCCCGTGTGGTAGTGGTTGGATCCGTGATGTCGAGATTAGTTGGGATTTGATTCGCACGGCCTCTGCTATGTCAGTACGGGATACACGGCCGTGTGTAAGACCGTGTGGTCTAGAATTATGCCCTTTTTTTGTTAGTTTAAAACTAGATGTTCAAAAAAGAAAGAAGGAAAGAAAAGAAGCTGAAAATAAATTTGAAAGTAAATAGTGTTAATGCTCGGGTTGCCTCCTGGGAAGCGCTCGTTTATAGTCTTAAGCTAGACTTTTCTCGACATTGAAAAAATCAGGGAGGTTTAAAGGTTTGAATATCTTCCCTCGTACTTACAGTTCTATTTTCTTGATAAGGTTTAAGTTGAGAAGCATGTACCTTAAAAGTGTCAAATGTTGGATTGCTTACATTGACTGTTCCGTGCGGGAAGATATTGTGTACCTTAAGAGGAATTTCTCCCTTTGCTTTCAGGTCTATTGTGGCGATGTGCGGATTTACTTTGTCTAACAGTACCTCCTATTTTGAAGTGATTTGATGTCCGTACGAGTTCTTCTGATGGTTCTTCTGGTGTTACTTCGTGTGGTTCCTGTTTTTCTTTGACGTGTGTCTTCTGCTTTTCTAGTTTGTCAACCCCTAAGCTTTGTTCCTTATGTAATTCTTCTTTGTTAGCTTGGGGTTTATGATTCGGCTCAGGGTTGTGTTCTTGTGGTGTTTCCTACGATGAAAGTTGAACAATTTGATTATCAGTTAAAGTGATACTTTCATTGACTGTTGTCCTGGCCGAGTCAAGAGCTTGAAGACTGATTGATTCGTCACCTACACGAAGAATGAGTTCTCCTGTACCAACATCAATTTTAGTCCTGGCAGTTGCTAGGAATGGTCTTCGTAAAATTAAGGGGATTGAATTATCCTCATCCATGTCTAAGACAACAAAACCTACTGGGAAAACGAATTTATCGTTTTTGACAAGAACATCTTCAATAATGCCCCTAGGAATTCTAACAGTTTTATCAGCTAATTGAATACTCATCCTAGTTTATTTGGGCTTCCCTAGACCTAGACGTTTGAACAATGTATAAGGCATGACATTTATACTTGCCCCAAAATCAGCTAACGCATTATCAATAGTTAAACTACCAATTACACATGGAATTGTAAAACTCCCTGGATCTTTTAGCTTTCACGGTATTTTATTCCGTAACATTGCTGAGCATGCTGCGTTTAATTCCACATGGTGCTCTTCGTCTAATTTGCATTTGTTTGTCAAGAGCTGTCTTAAAAATTTCCTCGAGTCTGGCATCTGAAAAAGAGCTTCAAGAAGAGATAAGTTAATATGTAATTTCTTTAAAAGTTTAAGAAACTTACTGAACTGTTCTTTTGAATTGTCTCTTTTCATTGCTTCGGGATAAGGTATGCGAGGTTGGTACTCTTTGATTACCGGTTTCGGCTCTTCTTGTGCTACCTCTATTTTACCTTCATCTATCTCTTTGTTTGGTTCGTCTAATCCTTTGCTATCATGAGCTGTGATGGCTTGAATTTGCTCATTTTGGTTAATCTCGGTGTTACTTGGTAGACATCCTTGCGGTCGTTCTACCATTAACTTTGCAAGTTGACTGACTGCATTAGTGACTTCTTTGAGTGAATTAGAAAGTTTTTCCATCGACGCTTGTCGATCTTTAAGTGACTTCTTTGATTTCCTTGATTTCCTTGACCTCCCCACGAAAAATTTGGGTGGTTCCTCCAACCTGGATTGTAAGTATTACTATAAGGATTATTATTGGATCTGAAATTATTACCTATATAGTTTATCTGTTCACTCTATGCTCCCGGTTGGTAGGGTGGGTACTCAGGATTCGCCACAGTTCCACTTGCATCGCACTGCATGACTGGGTGTACCTGCGAAGAACACAAACTATCAAGCTTTTTATTTATCATCTCTATCTGTGTTGATAGTGTGGTCACTGCATCGAGGTTGTAAACTTTGGCTGATTTTGTCGGTTTTGTCCTTGTCACTTGCCACTGATAGTTATTCAGTGACATCTCTTCAATGAACTCGTAGGCTGCTTCAGGAGTTCTGTTGTTAAGGGTTCCACCGGCGGCTGAATCGATTAGTTGTCTCGTTGAGGGGTTTACACCGTTATAGAATGTTTGGACTTGTATCCAAAAGGGTAGACCATGGTGTGGACACCTTCTCAAGAGATCCTTGTATCTCTCCCATACGTCGTATAATGTCTCTAAATCCATCTGTACAAAAGAAGAGATATCATTCCGTAATTTGGCTGTTTTGGCCGGTGGGAAATATTTGAATAAAAATTTTTCGGTCATTTGTTCCCATGTAGTGATTGATCCTCGTGGTAACGAGTTTAACCATTGTTCGGCTTTATTCCTTAATGAAAAAGGGAATAACCAAAGACGTATGGCATCATCAGAAACGCCATTTATTTTGAAGGTATCGTAGAACTCTAAAAAGTTAGCTATATGAGTGTTTGGATCTTCGTCCTGCAAACCATCAAATTGAACAAACTATTGAATCATTTGTATTGTGTTAGGCTTTAATTCAAAATTATTAGCAGCTACAGCAGGCCTAACAATACTCGATTCTGCTCCTGTTAAATGCGGTTAAGCATAATCAAACATAGTACGTGGAGCATTGTTTTCCCCCACATCATGTGGTTGTGGATTATTCTCGTCCATCCCTTCAGTAGGATTGAATCTGCCTTCTTGATCTTTCTCTGTGTAATTTAGGGCTCGCCTGATTTCTCTACGAGTCCTACGAACGGTAGCTTCAATTTCACTATCGTATACCAAAGGTCCTCTCGGGTTCCTTCTAGTCATAAACTAGAGGTACCTGCTAGGAGAAGAAAGAAAATTTACCGAAATCAAAGTTTAACCTAAAAAATTAAAAATAAAAGTAAATTGTGAAAAAATAAAAATAATGGCTAAAGTAATAAAAATAGAGGTTTCTTAATATTTTAGTTCCCCGGCAACGGTGCCAAAAACTTGATCGCTAAAATCAGAGTTTTAAATTTATAATGAATGAGATCGAACCTGGAAACGAACTCTGACAACAATTAAATGCAAGTGTACCTATCGAACAGTAGAATAGTTTAGGCAAGACCGGATTATCGAACCCAAAGGAACTAAAAGTACTAATACTAACCTTCTTTTTATTATTTAGCCTAAAATAAGTGAAGCTGCTTTGATATAATCTAAACTAATTACTGAGCCAAAGACACAAAGACAAAAAGGATGAATTGCGAAAATAACTTTAGGAAAAACTCAGTTGATTAAGACGATACACTCAGAAAGAATCCACCTAGACTTTGCTTGTTATTTAATCCTGAACCATACGATTTATTTACTTAGTTTGATCCGTAAGACTCCCTAACATATATTAAACCCTCTCTCGAGGCGAATAACGTCTAACCCTAGGTTAATTAATGGAAATCTCTTTCTCGAATAATAACCCCCTAGAATAGTAGTAAATCGATCTATGGATTCCCATATTAGGTTTCACCCTAATCCGGCAAAATCTCGTCACCCTATCTCTAAGCGTGCGATCAACTCCGCTTAATTTTGCTAGATCTACTCTTAAATAGGGTCTATTCCTCCTCCACCTAAGCACATCAAATTTGGATTAAGCTTGCGTAATTAAGAACAAACTAAGTATTTATCATATAATTCAGAAAATAATAACAAGATTCATCTAGGTTTCATCCCCTTCAGGTATTTGAAGGATTTAGCTCATAACAAATAAAGAAAACATCTCAAGAGAAAAGATAAAACAAAACATAAGAAATACCTAAAACTCCCTGAAGGAATTGAAGGAGAAATCCGCCGCTTTGAGTAGAATTTCGGCTTCTTGGGATGGATCAATTTGCTATCTTCGAGTGATTCCCACAAATCTGACCTTTTCAGCTTGGTTCCTTGGCCTAGCTTGATCGCCCCCTTTAAAGTGGTACTTAGGGGGTTTATATAGGCTCTTGGAATGTGTTTCTTCACCCCAAAGTATCCAAATCCGAATGAAATTGCTCTTTGCCACGACAAGGACACGGCCATGTGACACGCCCGTGTGACTAGTCTTCTAACCGTGTTCAGACTTCTTTAATGAGGCACGGCCGTGTGACTCGAGGGTAAGGTTGTGTTCTAGATGCTTGACAAGGCACGGCCGTGTGGTCTTTGGGCCAGGTCGTGTCGATTTCGTGATATGGCCCATTTACTCTGTTGTGGGCCCGTTTTATGTTCTTTTCATCCTTGGGTGCTTTCCTGGGTATAAAACATGAAAAAAAAGATTAAGAGCACCTTTTTATATGAATCAAGGCTTAAATCATCCAAAAGCATACTAAATGTGGGATTAAAATATGTTATTATTACGGATTATCACCTAGAATAATTGGGACTTGGGCATGGGAGCGTTTAAAATTCTGAGAACAAGAGAACAGCACAAGTGCATGTTAGATCTATTGGGTGAGTGATTTTGGAAGGTTAAGGGGTTTCATTCAAGTCCTGGGTTCAAGCCATGTCATATGGAAAATTTTTATTTTTAGCATTACGGGAACCCTGACTCCTAGTATTAAGCCTTTTAAATAATTGTGATTAAAAAGGGACACAAAGAGAGCCTTTAGTGGAGTGGCAAGGTGGAGTCACAAGGGTGGCAAGGAGGTCAGAGGTTTGAATCTTGGATTGTGTTGTTTAAGCATTTATTTTTCACCTGTGGTCGGCAAGTGGTTAAGTTGGAATTGAACTTTGGTGGAGAAGGTTTGAATTAGTCAAGTGAGGGATTTAAGGAGTGGATTATGGAGTGATAAGGGGAGGAAATCAAGGGGATTCGATTTGTTGGGGAGTTGGAGCCGAAATGGACAATAGGTATGCACAGGTTTTAGTTTTGGCAATTTGTTTTCAGGTGTTGGAGTGTTGTGTTTGTGATAGCCGATTTTTTCTTGTGTAAGTTCTCTAGTTTTCTTTTTTGTTTTGTTCTTTTTGGCCACTCTGTTTCAAGACTCTTTATTTTCGGGTTCACTTTCTTTTTAGCCAAAATAGCATCATCATTTAGGTCATTCTTTGTGCTGAATATACTTGTTCAACCTTAGGCTGATTTATTTCTCATTCTTCTTTTCACGATTTCTTTTCCTTCCTTTCTTACCTTTTCATCTCTAAACTGAATCCTTCTTCCTACTCTTTCAAATTTCTGCAGTGCTGCTCATTTACATAAAGCCGAATACTTTCACTTTGCCTATTGAGAATCTTTAGTCGGCTTTTACACTTTCCTTCTTCTATCTTCTTTGTTTTTGTCATCCATCTCCAATCCCCTTAGTTTCAAATCTTCGACTGTTTAGCCAATGAGCTCGAGTGAGGGATCTCTCCTCTTTGCATAAGGTGATAGTAAGTGATGGCTAATGCTTTTAATAGTTTTCGGTGTTGATGGTATTCCTTTTTATCTGTCGAATCTCTCTTTCTTATCTTGACCGATGATTGGTTTGTTTAAGGTTCCTTGAGGGGCGATTAAAAGGCAAGTGATTAGTAGTAGCCGACTTTTTACTCTAAGGTTTCGATCAAGGTAAGTACTCGGTCAAGGAATCTTGGGTAAGGCCAAATGTTAGTTCTTGATTGGGCATGTGTTTTCGTTGATTTAGCATATGATTAACTCTAGTTAGTAGATAATGTTAACTGATAAATTACGTTTGCGGTTCAGATAAGCCACGAGGAGGGGAAATCGATTCTTAACCAAGCGATCTAAGGAAAATGATAGGCCATTGTTATTCAGTCAAGGTAGGTAGTGGTTAATCAGTTTGGGGAATAAGTGTTGTGATCTTTAAAGATGAAAAGGGTAACTATACCCCTTGACTGAATATAGGTTCGTTGCTAAGGGCTTGGAAGTACGCTTCATAAACCAGGTGTGTACACACACCACTCCAACCGTAGATCGGCAAATGCCGAAATACCGAAAAGCCAGAAATACTGCAACGGCTACCATACGAGCACACCAACGCTCGTGTGGGGAAATTTGATTTAACGATAGAGGTCACCATGAGCGTCCTCGTGCTCTTGGGTCGTTATGCGCCTCGTTGGGCCGATATGGACTGTGTGGGCCCAATGGGCTTGTGGGCCCCACATGAATTAAATTTACGAAAAATGGAAGAAATTGAACAGGGCTATAACATTCACATAGCCGTGATCGAAAATGGGCCGAATGGGCAACATGAGAGTATGGGCCACTTGCGCCGAATATTAGGCTTTGAGCCCATTTACACTGTTTTGACCAAATGGGTTATCTGTGTCGCTCGAAGCGACTGTAGACCTTCGAGAATGTTGTAAAATGAACGAAATACTGTCATAGGATATAATGACCGAAATACCCCCATAGGGTAAAATGACCGAAATACCCCTATAGGGTAGAATGACTAAAATGCCCCTACATGTTATATGATTGTTATTGTATGCCATATTAGTAAATTTGCATTCATGTGATATTATGTTGCATGAGGGATGGGATCATTGATTTGGAAGAAGTGTATGAATTGTTAGGGTCGCATGGTCGCTTGACGACTATGGATCCACCGATGGCTTTAAGCCGATTATGAGATTGGGAGCTCTGCTGCAATATTGGTTAGTGCCGCAACCGGTGCTAGAGAAGGAGTGTAGGGATGGGTGGGTCGATTAAATCCCCACAGGAGTGCAGGGTTGGTTTTGGGCATTTGTGCATTGCATGATCTGATTTGATTGAGATATGGTCTCAGGCCCAGCTGAGGCTATTATGAGCTAAGGCCCAAATGCCACCGTTACTGTAATGGGCTTAGGCCCGGATTGATGTGATGCATGCTTTATGATCGATGAGGGTTGTACACACTGAGTTTTCGTAAACTCACACCCTCTTTTTAATTTTTCAAGTAATCCTCAGTAGGCGGTTCGACGTTCTGGAGGACTCAGAGGTGGCCACACTACGAACAACTTTAAATTTTAGTAGTCTAGATTACCTTACTTAAATCGCTTTCTTATTGGGTTGTAATAAGGCCTCTTTTAATTTCTGGTTTTTAATTTGTGATTTTTAGTTATTACATTTCCTATATGTTAAAAGTAGATCACGATTTTCCAAAAAAAAATGTTTCCAAAACACTACGCTTTCACAATTTAATCTTTAAACATCACGTTTTCGTAAATCGGTTACTTTTAAACTTAGCTTCCGCAACTGAAAAGAAATTTTGGGAATAAACTTAATAATTTTTCTATATACCACGTTTAAAATAAAATAATAATAAACTAACGTAATTGGGATTTTACTCAAGCTTTTAATTAAGAAGGGTTTTCAATGAATACATGATTTTCAAAAAACACTTGAATGTGACACGCCAGATTCGGCCAAAACGTATAGGCTGGGTTTGGGGTGTTAATGGTTATTGATAGATTAACTAAATTAGCTCATTTCATTCCAGTGTGTACGGATTACTTGCTTGATAAACTTGCTGAGTTGTACATTTCTCAGGTTGTGAGATTGCACGGAGTACCTATTTCTATTGTTTCGGATAGAGATCTGAGGTTCACATCGCGGTTTTAGAAGAAACTGCAAGATGCCTTAGGTACAAAACTACACTTCAATACTGCTTTTCACGTACAGACAGATGGTCAATTCGAGCGTATTATTCAGATACTCGAGGATATGTTCAGATGTTGCATTCTTGAGTTCGAAGGTACGTAGGAATGATACTTGCCATTGATTGAATTTGTGTATAATAATAGCTTTCAATCGAGTATAAAAGTGGCACCTTATGAAGCTTTATATGTTCGCAAATGCCGAACACCTTTGTACTGGACTGAACTTAGCGAGAATAAGATTCACGGGGTAGATTTGATTAAAGAGACTGAACAGAAAGTGAAAATGATTCGTGATAGTCTGAAAGCAGAGTCAAAATGTCAGAAATCGTACGCAGACTTGAAATGAAAAGATTGAGTTTCAAATTGGGGATCAAGTATTTTTGAAAGTGTCTCTGTGAAAGAAAATACTTAGATTTGGTACAAAAGGCAAGTTAAGTCCGAGATTCATCGGGCCGTATGAAATTATCTAGCGTGTCGGGCCGGTTGCTTATATATTGTCTTTGCCACCTAAGTTAGAAAAGATTCATAATGTATTTCACGTATCGATGCTTCGACGATATAGATCAGATCCCTCGCATGTGGTTTCCCCCTCTAAGATTGAGATTCAATCTGATATGAAGTACAACAAAGAACCGATTAGAATTTTAGCTCGCGAGGTTAAAGAATTGAGAAATAAGAAAATTTCATTAGTGAAAGTCTTATAACATCGACACGGGGTCGAAGAAGATACGTGGGAGCCCGAGGGTGCTATGAGAGAGCAATATCCAAACCTATTCACTGGTAAGATTTTCGGGGACGAAAATCCCTAAGGGGAGGAGAGTTGTAATAGCCCGGTTTTAGTTAAATTGGAATAGTTGTTTCGAAACCACAAATTCGAGGTCGTAAAATTATTTTAATATTATTTTTGGTATTTAAAGCATGTTAATTAATATGTGTGAAATTTTCGTGATTTAATTTTACCATTTGTGTGTTTAATTTAATAAAAGGACTTAATCGCGTAAAATGTAAAAGTAGCATGCTCTATGTTAAAGTGCTTAATTGTTTTAATTAATTAAAGGTAAGGTATTTATGTTGTAATTTGACCATTGAAATTATGAGTGGACGGTTTTGGGCTTATAATACATGGTTTACAAATTAAATAATAAAGGTTAATTATGTAAATTACTAATAAAAGTTAATATAATAAAACATAAGTAAAAAAAAAAACACATGCATTATCATCTTTGTTGGCCGAATGTGAGAAGAAAAGAGCCATTGTTGAAGCTTTAAAATTTCGGCACCTAGGAAGTTAAATTTAGGTATGTTTTTTGCTCGCTTTTTTATAATTTTTACGTTTTTAATATCGTTGCTTCGTATACTAGCTAGCCCATGCTTTAATTTTCGGATTTGATGATGATTTTATGATTTGCCATTGTTGAAAGCTTGATGTTTTTTTTGTTTGATGATGAAAAATAAATAAATGTTGGTAGATTATCATAGTTAATTAAGTGATTTTTGATAAAAATGCATATTAAGGATTAAATTGTGAAATTTTTAAATTAAGGGGTCAAAATGTGAAATAAATGAAATTAATGGGTTGCTAGGGACCTAGGGAAGATTCGACCAAGCATGGGTTTAAGGAAATTTTGTGTATTTTGTGTTGTTTTGAAATAGGGACTAAATTTAAAATGTGAAATATTAGGGGCTAAAGTGCAAAATGCTTATTTATGTGTTTTGGATGAAATTGAATGAACTTGTAATTAAATAAGTTAAATTTAAATTGATTTAGATCAAGAAAGGAAGAAATTGGATTTGGATCGGGGGAAGTCGAAAGTTGTTGAATAGTCGTTCTGATTCGTTCATTTTCGTACGAGGTAAGTTCATAACCAAATAAACATTTTTAAATTTAACTATATATATTGCCGAATTGATTTGTGTATAAATACATATATTGCCGATTTGAATTGTGTGTTGGAGGAATTATTTTGAGCTTGAATTGAGTGAATTACGAAGTTGAAAGCCCCGTATAAGCCTTAGGAATAGTGTAGGATACTGATGTCATGACATTAGGATTTCCAAGGTGTGATTTCGTGTAAGACCATGTCTGGGACATTGGCATTGTATATGATTCGTGTAAGACCCTGTCTGGGATAGAGGCGTCGATATGTGATAACATGTAAGACCATATCTGGGATATGGCGTTGTAATTGTTATATGTTTTTCCGAGTATCCTTAACGATTCCGAATGGTTCATCGGGTAATGTCAAACGAATCCAAATGTGAATTTGAGATAAATAATTCAGGTACGTATAAGGTTTATATGTTCATTGAAAAATAAGGTAAGTGAAGCTACTAATGTGGTATTATGGATTTTATGAGAAAAGTAAATGTATATGTATATGAGATTAGTTAAATTTGGTCTATTTAAATTGAATTATTCTTTTTCTTGTGATGATTTATTTGCTTATGACTTACTAAGCTTTCAAATTCCTTGCTTTATAGATATATAAAGTTAGCTCGAGCTCGGGGATCATCAAGAATCATCATCACACTATCGATCGCTATTTTGGTACTTTGATAGTTTGCATTTTTAATATATGGCATGTATAGTTTAGTTCTATTATGGTTTGTTTTGAATTGTATATAAATAGCCATGCGAAAATGGCTTGATAATGATGTTAATGTCTGTGAATGATCGACCTTGTTAATGTGCTCATTTTGGGAAGTATGATCGATGAACATGTGATTCGGCTCGAGTTGTTATGTAGTTGATGGATGTGTTTTTCGATTGGTGTTGTCTTTGCTTTATAATGTGAATTTGGCTATTTGAATGGCTTATTATTAACTTATAACTTGATGTATAATTTGTTTTGGTATATTCGCTTGGAATTGGTTAATGTTGGCATTTATATTCGGCTAATGAAGGATATACTAAATATATATACATATAACATGTTTGTATGTGGTTTGGTATCTAAAAATCAAGTTGGTTAGTTTAATGTTTGATTTTTGGTTATAAATAAAAAGTGTTAATGGCTTATTGGATGGTTAAATATATGTTGTCTAGACTTGATATTTTTATGTGAATTAGGTATGTTTTGGCTTGTTATGTGTGTTCAAAAATGGTCCAAATTGATTTATTAAAATGCGCATAATTTGGTTATGTATAAGAACTATATTTGATCAATTAGTGATGTTATATAATGAATCATTATATAGGTAACTTATAATTTGTTATGACTTGATATTCGGTTGTATAAAGATTTATGAAATGGTACATTTGATAATAGAATAATGAAATAAATGTATGAATTTGGATGTTTTGACTTATGCATTGGTATTTGATTTGTAAGGGTATATATACATACTTGAATAAATTTGAAGTATTCGAATGACATGAATGTGATGGTAATAAAGTTTGAACATTTGACTTATGAAAACACGTATACTATATTGTTAATGCATGATAGCTTAGTTCGAAAATTTGAACAGAAATCAAAAATTAAAATGGTTGAGTTTTTTAGTATAGTTTGTATGTGATATATGATTAGTGAAGCATGATTGATTATGGTTGGTTATATGATTTTATATGCGAAAATTGTATATGTGAATTGTGGTATTCGTGTTTGGAAGATGTTATAACTTTATGTTTGAAATGTAATAAATGATTGTTTTGAGCTGTGTTTTTGATCGGTAATGCCTCATAACACTAATCTGACGACAGATACGGGTTAGGGTTGTTACAGTTATATATTTTGTGGTAATTTTACGAATTTTTGAAATGGAAATTAAATGATAAGTTTTGCTTATTATTTTTTATACGAGCTTACTAAGCTATAAAGCTTACTTTATTTATTTTACCATATTTTATAGTGATTTCAAAGCTAGCTCAGATTCGGGGTCGTCGGAGACTTCGTCACACTATCCAATTATCTTCTTAGTACTTTTGAAACTAAGTTTTGGTCATATGGCATACAGTTTGGTCATTTTAATATGTATTTGGTGTTGGATATAGCCAATTGAGTTGGCTTATTTTGGTTGATTTGATTTTGTGTATTGCCTTGTAATTTGGCCTAATTTGGCAAATATGGTAATGTATATATATATGTGTTAATGCTCTTTGGTGATGAGGTTTATATTTACTTATTGAATGTGTAACACCCATTACCCGTATTCAATGCCGGAACCGGGTACGAGGCATTACTAAACTTCACTTGCTTGAACATACAACTTTGGGCTATAAAATTTCATTCCAACTTAAAACTTCTCATTCAACCATTTACCAAGCAACTTAATCATGCAACATACACCTCCATGAATAATCTCATCTTTTCATAAATTAGGGATAATGAGCCATCAATTATGGCAATATACAAAAGAGTTCATCTTTAAAAGGATCCAACACACTTGGCCAAAACAACAAGACATTTCACTAAGTCTAGCCCCTATACATGCCATACTCAAAATTCTAAGTCTAACTATACCGAGATGTGCTGATAGTGTGGATGATCTTCTGATTATCTTCGTATTCTAAACCGGCTCTTTGACACTATAAAACAAGGTAAAAAGAAAGGGAGTAAGCTTTAAGCTTAGTAAGTTTACATGTAAACAATAAGCATCATGACATATGCTAATCTATCAATAATATTACATACTAAGCAAAAACAATTCACATTTTCGTAATCATGCTTACTCATTTCATCCCTTACCACATTCCAACCATATTACAATTATATTGCTCACATTTACTTGTACACATTCCTTGCACTCATCACCATAAAGCAACATGAAACATTTACTTATACAAATTTCTCGGTGAAGCCCTCGGAATAATACTAGGTACCCTGTGGTTCCGCACACAGCCCACCATTAATCAATAATAGGGTGGTATCGCACATAGCCCACAAATAAGAATATTTACGATGGTTTCGCACATAGCCCACCAAATGATAATATAAACGATGGTATCGCACACAGCCCATCGTGAATAAGTAATAAGGTGGTATCGCACACAGCCCACCAAAAAGGATAATTATGGTGTTATCGCACACCAACAATTATTACGGATATTTTTCCGCACTTACATATCTATTCTGAGGTTCGTACGAGAATTAATCACTATCTACCAATATCAATCAATCTCACTCATAATTGATCTCATTCATACAATGCATCAATAAGTAACAACATATGTATTAAAGATGTATCGTTTACACATAAACTTACATCAATGCAAAATGTATTAATCGACGGTTTAGTCCGTAGCCTTGCCTTTTCCTCGGTCAAGGTTGTTTCCGCGCTCTTCTTGATCTATAATAATAAAATTTACTCATTCAATTACTTTATAAGTCATGATACATCAAAATTTACACTTAAGCAAAAATAACCATTTTGCCCTTATACTTTGGCAAAATTACGATTTTGCCCCTAGGCTCGTAAATCGTTTTTCATCACATTTCCTCATTAAACAAGCCTAGATGAACATTTATTTCTCTTACAACAACTCACAAAACCAATTATTTCATGCATTTATTACACAATTACAACATTTACAAATAAGTCCTATTTAGGTGTTTTCATGATAACACCCTTCACAAAAGTTGTTCCTTAACCCACTAGCATTCATTTTCTTCCATAAAAAATCAGCAAACAACATGAACACTCTCATGGAAAGTCCCTAAAGTTTCAACCATTTTACAAAATAGTCCCCTTATTAGCTAGCTTAAGCTTTGGGGGTTCCAAAAGTACAAAAATTATCAAGAAAAACCTTTAAAAACACTTACTTGCAAGAGATTTGTTTTGCTGAAAATTTGAACCCCAAGAACTCTAATTTCCTTCAATTTTCAATGGTAGAAGAAGCATGAATAGTAAAAGATGATATCTCTTTTATTCATCTTATTTTATTCATTTTTTATCACCTAATTTCACCAAATTTTGACCAAAATTAAATGCTCTTGTCTCCTTGTCTCTATGGCCGTCCAACACACCCTTAATGGCCAAATTGCACTTTAAGGATCTCTAATTTAATATTCTATGGCTATTAGACATCTCTACCTTGCATAATAGAACTTTCGCACTTTATGCAATTTAGTTTTTTTTTTCACAATTAAGCATGAAATCACCAAAATTTGTAACACCCCTAACCCGTGTCCGACATCAGATTTGGGTTAAAGGCATTACCGGACAGATTGGAAACTTTTATAAACATTTCATACAATCATTCACCAAACACAATCAAAGTGTCCCTTATAATGATCAACAAAACCTAAATCATGCTTTGGAGTAAGGTCGGGACTAGGCCAAACACATACGAAAATTCTCAGAAATTTAAAACTTTTCTAAGATATGCAGGACACATGCCCGTGTGGGCAGGCCGTGTGTCTTCCACGGGCATTAGACACCCCCATGTGACTTGTTCGTGCCAATTCGGGGCATGTATACTGACTTTCCCACATGGCCACTAGGCATGCCCATGTACCAAGGCCATGGGCTCTTAGGCCATATACTGATTTATTCACACGGCTACCAGGCATGTCCGTGTACCAAGGCCGTGCACTCTTGGCTAAATACTACCATTTTCCCACGGCCATTGGGCACGCCCGTGTGCTATAGCTGTGTGAGCAAAACAGGCCACTTGCAAGGCCATAATGCCACCCACAATTGGGTCTTACCTACAAGCAAATTACCAAATCATCTCATGCATATTTTGCAACCAAAACATATCAAAGAAATTATCAATTCTTCACCTACAATTGCAACTTCAATCAAACCAAATTGTACAACTAAACACATAAGTAATTAAGCATGATTCATCCATCTATACCATTCATATATTCACTTATTTAATCAATCAAACATACTCATTATGCATTCATATGCTACCAAATCTTTAACCATTTCATAAGCTATCTAGCCATACTATAACATGCATCATTTTTATAGATGCCCAAGCATAATACCAATACTTATCTAGCCACATCTCATGGCTATTATACACATTTCAAACATCACCAAATGACTAGCCTATACATGCCATATCTAGCTATATACATATTTCAAAAGTACCAAAAATAAGTTGAGTAGTGTGATGATGATCCTCAACGGTTCCTGAGCCCTCAGTAGCTTTGACGATCTATAAAACAGAGCAAACACACATAGAGTAAACTTTCAAAAGCTTAGTAAGTCATATACAAATAAACTTAACTTAAATTGCACATAGCATATTTATACAATGACAATATTGGTTCTCATAGCATATACATCTCATATAGAGTTTGGCTCAATTGCTTAACCATAACTTATCACATACTTCAACTCAATACCACATATGCACATAGCTCATCTAAGCATGATTTAACATATCATCTCGTCATCCCATTACACATATTTATCTTAGTAAGTTCATATAGATACTTACTTTTCATACACACCTTGTGTACTTATCAAACGCACCTGAAATGGATATACATTCACATAATTGTTCATAGCTCAAAATTTGCCCGTTGAACCGTTCGGAGTCTAATAGGATATATAGAATACTCAGAATAGCCGTACAATACCGACGTCCTAGACGTAGTCTTACATGAAATCATATATCGTTACCACTGTCCCCGACAGGGTCTTATACGAATTAATATAATACCGATGTCCCAGACATGGTCTTACACGTAAAGCTCATATCGATGCCAACGTCCCAGACGTGGTCTTACATGATAAAACTAAACAGACACCTATGTCATGACATAGCTAATCCTATCTATTCCTAGGTTCGTACGGGACTTTTCGAACATTATCTCTATGTCGATCTTATCTTGGAATTCATGTACACAACATCTCGTAAGCATTTATCATTATCAATAGTCATATGAATATACACAATTCAATACAAATACGTTTATTTGCATAATGACTTACCTCAGATTCGGATATTCGTTCGGACTTGTTTATTCGACTATCTTCGCTTTCCCGCGATCTAAGTCCATTTTCTTAGGTTCTTGATCTATGCATATTCAAATTTAACCTTTTTATTTAACAGCATATTCAATTCAATCCAAATTCACATATTTAGGGCTATTTGCAACTTAGCCCTCACATTTTACACACTTTTATTAATTTAGTCCATTTTTCTCAAAACATCAAATGTACAAAATCAATATATACCCATGTTTGGCCGAATACTCATGTATCCCATACCAGTCCAAACATTTCATCAAATTCACAATTTAATCCTTCAAACTACTATTTTTACAATTTAGCCCTAATTAGCTAAATTCATCAAAATTTCAAGAACAAAACATATTCATTAAATACATATCTTTCATTTAACACCTAAACTCATCACAAAGCTCATTATTTCATCAATGGCACATCTCATGAACATCATCAATTCTTCAAATTACAACATGGGCTTGATAGTAGATTAAGCAACAATCTCAAAAACAAAAAAAATCATCAAAATCCAAAGCCAAAACATAACTTAATTTTGCAACACAATAATCGAATGCCCTAGCTAGTTTTCTCTTTTCTTTCTTTTCTAGTTTTGGTTAACTAAGGATGATAATGGCTTATTTTTAACCCTTTATTTTATATAATTATAACTTAATAACAAGTTTCCAATTTTAGCCTTTTTATTAACATATAAAACAAATAATCAACAAGGCTATTTTGTCATTTAATCATCCACCAACTAGGTAATGGATACATAAGGCCTCCACCTTATAAAACCACATCACATTGGTATATTAACAATTAGCATGCAAAAATTGCATTTGATGCAATTTAATCCCTTTATCAAATTAAGCACACAAACGGACAAATTAACTTACGAAACTTTAACACATGCTTAATCATATATCATAGGCACAGAAATAATATTAAAATATTATTCAGACTCGGATTTGTGGTCCCAAAACCACTGTTCTGACTAGGGTCTAAACCGGACTGTTACAAAATTAATGCACCAAAATGTTCATACATCCTTATAAACATGCTATAACACATAAAATAATATTAAAATAATTTCCTTCAACCTCGGAATAGTGGTCCCAAAACCACTATTCCGACTAGCCCTAAAATTGAGCTGTTACAGAATGCCTAGATGAGATAAGGTAGTGTAGGTAGCAAATTGCTTAGTGTATGCCTTATTTTGGATTGGTATAATAAAAACTATATGAGTGCATTAAGAGTTATGATAAACATGTAGTTTTAGGTAAAGTTGTGCACAATTGAAAGTGACAAATTAGGTGTTTTGGAGATTGTGAAAATTGTATGTTTTGAATTGGCATGTTTTGGTCTTAGTTGTGCTTGAATTGGATGCCCATATATGCTTTGATTATGTGCCATTTGAGTTGTATAGGTGTGTGCAAATTTTGGTGGCAAGATGGCTTGGTAAAAAGCCTATTTTTATCTACACGGGCAGAGACACGGGCATGTGTCTCAGCCGTGTGTGACACATGGTCATGTACACGGCCGTGTGTCCTGTAACACCCCTAACCCGTAACCGTCGCTGGACTAGGGTTAAGAGGCATTACCGAATCATCGAAACAATTTACATTCACTTTACGACACAAAGTCAATCATCAATCACACATACTCAAATACGAGCATATATTCCTTTATTTAGGTCTACGAGACCTTAAACACGTGTTGGAAAGGGGTTGGGATTATACTGAACACTTGCGAAAGTTTTTAGAATTTCAAACATTCTTCTACACTGTTGAGGTCACACGTCCGTACAACCAGGCCGTGTGCCTCACACGGCTAACAGACACACCCATATGTCCAGGCCGTGTCAAAACAGAGCATACATACTGACTTATCTCCACGGCCACTAGACACGCCCATGTGCCATGGCCGTGTGACAATATGCTAGCTACTGACTTGGTCACACAGTCACCAGGCACGCCCGTGTGTCACGATCGTGTAACTTGTCCAGTCACACTTCGAAGTGGTTCTTGAACAACACGGTGGAGATACACGCCCGTGTCCCTTAACCAAATATGCAAAATAGGCCATTTGCAAGGCCAAAATGCCACCCATACTTGGGTCAAACCTATAATCAATATACCAATTAATTTCATGTACCATTGACAACCAAAAACATGTCAAATAATCAACATATCATCTTATTTAATCTCACTTCTAATCATGTCTACTTATAACCAAATTTCATAAATAAACACATGCATTACCAAGCATGATTCATCCATCATATCAATAGGTTACAATAGCATCAATCCATCACTAAGCTGATCCTTTGTAAGACATTTTTATTGCCAACAAAACATACCAAAACTTACTTCACATGCCAAATTCACATATGCATAATTCCAACATTTATCTAGCCACATCACATGGCTATTTACACATCTCAAATGTATTTCTAAACAACTAGCCTATAAATGCCATATTCAATTATCCACATCTTCAAAAGTACCAAAATAAATTGCCAATAGTGTATAGAAATGTTGACGATACCCGGATCCGAGCTAGCTTTACTAACACTGCAAAGCAGAGAAACAAATCGCACAGTAAGCTTTCCAAAGCTTAGTAAGCTCGAAATACAATACAATTAATTCTTTGAATCAAATCAATGTACACATTAAACCCTCACATAGATAATTTACCAATGTCACACAAATTCAACCATATCCAATACTCACATAGCATTCCATTCATCTACTTTAAATTTCATCAACCACATAGGTATCTTACATACCTTTGCTAACACTTAGTTAGTCACCGACCATGCTACTCACCACTCAACTTTACATTTCGATCAACCTTTGCTATTCTCTTGCTTTATTCACACACCTAGTGCCAACTTATAGACGAACATAATTGTCATTGCACACTTAGTGCCAATACATTAAACAGAGCTTATATTGGTATCGCACACACAGTGCTAATTCAATAAGGCAAAGCTTCTATCATCTCGCACACATAGTGCCAATCATCTTTATCCCGTTTCTAATTTCGTACACTTAGTGCCCTCTAATTCAATTCAGCACATAGTATTTCTAATCTCATAATTATATAGATATGCATTCAATTCACATCACATAGAACATAAATTAACAACTTGTACTATATCCGAACTTACCTCGGACGTCAAAATACCGAAACAGTCGATTAATCGAGCACTTTATCTTTGCCTCGATCTCGATCTGAACCTCTCCTCTTTTGGTCTATACACATTCAAATTCAATCAATTCAATCACCACATCATTCATTTTAATCCAAACACACATATTTAGGGCATTTTATAAAATAGCCCTCACACTTTCACATTTCGATACTTTAGTCCCTAATTCATAAAATCATCAAATACACATAATTTGCTTGTACCCATGCCTAGCCGAATTCTCTCTGTACTCATACAAGCCCACACATTTCATTTATTTCACATTTTAGTCTTTCAATTTACACTTTTCTCAATTTAGCCCAAATTACACCATTTCATCAAAACTTCAAAAACAAACTATATTAATCAAGCACATATCTTTCATTTTCCACCATCAAACATTCAAGAACTCACATGTTCATCAATAGTATATTTCAAAAACATCATCAATTCACAAAATTATGACATGGGTTAGCTAGAGAACGAAGCAAAGATTACGAAAATGTAGAAATTATCAAAAATCAAAAAAAAAATCACATACCAATTGAAGCTTGAAGTGGCTGAATATCACAAAGCTCCCAAACCCTTTCTATTTTCCTATTTTTGGTTGAAAAGAAACAATGATGAACATGTTTCATCTTTTTGTTTTGTTTAATATTAACTAAGTTATCAATTTACCAATTTGCCCTTTTATTAGTCATATAGGACAAATATTGTAACAGCCCGATTTTGGGGCTAGTCGAAACTGTGGTTTTGAGATCACTAAATCGAGGATAAGGAAAATTATTTTAATGTTATTTTATGTGTTATAGCATTAAGATATGGCTATGTGGAAATTTTAGTGCTTTAATTTTTACAATAGCATGCTTAATTGAAAGGACTAAATCGCATAAGATGCAAAAGTTTTATTTTATAATGTAGGAGTACCTAATAGCTATAGAGTGTAAATTGGAGGATTTTAAAATACAATTGGGTCATTTTGGAGTGTAATGGCTGGCCATAGGGTGCATAGGGAACAAAAGCATTAAGTTTAGTCAAATTAGGTGATAGTTGGTGACTAATTGACTAAAATATGATAAAATAAGATGACTAAAGGAAGCTATCATCTTTCACTATTCATCTCTCCCTGTACTACCGAAAATTTCAGCAAGTTTAAGGGTTTGAAAGCTTGAAAATTTCAGCTACATCTCATCCTTGCAAGTAAGTCCTTTTGATAATTACTTTTGATGATTTTTGTACTTTTGGAGTCCCCAAAGCTTAAGCTAGCTAATGAGGGGACTAATTTGTTAAATGGTTGAAAGTTTAAGGACTTGCCATGAAAGTATTTATGTTGTTAGCTGAGTTTTATGGAAGAAAATGAATGCTAGGAAGATGAGAAACAACTTTTGTGGAAGGTGTTAGCATGAAAACACCTAGATAGGACCTGAATGCAAAGATTGAAAATGTGTAATAAATGTACGAAATAGTTAGATTTATGGGTTATTGTAAGAGGAATAAATGTTCAACTAGGCATGTTTAATGAGATAATGTGTTGAAAAATGATTTACGAGCCTAGGGAGCAAAATTTTAATTTTGCCAAAGTACAAGGGCAAAATAGTCACTTTTGCCTAAATTTTGATGCATTATGATCATAGAATGATCTAAACGAGTGAATCTTATTGTTATAGATCAAGAAGAACGTAGAATTAACCTCGACCGGGGAAAAGGTAAGGTCACGGATTAAACCGTTAGTTGACGCGTTTTGCACCGAGGTAAGTTTATGTGTAAACGATGTATTTTTATATACATAGTTGTTGCTAACTAGTGTATATCATAATTGAGTACATGTATGATTCAAGTGGATTTAATATGGTAGTTATTGAATAACTCTAGTATGAATGATGGACGGATATGTAAGTGTGTGTTATATCAATACTTGATGGTGGGCAAAGTGCGATACCACCATAATACTTAACTATGATGGGCTATGTGCGATACCATCGTCTATTTATCATTGGTGGGTTATGTACGATACCACTGTAACTAACCTCTGGGTGGGCTATGTGCGATACCACCCCAAATAAATTTGATGGTGGGCTAAGTGCGAAACTATCGAGAAATTGACCCTGAGCAGTTGATAAATAGATTGTGATGTGTTGATTTAAGTAATATTGTGGTGCTAAGTGTAGGGGGTTATGCTAATGAATGTATACATTGATCTTATGACATGGTTGGAAAGTGGAAATAGGAGGAATGAGTAAGCATGATTATGAATGTGGACCGTTTCTTGTTTAGTATGTATTGCAATATAATTGTTTAGCATATACTAAAATGTTATATTGTTTACATGTAAACTTACTAAGCTTAAAGCTTACTCCTCTTTTCTTTCATTTGTTTTATAGAGTTTAAGAGTCGAGCCGGGATACGCCGATAACCAGGAGACTACCCACACTATCTGCGCACCTCGGTATATTTATACTCAGTGATTTTGTATATGGCATGTATATGGGCTAGACTAGTTAGATTATTTTGTTATTTTGGCCAAATGTGTATTGGCCCCTTGTTAAGATAACTATTTTGTATATTGCCATGGTTGATATCATTTATGAAAATATAAAGTTATTCATGGAAGTTCATATTGAAATTATGAGTTATTTATTAGTATGTTGAATGGGTTTATGTGGTGTGAGCTAGAGGGGTGCAAAGAGCTTGGCAAATAGCCTTGTTCTTGTCCACATGTGTAGGCACACGGGCGTGTGTCTAGGCCGTGTGTGACACACGGTCAGTCCATGGACGTGTGCCCAGGCCGTGTGAAGTCTGCACCTTGAATTTGGAATTTGAATTGCCATAAGGTTGATGCACATGGGCGTGCCCAGGCCGTGTGGATTAATCAGAGGTGACCACGGGCCAGCCATATGGGCATGTGTCTAGGCAGTGTGATTCAAGTCAGTGTCGACCACGGGCGTCGAACACGGGCGTGTGAGGTGATACACGGGCGTGTGGCCCCTGTTTAGGTAAAATTTTCTTAAGTGCATAAAAGTTTCCAAATTATCTCCAAAACTTTTGGAAGCATGTTTAGGGCCTCGTAGGTCCATTATAAGGGTGATAGAGATATGAATGGAGAAGTTTTAATTTGAAATGAGTTTGATAGCCCAAAGTTGTATGATTGTGCGAGTTAAGTACGGTAACGCCTCGTACCCTGTTTCGGCGTAAGATACAGGCAATGGGTGTTACATTTAGTGGTATCAAAGCTATGGTTTAGTTGGTTCTCGAACTACCATATCGTGTGTAGAAGTCTAGCTATACGTGCCATAAGCGTATAATGATAGTCTGGTAGCTTCTGATGATTCTAAACTTTGTTTTTATGTATTATATGGATCCCGATCAATCAGCTGCTGATGACACAGCTAGTAATGTGCCGGCTCCCACGCAAAGGACCGCGCCTGTGTAGAGTGGACCCGAGACTAGGGGTCAAGGAGAAGAGGCTCGGGAAGCCTTTCCCCAAATGATGAGTAACTGGTACACTGAGTATGTACGAGCAAATCCTAATGCTCAACCTCCTCCACCCCCTCCTATACCTCAGCCAGTTCCTGTGGCTTCCCAAGGTATAGAATCAGTGAGGACAACTAAGCCTCCGGTAAACAAAATTCGAAAACAATGGGCTGAGGACTTTCGAGCTAAGATAGATGATGACCCTGAGAAAGCAGAGTTCTGGCTTGAGAACTTGATGAGAGTATTTGATGAACTCTCCTATACGCCTGAGGAGAGCTTAAAGTGTGATGTGTCCTTACTGAGGGAGTCGGCATACCATTGGTGGAAAACATTGACATCAGTGGTTCCGAAGGAGAGAGTGACATGGGATTTCTTTCTAGAAGAGTTCCGAAAGAAATATATAAGTAAAAGGTTCATGGACCAGAAACGGAAAGAGTTCCTTGAGCTAAAGCAAGGAAAAATGATTGTGGCAGAATATGAGCGCGAATTTGTTAGGCTCAGCAAGTACGCGCCAAAGTGCATGTCTACAGAAGCCATTTTATGTAAGAGGTTTGAAGATGGGTTAAATGAAGATGTCAGACTTTTAGTCGGGATTTTACAGCTAAAAGAATTTGTGGTATTGGTGGATAGGGCTAGTAAGGCCGAAGAATTGAGTAACGAAAAGAGGAAAACTGTGAGTGAGGCCTAGGATGCAAGAAAAAGGCCGATGAGCAAATCCTACCAAGCTCAATCAAAGAGGTCCAAGGAAGTGAACCCTCGAACGACTACATCAGTTGGGTATTCGCAGAGAGAGTGAGACAACACATACTCGGGTTCACGTGTTCAGTCCACCTCAATGGCAAGTGTGGGCAATTCAAAGTCCAAACCAGAGTGCCTAAGTTGTGGCAGACATCACACTAGGGAGTGTTAGGGAAACAACTGGAATTGTTATAAGTGTGGTTCCCCCGACCATTTCATCCGAAATTGCCCTGAAAGGGATGACAAGGAGAAGAAATAGGAAATAAGATCAAGCAATGTATCTTCTAGGGGTAGGCCACAAAATAACCCGGGGAGTGGGGTTAGTAGTAGAGGTGTGTCACGAGACTCTGTTATGAGGCCAGAGGGTCGGGCACCTGCAAGGACTTATGAGATTCGCGCTCGCGAAGAGGCATCATCGCCAGATGTAATAACGGGTACTTTCTCTCTTCATAACACCTTTGTTATCGTTTTAATTGATCCAGGGTCTACCCATTCTTATAGTTGTATGAGATTGGCATCTAGTTTGAGTATGGCTGTTAAGTCTATGAAATCTATAGTAAAGGTGTCAAACCTGTTAGGTAGACATGTGTTAGTTGACAAGGTGTGTGGAAATTGTCCTTTGACAATTAAGGGTCATTATTTTTCGGAAAACCTTATGTTGTTGCCGTTTGATGAATTTGATTTGATTCTTGGTATGGATTGGTTGACTATCCATAGTGTTTTAGTGAACAGTGGTAGTAAATTTGTTGAATTGAAATGTGAAAATGGAGACGTTATTCGGGTTGAATCAGGTGGGTCAGATAGTTTACCGGTGATGATCTCTTCCATGGTAGTTGAAAAATATTTGAGAAAAGGGTACGAGTCTTATCTCGCTTTAATGTTAAATACTCAAGCGTCTGAAGTAAAGATTGAAACAGTGCCGGTTGTATGTGAATATTCGGATGTATTCCCGGAAGAGTTACCCGGATTACCTTCAGTTAGAGAGGTTGAGTTTGGAATTGAGTTGGTTCAGGGAATGACACCTATTTCAATTGCTCCGTACAAGATGGCCCCATTAGAGTTGAAGGAACTGAAGGTTTAGCTGCAAGAGTTGACGGATAAGGGTTTTGCAAGACCGAGCTATTCACCGTGGGGCACTCTGGTACTATTTGTGAAGAAGAAAGATGGGTCGATGAGATTATGTACAGACTACAGACAACTCAACAAGGTGACGATGAAAAATAAGTATCCTTTACCGATGATAGATGATCTATTCGATCAACTGAAAAGAGCTACGGTGTTCTCCAAGATAGACCTGAGACCTGGCTATTACCAGTTGAGGGTTAAGAAGCAAGATGTGCCGAAAACTGCATTTTGGATGAGGTACTGCCATTACAAGTTTCCGGTCATGCCGTTCGGTTTAACGAATGCTCCTACAATTTTTATGGATTTAATGAACCTTGTCTTCTGAACTTATTTGGACAAGTTTGTGGTTGTCTTCATTAACGACATATTGATTTATTCTCGGGATGAGAGTGAACATGCGGAGCATCTGAGAATTGTTTTACAGAATCTAAGAGACAAGCAGATGTATGCTAAATTTAGCAAGAGTGAGTTTTGGCTCTGAGAAGTAGGATTCCTAGGACACATCGTGTCGGGTGATGGTATTAGAGTTGACCCGAGTAAGATCTCGGCTATTGTGGAGTGGAAAGCGTCAAGAAACATATCAGAAGTTAGAAGCTTTGGGGTTTGGCAGGATACTACAGACGGTTTGTAAAGGGGTTTTCCATGATTGCTACCCTGATGACGAAATTGTTACACAAAGATGTTAAGTTTGAATGGACTGAAAAATGTCAACAGAGTTTTGAGAGATTGAAGACATTGTTGACTGAGGCGCCGGTTTTAGTACAACCTAAGTCAGGGAAAGAGTTTGTAGTCTACAGTGATGTGTCATTAAATGGTCTCGGTTGTGTGTTGATGAAAGAGGGTAAGGTGATAGCTTACGCCTCGAGACAGCTAAAGTCGCACGAGAAAAATTATCCGACTCATGATCTGGAGTTGGTTGCGATTGTTTTTGCATTAAAGATTTGGCGACATTATTTATATGGCGAGAAGTGTCGAATCTTCACGGATCATAAGAGTTTGAAGTACTTGATGGATCAAAAGGATTTGAATTTACGACAATGGTGGTGGCTTGAATTATTGAAAGACTATGAACTAGTAATCGATTACCACCCGGGGAAAGCGAATGTAGTTGCGGATGCCCTGAGTAGGAAATCTCTGTATACTTTGAGAGCTATGAGCACGAGTTTGGTATTGTCTGGTGATGGTATTATATTGGCCAAAGTAAGAGCTAGGCCATTATTTGCCCAACAAATATGTGAGGCTCAAAAGAATGATAGTGAGATACAAACTAAGAGAGCTAAGTGTGAATCGGGAAGTGATTTAGGATTTCGGGTGAGTTCAGATGGTTGTTTAATGTTCCATGACAAGATTTGTGTTTCTAAGGATGGTGAATTGATTCGGAAGATATTGAATGAAGCACACAGTAGTTATTTGTCAGTACATCCGGGTAGTACGAAAATGTATAATGATCTAAAGAAATTTTATTAGTGGCCGGGTATGAAAAGAGACATCTCGGAGTTTGTAACAAGATGTCTGATTTGTTAACAAGTGAAAGCTGAACATCAAGTGCCTTCGGGATTGCTCCAGACAGTGATGGTTCCCGAGTGGAAGTGGGACCGGATCACCATGGATTTTGTGACGGGATTGCCCATGACTCCGAAAAAGAAAGATGTTGTATGGGTTGTCGTTGATAGATTAACAAAGTCGGCTCACTTTATACCAGTGCGTGTTGATTATTTGCTGGATAAGTTAGTCGAGTTGTATGTAACAGAAGTGGTAAGATTACATGGAGTGCCTGTATCCATTATCTCGGATAGAGATCCGAGATTTACTTCGAGGTTTTGGAAGAAGTTGCAAGAGGCCTTGGGTACAAGGTTAAATTTTAGTACTGTATTCCATCCGCAAACTAATGGTCAGTCCGAGAGAGTAATTCAAGTTCTAGAGGATATGCTCTGATGTTGTGTGCTAGAGTTCGAAGGTAGTTGGGAAAGATACCTACCCTTGGTCGAATTTGCATACAACAACAGTTATCAGTCGAGTATACGGATGGCACCGTATGAGGTCTTGTATGGTCGTAAATGCCGGACTCCCTTGTATTGGGTCGAGCTTAATGAGAAAAAAATTCATGGGGTCGAACTGGTTAAAGAGATCAAGGAAAAAGTGAAAGTGATCCGAGATAGTCTGAGAGCTGCTTCAGACCGACAGAAGTCGTATGCGAATTTAAAAAGAAAGGAAACTGAGTTTAAAGTGGGTGACAGGGTATTTCTGAAAGTGTCCCCGTGGAAGAAAATATTGAGATCTGGTCAAAAAGGGAAATTGAGCCCGCGGTTCATAGGAACATATGAGATTACCGAAAGGATTGGGCCAGTGGCATATCGGTTGGCTTTATCGGTAGAGTTAGAGAAAATTCACAATGTGTTTCATGTATCGATCTTAAGGCGTTATCGCTCCGATCCTTCGCATGTGATTCCTTCAACAGTAATTGAGATACGACCGGATATGACATACGAGGAGGAGCCGATTAAAATCTTGGCTCGAGAGGTGAAACAGTTGAGGAATAAAGACATAGCCTTAGTAAAAGTGTTATGATAAAAGCACGGTGTAGAAGAAGCTACATGGGAACCGGAAGAAGCCATGAGAGAACAATATCCAAACCTCTTTACCGATAAGATTTTCGAGGGCGAAAATCTTTAAAGGGGGAGAGTTGTAACAGCCTGATTTTGGGGCTAGTCGGAATAGTGGTTTCGAGATCACTAAACCGAGGATAAGAAAAATTATTTTGATGTTATTTTATGTGTTATAGCATTAAGATATGGCTATGTGGAAATTTTAGTGCTATAATTTTAGCAATAGCATGCTTAATTGTGAAAAAGGACTAAATCGCATAAGATGCGAACTATTTTATAAGATAGAAGTACCTAATAGCTATAGAATGTAAATAGGAGGATTTTAAAATGCAATTGGGCCATTTTGGAGTGTAATGGCCGGCCACAGGGTGCATAGAGAACAAAAGCATTAAGTTTAGTCAAATTAGGTGATAGTTGGTGACTAATTGACTAAAATATGATAAAATAATATGACTAAAGGAAGCTCTCATCTTTCACAATTCATCTCCCCCTCTACTACCGAAAATTTCAACAAGTTTAAGGGTTTGAAAGCTTGAAAATTTCAGCTACATCTCATCCTTGCAAGTAAGTCCTTTTGATAATTATTTTTGTTGATTTTTGTACTTTTGGAGTCCCCAAAGCTTAAGCTAACTAATGAGAGGACTAATTTGTTAAATGATTGCAAGTTTAAAGACTTGCCATGAAATTATTCATGTTGTTATCTGAGTTTTTATGGAAGAAAATGAATGTTAGGAAGATGAGAAACAACTTTTGTGGAAGGTGTTAGCATGAAAACACCTAGATAGGACTTGAATGCAAAAATTGAAAATGTGTAATAAATGCATGAAATAGTTAGATTTGTGGGTTATTGTAAGAGAAATAAATGTTCAACTAGGCATGTTTAATGAGATAATATGTTGAAAAATGATTTACGAGCCTAGGGGCAAAATTGTAATTTTGCCAAAGTACAAGGGCAAAATAGTCACTTTTGCCTAAGTGAAAATTTTGATGCATTATGATCATAGAATGATATAAATGAGTGAATCTTATTGTTATAGATCAAGAAAAGCGTAGAATTAACCTTGACCGGGAAAAAGGCAAGGTCACGGATTAAACCGTTAGTTGACGCGTTTTGCACCGAGGTAAGTTTATGTGTAAACGATGCATTTTTATATACATAGTTGTTGCTAACTAGTGTATATCACAATTGAGTACATGTATGATTCAAGTGGATTTAATATGGTAGTTATTGAACAACTCTAGTATGAATGATGGACGGATATGTAAGTGTGTGTTATATCAATACTTGATGGTGGGCAAAATGCGATACCACCATAATACTTAACTACGATGGGCTATGTGCGATACCATCATCTATTTATCATTGGTGGGCTATGTGCGATACCACCGTAACTAACCTCTGGGTGGACTATGTGCGATACCACCCCAAATAAATTTGATGGTGGGCTAAGTGCGAAACTATCGAGAAATTGACCCTGAGCAGTTGATAAATAGATTGTGATGTGTTGAGTTACGTAATATTGTGGTGCTAAGTGTATGGGGCTATGCTAATGAATGTATACATTAATCTTATGACATGGTTGGAAAGTGGAAATGGGAGGAATGAGTAAGCATTATTATGAATGTGGACCGTTTCTTGTTTAGTATGTATTGCAATATAATTGTTTAGCATATACTAAAATGTTATATTGTTTACATGTAAACTTACTAAGCTTAAAGCTTACTCCCATTTTCTTTCCTTTGTTTTATAGAGTATAAGAGTCGAGCCGGGATACGCCGATAACCAGGAGACTGCCCACACTATCTGCTCACCTCGGTATATTTATACTCAGTGATTTTGTATATGGCATGTATATGGGCTAGACTAGTTAGATTATTTTGTTATTTTGGCCAAATTTGTATTGGCCCCTTGTTAAGATAACTATTTTGTATATTGCCATGGTTGATGGCTCACCTTATCATTTATGAAAATATAAAGTTATTCATAGAAGTTCATATTGAAATTATGAGTTATTTATTAGTATGTTGAATGGGTTTATGTAGTGTGAGCTAGAGGGGTGCAAAGAGCTTGGCAAATAGCCTTGTTCTTGTCCACATGTGTAGGCACACAGGCGTGTGTCTAGGCCGTGTGTGACACACGGTCAGTCCATGGATGTGTGCCCAGGTCGTGTGAAGTCTGCACCTTGAATTTGGAATTTGAATTGCCATACGGTTGATACACACGGGCGTGCCCAGGCCGTGTGGATTAATCAGAGGTGACCACGGGCCAGCCATATGGGCATGTGTCTAGGCAGTGTGATTCAAGTCAGTGTCGACCACGGGCGTCGAACACGGGCGTGTTATCTTCCCCACGGGCATGTGGCCCCTGTTTATGTAAAATTTTCTTAAGTGCGTAAAAGTTTCCAAATTATCTCTGAAACTTTTGGAAGCATGTTTAGGGCCCCGTAGGTCCATTATAAGGATGATAGAGATATGAATGGAGAAGTTTTAATTTGAAATGAGTTTGATAGCCCAAAGTTGTATGATTGTGCGAGTTAAGTACGGTAACGCCTTGTACCTGGTTTCGGCTAAGGTACAGGCAATGGGTGTTACAGATATACATTACGGTTATTATGTCGTTTAACCATCCACTAACTTTAATAATGGCTAATTTCCTCATAAGACCTCCACATTATAAAAACAACAACAATTAAGCACTCAACAATTAGCACACAGTCGATAAAATTTTCACACCAAATTTTCACACAGGCTATATCACATATAATAAACACCAGGAATAATATTAAAATATTATTCCAATCTCGGATTTGTGGTCTCGAAACCACTATTTCGGCTAGGATCTAAACTGGGTTGTTACAACTCTCCCCCCTTAAGGATTTTCGTCCCCGAAAATCTTATGGGTGAATAGATGTGGATATTGCTCTCTCATAACATTCTCATGCCCCCACGTAGCCTCTTCAATTCCGTGCTTGTGCCACAATACTTTCACTAAAGATATTTTCTTATTTCTCAACTCTTTGGTCTCTTATGCCAAAATTCGGTTCGGTTCTTCATTATACGACAAATCTGGTTGAATTTCAACCTCAGAAGGAGCAATCACATGAGACGGATCAAATCGGTACCGTCGAAGCAATGATACATGAAACACGCTATAAATCTTTTCTAACTGAAGTGGCAACATCAATTTATAAGCCACTGGCCCAACTCGTTCAATGATTTCATACGTCCCGATGAACATCAAACTCAGCTTGCCTTTCCGGCCAAATCGAAGTATTTTCTTCCACGGAGATACTTTCAAAAACACTTTGTCACCAACTTCGAATTCAATATCCTTTCCTTTCAAGTCTGCATAAAACTTCTGACGATCTGTGCCCGCTTTCAAACTGTCACGAATCACTTTCACTTTCTGCTCAGTCTCTTTTATAAAATCAACCCCGTAAATCTTATTCTCACTCAGCTCAGTCCAATACAATGGAGTTTGACATTTTCGACCATAAAGAGCCTCATATGGTGCCATTTTAATGCTAGATTGAAAACTGTTATTATACGCAAATTCAATCAAAGGCAGATGTTTTCCCACGTACTCTCAAACTCAAGTACACAACACCTCAACATATCTTCGAGAATTTGAATGATTCGCTCGGATTGATCATCCGTTTGCGGATGAAAAGTAGTATTAAAATGCAATTTTGTGCCTAACGCATCTTGTAATTTCCTCCAAAATTGCGAGGTAAATCTCGGATCTCTGTTAGACACAATAGATAGTGGCACCCCGTGCAATCTCACAATCTCAGACAATCATCACTATCAACTCGAAATTCTGAATCAACATTCAATTCACACTGAGTGCGTTTAGCATTCATTTCAACATCACTTTTCTAGGCATCACAAATCTGATGTACAAACTTCGGCTTTATTTTCAACTCGGCACACAGATCTTTCTGAGCATTCATTGCTCGCAAAGCACATATAGACTTTCGGCTCAAAGCATCAGCTACAACATTAGCTTTACCCGGATGATAATCAATCACAAGTTCATAGTCTTTCAACAATTCTAACCATCTTCTCTGTCACAAATTCAATTCTTTCTGAGTCATCAAGTACTTCAAACTCTTATGATCAGTATAGATGTGACATTTCTCACCAAATAGATAGTGACGCCAAATCTTCAATGTAAACACAATCGCTGCTAATTCAAGGTCGTGCGTCGGATAGTTCTTTTCATGCGGCTTTAACTGCCTCGAAGCATAAGCAATAACTTTGTCTTCTTGCATCAGCACACAGCCCAAACCATTCAACGATGCATCACTATAAACTATGAATTCTTTACCCGATTCCGGTTGAACTCACACTGGTGCCTCTATCAACAACGTTTTCAACTGATCGAAACTCTGCTGGCATTTTTTTGACCACTCGAATTTAACATCTTTCTCTAGCAACTTCGTCAACGGCGTCACAATCATCGAAAAGCCTTTCACAAACCGTCTATAATATCCCGCTAGTCCCAGAAAACTACGGACTTCAGACACATTTCTCGGAGGCTTCCATTCTAAAATAGCTGAAATTTTACTCGGATCAACTCGTATTCCCGCAGCTGACACGATATGCCCCAGAAAACCAACCTCACGCAACCAAAATTCACATTTGCTAAACTTAGCATACAATTGTTTCTCACGTAGAGTTTGTAGCACAACTCTCAAATGCTCGGCATGATGCGTCTCATCACATGAGTAGATCAAAATATCATCAATGAACACCATAACAAAACGATCCAAATATGGTCTGAATATTCGATTCATCAGCTGGTAGCCCTCTCAGCTGATCAAATAAATCATCGATACGAGGCAACGGATATTTGTTCTTTATCATCACTTTGTTCAATTGTCGGTAATCAATACACATTCTCATAGTACCGTCTTTCTTTTTCACAAATAACACAGGAGCACCCCAGCGCGAGAAACTCGGTTGTGCAAATCCTCTATCAGTCAACTCCTACAACTGAGACTTCAACTCATTCAATTTTGTTGGTGTCATTCTATACGGAGCTATTGAGATAACAGTAGTCCCCGGCACTAATTCAATTCCAAATTCAACTTCCCGAATTGGAGGTAATCCCAGTAGTTCTTCAGGAAACACATCTGGAAACTCACAAACCATAGGCACAGATTCGACTTTCTTTTCTGACACTTTTGTATCAATCACATATGCCAGATAAACTCTGCAACCCGTTCTCACATAGTTCAAAGCTTTCATCGCAGATACAACAGCTGGTAGCCCTTTCATATCACTGGATTCAATTCGAACTATCTCACCATTCTGACTTCTTAATTCAATACTCTTTCTTTTACAATTCACAATGGCAGTATGCAAAGTGAGCCAATCCATACCCAGAATTATATCGAACTCATCGAATGGTAGCAACATCAAATTAACTGAAAAACAAACACCCTGAATCATCAACGGACAGTTCTTGCACACTTTATCCACCAAGACACACTTGCCTAAAGGGTTAGATACTCTAATCACAAATTCAGTAGACTCAACAGATAGAGTCTTACTCAATACTAGATTCACACATACATAGGAATGAGTAGAACCTGGATCTATCAATGCAATCACATCAGTATCAAATAGAGTAAATGAACTAGTAATGACATCTGGCGATGATGCTTCCTCTCGCGTACATATAGCATATGCTCGGGCAGGTGCTCTCGCCTCTGATCTCACAGCTGTATCGGTAGTCCCTCTTTGACTTCCGCTTACATTTTCGGTGTTTCTAAGTGGTCTACCCCTAGCCATCGTGTTACTCAATCTCACATTCTGAGCATTTTCTTCTTCAGCTAACTCTGGACAATCTCTAATGAAGTGGTCTCGTGATTCACACTTGTAGCATGTTCGATTATTATATTTGCCCCAACATTCTCCCACATGTCGTCTTCCATACTGTCTACACTCAGGCTTATTGCTTTTAACACTACCAACACTTGATTCAGTCGGAATTTGAACTCTTGGTCCAACACTTTGCCTCGCACGGTCTTTACTCGGGTGTCCAAACGAAGCATTTGATCGATTGCTTGCATCTCTAAATCTCTTCGTCGAAGGTTGAGACGACTTACTCATCAATCTTTTTTTTTCATCTCTAGCCTCAGAATCGGCTTTCTTCTTTTCTTTACTGAACTCTTTAGCTTTGCAGGCTCTTTCGACTAGCACAAGAAATTCATTTATGTCAAGTATCCCAACCAACAACTTAATATCTTCATTCAGCCCTTCTATAAAGCATTTACACATAGTAGCTTCGGTCGAAATACATTTTCGTGCATACTGGCTCAGTCTCACAAATTCCCGCTCATACTCAGTAACTGACAAACGGCCTTGTTTTAGCTCAAGGAACTCTTTACATTTTTTATCAATGAATCGTTGACTAATATACTTCTTTCAGAATTCAGCTTGAAAGAAATCCCAGATGATCCTCTCTCTCGGAACCATGGATGTCAATGTCTTCCACCAATTATAAGCCGTATCTCTCAACAATGAAACTGCACACTTGATACACTCATCAGGAGTCAACGACATCTCATCGAATACTCGAATTGTATCTCGAGCCAAAACTTGGCTCGTTCAGCATCGTCATCAACTGTGGCCCTAAACTCTTGGCCCCATACTTATGAATCTTATCCACAAGAGGTTTATTCAGTCGAATCGAATCTATCACTTGTGGCACAACAGGTACTTGTGGGAGTAGAGGTTGCGGAGTAGCAGGATTCGTTCGAACAAACTCCAAAAACCACTCACTCATCATTCAGAAGAAGGCTTGCTTAGCCTCTCCTCCCTCACTACTTTCATTTGGCCTAGATGTGGCCAGTGCTGTCCCTTGAGTGGGAGCAGGCGCGTTACTCTCTACATCGTTAGCAACTGCTCGATCGAGATCCATTTGCTATACGAAAACACATTTATAACTGTCACGATTCATCACACTATCGCAATTTCATATATGGCATGTATAGCTAGACTCACACTCGCTACGTTGTCTAAGAATTGACTAAATCGTAGCTCTGATACCAATAAAATGTAACACCCCTAACCCGTAACCGTCGCTGGACTAGGGTTAAGAGGCATTACCGAATCATCGAAACCATTTACATTCACTTCACGACACAAAGTCAATCATCAATCACACATACTCAAATACGAACATATATTCCTTTATCTAGGTCTACGAGACCTTAAACACATGTTGGAAAGGGGTTGGGATTACGCTGAACACTTACGAAAGTTTTTAGACTTTCAAACATTCTTCTACACTGTTGAGGTCACACGCCCGTGCAACCAGGCCATGTCTCTCACTCGGCTACCAGACACACCCATGTGTCCAGGCCGTGTCAAAACAAAGCATACATACTAACTTATCTCCGCGGCCACTAGACACGCCCATGTGCCATGGCCGTGTGACAATATGCTAGCTACTGACTTGGTCACACAGTCACCAGGCACGCCCGTGTGTCACAACCGTGTAACTTGTCCAAACACACTTCGAAGTGGTCCTTGAACCATACGGTGGAGATACACGCCCTTGTCCCTTAACCAAATATGCAAAATAGGCCATTTGCAAGGCCAAAATGCCACACATACTTGGGTCAAACCTATAATCAATATACCAATTTATTTCATGTACCATTGACAACCAAAAACATGTCAAATGATCAACATATCATCTTATTTAATCTCACTTCTAATCATGTCTACTTATAACCAAATTTCATAAATAAACACATGCATTACCAAGCATGATTCATCCATCCTATCAATAGGTTATAATAGCATTAATCCATCACTAAGCTTACCGTTTATAAGACATTTCCATTGCCAACAAAACATACCAAAACTTACTTCACATGCCAAATTCACAAATGCATAATTCCAACATTTATCTAGCCACATCACATGGCTATTTACACATCTCAAATGTATTCCTAAACAACTAGCCTATACATGCCATATTCAAATATACACATCTTCAAAAGTACCAAAATAGATTGCCAATAGTGTGATAGAGATGTTGACGATACCCGGATACAAGCTAGCTTTACTGACACTGCAAAGCAGAGAAACAAATCACACAGTAAGCTTTCCAAAGCTTAGTAAGTTCGAAATACAATACAATTAATTCTTTGAATCAAATCAATGTACACATTAAACCATCACATAGATAATTTATCAATTTCACACAAATTCAACCATATCCAATACTCACATAGCATTCCATTCATCTACTTTAAATTTCATCAACCACATAGGTATTTTACATACCTTTGCTAACACTTAGTTAGTCACCAACCATGCTACTTACCTAGTGCCAACTTATAGACGAACACAATTATCATTGCACACTTTGTGCCAATACATTAAACAGAGCTTATATTGGTATCGCACACACAGTGCTAATTCAATAAGGCAAAGCTTCTATCATCTCGCACACATAGTGCCAATCATCTATATCCCGTTTCTAATTTCGCACACTTAGTGCCCTCTAATTCAATTCAGCACATAGCATTTCTAATCTCATAGTTATATAGATATGCATTCAATTCACATCACATGGAACATAAATTAACAACTTGTACTATATCCGAACTTACCTCGGACGTCGAAATACCGAAATGGTTGATTAATCGAGCACTTTATCTTTGCCTCGATCTCGATCCGAACCTCTCCTCTCTTGGTCTATACACATTCAAATTCAATTCATTCAATCACCACATCATTCATTTTAGTCCAAACATACATATTAAGGGAATTTTATAAAATAGCCCTCACATTTTCACATTTCGACACTTTAGTCCCTAATTCATAAAATCATCAAATACACATAATTTGCTTGTACCCATGCCCAGCCAAAACTATACTCATACAAGCCCACACATTTTATTTATTTCACATTTTAGTCCTTCAATTTACACTTTTCTCAATTTAGCCCAAATTACACTATTTCATCAAAACTTCAAAAACAAACTATATTAATCAAGCACATATCTTTCATTTTCCACCATCAAACATTCAAGAACTCACATGTTCATCAATGGTATATTTCAAAAACATCATCAATTCACAAAATTATGACATGAGTTAGCTAAAGCACGAAGCAACGATTACGAAAACGTAGAAATTATCAAAAATCGAACAAAAATCACATACCAATTGAAGCTTGAAGTGGCCGAATATCACAAAGCTCCCAAACCCTTTCTATTTTTCTATTTTCAGTTGAAAAGAAACAAAGATGAACATGTTTAATCTTTTTGTTTTGTTTAATATTAACTAAGTTATCAATTTACCAATTTGCCTTTCCATTAGTCATATAAGACAAATATACATTAAGATTAATATGCCATTTAACCATCTACTAACTTTAATAATGGCTAATTGCCTCATAAGGCCTCCACATTATAAAAACAACAACAATTAAGCACTCAACAATTAGCACACAGTATTTTACATTTTATGCAATTAAGTCCTTTCTCATAATTCGACACACAGTCGATAAAATTTTCACACCAAATTTTCACACAGGCTATATCACATATAATAAACACCAAGAATAATATTAAAATATTATTCCAACCTCAGATTTGTGGTCTCAAAATCATTATTCCGACTAGGATCTAAACCGGGTTGTTACATATTCCTTGGTGTTGAATTAGAAACCAAGTCAGTATGTTCCACACGGCCTCACACACGGGCGTGTGACTTGGCCGTGTGGCATAAGTTAGTATACCCTACAGGTTTGGCACAGCCTTGCATACGGCCTGGTACACGGGCGTGTATGGTCATTTTTAGGGCATACGGGCTAGTCACATGAGCGTCTGTGTTGGTCATGTGACCCAAGTCAGAGAGTTACACGGGTTCGGGCACGGGCTGGGACACGGCCATGTGCTCCCATTTTGATTGTCCACACAGCCTGTGACACGAGCGTGTCTTTGGCCGTGTGAGACACAAGACCGGGCCACACGGGTGTGTGTCCCCTGTTTTTGGAAAAATTTTCTAAGTGTTTAAGAAGTTTCTAAAGTTATCGGTTTAGTCCCAAACCACTCCATATGCATGTTTTGAGCCTTGTAGGCTCGTATTAGGGACAATATGAATGTTGTTGATTGATAATTTCATGAAATTGAAAATGTATGAGAAAATGTATGTGTAATTGTATAATATGTAACACCCATCACCCATATTCAACACCGGAATAGGGTTACAGAGCATTACCAGACTTACAACACTTGTAAACATACATTTCATAAACAAATTATCAATTCAAAAACAATTCAATCACAACCAATCATAGTGTCCCTTAAATGAGCCTACGAGGCCTTAAGCATGCATTAGAAGTGGTTCGGGACTAAACCGATAACTCGGGAAACTTTTCCACACTTAAAAAATTTGTGCTTCAAGCAGAGGACACACGCCCATGTGGCCAGGCCGTGTGTCTCACACGGCCACCAGACACGCCTGTGTCATAGGTCATGTGAAAACAAGGGGTACATACTGACTTGGGTCACACGGCCAACCATACACCCGTGTGTTTAGCTCGTGTGCTCTTCGAAGTGGCCACACACGCCCGTGTGCCAAACTGTGTATTAGACGGTGCCAAACCTATAGGGTATACTGACTTATGCAACACAGACAAGTCACACGCCCGTGTGCTAGGCCGTGTGCCAATTAGAGGGTTATACTGACTTGTACCACACGGCCGATCACACGCCCGTGTGTGAGACCGTGTGGAGCATACTGACTTCATTTTAAATTCAACACCAAGGGACACACGACTATGTAACATGACCGTGTGTCACACACGGCGAAGACATACGTCCGTGTCTCTGCCCGTGTAGACAAAAATAGGCTATTTACCAAACCATTTTGCCACCCATTTTGCACATACCTATACAAGCTCAATTGGTACCAATTTAAGACACAAATATGCAGCCAAAAGTCATCAACCAATACACAATGATACTATATCCATTTCAACCATTTCAATACTCAATTCAATGCCATTTACCTATTCAAATATCTATCAACTCATCTTGCTTTACTAGACATAATTCACATATATGATTCATTTAATAAAACTATTCCAAATATGCATTGTCAATTCAACCTCATTCATTCATTATAGATTAATTACCTAACTCAAAACAAAGCCATTTACACATCTTTATACATTAACAAAATCATCAACACAAGGTAACTTAAATGGCCCAAAATACATGTTCATCAAACATACCAAAATGACTCAAGCCTATACATGCCATATACCATATATACACAACTCAAAAGTACCAAAATAGATGCCCGATAGTGCGATGAAGTTCCTGGCGATCCCCGGTTCTGAGCTAGCTTCGATATACTATAAAATATAGAAGAAAATAAACAAAGTAAGCTATAAAGCTTAGTAAGTTCGTATGTATATATGAAATAATCAACATCATTCATTAACAATTCCAAATAGATACATATTTTACAATTAAAACCTCAATCAATGAGATAACATAAAGTTTAACTACAAAGCAACTTATAAGTTCTCATCTTCTTTTAATTCATCATTCGAACAGTTTTCTGTACATATTTGTACTAATACATATCTATTCTCACCAATTCGCTTATCGAATCACTTTGAGTTTATAAATGCTTACGATATAAGTACATCGATTTTTCGATGCCATAGTCCAACTATGGTCTTACACATACATTACTAAAGCCCTGTCGTGGTATTACATTCACATGCCATAACCCGGTTATGGTCTTATTATCTGATTCCCATAGCCCAGTTATGGTCTTATTCGGTATCTCATCGACTTAAACCGTACATTTAAATCAAATCCATCACATTTAGCCATAGAATAAATAAAATCTCAATACCATCCATCAATTGAATAATTACATATTCAAGTTCAATTATACAAACTTACCTCGTGTATGGAAATGATGAAACGGACTGATTATTCAATTACTTTTCTTTTTCCCCGGTCTAAGTCCGAATTCCTCTTTTCTTGATCTAATTGAACATAGATAGCATGGTCTAATATTGAAGCTAAGAAAATGGCTTCTTCCCTTTGTAAAAATCGGCTAGATGAAGATGAATGAAAAAAAATTGTTTTGTTTTATTTTAATTAACCTTATTTACAAATTTACAACATTAACCTTTAAAAACTTTAATAACTACTCCAAATGTCATGCCACTAACTTCCACTATCTTATAAATGGGTTAATAACCACATAAGGACATTAACTTTAAGGTTCTATAACTATTTGACACCATTAGCTAATAGAACAACACTTTTGCACTTTACGCGATTTAGTCCTTTTTCTCAAATTGACCAATTAAACGATAAAATTTCTTAACAAAATTTTCACACAATCATTCAACCATGCTGTAAAAATTAAAATAATAATAAAATAAATATTTTAACCTCGGACTTATGGTTTCGAAACCACTATTCTGATTTAACCAAAAATGGGTTGTTACATAATATGTTCGGTAATGCTCTGTAACCCTATTCTGGCGTTGAATACAGGTGAGGGGTGTTACAATCAGGCTCTTTCATTGAATCTATCTTGTCAATTTCATTAGCATGTTTTCTCTTTATATTGATTATATATTATTTATGAACGCCATGAGGAATTAATCCCTCTATGGAGGATTAGCAAGTGGAGGTATGATCTGTTAACTATTTTATAGGGTTACTGAATGGATCAACTATTTAAGAAAGGGAGAACGTGAAAAAAACCCTAGGTCTGACAACCTCGGGAAGTCATCAAGGTGGAAATTAACCTAAATTTGGTATTGCCCATTTGTGAACATTTAACCCCAAACCAGCCTGGATTGTGAGGTTGGAAGATAAGTAGTTCTCGCTGACTCGTTATGTTAGTGGAAAACCAGAAAATCCTGTTAGGGCCGCGACTAGTTGATTGACAAGGAACCTGAAACGACAGTTGATGGAGATTACCGAAGCGAGCTAATTACCCATAATCAGATATGATTTATTCTTCCTTTTTAATCTCTTGAATTTTATCTTTTTCTGTTATTTTATTTTTACTATTATTATAAAAACCCCAAAAATCTTTTATTTTGTATTCTTCGTATTATAACTAAATTTAAAGTACTAATTAGATCTCTTAGTGTTTAGGTTAGAGTTGATCTAGCAATAACCTCCCTTGGGTATGATCCTCAAAGTACTCACCCACTCTGTTGTAAAACAATATTACAACTAGACCCGTATACTTGTAGATACCGCCTCATAATTCTATATTTTAGTGCAGTATTCACACTCTGTATGTCATTACGTCTGTAGGCGGTCAATATTGAAGTGAGTTGAATAAGGTTTTAAGATGTCCATATAAACATTAGAAGATATCTTAACGATTTGGTTTAATGCATTGCATAAATGGTATGATTTTAGTTCACACGGTTGTGTGTCACACACGGGTTGGTGACACAGCTGTATGCCTCTGGTAATTACAGTGCATGAATAATAACATGGTCACAATGAGTTACACGGTCGTGTGACTCAGTGACACACAGGCACAGCTTTTCACACGGCCGTGTGACCTCTGTTTTCATGTTTGCCCTTTTTGTTTCAAAAGTTTTAATTTGGTCCTCATTCAATCCCAAACTTGTTTTAGAGCTTTCGTAAGCTCGATTGGGACTTAGATTAGTTTGTAAATAATGTTTTGTATGGCATATGGAATGATTAATTGTTTTTAAGTCAGAATTGCATGTGATGTTCTCTGTTTTTTGTGGTAGCATCTTGTAACTCGAATTCGATGATCGCACCTGGTATGGGGTGTTAAATGAAGGCTCAAACTGCTTCATATGTTTTGGGTCACTTTTACAAATAAAGTCATTTGAAGGGTTAAAAATGGATAAAATTTATTAAGACGGCTAAAATAACTATTTTTGCAATGTTGGAGGCTAAAAGTTCATGATGTCAATTTAATAAATTAGCATATTCTTAAAGTACTAGTTGTGGAACTGTCAATATGACCTTCCACCTAATAGGTCTCTAAGACCTCATCCTCACCTATATAACCTCAATCATGTCCGCTTTCAAGCAATATTTCAAACACAACATACTCATTCTTGGCAACGACTTAGAAACATTGATTTTTACCCTTTTCAACCTCAAGCTGTAGTTTTTACCCAACCTGAACATGGTGGCTATTAATATTAAAAAACAAAAAAGGGAAAAGTTGAATTTGTTTAAGTTTTCTTCATAGTTTTTCCCTTAAATTGTTTTATTTATAAAATTATTTTTTAATAAATAAACTCTATGTTAGAAAAATGAAAAATAGATTTTCATTTATTTATGAATATTTTTATACTTTTTGTATGTATTTTTATCAAAAAAAACTTTTAAATAATATTTTATTTTTTAAGTTTTTTTTTTAAATTTTAATAATCAAGCAAAATTGATGCAATGTGTAAAGTTAAGGGTTAAATTAGTTGAACTTTTAGAATTCGGATTAAATGGAAAGAATCTAAAAATAAAAAAAAGGTTGAATTTGCTATTATGTCAATAAAAAATATCACATCAATATTTTGTTAGTAATTTAACGGAAGAATGACCAAAATATTAAATTTCAAAAATATTAGTGATTAAAATAGAAATATGTTAATAATTGAGTAACTATTTTTTACTAAATCTTAAATAAGATAAAAGGTCCCCGTCCAAAGTGGAATATAAAAACGGTAGAAAATATATTTGCTATATAAACATGGGTGCTGTTTGAGAGAACCAGGGACCACTAATGTCATCAAAAAGGTACAAACGATAAAACTACCCACTCCCAACATTTTTGTATTCCCTTTCATTGCCACCCTGGCATCGCCTCATTCTTCCACCGCCTACCTCCTCAACCGGTCACCAACCTTCCCAAATCATGTGCTCTCCACGTGCGCTTCCCCTTCTCTCTCTTCCTTCTTTCCGTGACTGATTTGCAACAAATAAAAAAGTTAGAGACATATAAAGAAATGGCTATTATATTAGAATTATTATTATTAATTTGTTATTTATAAAAAAATATATACAAATAAATTTCTTGGTCTTGATGATGTTATAGTAGTTGTTGTAGTATTTGGGTTTTGCACTTTCTTTGTTTTCCTTCCCTCTTTTCTTCTCATAGAAAAAAAGGAACCATTTCTTTCTCTGGTTTTTCTTGATTTTCTGTTTGGTTTTCTTCAACTTTTCTTTTTAAGAAAAACTATATATTGCATCGGTTATGAGGATCAGAAAAAGGCAAGCTCAGCTACCTTTCTCTTCGATTTCACCACCACCTCTTTCATCAGATCCCAACTTTAACCGGTCTCCGGTGGTGCAACTTCCGCCGCTGCGGCAGCCTCCTCCACCGGCTGATCATCCAAATCACCCGATCCGACCGCAGAAACCGACCCAAGGTTGTGATTCATCAGCTTTCCCCGAAACAACAACATCACATGGTGGAGAAGAGCTAAAGAAGAAAGAAGATTACTTGGTTAGTTCAATACAACTTTCCTTTTTCTTTTCTTTTTTTGTTTTCATTTTCGATCATAGTTTTAAGGTTGCTAAGTGCACTAGTGTTTGATGTAATGAAAAATTGATTTGCACCCATGAAAGCTTCATATATTCAAATTATCTAATTGAGATCCTTTGTATTTTTCACTTCTTTTAGGTTTTGAAGCAAGAAGGAGAGGAGGAAAGGGGAGAAAATGGAGAGAAGAGTAATTATACTGCCAGGTAAGAAAGCTAATGTTCTTTTTTCTTACTTCATGAAATCTTGTAGTAAAAAACTAAAAGGTTAAAAAAAAAAAAAAGAGTCTCAAATACCAATCTTAATAAGTTTTTTTAACCAACATTAGTAAAAGAAAATGAAAACTACACTAAAATAAATATAATTACTTTTAAGTGGAAATACTGTTTTAGGTTATTTTTATATCAGCTTTGCCTATCCACCACCATAGTCTTAAGTCTTTTCTTTTTCTTCTGCTGTAATTTTCTGGGTTGCTTTGTTTTTTTTTTTTTTTTTCTCTCTAGGAAAAAGAATGATTTTGATGAAGAACTAGGAACTGGGTCTCTATCCCTTCAAGGTAAGAAAACAAATAATGAAAGTAGAGTCCATATATATATGTGTTGCACTTTTTGATTTGGGTCTTTGATTGCATTGAATAAAGGTGTTGGGAGTTGGTGTGAAGGAGAGAAGGCATTTCCGTTGAAGAAAAGAAGAGGGAGCTTCGAAAGAATAATGCAGAAAAAGGATGATATTATCAATGACCATAATTATAATAGTGGGAAGAAGAAAGGTCGAAACGGTGCGTTAATGGAAGGTTCAAGGTGCAGTCGTGTTAATGGAAGGGGATGGCGATGTTGTCAACAAACGCTCGTTGGTTACTCTCTTTGTGAACATCATTTAGGCAAAGGAAGGCTTAGGAGTATGACAAGTGTTCGAAGCCGATCGTTGGCTAGCAATAATAATAATAATGCAGGAAAGAAGGAAGAACAGCCGTCACTATCGAAACAAGAAGAGAAGACATTGATGACGACGACGATAAAGAAGAGAGTGAAGCTGGGGATGGTTAAAGCTCGATCGATAAGCAGTTTGCTAGGCCAAAACGACAATGTAATTGCCGTGACAGATGATAATAATATTAATAATTAAAAACCAATCATGAAAACTCACTGTTTCCAGACTTTATTTATTTATTTATTTATTTATGTTTTGTGATGATATATATTTTGGTGGTTTTATTATATTTATGAATGAATGATGATGGGGTTAATTGTAATTATTTTCTAGTTGATTAGATTATGAGGTGAAGAATACGTATACCTGGGGAGCCACCTCATGAGATAATTACTGTTTATCTTTTGACTAAGGAAAGTGCATGAAAATCCAGTCATGGTCTGAAAATTTCTTGGAAAAAAGAAATTAATTGAATATATAGGTTTTTCTTTTATTCAGTTTTAATGCTAAGGCGAATAGATATTTTATTTCATTTTCTTTTTCCTTTGGTTTTGTAGATCTCTAATTAGTGTTGGAGATTTTCATTTTTCCAAATATATTGGAGATTTTATAATAAAATTCAGTGTCTAATATTTGAATTTAATCTGAGACATTACGATATTAATTAAAAATTTTATGCGATGATTATAGGTGGAATAACAAAATATTTATATATTATTTTTGTTAATGTGTTCGATTTTTATGTATGTGTTTTCAACTTTTTATTTAAAGATTATATAAAAGTATGAAAAGATAAATTTCATTATAATAATATTAGTTATCATTTAAAAATTTTCTTAAATATAATAATTATTTGAATTTATTATATATTATATATTGAGGAGGTAAGTACTTGCATTAGTGTAAAACTTAAGTGGTTTTACATCATATTATAACTTTTTTATGATCAATATTTTTATAATCCAATTATTGGATTTACCAATATATTTGTACTTGTCGAGCATTTAAATTTTTAAATTTATCCGATAATTCTAATATACTGATCTAAAATATTTTATATATTAATATGTATTTAATAGTTGAAATTTTTTATATATATAAAATTAATAGTTAGAAGTTTCTAATTTATGCAAAACTTAACATACATGATCAGTATAAAAAAATATGAAGATTGAATTATTAAAATATTAATCGTATAAAAAAATTTCAAAATTGCATAAAACCACTTTAAGACTTACATCAACTCAATACTAACTCTAATTAATTTATTTAAAATTAATTAATGATTAAATATGTGAAAACAAAAAAAAAATCAAAATAATTGAAATCCATTAATTTTTTTATGAGGTAAAAATTATATAGTTAACTTTCTCTATGATAGATTCATTTGTCTGTTAACATTTGAGATTTAGATTATATTTAAAAAATTTCTAATTTTCAAAATAAAAATTATAATATTCTAATAATAAAATTTATTAGTGAGATTTAAATCATAACTTTGATAAATTTTACAAATATAATTTTATTTATTACAAAATATTTTTATTTAATAAAATATGAATAATAGATTTTTAATCAAATTTTATATATTTTATTGATATAATATGTTAAAAAAATTATGTTTTTTATTAATAAATAGAACTAATTTTATTAAAATTTAATATAGGAGACAATTATAGAGAATTTACTAATTTATTTTACGTATCTGATGAGCGAGTTTATCGAAAATATATTAAATAAATTCATATAATTTTTTATTAAAATTAATGGATTAATATTAAATTCATATATTTAATAAAATTTTAAACAATAAATTTCGATTAACTTTAAAAAAACTTAAGTATATATTTATAATTTGTTTTCTTGCCCATACAATACACGCGTTGATTGTGTATGTTAATTTAATTTAATTATCTTTATTTGATAAAATTCAGTACAAAATTTGAATATATTTATAATTTTAAAATATAAATAATAATCGTGTAGGTCAAAAATGCGTAATTTTTTAAAATACATATTAAGTTATATATTAATTTTATTCAACAAAATATTTTTAGTTAAATTTTTACTTTTACTTTTAATATTAATTTAAATTTTTACTTTTAATATTAATTTAAACGTAAAAAAAAATAAACATCAACTATAAATAAGAAATACAATAAAGTAGGATATAACAAAATTAAACATTTAAAAATAATTTAGTTTTTTTAATATTTAAATTTATTTTATCTTTAAAAAGTATGTATTGTATTTTTATAATTAAAAATACGTACTTCATGTTTACAATTAAAAAATATGTGTTACCAACTTCAAAAAAATGTATTGCCTTATTTTCAATGTTTTTTATTTTTAATCCCATGTAAAATTTTTTTGATAATATCATAAAATAATTAAAGGCTTTGATAAGGATTTTGTATAGTTTTAATATCAGTTACTAATTAAAAGATTTTGTTTATAACATTTATTGTCATAAATAAAAGTTTTCATTTAAATTATGGAGTCTATATTAATTTAATACATAAAATGTTGATATGTCACACATCATCCATTTGTCATGTAAGATTATTTCTAAAGTCTTTGTAATATAATATATATACTAGTTTTATTATCATGCAATTCACTAGTTGATTGTATATATTAATTAAAACATAATAATAATAATATAAGTTTAATTTAAATAAAAAATATCTTGAAATTATTTTTAAAATATAAATATTAGAATAGTAAATTATGCTTTTATATATAGTTTTTAATTTAATCTTAATTATTAATTAGTGAATGTAAATTACTAAACGAATTTAAATATTGTGGACCACTAAATAATTTATTATAACATTATTTATACTTTAAATATTAATTTCATCTTAATAGTGTATTTAATTTACAAAAGTAGTGTTAAACTTAGAACGGTAAATAATATGAATTATTACAATTAATAAATTAGAAAATGTTACTCATGTATGAATAGTAATTGAAATCGAAAAAATAAAAGAACAATAATTTGACTTAAGACTATAGAAAATATAGATTTAAAGAAATTATTTTTTTCTAAGAAAATAATATAAGAACGCAAAATGTTTGTTAATTAATTCGAATACCTTAACTTTGAATAATATGTTATTGGAAACCTAAAATGTCAACCGACGTTTCACTTATAGTACCTAGGTTTCCGAGTATTGGTTTAAGTTTAGTTTTGTATTTGGCTAACATAACCTTCTTCTCATTCTTCAGTTTCAATTTGTTTTTCTTTGAAGCGTATGGCTTCTCCATTGAATCACTCATTGTAGTTTTAATTACTAACTTTTATAAAATAAAAGGTCCCATTTGTTAAGCACCTCATTGTTTTTTTAGCCATTTTCATATCAACGTAATCATCATTGTCATTGTGAATAGTTGTATCTTCACTTGTGATCACAACACCTTTTATGTGATAATTCGTTTTTTAATAGTGTTAGAAACAATGGTTTCGGAACCTCGATTTCAATGATTGAGTCCGTAAATATTATTATTTAATATTTATGAGTTTAGATTAGTGATATATTAAATTTTAGTTTGATGATTTTGATTAATTGGAAAGTTAGTTAATGTACAAGTGTATCGGTTCAAAGGTTAGTGGTTTTGAAAATTGAGCTTTTGGAATCTCGTTTCCATAAACTGAACCCATGAATATTTTCATTTTATGGAGTTATTGTATAGGTGAATTAAATTTTGGATAGGTAATTCTGCCGAATTAGTGATTAATTAAGGTATAAGAACTAAATTGTAAAAACTATAAAATTTAATCGCTATTGATTTTTAATGACTAAAAAGTTTTGTTGATAAATAAAAAGGGCCCAAAATGGCAATTAGGCCATTTTGCAAAGTAGTGGACGGTTGGATATGTATAGTTTATAATTTATAAGTTAAATTTTGTTTAATAAATAAATAAATAAGAAGTTAGTAAAATAAAAGAACACTTGACATCTTTTATCATTTTTCTTCTTCCACCGTTTCATAAAAGAAAATTGCCAAACTCCATTGTTGAATGCTCCCAAACGGTTGGCCTTGCATGGTAAGCCAGTTTAAGCCCGATTCTCGTAACTTTTATGTTTTTGAATTGTATAACTCGATTTAGCTAAATTGTATATCCGTTTTCAAAAATGTTAAAGTTTTAAAATGTTGTCATTGATGGATGTTCGAAGCTTTTGATGTTAAGTTGATGGACTTTGAGCTTAGAAATGAAAAATGGCTAGTTTGTAAAGTTTAAATGTTAGTTTTCACACTTATAGACCAAAATGTACAATTGTGAATAGTGGGTTGGAATTTCTATATTTATGGATAGTTGAGGGTTTTAGAAGGATATGTTTGAGATTGTTTTAAAAATCGAAACTCGAATTTGAAAGTTATGACAAATTGGTTTTAAGGACTAAATTGAATAAAATGCAGCACTTGAGGTAATATTTGTGAGATAAAATTGAATTGGAATATACTTATAATAGGCTGAAAATTATAGTTGAATTGTTGAATTGAATGAAATTATGTTATAGATCGAGAATTGAACCATCGTAGGACAATTGCGGAATAGCCCCTGATGTCGTGTTTCTACGGTTTCGCTAAAATAAGCTCATATGGGACTTGTTTTATTAATTCAATATAAGTTTGTATTTTTTATTTTCTATTTATTTTTAAATTGTTAATTATATATATTGTTTTGGACATTGAATGGACTAAATTGTAAATTATGATAAATATGAATAGATGCTTGATATCGAATGGATGCGAAATTGTTATGTGATAGAATGATATGTATATGATGATGTTACAAGGTTTAAAATGTATATGAATTGCTATTTGAATTACGAAAAGTGTGTATACGATTATAAGAATTTAATATAGTATGAATTAGTGAAATTTGTCCTGATTGTAACACCCCTTACCTGTATTCAACGCCGGAACAGGGTACGAGACATTACCGGACATTAACACAAGCAAACATATAAAACCGAGACATAAATTTCCATCCAAGTTTAAACCTTTCGTATACATTCATGTCATCCTTATCACGAGCCTACGAGGCCCAAAACATGCATCGGAAGTGATTCGGGACTAAACCGAGAACTTTGGAAACTTTTGGGAAACTTAGAAAATTTTTCATGTTAAAGGGGTCACACGCCTGTGTGGGTTTGGGACACGCCCGTGTGACCCTAAGGCACGTCCATGCTTCAGACCGTATTCAAATTAGGGAGCTTTCTATTTATGATGTCATCATCAAATTGAGGTCACACGGCCAAGTCACACGCCCGTGTGCTTAGGCCGTGTGATCGATTAAATTTTCATAACTTTTCATAAAATAGATGGAAACTTCACACGGCCAGGGCACACGCCCGTGTTCGAGGCCGTGCTGTCCACACGGCTAAGACACACGCCCGTGTCCCTACCTGTGTGCTCATTACTGAGCATTCTGTTTTGCAACAATTAAGGTGCAGGGGACACACGGCCAGAACACACGCCCATGGGACAAGCCGTGTGTCACACACGGACTAGACACATGACCGTATGTCTACCCGTGTGGACAAAAACAAGGCTATTTACCAAGCCATTTTGTCACCCCATCCATGCACATACCTACACAACAAAACATAGCACCAATCCAAGCATATACATTCAACCAAATCAGCCACAACCAAGGCAGCAACACTCATTCATATACTACCATCTATCACATACAACCATAACATACTTATCAACTGAAGCATGCAAATTCCCACATCCATGACAAGCATCATCATATGAATATATACTTAAACAATATTAGACAATTTCAATGGCTATTTACAAAATAAATTATCAACCATTATAAACCAACACATTTGGCCAAATCAATTATGACACATGACAAAATGACCAAGTCCCTATACATGCCATAACTCACAATGTTAAATTCATTGGTACCCAAAATGATATGCTGATAGTGTGAGTGAATCTTCAACAGTCTCCGATCCCCGAGCTAGCTTGGTGACGCTATAAGACAAGGGAAAAGAAAGGGGAGTAAGCTTTAAAGCTTAGTAAGTTCCTATGCAAATAATAAGCATTATAACACACATTTAACATATAATTAACATGATGTAAATTAACTTAAATGTCATTATAAATCTCATAGTCAAACTTACTCAATCACAAACTTACCGAGGGTTTATCACATATCGAGCTCATTAAGCATGAGTCTTATGTACATACCTGTACCTAAGTGCAACATACCAAAGTCTTTCACAACTTTAACATTTCTGTCGAACTACTCGTTGAACCACTTGGGATACTAAAGGATACTCGGGACATCACGCATTCACAGTACCATACCAATGCTATATCCTAGATATGGTCTTACATGGGATCTCATATCGATGCCAATAGCCCAGCTATGGTCTTACACGAAGTCTCATATCGATGCCATATCCTAGATATGGTCTTACACGAAATCTCAATAACCCTAATGTCATGACATTTGTATCCTAACTATTCCTTAGGTTCAACCGAGATTTTCTCGCTTGTTGAACTTTGTCGATTACGTTCAAGGAGCCGATCATAATTTATACACTATTAAAACATTTAGAACATAAATAAAACAATGCATTATTTACATACGAACTTACCTCGGTACAAAAATAGTAGGAATGGGACCTAATAGTCAAATACTTTATTTTTCCCCGATCTAGGTCCGAACCTCGTTTCTCTTTATCTATAATAGCAAATTTAACTCATTTATTATTCACATTATTCAAATCAGTCCAAAAATCATATTATGGCAAAATTATATTTTTGCCCCTAAACTTTGACATATTTACATTTTTACCCCTAATGTAACACTCGTTACCCGTGTTTAACGCTGGAACAGGGTACGAGGCGTTACCTAACTCAAACCCATACTAACATACATTTCCGGATCATAAAAGTTTGTTCAAATTTAAAACTTTTCAAACTTTCTCATAACGTCCTTAATATGGACCTATGAGGCCCAAAACATACTTTAAAAATAGTTCGGGGTTAAACTGAGTTCTTTATAAAACTTTGGAAAATGCCACTAAAAATAGGGGCACACGCTCGTATGGAAGGGCGGCACGCCCGTGCGGTCTGATAACATGACCATGTGGAATAGCCATGTAGCTCACACGACCTAAGCATATAGGGACACGCCCGTGTCCCGAGCCCGTGTATGAAAACCTTGACATTTTGTTTCTGACGTCATCAACCCAATAAGGTCACACGGCCAAGGAACACGCCCGTGTCCTCAGGCCGTGTGGTAAATTAAATTCCTAAATTTAAGTGCAGACTTCACACAGCATGGGCACATGCCCATGTTCTATGGTCGTATCTTCCACACGGTCGAGACACAGTCGTGTCTCCGTCCGTGTGGTTACTACTGGGCATTATGTTTTGCCATCTTAAGGTGCAGGGGGACACACGACCGAACTACATGCCCATGGGGCAGACTGTGTGTCACACACGATCTAGACACACGCCCATGTGTCTACCCGTGTGGACAATAACAAGGCTATTTACCAAGCCCTTTTTGCCACATTCAATAACCTACTCCTTCATGCATTAATATACCAAATACTCAACCATGCAATTTACACATCCATGAACATCACCATTTTCATATATCAATAATAAATATTAGCCATTGTCCATTACCTTATACAAAAATGAATTCATCTTCAAGACAAACCAACATATTTGGCCAAACAATATGACACTTAACAAAAATATCAAGTCCCTATACATTCCATACTCAAAATGATAAATCTAACTATACCAATATTCAGATTGGTAGTGTGATCGAGCCTCCGACGTTCTTTGATCCCTGAGTTAGCTTGGCGGCACTATAAGAAAATGGAAAAGAGAGGGAGTAAGCATAAAGCTTAGTAAGTCGCATGTAAATAATTAACAACAATTACCATGGATTATCATACTCATATCATCTTATAAAATTGCACAAGATTCTCGAATGATTAAAAAAATAACTTACTCATTTTCACCCTTACTAATCATACAACAAAATTCAAGCTCATTTCTCATGAATTTCATGTAGGTACCTATATCACTTACAATATAGTCATAACTTTTCTCACTTTTAACACAAGCTCTAAATTTTCCCGTTGAACCAGTTGGAATACCAAAGGATACTCGACAAGCCTCACACAAGAGGGTAAAATGTTAATGCCATGTCCCAAACATGGTTTTACACTGGCTCACATGTCGAGGCTGATGCCATGTCCCAGACATGGTCTTACACTAGCTCTCTTAATATGGCCGATGCCATGTCCCAGACATGATCTTACACTAGTGCACATATCAACACCGATGCCATGTCCCAGACATGGTCTTACACTAGCTTTCATAATGTGGCCGATGCCATGTCCCAGACATGGTCTTACACTAGCACACATATCACCCCAAATGTCACGGCTTGGATATCCAATCTATTCCTAAGGTTCAACCGGGAGTATATCACATCAACTTTTGTCATGCATAATCATAGCAATAATCAAACATTTTATGCAATATCAATTATTAAAAGCTTAAGAACAATAGAGTTGTATTATTCACATACAACTTACCTCGATTTACAAAATATGAGCATCTTGTTCGATTTAGTCCAACAATTTGGTTTTCCCCCAGTCTAAGTCTGGACTTAGTTTTTCTTGATCTAAAATGATAAAATTCACTCATTTAATCACCACATTAATCAAGAGATTTCAAAACTTCCTACTTTGGCAAAATTACCATTTTTCCCTAAACTTCCACATAATTACGATTTTGCACCTAGGCTCGTAAATCGATTTTCATCAAATCTTCTTATTACCCAAGCCTAGCCGAATCTATTTTAAGCTTATAACAACTCACAAATCCAATTATTTCATATGTTTACCACCTATTTTACAACCTTTACAAAAAGGTCCATTTTAGGTGTTTTCATCGAAACTCCTTTCACAAAAGTTGTTTATTTAACAACCAAGTTTCATTTTCTTCGATAAAAGTTCAGAAACAACACTAATATTCTCATAGAAAAACCCTAAACTCTCAACCATTTTGCAAAATAGTCCCCTCACTAGCTAGCTTAAGCTACAAGGGTTCCAAAAGTACAAAAATTATAAAAAATGACCATAAAAAACACTTACTTGCAAAGGTTTAAGTTGCTGAATTTTTTTTCAAGCTTCCATGCCCTTTTCTTGAGTGAAAAAATCGGCGGAGAAGAAGAGAGGATGAAAAAGATGGCAACTCTCTCTTATGTTATTTTATTTTATCAATTTAAGTTACCTAATTTCCACCAACTTTGACTAATTTGTATTTTCTTGTCCCCTATGGACGGCCAACTCTTTCCTAAGGGCCTAATTGGACATTAAGGACCTCCAATTTAAGGTTCTATAGCTATTTGACACATTTAGCTTGTAGAACAAAACTTTCGCACTTTATGTGATTTAATCCCTTTTTTTTTTCAAAATTAAGTATGCAATTACTAAAATTAATTCACCAAAATTTTATGCACTCATATAATCATGCTATAACACATAAACTAATATTAAAATAATTTTCTCCGACCTCAGATTAGTGGTTCTAAAACTACTATTCCGACTAGCCCCAAAATAGAGCTGTTACAATTCTCCCTCATTAGGGATTTTTGTCCCCGAAAATCTTACAAGTGAAAAGGTTCGAGTATTGCTCTCTCATAAATTCCTCGGGCTCCCAGGTGGCCTCTGCAACCCCATGTCTATGCCATAATACTTTCACAAGTGCTATACTTTTATTTCTCAATTGCTTGATCTCTCAATCTAAAATCATAACCGGCTCTTCACCATAGATCATGTCTGAACAAATCTCAACCTCTGTTGGTGAAATCACATGTGATGGGTCAGAACGGTAATGGCGCAACATAGACACATGGAATACATCGTGGATCTTTTCTAGTTTAGACAGAAAAGCTAATCGATATGCTACTGGCCCAACTTTCTCAATTACCTCATATGGTCCAATAAAACATGAACTTAATTTGCCATTCCTACCGAATCTGAGGACTTTCTTCCACAGGGATACTTTCAAAAATACCTTATCACCGACTTGAAACTCAATCTCTTTCCGTCTCAAGTCCGCGTAGGATTTCTGTCTATCTGAAGCGGCCTTCAAACAACCACGAATTAGTTTTACTTTCTCTTTTGTTTCTCTGAGTTCAATCCAATACAAGGGCGTTCGGCACTTACGCCCATACAAAGCCTCATAAGGCACCATTTTCAAACTAGATTGATAGCTATTGTTGTAGGCAAACTTTACCAGCAGTAAATACTTTTCCCAATTGCCTTGAAATTCAAGGACACAATACCACAACATGTCTTCGAAAATCTGAATTACTCTCTCCGACTAACTGTCGGTTTGCTGATGGAAAGCCGTGCTAAAATTCAACTTTGTCCCTAAAGCTTCTTGTAACTTTTTCCAAAATTGTGATGTGAACCTCAGATCTTTATCCGAAATGACCGATAAAGGTACCCCGAGAAGTCTCACAATTTCAGAAACATACAAGTCGGCCAATTTTTCAAGTGGATAATCAGTACGCACCGGTATAAAGTGAGCCGATTTTGTAAGCCTATCAACCACAACCCAAACGGCGTCTTTCTTCCTTGGAGTCAACGGTAATCCATACACAAAATCCATGGTAATACGATCCCATTTCCACTCGAGAACCATTACGGGCTGAAGTAAACCCGAAGGTACTTGGTGTTCGGCTTTCACTTGCTGACAAATTAAACACTTAGAGACAAACTTTGAGATGTCTCTTTTCATTCCCGACCACCAATATATTTTTTTTAGGTCATTATACATTTTCACACTACCCGGATGGATAGACATACAACTGCTATGTGCCTCATGCAAAATCTTCTAGATAAGCTCGTCGTTTTTAGGTACACAAATTCTATCTTGAAACATTAAACAATCATTAGAATCAATCCGAAAGTCTGATCTATACCCGTCTAACACTGAGTTATCTGAGCTTGCAACTCTTTATCACTTTTCTGAGCTTCGCAGATCTCTTGCAAAAACATTGGTTTCACTCTCAACTCGGCTAAAATCAAACCTTCATCAGTCACAGACAATTGAGTATTCATATCCTTCAAAGCAACCAATGACTTCCTACTCAGAGCATCGGCAACCACATTCGCCTTTCCAGGGTGATAATCAATTATCAACTCATAATCATTTATTAGCTCTAACCATCTCCGTTGTCGTAGGTTTAACTCCTTTTGAGTCATCAAATACTTTAAACTTTTATGGTCGGTGAACACTAGGCATTTTTCACCAGACAAATGGTGTCTCTAAATCTTCAATGCAAAAACTACAGTGGCCAGCTCTATGTCATGTGTCGGATAGTTTTTCTCGTGTAGCTTCAGTTGTCTCGGAGCATAAGCTATTACTTTGCCTTCTTGCATAAGTACACACCCCAATCCATTTAAGGATGCATCACTATACACCACAAATTCCTTTCCCGGTTTCAATTGCACTAAAACTGGGGCTTCAATCAATAATGCTTTTAGTTTCTCAAAACTTTGTTGGCACTTCTCTGTCCATTCGAACTTGACATCTTTTTATAGCAACCTTATTATTGGTGTAGCAATCATGGAAAATCCTTTAACGAATCATTTATAGTAACCTGCTAAGCCCAAGAAGCTTCTAATCTCTAACACATTCCTCGGCTGTTTCCACTCAACAATAGCCAAGATCTTACTCGGGTCAACTCTAATTCTATTGCTCGACATGATGTGTCCTAGAAATCCGACCTCTCGAACCCAAAATTCACTTTTGCTAAACTTAGCATGCAACTGCTTATCTCTTAAAGTTTGTAATACAGTTCTCAAATGCCCCGCACGCTCACTTTCATCATGAGAATAAATTAGTATGTCATTAATAAAAACAGCTACAAGCTTATCCAAGTACGGTCGAAAAATACGATTCATTAAATCCATAAACACGGCGGAAGCATTTGTTAAGCCAAAGGGCATGACCAAGAACTCATAATGGATATACCTCATCCGAAATGCAGTTTTCGGTACGTCTTGTTCCTTAACTCTCAGCTGGTAATAACCGGACCTTGGGTCTAGCTTAGAAAACACTGTGGCTCCTTTCAATTGGTTAAACAAATCGTCGATCTTTGACAAAGGATACTTGTTCTTCATAGTCACCTTGTTGAGCTGTCTATAGTCTATACATAACCTCATCGACTCATCTTTCTTTTTCACAAAAAGTACCAGAGCACCCCACGGATAATAACTCTGTCTTGCGAAACCTTTATCCATTAGCTCTTGTAACTAAGCCTTCAATTCTTTTAACTCCGTCGGAGCCATCCTATATGGGGCAATCGAAATAGGTGTTGTACCAGGGACCAACTCAATACTAAACTCAACTTCCCTAGTTGGAGGCAACCCGAGTAATTCTTCCGGAAACACATCCAGATACTCGCATACCACAGGTACTGACTCAATCTTCACTTCTGACTCTTGAGTATTCAACACAAATGCAAGATAGGACTCATACCCTTTTCTCACGTATTACTCAACAGTCATAAAAGAAATCAATACAGGTAAGCTATCCGGTTCACTTGATTCAACCCGAATAATATTCCCATTTTCACATCTCAGTTCGATAAACTTACTACCACAGTTTGCTAACATGTTATGAATAGTCAACCAATCCATACCAAGAATTAGGTCAAATTCATCAAACGGCAATAACATGAGGTTAGCCGGAAAACAATGACCTTTAATTGTCAAAGGACAATTCCTACACACTTGGTCAACTAGCACATGTTTGCCTAAAGGTTTGACATGTTTACCACAAATTCAGTAAACTCAACAAGCATATTCATGCTAGACTCCAATTTCATACAAATATAAGAATGGGTAGATCCCAGATCAATCAAAGCAACAACAGAAATATCGTGAAGAGAAAAAGTACCCGTAATCACATCCGGTGATGATGCCTCTTCGCGAGTGCGAATGGCATATGTCCTTGCAGGAGCTCTACCCTCCGATCTCACAGTGGAATCTCTAGGCGCACCCCTACTACTAGCCCCACTTCCTAGGTTCTTCTGTGGTCTACCTTTAGAAGGAGCATTACTAGTTCACACATCTTGCTTTCTGTCTTTCTCATCCATCTCAGGACAGTTTCGAATGAAATGGTCTAGTGAACCGCACTTGAAGCACTCTCTTTCATTTCCTCAGCATTTCCCGAAGTGACGTCTACCACACTGTGAGCATTCCGGTCTATTAGGTCGGGCACTAGCAACACTCACAATTGAAGTGGTTTGAGCCTTAGACGCCGTGTATTGCTTATTCTTATTTCTGTTCGAGAATCCAACTGAAGCATTAGATCGAGCAGTGAACTCTCTTGATTTCTTGGATGAGGACTAAAACGATTTCTCCATCTGTCTTTTCTTTGAGTCACGAGACTCAATATCAACTTTTCTTTTTTCTTTGGCCAATTCCTCGGCCTTACAAGCTCTTTCAGCAAGCACCACAAACTCCCTTAATTCTAAGATGCCAACTAATAATCGGATGTCTTCGTTCAATCCATCCTCAAATCTCTTGCACATGATGGCTTCGATAGATACGCGCTCCCTAGCGTATTTGCTGAGTCTCATGAACTCACACTTATATTCACATAAAACCGAAAATCATATATGAATTCATCAATTAATTGAATTCCCTGTACATGTAATATCTGTGCTATGTAATTATATATCAAATATCAACCATTTCCATGTAAATACTTGTACTTGTTCATATTGGACTTGTATAATCCCGTAATAATACTATGCCCATTGAACCGTCTAGAATAATGTTAGATACGTGAGTGGTACACGCGAAGTGTACTGAACAGTAAATTCGTCAATTCCTATACATGTATGCTCTTACGAGCCAAAATCAGTAAGCTCCTCTAAGCTGAAATACAGTAAGCTCATACGAGCTGAGAATCAGTAAGCTCATACAAGCTATGGTGAGTTCGCAACACATGCAGGATCTCAACCAAAATCGGTAACCCTAATGACATGTCATTTGTATCTTACGAATTTCTAAGGTTTAAACAGGGCTCGGTATTCTTAGTACTAAATCAGTTATGCATTCAATATTTATACACCATAATTACTAAATTCACATACATATAGTTCAATTAAAGTATATAACTACACAATGTAATTATACGAACTTACCTCGAATTAGTACAGAGTAAGTCGACTGATCAATCTAATACTTTTTCTTTTCCCCGGTTTAAATCCGAATGTGGCTTTTCTTGATCTATATAATATCAAATTTAACTAATTTAATAATTACTCTATTCAAATTCAGTCCAATTTCATAATATGGAAAATTTACTATTTTGCCCCTAACATTTGACTTCTTTACAATTTAGTCCCTAGGCTCGTAAAATGAAATTCACGCAAATTTCTCAACACCCAAGCCTAGCCGAATTTTATTAGTGCTCAAAGCAGCCTATATATCCCATAATTTCACACATTTAACACCAACTTTTCATTTTTCACAATTTAACCTCTATTCGACCATTTCATTAAAAATCCTTTAACAAAAGTTATTTATTTAACAACAAGGATTCATTTTCTTCCATTAAACATCAAGAAAAACAAAAATACTCTCATGGAAAAACCCTGGACTTTCAATCATATTGCAAATTAGTCCCCTATTTAGCTAGCTTATGCTACTACATTCCCGAACACATAAAAATTAACAAAAATCACTTACATGCAAGGGAACTAAGTGGATGAAATTTTAAGCTTCAAAACCCCCCTTTTTCTTTGTGTTTTTCGGTTGAAGAAGAAAGAAATAGAAAAAATGATGATAGCTAGCTTTTGTTTTGTTTATTTTATCTTTTAATTACCTAATACCAACCCAACATTACCAATTTCGTGATTATACTCCATGTACATCCACTAACTCAATTAGTGGTCTAATTACTCAATAAGGACCTCTACTTTAAAGTTCTATAGCTATTTGACACATTTACCTATAGAACACAACTTTCGCACTTTATGCGATTTAGTCATTTTTCACAAATTAGGCATACAAACCGTAAAATTTCTTAACAAAATTTTTATGAAATAATATTACCAACTTGTAGACCACAAAAATAATATTAAAACTAAAATTTTCAACTTCAAATTTGTGGTCTCGAAACCACTGTTCTGATTTCATTGAAAACGAGCCGTTACAAGAGGTTACAGAAACTTTATAGTTGTTCTATGACAATGAAGATAAGATTTCAGTGTTTAAGGTCGAACTCCAATATTTTTGCATGGTTAGCTGCAGACATACTCGAGGTGGGTCCTCTAGTAATTATTCACAGGTTAAATACATTCCCTGAGGTCAAACCACTTAAATAGAAGAAAAGAAAGTTCACACCGTAGGTCGTAGAGGCAATAAGGCAAAAGGTAGAGAAATTGCTGTCAGCAGGATTTATCAGAGAAATAGCGTACCTTGATTTGGTCTCGAATGTTGTGATGGTAAAGATAGCTAGTGAAAGTGAAGAATGTGTATTGACTTCACCAACCTCAATAAAGCTTGCTCTAAGGAGAATTTTTCTTTGCCCTCGATTAATAGATTGGTGGATGTGTCCTCGAGGCATAAATTCATAAGTTTTGTTGATGCATTTTCAGGTTACAACCAAGTATCCATGGCCCTAGAAGATCAGGATAAGATAGCCTTTGTTCCAGAGGAAGGCTTATTTTGCTGTCAGGTTATGCCCTTTGGTTTGAAGAAGGCGGGTGAGACTTACCAAAGGTTGGTTAACAATATTTTCAAAAAGAAAACCAGGCACAATGTCAAAGTTTATGTTGATGATATGTTGGTAAAGAGTTCTACCCTAAGGGGGCATGTTCAAGATTTGTCGAAGGCTTTCACCGTTCTGCGAGCTCACAACATGAAGTTGAACCCACGGAAGTGTGTCTTTAGATAAGAACGAGTAAATTTCTAGGCTTCCTGGTCTTAGAGAGAGGGATAGAAGCAAACCCAGAGAAGATTCTAGCAATTTTAGATATGTCTCCCCTGAGTACTATTACGGATATTCAACGCTTAATCGGAAGGGTAGTGGCGCTCAACAGGTTCATTTCCAAAATGACAAACAAGTGTTTATTCTTTCACATGGTCAGAGGAGTGCCAAGTTTCTTTTGAGAAGCCTAAGCTATATCTTACCTTTCCACCACTCCTGGTGTCGCCTCATGTGGGATAAACTCTTTACCTTTATTTGGTAACCTCAAATAAGCTGTAACAGAGGCTTTGATCAGGGCAGAAGGAACTCGCCAATTCCCAATATATTATGTTAACAAAGTGTTACAGAATGGTGAGCAATGGTATTCAAAAATAGAAAAAACTAATGTTTACTATAATTGTGGCAGCTCGCAAGTTGTGTCCTTATTTTCAGGCTCATCCTGTAATTGTCGTGACAAACCAACCTATCAAAGATATTATGTCTATAGTGGATTCAGGAAGAATGACAAAATGTGGAATTGTGTAACACCCTAAACCCGGCCTAGACGTTACAACCGAATCTGACGTGTCACATCGAAGTGATTTTTGAAAGTTGGACTTGTTGATAAATAAATTCGTATTTAAGTTAAAACCCATTTAGTTTTTATTGATTGAGAAAATTCAGCAAATTAAGTTATTACAATCTGAAAATAGCTTATCAAAAATATTTGTTACCGTTGGTTTCTTAACCTGAATAAAACTGCGGAAGCTTCTCTAATTAAAATGTTAAAGTTTAAAATGCGTGTTTTTCTTGAAAACAATTATTATTTTGAAAACTCATTTATGTCAGTTTGGCTGTTTAAAACAAGAAATCAAAGCCCAATTAAAAATTAAATCCACCAATGGCCTTATTACATAATTAAAACCCTAATATGAAATTTAAATAAATAAGTCTAAAGTAGAACATCAGCGATCGTTTGGCCACATCCGAGTTCCTCGTGGCTCCAAATCGTCAAAGGCTAGGGATTACCTGTACAGTTAAAAGAAAGGGTGAGTTTATGAAAAATTAGTGTGTAATCCCCTATCAGTCAGTCAGTAACAATATATGCAGTAACAGTCTGGGCCTGAGCCCTATTCAGTAACAGTGTAGTGTGGGCCTGAGCCCAATACAGTATCAGTAAGGTGCAAATATACAACCCACCCCAATCCAGCCAACACACCACCCGTACCAACCAACACGCTTGTGTGGCCCATCTGGCCCAGAATTAACCACAACCATACGAACTATATAGCCCAGTCCAGTATTTACCATATTTTGGTGGAATTTATCTGTGTAGAGCCAACCAGCCCATCGGGCCCACACGGTCCATTTCGGTCCAACGTGGCCCAAGTCGGCCCCAAACCCATGAGAACGCTCAAGGCGGCCTCTACAGTCAGCCACTTATATTTCGTGGGTTTAGTTTACCACATGAGCAATCGCACGCCCATGTGGCCTCAAACGCCGTATTTTTTGGCTTTTCGGCTTTTCGCCTTTTACCGATTTACAGTCTATTCAGTGTCTGTGTACACACACTCTTTCGGCTTTTTAACTGATTATCAATTATGGTATACTGTTACACACCTGTTTACACAACGAACAGAATACCCCACGCACGATCAACCTACAATCATCCCAAAACAATCAATCTTTCATCCTTTCATGATCATTAACACTAAAGCCCCAAACCGATATCACCACTTACCTTGACCAAAAGTTATGCGATTATTACCCTTAGATCACTGGTTGAAAAAGATCACACCCTTCTTCTCGATTCACTGCGCATATAACGGATTTCATTGCTAATCGTTTAATACATGGCTTGAATTGATACCCTTAGTCCAAAGAATTAAAGTTAGAGCAGATTGAGTATTCGGAACAAACCTACTTACCCTACAGTATTCAGCTTAATACCAAAAGAAAGAGTGATGATAGAATCGGTTAGAAAGGAATAGGTGCATTCGGCCAAGAACAATAGATAGAGGAGATGATAGAATAAAAGTACTTGAAAGGCCTAAGATGTGTTCGGCTAGGATTGTGAAGGAATGGGAAGCAGAGAAAAAAGTGAAGAAATGTGGAGAGAAGATTCGGCTTAGAAGAGAGTCCGAAAGGAGAAGAATTAGAGAGGAAAGAGAGAAGCACTATTCAGTTTTGAGAAACAAAGAAGTAGAAAGAATTGGAAGAAGAAAGACGATACGACAAATATTGAAAAGTGAATTCGGCAATACTAACCAGTTTTCCCCAAACCGTCAATTCGACAAAACTTCAACAACTAAAACGAAGAATAGAAAACTATTTTTGTCACTTAAGAATTTAGAGCAACTGACCTAAACAAAAATAACCAAAAATTGAACCAAACTAAGAGGAGAAAGTCTCATAGCTGAATTTCCCATACACCAACATACCAATCGGCACATCCTTTTACGCTCAAACTCCTCATTTCTCTCCACAATCCACGCCTAAAAATCCTCTCTGATATCCTCCACATATCACTCTACATATCACTCCAACCTCTTATTTATCAGAATTTTACTGCAACACAACCACTAGCCGAACCAAGCTACAAAATAAATACCTCATTGCACAACCTAGTACTTGAACCTCAGACCTCACAGTTATACAACATGCCACCTTACCACTACACCACAGGTTCTTTTTGTGTCATAATACAAACACTATTATTCATGAAGCCTATATACTAGTGTCCAGCTTCATTTAAGAGCAAAACTAAAAATTTTGCAAAAGCCAAGACTTGAACCCAGGCTTGAACACTCCCATACACACCCAAATCACTTATCCATTAAAGCAAACAAGCACTTTATGTCAGATCATGCAAAATTAAAGACCCTATATTTTTGGTGCATTACAACTCTACCCACTTAAAAGAAATTTCGGCCTCGAAATTTACCTGGTCAGAATAGGTGAGGGTATTGTTGTCGCATCGCCTCCTCAGGTTCCCACGTGGCTTCCTTTGAACTGTGATTGCGCCAAAGCACTTTGACTAGCGGAATAGATTTCTTCCTCAGTACTTTAACCTCACGGTCCAATATCTGCACTAGCTCCTCCTCAAAGGTCAGATCTGGCCTAACCTTGATCTCCTCGACTGGTACGATATGTGTGGGATCATAGCGATAACGCCTCAGCATGGAGACGTGGAACAAATCTTGAACTGGTCTAATTTTGGAGGCAACTCAAGCTGATAGGCAACTGGCCCCACCCACTTCAGTATTCGGTAAGGCCCAATAAATCTAGGGCTCAGCTTGCCTTTTCGTCCAAATCTCAGAATTTTCTTCCATAGTAAGACTTTAAGGAAAGCATAATCCCCCACAGAGTACTCAACCTCCTTATGCTTCAAGTTTGCATATGACTTCTGCCTATCAGACGCTTCCTTTAACAGATCTCGAATCAATTTTACCTTTTCCTCGGTATCAGAAACTAACTCTGGCACCAGAACTCGCCGCTCACCCAGCTCAGTCCAACAGGTAGGAGTACGACACCTACGGCTATATAACACCTCGTATGGTGCCATTTGAATACTAGATTGGTAGCTATTATTATACGCGAACTCTGCTAGCGGCAAATAGTTTTCCCAACTGCCTCGAAAATCCATTACACAACTTCTTAGCATGTCCTCCAATATCTGAATCACTCTCTCTGACTGACCATCTGTCTGAGGATGGAACGCAGTATTGAAGTTCAATCTAGTACCTAAAGCCTCGTGTAATTTCTTTTAGAACCAAGATGTGAATCGAGGGTCTCTGTCGGATATGATGGAAACTGGTACCCTATGCAGTCACACAATCTCAGCCACATATAACTTTGCCAGCTTCTGCAGCGAGTAATCAGTACAGACTAGTATAAAATAGGCAGATTTAGTCAATCGGTCTACAATAACCCATACCGAATCCTTCTTAGTAGGCGTTAACGGCAGCCCACTCACAAAATTCATAGTTACCCTTTCCCACTTCTAGAGTGGAATCTTAACTGGTTGCAGTAACCTAGAAGGCAGCTGATGCTCAGCCTTAACTTGCTGGCACGTCAAGCACTTACTCATAAAATCAGTAACTTCGCGTTTCAGTCCTGACCACCAGTATATCTCACGAAGATCTCAGTATAACTTGTTTCCACCAGGATGCATAGCATATGGACTATTATACGCTTCTCGCAGTATAGACTACCTCAGTTCAGAATCCCTCTGTACACAGTCTCTCCCACGAAAACACAGTACTCCCTCACCATTCAACCCAAAATCTGCAGTCTCTCCATTCTCAACTTGTCGAAAACGAGGAACCAATGACTCATCTAACAACTGTTTCCCCTTAATTTGCTCAGTCCATGTCGGTCTCACTTGAAGCTCAGCCAACAAGCTACCATCATCATACAAGCTGAGACGAGCAAACATTGCTCTCAAATCAGATACAGCCCTACGGCTCAGTGCGTTAGCTACCACGTTGGCCTTACCAAGGTGATACTCAATCGAGCAGTCATAATCCTTAAGCAGCTCTATCCATCTTCGCTACTAAGATTCAGCTCCTTCTGAGTAATGAGGTATTTGAGGCTTTTGTGATCTGTGTAAATAATACAATTCTCACCGTATAAGTAGTGCTTCTAAATTTTTAGTGCAAAAACCACTGCGGCTAACTCCAAGTCATGAGTTGGGGAATTCGCCTTGTGAGGCTTAAGCTGGCGAGACATATATGCAACCACCTTACCCTCCTGCATCAGCACACAACCCAATCAAATGTGTGATGCATCACTGTAGACAGTAAATTCCTTCCCAGACTTTGACTATGTTAAAATAGGAGCCTCGGTTAGAACTTTCTTTAGTTTCTCAAAACTCTCTTACTGCTTATCAGTCCAATTGAATGGCACCCCCTTACGCAGTATCTTAGTCAGAGGTGCAACAATCTCAGAAAACCCCTCGACAAAATGTCTATAATATCCAGCCAGACCCAGAAAGCTTTGAATCTCAGATAAAGTCTTCGGTGGTTTCCAATCCAGTATAGCTTCAATTTTTCGAGGATCAACCCAAATCCCCTCGGCAGACACCACGTGACCTAGAAATGTCACCTCCCGCAGCCAAAACTCACACTTGACGAACTTCGCGTATAGCTGCTTCTCTCTCAGAACCTACAGAACAATTCGAAAATATGCATCATGATCCTCCTCAGTTCTCGAATACACCAGGATATCATCTATAAATACTAATACGAACCAATCTAGATAGGGTTGAAACACTCAGTTCATCAAATCCATAAAAGCAGCTGGTGCATTCGTCAGCCCAAACGGCATCACTAGGAACTCGTAATGACCATAACGAGTCCTAAACGCAGTCTTATACACATCATCTTCCTTAACTCTCAGCTGATGGTACCCAGAACAAAGATATATTTTGGAGAAAACCGAAGCTCCTTGTAGCTGATCAAATAGATCATCTATCCTCGACAAAGGATACTTATTCTTGATAGTCAGTTTATTCAACTGCCGATAATCGATGCACATGCGCATGGATCCATCTTTCATCTTCACAAACAACACTGGTGCTCCCCATGGAGACACACTCGGTCAAATGAATCCTCGGTCCAGCAGTTCTTGGATTTGAGCTTTTAACTCTACCAGTTCCTTCAGTGCCATACTATAAGGAGCGATTGACACTGGAGCTGTTCCAGGCAGGAGCTCAATACCAAATTCAACTTTGCGATTCAAAGGCAACCTAGTGAGCTCATCAAAAAATACATCAGAAAAATCCTTAACTGCTTTGATATCTCCAACAGAAGGACCCTCAAAATCAGATACACCAATATAGACTAGAAACGCCTCACAACCCTTGCGAACCAATTTTTCAGCTCTTAATGCAGAGATCACATTAGACAAAAAGTCTCTTCGTTCCAAAATCACAGCCACCTCCTCATCCTCTGTAGTCTTCAACAACATACGTTTAGCATCACAATCCAACCTTGCACGGTGTTTTACCAGCCAATCTATCCCCAAGATTAGGTCGAATTCACCAAATGGTAGCTCCATCAAATCCGCTAAAAATATTATTCCTTGAACCTCTAAGGGCACATCTATGAATAACTTACTTACCCTAACTGACTGTCCCAATAGACTTACCACCGTCATCTCACTAACAGAATTTTCAAACTGGGTGCCCAATGTCCTAGACACATTGCATGTAACCTACGAATGTGTAGATCTGATATCAATTAAAGCAGTATATTGTACATTATAGATTAGGAACGTAATGGTTATGACGTTTGGAGTATCACCATCCTCTCAGTGGCGAATAGCATGAACTAGAGCTCCACGACCTTGTCCTATACCATTTCCACCTCTGGCCTACCAACGGCCTCTCGGTGGCTGCTAACCACCTCTCACTGGCTGAACATGATCCTGTCCTACAGCTTGCATCTGAACAGGCCTCTAAGGAAAATTCTTAACCTAATGATCCATGGATCCGCATCTGAAACACGCCCTAATCCTCTTCCAGCACTCATACTGGTGAGATCTCCCACAATAAGCGCAAGGCTGTGGTCTAGCAACACCAACAGAAACTCTAGCCCAAACTGGCCCCTCAAACCTGGCTTTCTTAATAGGCCTTCTAGAAGAACCTGAGGGCCTAGAGTCCCTCTTATATCTGCCCCTATCCTTCTCACGGTTCTAGCTCTCAGAGTGCTTTACGTCCTTAGCAATTTTTGCCTTTTCTACAATGGCAGCAAAGTCTCGCTCCCTCTGTGGAGCTATCAATACTCGTAACTTATCTCAGAGGCCGTCCTCGAAACGCACACAGTGTTCATACTCAGTTGCTATTATCCCACGAGCATATCAATTCAACCGTAAGAACTCTGTCTCAAATTCTGCCACTGTCTTATCCCTTTGGGACAGGCTCAGAAATTCCCTTCTTCGGGCGTCCACGTAACTTGCGCCTACATACTTCCCTTGAAAGGCCACCTTAAACAAATCTCATGTCAACCGGTCGGCTTGCGTACCCTCTCTTTTGGTGAGCCACCATTGGTAGGCCTCGTCTCGAAGTAAGGACACTGCTCCTTTTAACTTTTGTTCCATACTACAGTCGAAGTCATCCATTATTCTTTTAGTGGCCTCTAGCTAGTATTCTGCCACATTTGGGGCTACTAAAAAAATATCCCTAAAAATTTCAGCTCCATTAGACCGTAGTCGCTTTAAAATTTACCCTTGGCCCACTGCACCAGTACCAAATCCAACAACCCTCTATAAAATGCGGAGCATAGCTTAGGACAGGGCATCATCCCTAGCCGTTCGATCGTAAGACCTCGTCTCAACCACCGGTGAAGCTGGTGCCTCCTTAGCAAGCATGTGGCCCAATGCCGAAGACCTAGCCCGAGCAGTTCCTCGACCTCTACCGCGGCCCCGTGTACCCCTTCCTCGAGTACCTCTTATGATCATTTCGATATATGCTTTTTCTATTTTAAAAGTCTTATGCATCAAATTATAATTTCAATAATTAATAACAAATGTGTTATGAAAGACAATCATTAGAGGTTTGTTTTCATAGATCGAGATCTCACTACATTTTTTAGTCTTCTACGGTTTCAGTTTCCTCTATCTAGAGTTTCACAGTATAGTCCTACTATCCATAGTAGTTTCTCAGTATAACGTCTCAGCCTGTAACAGTAAACAATATTAGAGAACTTACAGATTTGGCGCCGGAGACTCGGTGTGCCACACTTGTGAATCTTCCAAAACGTTTCCAATCTTTAAAATCCACTTTCAGAAAAACTTTTCAAAAACCCATTCCACGGCCGAGTTTTGCAACTCGACTCTGATACCACTAAATGTAACACCCCAAACCCGGCTAGACGTTATGACTGAATCTGACGTGTCACATCGAATTGATTTTTGAAATTTGGACTTGTTGATAACAAAATTCGTATTTAAGTTAAAACCCATTTAGTTTTTATTGATTGAGAAAATTTGGCAAATTAAGTTATTACAATCTTAAAACAACTTATCAAAACAATTGCCATATTTGTTACCGTTGGCTTCTTAACCTGAATAAAATCGCGAAAGTTTCTCTAATTAAAACCTTGAAGTTTAAAAAGCGTGTTTTTCCTGAAAATAATTATTATTTTGAAAACTTATTTATGTCAATTTGGCTGTTTAAAACAAGAAATCAAAGCCCAATTAAAAATTAAATCCACCAATGGCCTTATTACATAATTAAAAGCCTAATATAAAATTTAAATAAATAAGTCTAAAGTAGAACATCAGCGATCGTTTGGCCACCTCCGAGTTCCTCGCGGCTCCAAATCGTCTAAGGCTGGGGATTACCTATACAGATAAAAGAAAGGGTGAGTTTACGAAAAATTAGTGCGTAATCCCCTATCAGTCAGTCAGTAACAATATATGCAGTAACAGTCTGGGCCTGAGCCCTATTCAGTAACAGTGCAGTGTGGGCCTAAGCCCAATACAGTATCAGTACGGTGCAAATATACAACCCACCCCAATCCAGCCAACACACCACCTGTACCAACCAACACATCATGTGGGGATAAAATCAACCCACCCAACCAGCACACCAATATCGCAGCATAGCTGCCAGTACTAATAACGCAGCAAAGTTGCCAGTAATAGTGAATGTGGCAGAGCCACCAGTACAGTACTTCCTCCATATCAGAATCCCAACCCCATGCAGTATGTCATGTCATAAATAGTTAGTGTATGCAAAGCGTCCTACTCAGTGCAGTCTTACAAATAATCATACACTCATCAGTCAACCTACCTCTAGAGGTAAGATGGTCATTTCCATCTATTAGGGGTAAAATAGAAATTTTACCCTTTATGAGTATTTTGGTCACTTTACTTATTTTGGGGTCTTGGTGCCGATAACGACCTCTCCGAAGGTCTACAGTCACCTCGAGCGACACAAATAACCTAAATGGTCATAACGGTGTAAATGGGCCCAAGGCCCATTATTAGGCCCAAGTGGGCCCACACGCTCATGTGGCCCATCTGGCCTAGAATTAACCACAGCCATACAAACTATACAACCCAGTCAAATATTTACCACATTTTGATGAAATTTATCCGTGTGGAGCCCACGAGCCCATCGGGCCCACATGGCCTATTTCGGCCCAACGTGGCCCAGATCGGCCCCAAACCCATGAGAACGCTCATGGCGGCCTCTACAGTCAGTCACCTATATTTCGTGGGTTTAGTTTACCACACGAGCGATCGCACGCCCATGTGGCCTCAAACGCCGTATTTTTCGGCTTTTACCGATTTACAGTCTATTCAGTGTGTGTGTGTACACACACTTTTTCGGCTTTTTAACTGATTATCAATTATGGTATACTGTTACAGACCTGTTTGCGCAACGAACAGAATACCCCACGTACGATCAACCTACAATCATCCCAAAACAATCAATCTTTCATCCTTTCATGATCATTAACACTAAAGCCCCAAACCGATATCACCATTTACCTTGACCAAAAGTTATGCGATTATTACCCTTAGATCGCTGGTTGAAAAAGATCACACCCTTCTTCTCGATTCACTGCGCATATAACGGATTTCGTTAGCAATAATCGTTTAATACAAGGCTTGAATTGATACCCTTAGTCCAAAGAATTAAAGTTAGAGCAGATTGAGTATTCGGAACAAACCTACTTACCCTACAGTATTCAGCTTAATACCAAAAGAAAGAGTGATGATAGAATCGGTTAGAAAGGAATAGGTGCATTCGGCCAAGCACAATAGATAGAGAAGATGATAGAATAAAAGTACTTGAAAGGCCTAAGATGTGTTCGGCTAGGATTGTGAAGGAATGGGAAGCAGAGAAGAAAGTGAAGAAATGTGGAAAGAAGATTCGGCTTAGAAGAGAGTCCGAAAGGAGAAGAATTAGAGAGGAATAAGAGAAGCACTAGTCGGTTTTAAGAAATAGAGAAGTTGAAAGAATTGGAAGAAGAAAGACGATTCAGCAAATATTGAAAAGTGAATTCGGCAATACTAACCAATTTTCCCCAAATGGTCAATTCGACAAAACTTCAAACCAAAAGGGAGAACAGAAAACTATTTTCGGCACTTAAGAATTTAGAGCAACCGACCTAAACAAAAATAACCAAAAATTAAACCAAACTGAGAGGAGAAAGTCTCATAGTCGAATTTCCCATACACCAACATACCAATCGACACATCCTTCTACAACTCAAACTCCTCATTTCTCTCCACAATCCACTCCTAAAAATCCTCCCTGATATCCTCCACATATCACTCCACATATCACTCCAACCTCTTATCTATCAGAATTTTACTGCAACACAACCACTAACTGAACCAAGCTGCAAAATAAATACCCCATTACACAACCTAGGACTTGAACCTTAGACCTCACAGTTACACAACACGCCACTTTACCATTACACCACAGGCTTTTTTTGTGTCATAATACACGACACAGGCTCTTTTTGTGTCATAATACAAACACTATTATTCATGAAGCCTATATGTCAATGTCCAGCTTCATTTAAAAGCAAAACTAAAAATTCTGCAAAAGCCAAGACTTGAACCCAGGCTTCTCGAACACTTCCATACACACCCAAATCACTTAGCCATTAAAACAAACAAGCACTTTGTGTCAGATCATGCAAAATTAAAGACCCTATATTTTTGGGGCATTACAAATTGAATTAGCTGAACTCGATATAGAGTATGCTCCAAGGACAACGATCAAGGGTTAGATCCTAGCTAATTTTATGGTAGAGTGCTCTTTTGATAAATCATCAGATCTCGCATGTAACTTTTAATTTGAAATATTGTTATTCACATACGATTATTGGAATTGCACTTAATAGGTGCTTATTTTCTCCTATGATGTCTTATTATAAATATAGGTTAGCTCTAAAAAAATTATTTTTTGTTCACCACACAAGATGTCGTAGTTAGTTCATCACAGGGGGAACCGAATTCAATTACGAAGCCAAAGTGTTGGGTAGTTTATGTTGATGGCTCTACAAAAAAGATAGGATAAGAAAAAAGTGTTCTAGTCAACCCCGACAAAAATGAGTGGTTGTATGGACTATCTTTTGGCTTTCAAGCTTCCAACAACGGTGCGGAGTACAAGGCACTAATCTCAAGATTACAATTGTGGAGGAGTGAGAGAACTAGTTATACATACAGATACTCAGCTCGTAGCAAACCAGATGATTGGGGAGTATGAAGTGAAAGAACCAATCATGAAGAAATATTACTCCATAGTAGCTCAACTACTCACGATGTTTGATAAAGCACAAGTCAAGCAGCTTTCAAAGAAGGCAACCTTACCATCTAAAGAGGATAGAGGAAAACACTCAACAAGGTACCATATTTTCCCCCGCTACTATTACTTAAAGTTAATAATATAGAGATTCTCTCTTAATGACACTCAAGAATTTTGAAAATAATTATTCCCTAGGTTGTTCAGAACCTACAAGGGAAAAACTACTTGGTCAATATTATTGAGAATTTCAAAAATAATTATACCCTAGGTTGTTCAGAACCTACAAGGAAAAAACTACTTGGTCAATATTATTGAGATGGCGTTGAATGCATATGTTTATTTCCTTTGGCAAGAAAGAGATTGGAGAATCCATGGAGGTCGAGCTTGACAAATTCAAGAATTGAGCAAAGCTAATCAAAGGGATGAAACAACATTTAACCCTTACATTTGAAAATTTTTCTCAATTTAATCTTTGAATTTTTTTGGATTCATATTAGTCCCCAAACTTGATAACTTTTTTCTAATTTTAATCCCATATAATGATGTAATACTTTAATATTGTGTCACATCATCACAAGGATCAAAATTAAGAAAAAATTGTCAAATTCAAAAGCTAAATGTACCAATTCTCGGGCACACAATTTCTGCAAATCAAGACAACATTTTACTTTATAGATCATAGAGCTTATTATATGACTGTAACTCGTAGGTTTTAGGTAAGGTATTAGTGGATAGTTTTCTTCTGTTTTTAATAATAAAATTTTAATTACTTATAAAATAAAATAAAAGATTTGAATGCAATTTAAAATTTTTAAATAAACATAAATAAATAGTAAAATAAATAGAGATAAATTCATTCAAAGTTGATTAATTTGCTATTTTAATAAAAAATAGTTTCTTTATTTAATTTTGGAATTACAAAGTAGGATTGATTCATATTACCGAGTTAACTTTGAGTTGAAGATCATTTTATGTTCGAGATGTTCTGAATTTAAATTACTCAAGTTTAAAGTTAGAAGTTTTTCAAGTTGATTGTAAATTATAATCATTCATATCAATCAAAATTAAAATAAAAGATTTTAAAATTTTTATAATCAAATCCAATTTAAGCCGGATTTATTTATTTAGGAAGGAATCGATCCGTCAAACACAAATTTATAAACCCAAAGGGGCCCAGCTGTTTCTACCATGAATGTGACGAAAAATAAGGTCTGTAGATAGGGGGTGGACAATGGAAACGGACCGCCAAGATCTAACTATATCTTATTTCAGGTGAATTTACAAATCGCCTTCCTTAAAACATATAGCGCGGGTTCCTTTCACTGCATAATTCTACGAAACTCAACGGTACGTTAAAACTGCAAGAAAAAATGAGAATCGACGAAAAAGTATCCTTTTCTTTCTTCATCTTATTTTTTAATTCAACTTGTTTGTTTCATCTGATTTTTCTTCTACCAATTTTTTGGTATTAATTTGATCGGATTTTGATGCTTAGATCTTCAACTTCAGGATCTTTTTAATGTAGATCCTCATATTTTACCTAATTTTGCGTTCAATTATTGATGATCCGCATTATAATATTACAACATCTGAAATTTTATCCTCAGATTTTCTATTTCTTTAAGAAAAAGAAAACTGAAATTACAGTTGAATCACACATTTGCAAATTGAATTTCTCAGTTCAAGTTCATTTTCAATTCATGGCGGAGGGGAACAATGCCAGTGTTCTACTTGTTTATGATTAATTATGATGTTATTTTCGACTTCGCGTTTTACCTAATTTTGCGTTTAATTACTGAATCTGCATTATCATGTTATGAAGTGTGAACTTTTATCCTTAAATTTTCTGATTATTCAACAACAAAAAAACAAGAAAACTGAAATTACAGTTGAATCGAATATTTGCGCGTTGAATTTCTCAGTTGAAGTTCATTTTCAGTTCATGATGACAGTGTTATTCTTGTTTACGATTAATTATGCAGTCATATAGGTTAGTCTCAGTATATTAATTAATAACCACATGATCTTACAAATTGTTTATGGCGATGGGATGTGACAGATTCAGATATGAGATAATTTTTTGTATTGTATATGTTCACTGATGTTTGTATTGTATTTTGGTTGAATCAGGCGATAGAAAATGGCAGAATCCGAAGATATTCAGCCTCTTGTTTGTGACAATGGGACTGGAATGGTGAAGGTAATCATGGGTGTGAAATCCGTGCAACGATTCAGCTTCTGTCAACCCTATTTTAGATCGATACTGACTGATGTTTAAACTTTTCAGGCTGGATTTGCCGGATACGATGCTCCAAGAGCAGTGTTCCCCAGCATCGTTGATCGCCCTCGGCACACCGGTGTTGATGGTCGGTATGGGCCAAAAAGATGCTTATGTCGGAGACGAAGCTCAATCGAAAAGAGGTATTTTGACATTGAAGTACCCAACTGAACATGGTATTGTTAACAATTGGGATGATATGGAGAAAATCTGGCATCATACTTTTTATAACGAGCTTCGAGTTGCCCCTGAAGAACACCCAATTCTCCTCACTGAAGCTCCTCTTAACCCAAAGGCTAATCGTGAGAAAATGACCCAAATCATGTTTGAAACATTCAACGCCCCTGCAATGTACGTCGCTATCCAGGCTGTTCTTTCCTTGTATGCCAGTGGCCGTACAACAGCTTAGGCCTCTTTTACCATCTTCTTCTTTACAGTTCAACGTTATATTTATGATCATAGGTGATATATTGAAAATTGGCAAATAGGTTGAAAATGAGGGTCTGGATTTGAGTATCTGTGGATATTTGATTTTTTTTTTTCATATTTGAATATCCTATTAAATTTACTTTTAGAGATAATGAACTCGAATTTGGATATTTATTATTGAAATCCGTCATTTCTTGTAAAAATATTGTATTTTTAAAAATTATGTAATTTTTTTTCTCTCTAAAAAGTAATACCATCATGTTAAAGGATCATGTGTCACACTTTATCAAAACTTTTCATATTTCAATTTCTTGATGGTTTCATGGGAGGTTGACATGCAGTAATTCGATCTTACATATTGGATCCATTCTGAAATAATGGGATCACTTTGTGAGGAGAGAAAATCTATTATATTTTTTTAAATAACTAAAATCACCATATTTTTCTAAATAATTTTTAAAAATATAATATTTTTATAATTTTTTGTGAAAAAATTAAGATTTTAATATTCAAATTCATTATTTGTTACCTTTTAAATTTTTATTTCAATTTTTTTTTTGAATTTATGAAATTTGAATATTTAATGCATGCGGGTATTTGATGGATAATTCAATTTAAATTGAAATAATAATTTGTTGGGTATCAAAATAATAATTAAATAATAAATATATTAAAATTTTAAAGAAATTTTTGAATATGAAAGGTAGAGAAAGGATGGTGTCAAACTGTAGTTTCATGTTATCCCTATTACTTTCTAATAAGAGAATGACAAATTAGATTTTTCATCTTAATTTTCAATCTTTTCCTCTTGTAAAGATTTAAATCTAACAAAAAATGTTTAAAATTACAATTTCATAAAATCCCTTCTTTTGAATGTAAGTACCTAATCTAATATGAAATGTTGTTGCCTAGATATTGTTAAAAAAACACGTGCTGAACTCCTCAATGATGAACAATAAATCAAAATCCTTGTAAGTCCGTTAAACATATCGCTTTACATTATGCGTATCGGTGTTTAACTGTTTTCTCTTGAATTTCCTGTTTTGATGTACCCAAATGAAAAATCTCTAGCTACTTTTTATTCCTCTTGTTAAAAGTTATTTTGTTTGCCTCAAATATGCATTTGTTTAGGTATTGTTTTGGACATCTGGAGATGGTGTGAGCCACACAGTTCCTATCTATGAAGGCTATGCTCTCCTACGTGCCATCTTGCGTCTCGACCTAGCTGGTCGTGATCTCACGGATGCCCTCATGAAAATCTTAACGGAACGCGGCTATTCCTTCACTATGATCGCCGAGCGGGAAATTGTGAGGGATGTGAAGGAGAAGCTATCTTACATTGCTCTTGACTTTAAACAAGAGCTGGAGATAGCGAAAACTAGCTCTTCTGTGGAGAAAAGTTATGAGCTACCCGATGGACAGGTTATTACCATCGGGTCTGAGCGATTTCGCTGCCCTGAAGTCCTCTTCCAGTCATCCATGATTGGAATGGAAGCTGCTGGCATTCATGAAACCACATACAACTCAATCATGAAGTGCGACGTCGATATCCGAAAGGATATCTATGGAAATATTGTCCTGAGTGGCGGCATCACTATGTTCCCTGGAATTGGCAATAGGATGAGCAAGGAAATCACAGCATTAGCACCAAGCAGCATGAACATTAAAGTGGTTGCACCACCGGGGAGGAAGTATAGCGTTTGGATTGGAGGCTCCATTTTGGCATCCCTCAGCACCTTTCAGCAGGTATTATCTCTTTTTATCTTTGAAAATCTCATGGCATCTTTAGATTCCATTATAGTCTTCTTTAGAATCTTGTGTTTAACGTAAACATGCTTTGGACAGTTTAGTTTGATTCAGATACCTTTTAGGGTTAATTGTATCAGATGTACTCAAACTACGGTTCAGATTCAAATTTAGTTCCAAACTTCAAAATGTTTCAATTGAGTACTCAAAGTATAGTATAATATTAATTACATCCTTCCTTTAGTTTAGTTGTCAATTTGTATGTGAAATTTTAGCTCAGATCTGATATACCAAATTTAAAAGATACGTATACCTACCGTTTGTATCTGACCTGGTAAAAGAGAAAAATGAAACAGCCTTCCTAAATTTTAACGATGTCATTTTTTTTTAAATGTCGAAGTTGATTACTAGGTTGACAGATTAATACGTTGAGACTCAATTAGAACATTTTAAAGCCTGTAATTGATCTGTAATTTAGGTCATAATTTGAGGACATTTGATACAATTAATCCAATATTTTTACACAAATTTTGCATTCTTTGTTAAAATGAACATCTCTACCTGTATAGAAACTATGCTGCTTCGACTTTTTATCTTTCTTAAGGCAGTTGTGTTTGACACTTATGCCAATGCATACGCCAACATGAGAATAAAAGATATAATCCTCCAAGACTCTTCTAAATACATGAAAAATTTGAAAAGAAAAAAAAGAACACATATCTTGTACTCTCACACTCTATTTGAGTAAATTTTGATTGTTTTGTATGCAGATGTGGATCGCAAAAGCAGAGTATGATGAATCTGGGCCGTCAATTGTCCACAGGAAATGCTTCTAGTTATGCAAAAAGCAAGATATTGAGCAATGAAATACACACAATGCCCATTTTTGTTATCAAGGCAAAGGCTGATAAACCAAGTGAGTTGCCATTTTTTCTTTTTCCACTGTTGATGTCCAGAAAATGAACATGGAGCGGTTCATTTTCGTTCTTTTTTATTACAATTTTGTTTGATTGTAGAAAAGTTATTTCAGTTCTCATTGACTTAAAATGACTGATAGTTGCTTAGGCATTTAACCAACCTCATATTAGAAACACTTAATTATTGTAATATTTGCTTATGATATAAGAGCTTCTAGCTTAGAGATGAAGAAAATAGAATTGTATTTGCTAACATATGAATTTAAGATCTATATATATTACTAATTCAATGCGATTTCATGAATAAAAATTATTATTTTGATATATTAACAGTGAAATTTTGACGTGGAAATTTGATAATGTGCTCTGTTAAAATGTTTTTGAAATTTTAAACAATGATTTTTGTAGTAATAAATAGGGTTATGCTTGAGCCAACCCAAATAATGGTAAGTAGAAGCTTGACTTAGATTTTTTTAGCTTGAATCTTGTCTCGTATTCGATTAAATTCAAGCACAACTCAATTAAGCTTGTTTATTTGGGTTTGAGTTCTTACTCAAGTTCAAATTAGATATTTTCTCTAAATAAATTTTTGTATTAATTTAACATAATAAATTAAATATTTTACTAATTAATTAAAAAAAATCCCGACAGTTTAAATAAAAAAATTCTAATTAAACTGAACAAAAAATATATATAAATTCTTCACAATAAAATTATAAAAATAGTTAATACTTAATATTTTAAATAATTTAACTAAACGATGGAAATAATTTCAAGGAAAAATAATAATGTTTCTGGTAAATGTTATACAAATCTTATAAAGTTTTGACAGTGTAGTGGAAATGAAGAGCTAGGTAAAAAAAAAAAAAAAAAAAAACATGAATTCCATGCATATGGCACTGAGGGGGCCGAAATGGTGATGAGAGAGAGAAAAAGTTATAAGATTTTAAAGTGTATATATAATTAGGGTAAAAAGATTAAATTAATAATTATATCATAAATAAAATGTCGGATCAAGTTTGTGACCTTTTTGAATATACAATCAACCCTTTTTATAACAATTATATGCTATAACTACATTTCGCTATATCAACCAAGTTTCTAGTAAAACTAATTTTTTATGTTTTATTTTAATCTTTTATAACAACTTTTCACTTATAATAACATCCATAGTTATAGAGTACATTCTTCGTCAAATTAGTTCTCTATAATGGCATATTGTCTAATTTTTTAAGTAAAATTATAGCTATTTCATATAAGTAAGTTGTAAGACCCAATTTTTGCCCGACCCAATTAAACCCAAAGCCCAATTAAACCCAAAACTAAACCTAGCCCAATAAGCCCAAAACTTAAACCAATTTTCAGTAAAAAAGAAAAAGGAAAACCCTAGCCCCTAGTGTTGCCGCCGTTCTCCACTGCCGACGCTAGCACCACGCCCACTCGCCTCTGTTGGCCACCATACCCTGCAAAAATGGAAGCCAACGCAACAGCAAGGAAAAAAGAAAGATATTGTATTTTATTTTCTACTGTTTTTTTTGTGTTTCTCGGCTCTATAAAAGTCAAATATGAAACAATGTAAAGGGAATAAAAAAAAAGAAGAGAGAAAACCACGAATCATCAGAAATTGAAAGCAAGATTTAAAGGTTGATTTCCAGTTTTCATTTATTATCTTCTGTCGATTTATTATTTTCTTTTTATTTTTAAGTCTTTAAAAAGCGAAAATCAAAGAAAGAGAGGGAGAGGACTTACCGAACCCTTACGGTCCCGTCGTCGGAGTGCTCCCTCCGTCGTCGGAGCTTGGCTGAAAAAGGGGTGCCAAAGACCTTCTCCCCCTTGTTTTCAAGCGTTGGACGTCGAGGTTTCCTAGAGGACTCGAAAAAGGACCTAAAAGATCCGGCCTTGAGCATCGCTGGCCTTTAACGCGGTGGCGGCGCGAAGGGGCGACGAACGTTGAAAGGCCCGACCGTCGGGCATGAACGAGGAAGAGAGGAATCTCTCTGCTTCCGTTTTCTTTGAAACGAAAAAAAGGGACTTTGGGGGTTTGTTTCTGATTTTTTTTTGCCTAGGGAATTAGAGGAATAAAGTTTGGGGGTTAAGGGAATTAAAGCTGTGTCGTTTGGGGTACCAGGAGACAGTTCATACCTCTTTAAATGGGGTATTTGCAAGATGAATCCCCCACTCTTGCGGCGCCGCTCAATTGAATCCCCTTTCACCTTTCCCACTTTTTTAATTTTGCCCCATTATTTTGCTTTGTTTTTTAATTTAGTCCATACATGGTCATTTGAAACGTCACACAACTAAGGGCTGGGTAATTTATTCATTTAGTCCCCATGAGTCCGCGCGCGTTACAACTTGGTCCTCATCCTCTCTTTTATTTTCAAATTTAAACCCAGAATTCCGTTTTAATTTCAATTCAATCCATTTTTAGTTAATGTGCGTTTTGTTCCGTTATTGTTATTATATACTATATTATTATTATTATTATTATTATTATATTTATTATTACTATTGTTATATTGTTATTATATTATTATATTAGTATATTGTATATATTTTTTTGTTAGTCTTACTATTACTACTATGTTACCATCTTTATTATTATATTATTATTAGATTATAATTATCACTACTATATTTATATTGGTATATTGTATATAGTTTCTATCATTATTATTATTATTATTACTATGTTATTATTTTAATATTTTACTATTGTTATTACTATATTATTATCTTGTATATATTTTGCATTATTATCATTACTATTATTATTATTGCACCATTATTTGTATATACTAATTTCATTACCGCTATTATTATTATATTCGTACTCGTATGTTTCGTATGTTGTATATATCGCGTATTACTACTAATATTATTATTATATTATTTTTACCACATCTATATTAATACGTATTATTATTATTGTTACTAGTATTACTATATTTATATTATTATTTATTGTACATATTTTGGTATTATTATTACTGTTATCTTGTTATTATTATTTTATTATCATTATACTATTATTATTGTGTTATTATTATTTCTATTATCGTATTATGACTTGTATATATATTTATCTTTATTATTTTAGCGTTATTATTTCTCCTATGTTCTTTTCCATTCATTTTAGACTTGTATTATTTTATTCTTCGCTTTCATTATCGTTATTCATGTTGATGCACTCCTTTCCATGTTGCTATGCACGTCAGTATTGTAATTTCTTTTTTACATTCTACTATAAATTTTGTTACATCAATATTGCTCGATACAAAACGGTTTCTTTTCGTAAAGGTAATATTCCTTATTTAGAAATTCGAGAAAACGCGCTCTAAAGTATTGGGTAGCGATTCTTTCACGTTCATTCTAAATAACGGAATATCCTTTTAAACAAATGCATTTTTAACAAAAAAAGCTTATTCTCAATAACTCAAAATGTCGTGTCCTAAAGCATTGGATGTGATGATTTGTTATTCCGAAAGAAGATTTTCTAAACCGAGGCAATGTTCTGTGTTTAGAAGCACGAGAGATTGTGCCCTAAAGTATTGGGTTGCAATTTTCTCGTTTAATCTAAATATCCGAATATCCTTTCGAACAAGTATATTTCTTACCAAAAAGGGCTTATTTTTGGAACTCAAAGTGTCATCTCCTAAAGTATTGGACGTGGTGTTTTGGTATTCCGAAGTAAGGTTTTCTAAAAGCAAGACAACATTCTATATTTAGAAGCTCGAGAAAACGTGCCCTAAAGTATTGGGTTTGCGATCCTCTCATCCATCTTTAAATAATAGAAAGTCCCTTAAAGTGAAATTTATAAATAAAAAAGGGAAGTTCAGTCTCGATGGTCAAAGGGGATGTCCTAAAGTATTGGATACGACATTTTGCCTCGAGACGGAATAGCCCCTTGGCATACATCTTCAATTTCTTTTAAAACCATCAATTAACATCACAAAAAAGGGGATCATTTTAATTCTTTCAAATTTTCAAATTTTCGACATCAAGACATTAGATAATCAATTAGGTACCAATTTTTGGGCGTATCGAGGGTGCTAACCCTTCCTCGTGCGTAACTGACTCCTGAACCTATTTCTTTAAACCTCGCAAACCAAAATCGTTGTTTTTAATAAATTAAATGGTTTATTTAAAACAACTACTTTTCAAGGTGACCCAATCACACCTCAACAAAAAGGATTGGTGGCGACTCCCACGTTTTATCATTTTCAAAACCCAAGTTTGATTCATGCCGTTTTCGAAATCCGAGGGGTGGTTTCGACAGCTTGGCGACTCCACTGGGGACTTTTGAGAGAGTCGAGCCATTAAGTTGATTATTTCCTATCTTGTTTTCGAAAATTGAAAATTTGATTTGAAAAATTATGATCCTCTTATTGTATTCACTTATGTCATTTCATTTGATTGCTGTGATTTGAACCTTGTAAAATATTTTGCATCATGTTGCATGACCGCTGGGTCACACCTTTTAAGTGGGAGTGAGAAGCTACTCTTTCGTGAGGTCTTCACCTCCGTGCAAGATAGTGGATCGCTTTCGGGATACATCCGTACCTATGTCTTTGTGAGATTTTCATCTCCGTACAGCCATAGGGAAATGTGTTCCCCTGAACTGAACTTGGTCCATATGAGCCTATAATGGGTGAGGATCAAGGAATCTGCTGGTTCAGGTACCTTTACCCTAGAACCAAACCGCATATAAAGAAACCTAGGAGCCTACCCTAGGTAGAGTACGCCAAATTCTAGCGGTTACCTGAGTAGGTGCTTTACTTCTTACTTGCTTTAAGCTGTGTTTGAAATACATACTGGTTTTGTTTTGATCAAATGACATTTTCATCACTCGTAGCTTATTTCCGCACATCATATTCGCACCTTTAAGTGGGAGTGAGAAGCTATGCCTTCGTGAGGTTTTCACCTCCGCATGGGCTAGTGGACTACTTCCGGGACACATCTGTATCTATGTGCTTCGTGAGGTTTTCACCTCCACATGGCCATAGGGAAATGTGTTCCCCTGAACTGAACTCGATCTGTATGAACCTATAATGGGTGAAGATCGAGGAATCTGCTGGTTCAGGTACCCTTCTTTAGAACCGAACCACATATAGTGAACCCTAAGTGCCCACCCTAGGTAGAGCCACGTCAAACCCTAATGATCTCCCGGATAGGTACTTTGTTTATTACTCCTGTGTTAACGTGTTTTCTTCTGTTTGATTGCATTGCATTGCATCATCATAGAAAGGAGGTGCTGATTAATATTTGATTGCTAAATAGAGGAGTTTGTCATAAGGAACTAAATTTCTTGATAAAATGGATTATAATATGGTGGCCCAAATATAGTCCAAATAAACAACGAGAGAAGGCTGATAGTCCACAGAAGAATACAAGATTTTGCTCGATGATTCAAGCCAACAAGGATTATTCAAGAGTCGTCACCCCCAGACTTTTTAAAGGAGCTTATGAACGATTACAGAGGATAAACGAGTGAAGAGGTACGGCCCGAACCAAGCTACAAAGAGCTAGAAGAGGCATCTACGAAGAAAGATCACAGGACATGACCATGATATCCGGCCACGAAGGAAAAGATTAGTGTTTTGCTTGGACTATGAGGACAAAACCGTATATTCAATCCGTTTTATGTAAAGAGCTTTATTTTCTAGAAAAGTTCTTCTAATGGAATTGAATTCATAATCAGCGCCTCTCTTTCTTCTTGCATTCATTCCATGCATTTGCATTGCATTACATCATCTTAGAAAGAAGTTGTTGATTCACGTTTGATTGCTAAATAGAAGAATTTGTCATAAGAAAATGTGTTACTTGATAAAGTGGATTATAATACGGTCGTCTGAACATGGCCTGGGTAAACAACAAAACAAGACATTACTTGAGGATTCAAGCCGACAAGGATTGTTCGGGAGCCATCAGAAGATTATGAGCATTACAGAGGATAAGTGAGTGATGAGGTACGACCTAGATCAAGCAACAAAGAGCTAGAAGAGATGTCTATTAAGAAAGTTCAAGGGACACGACCATAAACATCCGGGTACGAAGAAGAGGATTTCTCTGAAGATTCAAGCCGATAAGGATTGTTCGGGAATCATTAGAAGATTATGAGTGTCGCAAAGGGTAAGTGAGTGATGAAGAACAACCTGGATTGAGCCAACAAAGAGCTAGAAGAGACGTCTACCAAGGAAGCTTACGGGACATAACCATAACATCCGAATACGAAGAAGAGGATTCGTCTGAAGATTCAAGCCGACAAGGATTGTTCGGGAGTCATCAGAAGATTATGAGCATCGCAAAGGGTAAGTGAGTCAAGCAAACAAAGAGCTAGATGAGGCGGGACACGACCATAATATTCGAGTACGAAGAAGAGGATTGGTGTTTTCACCTGGACTATGAGGAAGAGGCCGCATATGCGGTCCATTTTATTAAAGGAACGTATTTTCTAGACAAGTTCTTCTAATAGGAATTGAATTCATAATCAACGCCTCTCTTTCTTTTTGCATTCATTTCATGCATTTTGCATTGCATTCCATGCATCGGTGTTACATCATATTGCATGCATCAAAACTTGTAGAAAAACCCTAATTAGGTGAAATTATGCCAGAAGATATGGAACAAAGGTTGGAGAGATTAGAGCAAAGGCAAATATTGATGCAAGAGCAGTTGGCCAAAATTCAGCAGGATATGCAAGATCAAATGAATATGATGCACCGGTTAACCCAACTACTTGAAAAAAGAAGCGCCCCAGCAGTCAGTAGTGCGGATGATGATGAACAAATTGTTTATTCCCTGAGGAATATCCCGACTCAACCAGACACGCAGTCGCAAGGGGCACCCATCATTATCGAACCCCAACATCAAACCAATACCTCAACCCTGTCAAACTTCCCAATGGGCTCATGTTTTAACCCTAAGGATGATCCAGCCAAACCGATTGTTCGGGCAGAAGCAAAAGAAAGGAGGGAGCGGACATTGAAGACCCCGAAGAAGAAGGAAAAGGAAGTGGGTAGTACGAATAAGCACGACGAGAGCTCTTTAGAACTAATAACAATAAGGCAGCTAAGGACGGTGACTACCAGTCACCAAGGTCCCTTTAGACAAGATTCTAACCCAAAACCTAACACGGGAAGGCTCCAGTTCACGCCCATCTCGATGACATACAATGAGCTCTATCAAAATTTATTTGATGCACAAGTGGTGGCTCCTCGCTACCTGAAACAGATGCAATCTCCGTATCCAAAATGGTATGACCCAAACGCCCAGTGTGAATACCACGCTGGGGTTACAGGGCATTCGATAGAAAATTGCCTGGCTTTTAAGAAATTAGTGGAAAGATTCATTGGCATGGGTATTGTGAAGTTGGATGACACGCCAAATGCAGAAACATGAGCCTGGAAGTGTTTTGAACAATAGGGCTGTGGAAAAGACGTATATTTTTAGAGCTAACTCGGAGTAATGTCCAAACGCGCAAATTGCTCTAAAAGCCTAAGAGCAATAAGAATCTTTTGAGAAATGGGCTTGTGTCCAGAATTGTTATTTTAATGGAATGCATCTTTCTAAGTAAATATTTTCGTGCTTTACATTGTTTTTTTTTCATTCATGCCCACATCATATAAATAATCATCTTTAGAATAATTTATTCTTTAGATTTTCCACCTTTACACCCACGACAGGCCCCCAGATATCAATGACACAAGCGACGCTGTTACTGGCTCTCTTTTTTAGTGAAATATGGGTCTAAGGGATCTCAAGACTTTGAAGATGATAGAGATTGTAACCTATCTTTTGATTTGTTAAGGATGGTAGAATAAGCGAAAATAGACTCTACCTTGTAAAAAGGGTCAGCGGACGTTGCAAACTTAGAAAAAAAAAACCTAGTCCACCATAGAAATAAGGCGAGACATCATTGAGCTATTTGCAAGAATCCCAAGAAATTTTTCCACGATCATATCAAGACACGACAGACTACTGAAACGTTGGGATGTTGCCAAACTTAGAACCCATGTTAATAGTTCTACAATGGCCAAGCTAATCAAGAAGTCCAAGTTCCCGGTCTATCCAGAAAGGAAAGTTACATCAAACGCCAAATCAAGGAAGACAAGACCCATGGGCCTCCTCCATATGAGGGGGGCATAGATGTTACAGGACCAATCTCGTCAAAGGTATCCTACCTATACTAATACATCTTTGAGAGTGAAGGTTGCTTCATATGTCAAAGTTACAAAGGCGGCAGTCATCGAATACAAATCCAAGCTCAGATGCTTAAAAAAAAAACGAAAAACAAAAGTGGCAATGAAGAACGCCAGAAAAAAAAACATCAGAATCAGGCACCTTACCGGTGTAGCAAAGACAACCAAAAATCATTCGAAATTTGACTGAAACTTGTAAAAGTTGGCATAGAGAAGTTACCATTTACCCTCTATATTTTTAGAGCGTTGGCTAGAACCTTCATCGGGGCAACAGGAACTTCACCGGGGCAACACATTTCTTACTGATTGGAGTCAAAATTTTGTTGGAATTGAAATTAGATGAGGCAAAATAGATCCAATCTAATACGACCAGGTGAATTAGAAAAGAAAGTTATCTGTCACAATCAGATGGTGCGAGATAGTAATAAAAAAGATTCGTCCTAGAAAATTTCACGATAGAGCTTGGGAGAAGATTTCTTCCATGCAAAAGGGACTTCAGAAGAAAGCAGATGCCGAACTAGGAAGGACCTCATGAAGCGAAGAAGGCCTATTCTGGGGAAGCATGAATATTGACCGAAATGGATGGTAGGGACTTGCCCAATTTGGAGAATTCAAGTTCAAAAAAAAAAGAGAGAGAGAGAGATAAAATCAACAAAAAAGGAAGAAAGAAAAAGGAGAGGTCAAGGCGAAAACCTACAAAGGGCGCTTTGAGACCAAAGGGGTTTTGAGTTGAAAACCCGAAAAGGGCAGCTAAAATTTTGAAAAAAAAAGGGGCATACAGTAGTCTCGCTGCGTTGGAATAACAATGAAGATGTATGTTATATCTTGGGCCATCGACAAAGTACTCCTGATCCCCTAAATACATATTGAGCTTAAAATGGTCCTCAAGAAGTTGTAACAGAAGAGCTCGGGCTGCGATATCTGGGGCACCTAGCTTCCATTTTACCCATTTTAATTCGTTATTTGTGATTATCTACCAATAAATTTCCTTCTTGATTGTATTTGCTAGCCCTGATCAAACTTGTTTGTTTCGAGCTATTCCCCCAATCAATTTCCTTCTTATTCATTGTTACAATCTTTTTCGGGCATTTTGCATTGAAATAACGATTTAAGGACTAATAGTACTTTCATAAAAGAAGTTTCACACATTACTCTGAAAGCCTCTGAATAATACAATGACCTGAAACATGACTATTGTTCAGAACTCATTCAGTCTAAGGTTTGGAAATGTTGGAGGAAAATAATTATCTTTTTGAACATTTTATTGGTTGAACAAAGACAAGAAATTTCGTCGGTGATACGACCTTGACAAATAACGAGCGATGCCGATCCAGGTACACAATGAAATCATGATACCATACCCCAGAGTCGAAGCAAGATGGTTGGAAGAAACCAAATGTCATTCTCCTGAAGTTGCAGTAGGAGGTATAAACTTTATGTCCCAGAAAGGGATTCCAAATTACAGCGGGGCAAGCTTTCTGAGTAGAATACGGTCGCTTATTTGGGGTTTTTTGTCAAAAAAAATACTGGCTAAACGAGAGAGCATCATAACGCATCGGTGATAGAACTTTGTTGAACTACGAGCAATGACAACCCAAACAGTAACAAGGGTCATTCTCATGCATTCATTCATACACATTTAGTTGGGAGTACTAGATTCATTCTGATCATTGCATCTTAACCATCTGGCATAAACATGAACACAAAACTGATTTTACAGCGCAAGTCCCCTAGGGGACATTGTCACAATAATGGTGAATTCAAAGATCCTGCCTGCCTGAGTAGAGCAGACCAAAAATAGCAGCTCTGGCAGTCCTGAAGTTGCAGAAGCAGATTGGAAACATACAATTTTTATCACCTCCTATTTCCGAGAAGTTTCAGCGAGAAGATCAAAATTGCGGATCTCTTCTTTCTGAATTCTTATCACCTCCTGTTTTCGAGAAGTTTCAGTGAAAAGATCAAAGTTGCGGATCTCTTCTTTCTGAATTCTTATCACCTCCTATTTTCGAGAAGTTTCAGCGAGAAGATCAAATTTGCGGATCTCTTCTTTCTGAATTCCTATCACCTCCTATTTCCGAGAAGTTTCAGCGAGAAGATCAAAGTTGCGGATCTCTTCTTTCTGAATTCTTATCACCTCCTATTTCCGAGAAGTTTCAGCGAGAAGATCAAAGTTGCGGATCTCTTCTTTCTGAATTCCTATCACCACCTGTTTTCGAGAAGTTTCAGCGAGAAGATCAAAGTTGCGGATCTCTTCTTTCTAAATTCCTATCACCACTTGTTTTCGAGAAGTTTCAGCGAGAAGATCAAAATTGCGGATCTCTTCTTTCTGAATTCCTATCACCATCTGTTTTCGAGAAGTTTCAGCGAGAAGATCAAAGTTGCGGATCTCTTCTTTTTGAATTCCTATCACCACCTGTTTTCAAGAAGTTTAAGCGAGAAGATCAAAGTTGCGGATCTCTTCTTTCTGAATTCCTATCACCACCTATTTTCGAAAAGTTTCAGCGAAAAGATCAAAGTTGCGGATCTCTTCTTTCTGAATTCCTATCACCACCTGTTTTCGAGAAGTTTCAGCGAGAAGATTAAAGTTGCGGATCTCTTCTTTCTGAATTCCTATCACCACCTGTTTTCGAGAAGTTTCAGCGGGAAGATCAAAGTTGCGGATCTCTTCTTTCTGAATTCCTATCACCTCCTGTTTTCGAGAAGTTTCAGCGAGAAGATCAAAGTTGCGGATCTTTCTTTCTAAATTCCTTATCACCTCCTAACCTACGAGTCAGCAAATGGGGAGCAAAGCAAAGAGTTATAGTGAAGTTTGAAGCCGTTTGAAGAAGATGCGTATCAAGAAGTTAAGGCTTAGCTAAGCCCGGGCAAAATTGGTTCATTTATTGTCTTTGTTCTATTCTCGTTTCACGACAATGAGCAAAGAGGGGCAGCTGTAAGACCCAATTTTTGCCCGGCCCAATTAAACCCAAAGCCCAATTAAACCCAAAGCCCAAATTAAACCCAAAACTAAACCTAGCCCAATAAGCCCAAAACTTAAACCAATTTTCAGTAAAAAAGAAAAAGGAAAACCCTAGCCCCTAGTGTTGCCGCCGTTCTCCACTGCCGACGCCAGCACCACGCCCACTCGCCTCTGTCGGCCACCATACCCTGCAAAAATGGAAGCCAACGCAACAGCAAGGAAAAAAGAAAGATATTGTATTTTATTTTCTACTGTTTTTTTGTGTTTCTCGGCTCTATAAAAGTCGAATATGAAACAATGTAAAGGGAATAAAAAAAAAGAAGAGAGAAAACCACGAATCATCAGAAATCAAAAGCAAGATTTAAAGGTTGATTTCCAGTTTTCATTTATTATCTTCTGTCGATTTATTATTTTCTTTTTATTTTTAAGTCTTTAAAAAGTGAAAATCAAAGAAAGAGAGGGAGAGGACTTACCGAACCCTTACGGTCCCGTCGTCGGAGTGCTCCCTCCGTCGTCAGAGCTTGGCTGAAAAAGGGGTGCCGAAGATCTTCTCCCCCTTGTTTTCAAGCGTCGGATGTCGAGGTTTCCTAAGGGACTCGAAAAAGGACCTAAAAGATCCGGCCTTGAGCATCGCTGTCCTTTGACGCGGTGGCGGCGCGAAGGGGCGACGAACGTTGAAAGGCCCGATCGTCGGGCATGAACGAGGAAGAGAGGAATCTATCTGCTTCCATTTTCTTTGAAACGAAAAAAAGGGGCTTTAGGGGTTTGTTTCTGATTTTTTTTTGCCTAGGGGATTAGAGGAATAAAGTTTGGGGGTTAAGGGAATTAAAGCTGTGTCGTTTGAGGTACCAGGAGACCGTTCATACCTCTTTAAATGGGGTATTTGCACGATGAATCCCCCACTCTTGCGTCGCCGCTCAATTGAATCCCCTTTCACCTTTCCCACTTTTTTAATTTTGCCCCATTATTTTGCTTTGTTTTTTAATTTAGTCCATACATGGTCATTTGAAACGTCACACAACTAAGGGCTGGGTAATTTATTCATTTAGTCCCCATGAGTCCGCGCGCGTTACAACTTGGTCCTCATCCTCTCTTTTATTTTCAAATTTAAACCCAGAATTCCGTTTTAATTTCAATTCAATCCATTTTTAGTTAATGTGCGTTTTGTTCCGTTATTGTTATTATATACTATATTTATTATTATTATTATTATCATTATTATTATTATTATTATTATTATATTTATTATTACTATTGTTATATTGTTATTATATTATATTAGTATATTGTATATATTTTTTTATTAGTCTTACTATTACTACTATGTTACCATCTTTATTATTATATTATTATTAGATTATAATTATCACTACTATATTTATATTGGTATATTGTATATAGTTTCTATCATTATTATTATTATTATTACTATGTTATTATTTTAGTATTTTACTATTGTTATTACTATATTATTATCTTGTATATATTTTGCATTATTATCGTTACTATTATTATTATTGCACCATTATTTGTATATACTAATTTTATTACCGCTATTATTATTATTCGTACTCGTATGTTTCGTATGTTGTATATATCGCGTATTACTACTAATATTATTATTATATTATTTTACCACATCTATATTAATACGTATTATTATTATTGTTACTAGTATTACTATATTTATATTATTATTTATTGTACATATTTGGTATTATTATTACTGTTATCTTGTTATTATTATTTTATTATCATTATACTATTATTATTGTGTTATTATTATTTCTATTATCGTATTATGACTTGTATATATATTTATCTTTATTATTTTAGCGTTATTATTTCTGCTATGTTCTTTTCCATTCATTTTAGACTTGTATTATTTTATTCTTCGCTTTCATTATCATTATTCATGTTGATGCACTCCTTTCCATGTTGCTATGCACGTCAGTATTGTAATTTCTTTTTTACATTCTACTATAAATTTTGTTACATCAATATTGCTCGATACAAAACGGTTTCTTTTCGTAAAGGTAATATTCCTTATTTAGAAATTCGAGAAAACGCGCTCTAAAGTATTGGGTAGCGATTCTTTCACGTTCATTCTAAATAACGGAATATCCTTTTAAACAAATGCATTTTTAACAAAAAAAGCTTATTCTCAATAACTCAAAATGTCGTGTCCTAAAGCATTGGATGTGATGATTTGTTATTCCGAAAGAAGATTTTCTAAACCGAGGCAATGTTCTGTGTTTAGAAGCACGAGAGATTGTGCCCTAAAGTATTGGGTTGCAATTTTCTCGTTTAATCTAAATATCCGAATATCCTTTCGAACAAGTATATTTCTTACCAAAAAGGGCTTATTTTTGGAACTCAAAGTGTAATCTCCTAAAGTATTGGACGTGGTGTTTTGGTATTCCGAAGTAAGGTTTTCTAAAAGCAAGGCAACATTCTATATTTAGAAGCTCGAGAAAACGTGCCCTAAAGTATTGGGTTTGCGATCCTCTTGTCCATCTTTAAATAATAGAAAGTCCCTTAAAGTGAAATTTATAAATAAAAAAAGGAAGTTCAGTCTCGATGGTCAAAGGGGATGTCCTAAAGTATTGGATACGACATTTTGCCTGGAGACGGAATAGCCCCTTGGCATACATCTTCAATTTCTTTTAAAACCATCAATTAACATCACAAAAAGGGGATCATTTTAATTCTTTCAAATTTTCAAATTTTCGACATCAAGACATTAGATAATCAAATAGGTACCAATTTTTGGGCGTACCGAGGGTGCTAACCCTTCCTCGTGCGTAACTGACTCCCGACCCTATTTCTTTAAACCTCGTAGACCAAAATCGTTGTTTTTAATAAATTAAATGCTTTATTTAAAACAACTACTTTTCAAGGTGACCCAATCACATCTCAACAAAAAGGATTGGTGGCGACTCCCACGTTTTATCATTTTCAAAACCCAAGTTCGATTCACGCCCTTTTCGAAAGCCGAGGGGTGGTTTCGACACAAGTGTATTGATTATCATTTACTAAATGAAAACGATCTTAATTAAAATATTATTTTAATAAAATGATTAAATTTCATGTGAAAAATTCTATTAATCATATTTCATTAAATGAAAAAAATCTTTAATGAGTGGAATTAAAAACATCAAATTATTAAACTATTAAGTTCCCTAATTATATATTCTATTATAAATTTGGAACATCATAAACTTATAAATTCATTACGTGAATTTAGTAACTCATGATAAATTAATTAATTTAATTTGATAACTCATATTTATTAATTAAACTCATTAGATTTATGAACTTTATAATTAATTATGTGAAAGAATGTAAAATAAAATGTGCATACAAGAAATAATGCATGCACCTATTTTTACGTCTTTTAAATTTATTGATTTGATTATCACTTTCTTTCTTTTTTTTAACATAATTCACATTTTCTTTATTTTATGAAAATTCACAATATAAATACTATGGTAAGTTCACAATGATTATATCTATATAACAACATGATGTCACGAGTGTATAATAGTCACCTCTCTATAGTAGACAAATGGAACTGTTATAGAGAGGATTGACTATATTTAAATTTAGCTCATTATATGGTTTGAACTTAACTAGACAATAATCGAGTTAAATTTAAATTTAAATTTTAATAAATTCAAATAATTAATGACTACAAATATTTCTGGTTTAAATTTATAAATTGATGGTTAATATTCTAATTTGTTTCAGTTTGTAATAATAAGCGGTCTACAATCGTAATGTTGAACGATTTATGTTTATCTTACAATTTCGAAAGTTTATATTTAAATAAATTCAAAGTTATTCATTTATTGTTCGATATTATTTTGTATATTAACGAACTTATAGATTGTGATTATTAGCATGGAAATTTATGCACAAACAACATATCAAATAAAATTAAAAAAATATTACATTTTAAAATAACGGTTATTCAATTGTATATAATTTTATACACTGTTGAAACCTTTTTTTTTAAAGATCGACTTATATTTTGAAAATAAAGATAGAGTCGTCACCAATCATTTTTAAGGGGCATGATCAGGTCACCTCGTAATTTGATCGTTCTGATGAGAGGTTTGATTTATTAAAATAGTGTTTTTCAGTCAACAAAAATTCAGAAAATGGGTTCGGGAGTCGGTTACGCACGAGGAAGGATTAGCACCCTCGTTGCGCCTAAAATCGGTACCTAATTGATTACTTGATGTCTTTAGTGTCAAAAATTGAAAATTTGAAGAGAATTTAAAATACGATCCCTTTTTGTATTTATATATTTTAATAGAAAAGGCTTTATTTTGTATTAATCGAGAAGAAGGATCATGCCCTGTGAGTTAGGACACGACGCCTTTAATTTTCGAAAATCAGAATAATCGCTGTTTTAATCATTACTTAAATCTCGTTTTTTTTATATTTTTGAAATGGATATTCAATTATTTCAGTTTTAGAAAGAAGTCATATTCCATAAGCTAGGAACACGACTTTTCTAATTCCAAAAATAACGAACATTGTCACGATTTAAAATTTTTACCTTTTTCATGCGTAGTGCAAAAAACAGACGTAATACTTAAAACGATATGCACTTTACTTATTCGGGCATAATATACACAATAAAATATAAAAGTATGATAGTAATAATAAATCATGATACTAATATGCATAAGAAGATAATAATAATGATGATGATAACAAAATATGCAAGTAAAAAATATATATATACACAATCTAGTTTTTTGAAAGGATAAAAAAGTAATAAATAAATAAATAATAATAATAAAGGTAAAAAATAAATAAAAATGTTCAATAAAAATAAAATACAAAAATAAGTGAATTTTAAACATACAAAAAAAAGGAATAATAAGTAAATAAATGAATAAAAAAATTTGAAGTTAAATAAACCAAGGACCGAATTGAAATCAGAATGAAATTAAGGAGTATAAATTGTAAATAATAAAAAAATAATAAAACAAAAATAAGGATCAAAACAAAATACGCGAAAATAACTAGGGACCAAATGGGTATGCTAAACCTTGGAACACGTGTCATCCCCAATGGGTCAACGGTCTGAGGACCAAATTGAAAGTGGTTTGAAATTAACGGTACAATCTAAAAAGTAAAAAAAATAAAGGAATTAGGACTAGATTGAGAAACAATGAAAAAGCAGGACTGGGGCAGAAATTAGACCCCCATAAAAAAACACACGGATCCTTGTCAGGGTCGGGTCGGATTTCGGGTCGATCTTCAAAACGACGCCATTTTGGCGTCTGTGACTTAAACCCAAAACGACGTCATTTTAAAGGGCTATATAAGTCAAAAAATTTAGAAAAAAAAATTCATTTCAGCCTATGTTTTAAAAAAAACTTTAAAAACTTTCTTATTTTTCTCTCAAAGCCCTCTTCAGTCGATCTTGACTCCGGCGAATCACGGCCGCGTTGACCACCAGTCGCCGGTGACGGCTCCGTCGTCCCCGGTGGCTGAAAAAAACCAAAACGTCTCATTTTGCATATTTCTTCGCGTAGAACTCTGATTTGGAATTGAAATCACCCAAAAATCAAAGCCAAAGTTCAAAAAGAAAAAAGAAAAACCCTTTCTGTTTTTTCTCCCCGACGCAACCCTCGACGAATCCTTTTAGGGACTCAGAGGTCCTACGCATCGGAACCCACCCATGACGGCAGAGAACCTAATGCCATGTGAGTTTTTTTTCTTTTCTTTTCTCTCCCTCCCTCTCTCTCTCTCTCTCTCTATATATATATATATATATATATATATATATATATATATATAATAGACTCATAGGAAAAAGAAAAAAATAAAAAATATAACCTTTGAAGTTTTTTTTTATTTTATTTTATATTTGGATTGCTTTATTTCATGTTTTTTTTGTTTCGATTTCTATTTCAAAAACAATCCAGACCTTACAGTCGATTTTTCTAGGCTTTTTGTAGCCGATTTACAATATTTTTTTATCTATTTTTCTACTGTTTCAACTGCTCGTGTTTGATTTCTATCTTTTCTTCCTTTTTCCTTGCAGGCGGTGACAGTGGCGGTGGCAGGCAGTTGGTGGTGGCAGGCTAGTGCGGCGGCGGCTAGGGTTTAGGTGTTTGGGCTATTTGGGCTATTAGGGTTTTTTTGGTTTGGGCCACTTGGGCTTGATGTAATTTGGGTCTCATATTTGTAAATGGACTCTGGACCATATTATTTTTTTTATTTTTTTTGGTTTGGTTTCTGTTTGGTTAGGCTCGAGCAAAATTGGGCTTTTACAGCTGCCCCTTTTTGCTCATTATCGTGTAACGAGAATGGAGCAAAAACTTTTAAGAAGGACCAATTTTGTCCGGTCTCACTGAATCTCGACCTTTCAAGTAGCTTCATTCCAACCCATTGCAACTTCAGGGGTATATGAAATGTAGTTTCAATCTACTCCACTGCAACTTCAAGGGTATATGAAGTGTAGTTTCAATCTACTCCACTGCAACTTTAGGGAGATAAGACTTGTAGCTTTAATATGTTCCACTGCAATTTCAGGGAGATAAGATTTGTAGCTTCAACCCATTCCACTGCAACTTCAGGGAGATAAGATTTGTAACTTCAATCTATTCTACTGCGACTCCAGAGAAATAAGATTTGTAGCTTTAATCTGCTCCACTGCAACTTTAGGGAGATAAGACTTGTAACTTCAATCTGCTCCACTATAGCTTCAAGGAGATAAGGTTTTATAGTTTTAATTTGCTCCACTGCAACTTCAGAGAGATAAGGTTTATAGCTTTAATCTGCTCTACTGCAATTTCAGAGAGATAAGATTTGTGGTTTTAATCTGCTCCACTGCACCTTTAGGGAGATAAGATTTGCCACGATGACTTCAATCCGTCCCACTGCAACTTCAGGGGTATAGGATTTGTGGTTTCACTAATCTGTTACACCTTTCTCTGGGGAACATGACCTGTAGAATCCATTTCATGGGCCTATATTTATGCCAAACGATTAGGATGTTATGATTAGAATGAACCAAATGCTTCTAACTAGATGTGTATGAATGATATTTGCATGAATGTAGAATGTCATTTTTCGAGAATAATCCCCTTTTAATGCTTAGGTTGGCATTGCTCGTTGTTTATCAAGGTTCTATCACTGACGCATTACCTTGCCTTCTTGTTCAGCTGGTATCTTTGACAAAAAAACCCGAAGAAATAATCACAATTTAAACTATTCATTCCCAAAAATTTCCAACTCTTAGATTTGGTTAGTTCTGACTAGTGGTCCTGTTTCAGGTCCTTGTACTATTTAGAAAACCTTTTACTTGAATATTATTTGTCCATTAATCGTTATATCAATGAAAAATGCTTTAAAAAGATTGTAACAATGGACAAGGTTAAAGTTTATTGGGAGCAGCGCTCAAAATAAATAGATAAATCAAAGATAGCAAACGTTGCTAAAATACAAAAATGAGTAAGATGAAAGTAGGTACCCCAAATATCGTAGCTGAGCTTCTCTGCACAAATTTCTTGAGGACCATTTTGAGCCTGATATGTGTTTAGGAGATCTAGAGTACTCTATTGATGCCCCAAGATGTAACGTTTCTCCTTCTGAGAAGACCTAACCATCATACGTTCAATCTTCAATCCAAATTTGAGTTGCCCTTTTCCGGGTTCTCAACTCAAAACCCCTTTGGTCTCAAGGCACCCTTTGTGAGTTTTCGCCTTGGCCTATCCCTTTTTTTTTTTCAAGTGAAATATTTCTTGACTGAGTCTGAATCCACAGGATTAGGCAGGTTCTTGCCATCCATCTCGGCCAAAATCAGCGCTCCTCTAGAAAAAGGTCTTTTTTACCACATAAGGTCCTTCCTAGTTTGACATCCACTTTCCTTTGAAGTCTTTTTGTATAGGAATGATCTTTTTCAATACCAGGTCCCCTTCATGGAATTCTCTAGGGCGAACCTTTTTTTTCAATAAGCTCGCACAATTCGTTTTTGGTATATCTGACCATGACGGATAGCTTTCAGCCTCTTCTCTTCAATCAAGTTCAGCTGATCATATCGAGATTGGATCCATTCTACTTTATCTAACTTCAGCTCTGACAAAACTCGAAGAGAAGGAATCTTGACTTCAATAGGAAAAACCGACTCCATTCGTTAAACCAATGAGAAAGGTATTACCCCGGTGGAGGTCCTAATAGACATTCGATAAACATAAAGGGCAAATGGTAACTTCTCATGCCAATCTTTATAAGTCTCAGTCATTTTCCCCACGATCTTTTTAATGTTCTTATTGGTTGCCTCCATCGCACCATTCATTTTTGGGCGATATAGTGAAAAGTTATGGTGTTTGATCTTGAATTGACTACAGTCTTCCACTATCGTGCTGTTGTTCAAGTTCAATGCATTGTCAGATATAATCCTTTTTGGCATCCCATACCGACATATGATCTCTTTCTTCAAGAATTTACCGACTGTCGACTTCGTGACATTGGCGTAAGAAGTGGCCTCTACCCACTTGGTGAAGTAATCATAACCACGAAGATGAATTGATGCCCACTGGAAGCTTTTGGTGAGATCGACCCAATGACATCCATGCCCCCACATGGAGAAAGACCATAGAGAAGTCATAACATAAAGAGATGAATGAGGCATATGAATTTTGTCTTCATAAATTTGGCACTTATGGCATCTTTTGGCATAACTGATACAATCCCCTTCCATAGTGGGCCAATAATACCGGAATCTCATGATTTGCCTGGCCATTGTAAAACCATTAGCATGCGTTTTGTAGATGCCCTCATAGACTTCTTCCAAAATATTCTTGGCCTCAACAGCATCCACACATCTTAGTAGCACATGATCCTTTCTTCTTTTATACAGGATCTCCCCATCTAAGACATAGTCATTGGCTAGTCTACTCAGCATCCTTTTATCATTCTCGTCGCCTAATTAAGGTATTCACGATTCTGTACGTATCGCAATATATCGTGGTACCAAGGGTGATCATGTTTTTTTTTCCTCGATGTTGTAACAATGAGCCGGAGCCTCATAAATACTCATATGGATAGGTTTTACAGCCTCTTGTTTGTTCACTTTGATCCTAGAAGCTAAAGTAGCCAAGGCGTCAACCATCTGATTTTCATCTCGCAGAAGGTATCAGAAGGTAATGTCATCAAATTATTTAATTAACTCCAGGACTAGCCTTCTATACTCGATCAAATTGGGATATTTTGTCTCTCATTCACCTTTGAGTTGATAGATCACTAGTGCAGAATCCCCGTGTACCTCTATTACTTTGATCTTGTGTTCTATAGCTGCACAGATACCCATGATACATGCTTCGTATTCTGCCATATTGTTATGCAATTAAAATCCAATTTACTAGTAAAAGGATAATGATCTCCATTTGCGGCTATTGGGATTGCCCCGATTCCTTTACCCACGACGTTTGAAATTTCGTCAAAATTTAACTTCCAAAGATGTCTATCTTGAGCATCTTCTTCAATGGTTGCAACATACATCAGATCTTCGTTTGGGAAATCGAAGTTTAGAGGCTCGTAATCTTCTAGAGCTTTATTGGTTAGAAAATCTGCTATTGCACTCCCTTTTACTGCCTTTTGGTTCACATAGATTATATCAATTTTGGCAAGTAAAATTTACCATTGGACCATCCTTCCATTCAGAGTAGTCGACTCCATCATGTACTTTAAAAGGTTTATTTTTGAGATGAGTCAAATTGTATGGTATAGCCTGTACTGTCTCAGTCTTCGAGTTGTCCAGATCAAGGCACAACACAACTTCTCAATTGGTGAATATATTGCCTCACACTCAGTGAACTTATTACTGAGGTAGTATATTGTTCTTTCTTTCCTTCTTGGCTCATCGTGTTGGCCAAGCACACATCCCATAGAATTCTCAAATACTGACAAATACCGTATCAGTGGTTTATCTGGACTAAGTGGCATCAGAACTGGGGCATTGGACATGTAATGTTTGACCTTGTCGAAAGTTTTCTAGCATTCCTCATCCCATACACCTGGATTGTGTTTCTTAAGGAGACGGAATATTGGGTCAAATTTCTATGTCAGTTGTGAAATAAACCGGGCGATATAATTTAATCTCCCTAAGAAACCCCGGACCTCCTTTTGTGTGCATGGCGGAGGCAACTCCTGTATAGTTTTGACTTTATCCGGGTTGATTTTGATCCCCGTTACGCTGACTACAAATCCTAGTAATTTTCCTGACCTAGCCTCGAAGGTACATTTTGCTGGATTGAGCTTTAGCTGTAACTTTCTCAACCTCAAAAACAATTTCTTCAGAAATTGTATATGCTCTTCTTATGTTTGGGATTTTGCTATCATATCATCAACATAAACCTCGATTTCCTTGTGCATCATATCATGAAACAGGTTTACCAGAGCTCTTTAATACGTCGCTCCCGCATTTTTTAGTATGAATGGCATCATTTTATAGCAAAATGTTTCCCACATGGTTACGAATGTTGTCTTTTCTATGTTTTCAGGATATATCTTAATCTTATTGTATCCGAAAAAACCATCCATGAAGGAGAACAGTGAGTAACCTGTCGTATTGTCCATTAAGGTGTCGATGTGAGGTAACGGGAAATTATCTTTCAGATTGGCCTTGTTTAAATCCCTGTAGTCCATACACATCCGTACTTTCTCATCTTTATTAGGGACGGGGACTATATTAGCTACACACTCCGAATATTTAACCACTTGTAGGAAACCGGCATTAAATTATTTCTTGACCTCTTCTTTTATTTTTAACAGGACGTGAGGCCTCATCCTTCAAAGTTTCTGTTGTACCGGCTTGCATTCTTCTTTTATGGGAAGTCGGTGTACCACAATATCAGTACTTAGACCAGGCATGTCTTGATACGACTATGCGAAGACATCTTTGAATTCTTGGAGTAACTCAATGAGGTCTCGCTTTGTCTCTACGACGATGCAAGCTCCGATCTCACCTTTTTCTTTTCTTATCCATCTTTTAAGCTCACAATTTCTACTGACTCTTTGTGAGGTAGAATCTGTTTCTCCTCTTGTTCTACCATCCTTAACAAACCAGGAGATAGGTTACAATTTTGATCACCTTGAAAGTCTTGAGGTTCCTCTAAACACATATCTTACTCAAAAGGAGATTCTAACTCAGCAACTGCGTCGCTCATATCATTGATATTTGGAGACCTGTTATAGGAAAGAAGGAAGACCCAAAGAACAAATGAATCTAAGAATATTTATCTGCATAGCATGAGTATGAATGAAATGGAAAGAATAGAATAATATTTGCCAAGTGGGACACGAAGATGCATTGTTTTTATTGAAATAAAAATAGTGGACATGTGCCTTTTTCACAAAAGGATTCCTATTGTTCCCAGGCTTAGAGCAATAAGTATGTATTGAACATTACTCTGAAATGGTCCTAAAAACTACAGGATCTCCTCAACAGTCCAATTGTCCAGAACACTCCCGGGGATGTATGGACAAATTCTTGATAGGTTTTTTTAGTTCCCTTTCCAAACCCTCAATATTTTCAAAGAATTCCAACTCTTTGTTATCCATCAGGCTCTGTACTATGGTTCTGAACTCGACGCACTTTTGGATTTCATGAAACTTATTGCATACAATGCAATGTAATGTTAATGAAAGGAAAAGATGTATGCAAAAAGGCGTTGATTTTAGTTCAATTCCATTAGAACAACTTTACTAGAAAACAAGTTTCTTTACATAAAGCGGATACATATACGGCCTTGCCTTCACACTCAAAACCTTAACTTTCCCAAGAAAAAAAGCTAATTCTTGGCCCCAATCTGACTCCAATTCATATTTTTGGTTTTGAACATCTAGGGTCTACACCACTTCTCATACTCGTACCAAAGCTTCGCTCATAACATGGTCCATATATCTGACCTGCCACTCTCATATGTTGTCACCTTTCTCTTGTTGCCTTTTCTCGAGCCATATTCGTGCGGCCATGTTGTCTTCCACTTTATTAAGAAACCCATTTTCCATGACAAGCTCTCTATTTAGCAACCAAACACGAATAAACACCCCTTTTCTATGATGAAAATGCAATGCAATCACAGTCAAAACAAAACTAAACAAGTTAGTATATTCCATACAAAGTTAGAACTTAAAGCAAGCAATCAATAATAAATAGAGCACCTACTCGGGTGATCGCTAAGGGTTTGGTGTGGTTCTACCTAGGGTAAGTTCTTAGGGCTCATTCTATGCGGTTCAATTCTAAAGTAAAGATACCTGAACCAACAGATTCCTCGGTCCTCACCCATTACAGGCTCATATGAATCGAGTTCAGTTCAGGGGAATACATTTCCTTATGGCTATACGGAGATGAAGATCTCAGGAAGTCATAGGTACAGATGTATCCCGAAAGTGATCCACTATCCTATACGGAGGTGAAGACCTCACGAAGGAATAGTTTCTCACTCCCACTTAAGAAGGGAAAAAATCGAACAATTATGCAAATGCAATATGCGAAAAACACACAAAAAGAAACTTTCAAACCAATAAAACAGATACAGTAGATCACTATACAACCCGAGATATCAAAACATGAAGGATGAAATGCAATAAAGGGATCGTAAATTTAAACCAAATTATCAAATTTCGACAAAAAGACCAAAAGTAATCAACTCACGGCTTGACTCTCTTGTTCATTCCCTAGTGGAGTCACCAAGCTGTCGAAACCATTTTTTTTGAGAGATCGACTTATATTTTGAAAACGAAGATGGGATCACCACCATTCATTTTAAGAGGCGTGATCAGTTCACCTCGTAATTTGATCGTTTTGATGAGAGGTTTGATTTATTAAAACAATTTTTTTCAGTTTACAAAAATCCAAAAAATGGGTTTGGAAGTCAGTTACGCACGAGGAAGGATTAACACTCTCGTTACGCCCAAAATTGGTACCTAATTAATTACTTGATGTCTTTAGTGTCAGAAATTGAAAATTTGAAGAGAATTTAAAATACGATCCCTTTTTGTATTTAGATATTTTAATAGAAAAGGCTTTATTCTGTATTAATCGAGAAGAAGGATCATGCCCCGTGAGTTAGGACATAACGCCTTCAATTTTTGAAAACTAGAATAATCGCCGTTTTAATCGTTACTTAAATCTCTTTTTTTTTTTTTTTGAAATGGATATTTGATTATTTCAGTTTTAGAAAGAAGCCATATTCCGTAAGCTAGGAACACGACTTTTCTAATTCCAAAAATAACGAAAATTGCCACAATTTAAAAAATTTACCTTTTTTATGCATCGTGCAAAAACAGACGTAATACTTAAAACGATATGCGCTTTACTTATTCGGGCATAATATACACAATAAATATAAAAGTATGATAGTAATAATAAATCATGATACTAATATGCATAATAAGATAATAATAATAATGATGATAACAAAATGTGCAAGTAAAAAAATATATATAAACAATCTAATTTTTTGAAAGGATAAAAAAGTAATAAATAAATAATAATAATAAAGGTAAAAAATAAATAAAAATGCACAATAAAAAGAAAATACAAAAACAAGCCAATTTTAAACATAAAAAAGGAATAATAAGTAAATAAAGAAGCAAATAAATGAATAAAAAAAAATTTGAAGTTAAATAAACCAAAGGACCGAATTGAAATCAGAATGAAATTAAGGAGTATAAATTGTAAATAATAAAAAATAATAAAACAGAAATAAGGATCAAAATAAAATACGCGAAAATAACCAGGGACCAAACGAAAAATTATGCCAAACCCTGGGACACGTGTCATCCTCGAGGGGTCAACGGTCTAAGGACCAAATTGAAAGAGGTTTGAAATTAATGGTACAATCTAAAAAGTAAAAAACAAAAAGGAAGTAGGACTAGATTGAGAAATAACAAAAAAGCGGAAGGACTGGGCGAAAATTAGACCCCATAAAAAAACACGTGGATCCTTGCCAGGCTCGGGTCAGTCTTCAAAACGACGCCGTTTTGGCGTCTTTGACTTAAACTCAAAACGACGTCATTTTAAAGGGCTATATAAGTGAAAAGATTTAGAAAAAATACATTTCAGCCTATGTTTTTTTTTTTAAAAAACTTCAAAAACCTACTTTTTTTTTCCTCTCAAAGCCCTCTTAGCCGGTCTTGGCTCCAGCGAATCACCGTCGTGCCGACCACCGGTAGCCCGAAAAAAAAACCAAAATGCCCCATTTTGCATATTTCTTCGCTTAGAACTCCGATTTGGAGTTGAAATCACCCAAAATCAAAGCCAAAGTTAAAAAAAAAAAAAAAAACCTTTTGGTTTTCTTCTCCCTGACGCAGCCCTCGACGAATCCTTTTAGGGACTCAGAGGTCCTATGCATCGAAACCCACCCACGATGGTAGAGAACCGAATGCCAAGTGAGTTTTTTTTCTTTTCTTTTCTTATATATATATATATATATATATATATATATATATATATATAATAGATTAAAAGAAAGAAAAAAATAAAAAATATAACCTTTGAAGTTCTTTTTTTTTTATTTTGTATTTGGATTGCTTTGTTTCGTATGTTTTTGTTTCAATTTCTATTTCAAAAACAATCTAGACGTTACAATCGATTTTTCTAGGCTTTATATAGCCGATTTACAATATATTTTTTATTTATTTTTCTACTGTTTCAACTGCTCATGTTTGGTTTCTGTCTTTTTTTCCTTCTTCCTTGCAGGCGGTAACAGTAGCGGTGGCAGGCAGTTGGTGGTGGTAGGCTAGTGCGGCAGCTAGGTAGGGTGCGGCGCAAAAGGCTAGGGTTAGAGTTTATGTACACTGAACAGTTTAGGTGTTTGGGTCATTTGGGCCATTAGGGTATTTTTGGTTTGGGCCACTTGGGCTTGATGTAATTTGGGTCTGATATTTGTAAATGGACTTTAGACCATATTATTTTTTATTTTTATTTTGGTTTGGTTTTTGTTTGGTTGGGCTCGAGTAAAATTGGGCTTCTACATACACAATTAGAAAATTATATGATAACACATCATTTAGAAATAAATTGAAGTAAATTAATTTTTAAAATTTGATTAATTAATAAATCCCATTAAATAAAAATATCAAGGTAAATTACTACTTTTCAATCCAAATTGCCTTGATTTGTGTCTATTTTTTCAACATTTAATAGTCAACAACGCAGTTGGGAATTGCAAATACAAACATATATGTTGGTAAGTGTTTAGTAAAATAGTAAAATACAAATTTAAATTTTGAAGATAATATTACTATCAAATATAGTCATAAATTCAGGAAGCCGAACACATATCATGAAACAACCGCCAATCTATCGGTCTACTATTACGTACGACGGGCTGCATATAAAATATCCTCTAAACAACAAAAACGAACACATTCCTAAGGTAAAATGCAAATGTTTAAATCTTGTTTCTAAACCATAAAACACCTTTATCATTATCACCCTCATCTGGTTCAACGTAAACACACTCCTTCAACTCCCTCCATATCGCCTTATAAATGGGTGTCCCATCGAACTGGTAGTATTCCCCCAAAACCGGCTTTATCACCTTCGTAGCCTCCATTGCATGATAGTGAGGTATTGTCAGAAACAAATGGTGAGCCACGTGTATGCGGGTTATGTCATGGAATACCTTGTTTAAAATCCCATAATCTCTGTCCACGGTCGATAAAGCTCCCCTCAACCAGTCCCACTCCGAAGACTCATAGTGCTGGATGGGTGAGTGTGTTGCAAATACGTGGTCATTACTAAGAAGGCATTAACCACCAATAATGGCACCCCGTAAACGCTAATAACCCAACCTACCCCTTTGGCCAACACGAGACGGTAAAGAACATAGGTGACGGCGAGGACGCCGACATCGGAGACATATATTTGGAGCCGTTGGCGGTCGGAAAAGATGGGACCATAAGGGTCATAGTGGCAAGCTAACCTATCGTAAGGTGGACCAGTGATGTTGAACAGTATGTAAAGCGGCCAGCCGAGGGTAAGTTGAATGGAGATTTCTAAAAACCGACCTAGTGGATTATTGAAGTGTTTAGCCCACCATTTTAAAGCGGATTTTTTCTTAGGAACGAAGACTTCATCTCTTTTGAGGGAACCAGTGTTGGAATGGTGACGACGATGGCTATATTTCAACGAGAAATATGAAGTTAAGAGAAAAGTGTGGAGAATAAAGCCAATAGTGTCGTCAAGCCATTGATAATCACTGAAAGCTTGATGACCACATTCATGGGCAAGCGGCCAAAAGGCGGTAAAAATACAACCTTGCATGGCCCAATAAAGAGGCCAAGCCACATACGGGAGAGGTTGAGGAAGGCTAGGGAAGTAATTGGTGGCCACATAGTAGAAAAGAGAGGCCAATACAAGGTCGTAAATAAGATAAGAGAATGAGCGTAAAACGAAGCGCTTGAAACAGTGAGGTGGGATGGCTTTTTTTATTTGACTCAGAGTGAAGGGTGGCTTTGAGCATGGAACTCGCTTCAGTGGGTTGAATTCGGGTTTTTCGGGACTCGATGGAATCGACGTTCTACCTCCAGTACCCATTGGACTAGGTTGAACCTTGTGAAAGCTATGTCACAAGCACACTTAACACTGGAGCCTAGAGAGGAAGAATATATATATATATATATATATATATATATATATATATATATATATAGATAGATAGATAAAAGGAAACAATTAGGCCAAATCAAGGTTTTAATGTAAAACAGATAACTAACTAAATTTATTACTGTCAACTTTGGCTCCTTTGACTAACCATTAACTAACTAAACTTATTGCTATATATTAATTACTCGAGTAGCTACCTAAATGCAAATTATTGTTTTTATTTTTATATTATACTTAATTTGTAACACCCGAATTTTGGGCCTAGAAGAAATGGACTTCGCGTGCCGAAAGAACTGGAATTTAGTTGTGCATGTGAATAACTTAAAAGCATGTCTGCTTTGGTGGTTAAAGGTCTTGATAAGTATTGAAGAAGTCTTGGGTTCAAACCTGGGCTTTAGGAAAATTTTGGTTTTAGGTGAATAAAACCCTGAATGTAAGTGAGTAGGCTTTAAGAATATTGTTGGGGAAATCATGACACAAGGAAGCATGTGGCCTAATGGTTGTGGCGTCATTAAGGTTGTAAGGGAGTTTGGGTTCAAGTCTTGGCCCTTGCAGAATTTTTAAATTTTTGCTCTTAAAAGAATCTGGACACTAGCACATAGGCTTTATAAATATTTGCGCATGTTTTAAGTCACAAATGAGCTTGTGTCCTAGTGCTGGTGGTGTGACATGGCTATCGAGAGGACTTTGGTTTGAATCCCTCTACACGCAAAGGTTGATTATTTTGCTAAGTTGGGACGACAGGTGGTTGTGATTGAATTAAACTCTACTAAAGGTGAAATCCCACATCTGGAAGCTATCATGAGGTTAGGTGAGAAGCTAGCTCTAAATAGAGCGAACCAAGAGGAGAGTAGGGATACTTTTCTTGGCTTTATCCCTTTTGCTTTGTGGCGTGTTCGTTCGGAGCGCGGATTAGCTTCAGATTCCTATCAGGTGTGTATTTCACACTACTCTAGCTGTAGAGCGACAAATGCCGAAATGCCGGTCACACGATGATGGGCACGTATGGGAGCTTCGACGCGATAGTTGAGGCCCTCATGAGTGTTTTCATGGGTTTAGGCTGCCTTGGGCCGAGTAGGCACATGTGAATAAATTGTATGATTGTGTAGTAGATATTGGACTGGTCTATGTGAATCTCATATCTGTAGCTAGATTTGGGCTAAATGGGCCACACGAGCGTGTGGGCCCACTTGGGCCGAGGCCCATTCTCATCATTATCTCTGTTTAGAATACTTGAGTCGCTCGAGGCGACTGTAGACCTTCTGAGGGGTTGACAAAATTACTGAAATACCCTAGGATTGTAAAATTACCGAAATACCCCTGATTTGTAAAATTATCGAAATACTCCCGATTTGTGAAATTATCGAAATACCCTCGGATTGCAAAATTATCAAAATACCCCTGATTTTTGAAATTACCGAAATACCCATTATTTGTAAAATTACCGAATTACTCTCGAACTACAAAATTATCGAAATATCCCCAGATTGCAAAATTATCGAAATACCCTCAGATTGCAAAATTACTAAAATACCCTCGATTTGTGAAATTACCAAAATACCATTAGATTGCAAAATTACCAAAATACCCCCGATTTGTAAAATTACCGAAATACCCTCGGATTGCAAAATTACCCAAATACCCCTAATTTGTGAAATTACCAAAATACCCTCAGATTGCAAAATTACTTAAATGCCCCTGGTTTGCAAAATTATTGAAATACCCCCAGTTTGCAAAATTACTGAAATACCCCCAGTTTGCAAAATTATCGAAATACCCCTGGTTTGCAAAATTACTGAAATACCCCTGTAGGGTAGAATTATCGAAATACCCCTGAAAGGTATGATTATCGAAATACCCTTATAGGGTAAATGACTATTTTGCCCTTGTGGGTAAATGACTGACTTGTGCTATGATTTGACTGTGATCGTATATTGTGTTTTAACTGACTTGACTGTGGGCGTGTGACTGATATGCTGTTAATATGTGTTGAAATGACTGTTACTAACCATGGTTATTTTGCATACACGTGTAATGATTGAGCATGACATACACGACATATTGCATGGGGTTGGGACATTGATACGGAGAAAGTTTTGATAGGGTCGCACGGGTCGCAAGGCGATCGTGGATCTAGTATTGATCTGTTAAGGTCGTACGGGTCGCATGAGAAAACTGTGAACACCACGTTTTAAAAATAAACCAACGTAACTGGGTTTTTACTGAAGCCTTTAAACAAGAAGGGTTTTCAATGAAAACATAGTTTTCGAAAAACACTTCAATGCGACACGCCAGATTCGGGCCTAACTTTTAGGCCAGATTTGGGGTGTTACATTTAGTGGTATCAGAGCTGAGTTGCAAAACTCAGCTGTGGATTAGGTTCTTAAAATTGAATTTCTGAAAGAATTGTTTTAAAAGATTTGAAGAATGTGAAATGTTTTACTGAATATTTTCCTGAAAGTGTGGCTCACCGAGTCTAAGGCGCCGAATCCATAAGTTTTCTGAATACTTTTGTCTGTTTAGAAATTGAAATACAGCAAGTTAGAAATATTGTGGTTTCTTTAGATATTGGACTGTATTTTTTGTATTTATTCTGTGTGTGTTTGGAAATGTTGGATGTGATGTTTTGGATATAGAAACATATCTGCTACGATAGGTGGATGTTTTGGATGTGTGTTAAAGATGTTGGGATTAGAGTGCGCAGCGGTAGCGTAGTGGGGTAGTTGTTAAACGACTACCCTGTTAACTGAAAATTTCAGGGACGAAATTTCTTTAAGGGGGTAGAGTTGTAACGCCCAGAATTTTGGGCCTAGAAGAAATGAGCTTCGCGTGCCGGAGGAATTTGAATTTAGTTGTGCATGTGAATAACCTAAAAGTATGTCTGCTTTGGTGGTTAAGGGTCCTAAGAAGAATTGAAGAAGTCTTGGGTTTAAACCTGGGCTTTAGGAAAATTTTGGTTTTAGGTGAATAAAACCCTTGATGTAAGTGAGTAGGCTTTAAGAATATTGTTGGGGAAATCATGACACAAGGAAGCATGTGGCCTAGTGGTTGTAGCGTTATTAAGGTTGTAAGGGAGCCTGGGTTCAAGTCTTGGGCATTGCAGAAAAAGAATCTGAACACTGGCACATAGACTTTATAAATATTTGCGCATGTTTTAAGTCACAAATGAGCTTGTGTCCTAGTGGTGGTAGTGTGACATGGCTATCGAGAGGACTTTGGTTCTAATCCCTTTGCACGCAAAGGTTGATTATTTTGCTAAATTGGGACTGTAGGTGGTTGTGATGGAATTAAACTCTGCTAAAGGTGAAATCCCACATCGGAAAGCTATCATGAGGTTAGGCAAGAAGCTGGCTTTAAATAGAGCAAACCAAGAGGAGAGTAGGGATACTTTTCTTGGCTTTAGATTCGGATTCCTATCATGTGTGTATTTCGCACTACTCTACCTGTAGAGTGACAAATGCCGAAATGTCGGTCACACGGCGATGGGCACGTGTGGGAGCTTCGAGCGATAGTTGAGGCCCTCATGAGTGTTCTCATGGGTTTAGGCTGCCTTGGGCCGAGTGGGCCCATATGAATAAATTGTATGATTGTGTTATAGATATTGGACTAGTCTATGTGAATCTCATATATGTGGCTAGATTTGGGCTGAATAGGCCACACAAGTGTGTGGGCCCACTTGGGTCGAGAATGGGCCTTAGGCTCATTCGCATCATTATCTCTATTTAGAATACTTGAGTCGCTCGAGGCGACTGTAGACCTTCTGAGGGGTTGACAAAATTACTGAAATACCCTTGGTTTACAAAATTACTGAAATACCCCTGATTTGTGAAATTACTGAAATACCCCGATTTGTGAAATTACCGAAAGACCCTTAGATTGCAAAATTATTGAAATACCCTGATTTGTGAAATTACCGAAATACCCTCAAATTACAAAATTACTAAAATACCCATGATTTGTAAAATTATCGAAATACCCTGATTTGAAAAATTACCAAAATACCCTCGAATTGTAAAATTACCGAAATACCCTCGATTTGTGAAATTATCGAAATACCCTCGAATTGTAAAATTACTGAAATACCCCTAATTTGTGAAATTACCAAAATACCCTCGGATTATAAAATTACTTAAATACCCCTGGTTTGCAAAATTATTGAAATACCCCCGATTTACAAAATCACTAAAATACTCCCAGTTTGCAAAATTATTGAAATACCATCGGTTTGCAAAATTACCGAAATACCCCTATAGGGTAGAATTATTGAAATACCCCTATAGGGTAGAATTATTGAAATACTCCTATAGGGTATAATTACCGAAATACCCCTGAAGGGTATGATTACTGAAATACCCTTATAGGGTAAATGACTGTTTTTCCCTTGTGGGTAAATGACTAGCTTGTGCTATGATTTGACTGTGATCGTATAATTGTGTTTTAACTGACTTGACTGTGGGCGTGTGACTGATATGCTGTTAATATGTGTTGAAATGACTGTTACTAAGCATGGCCATTTTGCATATACGTGTAATGATTGATCATGTCATACACGACATATTGCATGGGGTTGGGACATTGATACGGAGGAAGTTCTGATAGGGTCGCACGGGTCGCAAGACGACTGTGGGTCCAGTATTGATCTGTTAAGGTCGCACGGGTTGCATGAGACGACTGTGGACCTACGGACGGATTAAAGCCGTGTAATCTGATTATGGCTCTGTGCCAATCTAAATATGGCTCTGTGCCATCTTGATTATGGCTTTGTATCAATCGTATTTACCTGTGGCTATGTGCCTAACATATATATATCGACGACTCTGTGTCGATCATATTTACCCAAGGCTGTGTGCAGATTATATTACCGTCGCTGAGGGCTATGTGCCAAACATAATACAGTTACTGATGGCTTTGTGCCAGTCATAATACCGCTATTGAAGGCTTAGAGCTGCATATATATACTTGTAGCTTTGCTGCGATTTCGGTTAGTGCTACAACCGGTGCTAACACTGTAAGTGTAGGGATGGCGTGAGTGATTTATTCCCCGCAGGTAGTGCAGGGTTGGACGGAGGCAAGTGCAGGGTTGGATGGGATGGGTTAGCATGCATCACACATTATGCATATGGAATTGATTCTGTTATGGGCTGTGACCCAAATGATATTGTAGTGGGCTTTGGCCCACGTATGCTCTGATCTGTACTGTACTATTACTGTTAAAAGGGCTTTGGCCCAGACTGTTTAGGTTTCTGTATACTGACTGTTACTCTAGTAAGGGGATTACACACTGAGTTTTTGTAAACTCACCCCGTTTTTAACTGTGCAGGTATTCCCCAGCCTTGGACGGATCGGTGCTGCGAGGGACTCGGAGAAGGCCACACACTGCTTGTGTTTTCCGTTTTGATTATTTACATTCAATTATTTTGATTTGGGTTGTAATAAGGCCTCTTTAAGTTTTTGGATTTTTAACTATGGGTTTTTCTTTACTTTGAATTATATCTGTTAAAAGTAAATCATGGTTTTCCAAAATGCTAACTGTTTTTAAAACAACACTGCATTTTCGCAACATTTTCGAAATGGTTTCGCGACTTAATCTTTTTCGTAAATCAATTACTTTCATAATCAGCTTCCGCAATTGAAAAGATGATTTGGGATTAAAACTAATAAATTTTCAATGTACCACGTTTTAAAAATAAACCAACGTAACTGAGTTTTTACTTAAGCCTTTAAACAAGAAGGGTTTTCAATGAAAACATAGTTTTCGAAAAACACTTCAATGCGACACTCCAGATTCGAGCCTAACTTCTAAGCTGAGTTTGGGGTGTTACATAATTTCATTAAAATTAATTATTTTAATAATCATAATTTCACAATTAAATTACATAAAGCAATCAAGTTCGGGTTGTTTGTTTTTTAATTTAACCAAAATTTTAATAAGTTAATTATTTGAATTAAATATAACATCAGTGCATAAACTAAATCTTCAAATTAACAAACCAAAAACTTAAAATAAAATTATAAATATAATAACTTAAAATAAATTTATTTTATTTCATTTAATGAGACTAACAGTGTCCTAAAAAGAAAGAAGACTAACTCTGAAATTTTATAATTATGGAGGCGAAGACTGCCTCTTTCACTCCCAGCGCCGCCGCTTACTATACTTGGCACAAGATTTTAATACCGTTGTCAAGGCTATCAGCAATCTGCTAAATTATTTTCTGTACTAGTCATGGAAAACTATTCTCTACTTGCAACAATTAAAGGTGAGAAAGTCAAGTACAGAGTATATCATAATATCTTATACGTTGTTATTCTCTATACTTTTACGGAATTTGAGATCTGTGATTTAAAAGTTTAAAATCCAATTTCCTTATTTTCTTCAGTTTCAAAATTTAGTTCAACTATTTAATATGTTAATTTTTAATCATTTTTCTATCACGCAACTTAATTATTATGTCAAGTTGACCAATTTCGACAAAATAATAATTTTAATAATTGGACTAGAATTTTTAAATTTAAAAAATAGGACTTAATTTGTAACTTTCTAAATATAGGGATTAAATCTTAAATTTTATCAAAATATAAGGACTAATAGCATATTTTAACCTATCTTTTAACCACCTCATTTACAACTTAGGTGCAATAAGTGTATAAATTGAAAATATTTTTAATATTTTTTTGAATTGTTATTTAAGTGCTTAATTATTTTATTGTTCATGGCAAGGTAGAAGAATTGGAGCAAAAGAAATTTCAATATTATTTTTCATAAGTTTTATGATCTCGATCCATTTAAAAATCTCAATTTGACCCTACTTTAAAGTTAGTGATTATATCTTGAGCTACAATACTCTTATTTGGTCCATAATTTATTATTTCAGAGGGAATTGAAATATTTAATCAAACTATTTCAATACTTAAAGGCTAAAAACATCGAGAAGATTTAAAAAATGACCTTGAAATTTGCGCCACAAATGTGTCAAAAACCTAAAAAAAAAATTACTTTATTTCATTAAAGGCGCTTCCCTTTTTTTTTTTTTTTTTTTCTCTTATGCGAATTTTAACCTATAATTGCATAGCTTTAGGCTCAGGATTAGAGTTGGTTACACGTAATATTATTTTGTTTTTGTGTTTTCTTCTCTATAAGAGTTACTAAACTATATTTCTAGTCAAAAGAATTCCGAAGTTTTGATTATTCAAGTTTATGAGATCTAATTCGTTTTTATCTTTATCTTTTTGGTATTTACTTAATTTTGTTTTAATTAAAAATATTCAAGTTTATTAAATATAGCTATTGTATTTGATAGCTTGAAATATTTGCCTTATCAATTAGTGTTTTTAGATCCATAATTGTTTAATTATTCTAATACTTGTGACAAATAACATGATTGGGTATAGGTTAGATATACAATTCATATTGTTTGGATATGTGATCTAGTCTAAATAAACCTTGTTTATGTGTGTTTGTTGGCTAAAATTAGGTCTCTTTAATTTTTCATAGTATTGATAAATTTAATCCTACACACTTTGTTATAGGGTTATCTATTAATAAGATAAGTAATTTCAACGAGCTTCCTCTTAGTTGTCGAGAAGGTAAGGAGAGATTGGTTACTAGGTGCGATGCTAGCAACTATAATGTAATAGGTCAATTTAGCCTAGGCCCAAATTACAAAATAAAACAAAAATTTAAACCAAAATAATTAAAGTCCAAAGTCCATTTATAACAAGTTACAGGCCCAATATGCATTAAACCCAAAAAACCCAATTTACAAACCCCAAAACTAAAAAACCATAGGAGGCCCGATGGCCCAAAAATTAAACTCGGTTTCAGTAAAAACTGAAACCCTAACCATGCCGCCGCTCCACGTGCTGCGTCAGCGCGCCCATCACCCAAGGACTGCCTCCTTTGCACCAGAATGGTAAGGCACGACTTCGTTGACCTCACCAAGGCCTGCAAAAAGAACAAAAAAAGGAAACTAAGCAGCAGCAAGAACAAAGAAACAGTAGCGAAATAGAAAAAGAAAAAGCAAAATAATATTGTAAATCGGCTATAAAAGCCACAACAATCCATGTAATTTACACACGAAGAAATATATATAAAAAGTAGATATTTTGAAATCGATTCAAAAAAGGTGTTGTATTTTCACTTGTATTTTTTATTCAAAATAAACAAATAAAATAATAAAAACATAAAAAAGGAACCCTTTTTTACCTTTTTCGCCTGTCAGCATCATCGTCGGTCCGCAAGGCCGTGGCTGACGACGGCAGGAGTCAAGGGGTTTTTTGGCCACTATGGACGACGACGCCGTCGCCGGTGACCGGTGGCCGGTCGGCGGGGGTTCGCCGAAGTTATGTCCGATCTGGGGGAGACTTTGAGAGAGTGAGGGATAGTTTTTTTGTTTTTTGAAAGGAGAATAAAATGAAATTTTTGAAGTTTTTTTTTTGCTTAAATAGACCCCTAAAACGACGCCGTTTTAGGGTTGGCTTCAATAGCCCTAAAATGACGTCGTTTTACCCGTGACCCACGCGCCGACCCGATCCGCTCAGAGGATCTGCGCGTTTTTAACTAATGGTATATTTGCGCGAATAGTCCTTCCGCTTTTGCGACGCGCTTCAGTTTAGTCCTTTTTTTTACTTGTTTTTATTTTATAGATTTGGCCATCAAAATTTTCGCGCGTTTCAATTTAGTCCCTGGCTCGCTGATCTCTTGGAGAAGTGACTCGTTTCCAGAGGATTGGGTTATTTTCTCATTTGGTCCTTGCTGATTTTCGCGCCTTACATTTTAGTATTCATTTATTCATTTTATCCTAATTTTTACTTTTAATTTTGTTTTTATTCTGATTTAATCCTTGGCTATTTAATTTCAACCCTTGATATATTTTATACGTCATGTTTATTTTTTTATTTATTATCTTATATTCTTTATATACATATTAAAAATTGTAATGTTTATATTTTCTTTATTTAAATACTTGTTGTTGGTATTATTCTATTCTTAAAATTATTACATTTTTTCATTTTCATATTATTATTATTACTTCTACTATTATTTTATTTATTTATTATTGTCTTACTTTATTTTAAAATTTATATTGTTCATATTTGTACATATTGTTATATTGTCATTATTATCCTTTTTATTTCTTGTTATTTTAGTATTCCTTTTATTATTTTGGGCATTTTTCAAATTGTGTCTTTTCAATCATGTATTTTTCATTTATTTTAAGTTATTTTATCATTTTAAATACACATCGTTTTAATTATTACATTTGTTATTATTCAAAAAAGAATTTTTTTTAAATTAAGGCAATATTCTGTATTTGGGGATTTGAGAAGTCGTACACTAACTTACGGGGTTTCGATTTTCTTGTTGAACATAGATGACCGAATATCCTTTTAAAATTAAAATACATGAGATTTAAGTTAAAAATATAAAAGGCAAACTTATTCTCAAGGATTCGAGGTGTTGTGTCCTAACATACGGGATGTGACATTTTGTTACTTCGAGATAAGAAGGCATTTTATACATATTTTGATTTATTCGAGTAATTTTAATTAAAAATAACATAATATAAAGAGAGATTGTATTTTAAATTCTTTTCGAGTTTTCAACTTTCGACATTAAGACATTAATTAATCAATTAGGTACTAATTTTGGGCGCCTTCCTCATACGTAACTGACTCTTGAACCCATTTCTAGATTTTTGTAGATCGAAAAACATTGCTTTAATAAATTAAACCTTTTATTAAAAAGATCAAGTTTCGAGGTTATCTGATCACACCTCATATAAAAAGGATTGGCGGCAACTCCCATTTTCATTTTCAAAATAAAAGTCGATTTCAAAAAAAAAAAAGGTTTCGACAGCTTGGCGACTCCACTGGGGACAAAATAAGAGAGTCAAGCCACGAGTTGATTATTTCTTGTCTTTTTGTCGAAAATTGATAATTTGGTTTAAATTTACGATCCTTTCATTGCATTTCTTTTTTATGGTCTGCATCATTTTCATATATTTGCTTTATTGGTTCGAGTCTTTGGATATATTTTCGCATATTGCATTTGCATAACAGTTCGATTTTACCCTTTAAGGGGAGTGAGAAACTATTCCTTCGTGAGGTCTTCAGCTCTGTATAGGATAGCAGATCGTTTTCAGGATACATCCGTACCTATGTCTTGGTGAGATTTTCATCTCCGTATAGCCATAGGAAAATATATTCCTCTGAATTGAACTCAGTCTGTATGAGCTTATAATGGGTGAGGATCGAGGAACTCTGCCGGTTCAGGGACCCTTACTTTAGAACCGAACCACATATAATGAGCCTTAGGAACCTACCCTAGGTAGAACCACATCAAACCCTAGTGGTCACCCGAATAGGTGCTATATATTATTTCTTGTTTGCTTTAAATTCTAGCTTGGTATGTAATGTACTGACTTGTTTTGTTTTGACTGTAATTGCATGGCATTTACATCATAAAAAGGTGTTGATTCACATTCGGTTACTAAATAGAAAGCTTTCCATGGAGAATGGATTTCTTGATAAAGTAGAAGATAATACGGCTGTCCGAATATGATCCGAGAAAACACAACTAGAGAAGGGTGATAGTCTAACGGACGGGTACATTCCAAAATTGTAGGATTTCACTCGTATCAGCGTGACCTAGAACAATCTCCAATAATTGAAAGAGATATAGGTCCAATGGGATGATGAAATCAAGCAGCTATTTTACTATAATTATGGCGATTTGCCTTATCTATTCGATATCAAAGTGGACAAGCACTTGTTTCGAGCTCTGGCTCAATTTTGGAATCCCGCCTATAGTTGTTTTACCTTTAGGAAGGTAGATTTGGTATCTACCGTGGAAGAATACACGACCTTACTTCGTTGCCAAAAGATTCAAGCCGACAAGGTTTATTCCAGAGCCGCCAACATTCCAACTTTCTTAAAAAAGGTAATGAGCATTACGGGGATGAGTGAGCAATGGGTTACAGCCTAAACCAAGCAAAAAAGAGATAGTAAATGTATCCCTTGGAAAAGTTTACGAGATTTGATTTGGCACACCCAGATATGAAAAAAAGGGTCGATGTCTTTGCTTGGAGTATTTACGGGCTGGTTGTTTTCCCTAAAACATTAGGGCACGCAGATGAGGCAGTTTTAGATTTATTTGATCGACTTGATAAGAGGGCCCGTCCCGATAATTTTGGCTGAAATATTCAGATCTTTGAATGCATGCTGGAGAGTGGGTGAAAGAAGATTCATCGGATGTGCGCAAGTCTTGTTGGCATGGTTTCATAGCCACTTTTGGAGGGTAGAAAAAGTTTCTTATCGAGTATTCTCTGAGAACTACTCTTCATTAAAAGAATTAGTGGTCACACCAAGGTGAGAAAATATTTCGGAAGAAAAATGGATGGCGATTCTCCAAAATCTCCAAGACAAAGACGTTGAATAGAGGGCTCCTTGGATGATCCCTGATGAGATTTTATTCTGTTGCGGAAACTTCGATTAGGTCCCTCTACTTGGGATATGAGGAGCTATTGGATATGCTCCTCTACTTGTGTTGTGGTAGTATAGATCGAGGCAGTTCATACCAGCAATGCAACGGTTGGCTCAGTGCGATTTTTCGTATAATGGTGATAACTATAAGAAAAAGGTTCGAGAAATGTCAACGCTTGCAACCAAACCCGCCAAATGAAAAGATTTGCTGCAAGTCCGATGATGACCCCCGAATATAATGGGTGGTGGAGTAAAAGAATCAATGACAACATTCTTGGGCCAAGTCAAGAAGACACTCGACTAATGGAGGAATACCTGCAAGTGATCCCGTCTGAGCTAGAGATCATAAAACAATATTTTGAAAAAAGGAATTCAGAGCTAGGAAAGAAGATAGAGCAATTGGAAGAGGAAAAGATGCAATTAGGATTAGATGTTGACGTCTAGAAGTTAGAAGCCGAGAAATTGAGAAAAGGAAAGAACAAGGCTGAGGAAGACTTGGATAGTCTAAAAATAGATTATAAGAAGTTGCGCTTGTCGATGAGGACTGTCGAGCTAGGGAAAACATCAGAACAATGGCAGCAAGAAATCAAAGAAGAAAAGAGTAGAGCCAATCAATGTGAAAAGAAATTTTGAGATGCCCGAGTTTGAGAAAATGCTCTAGAAAGAGACCTATTGGAAAGCCAAAATGAAAAAAGTCGGATTAAAAGCCAGGGTAACAGAATTAGAAAAGTCACTTCATTAGTATCATAGTCGCAACTCCACAATTAAGCTAAAAGCGAGCCTAAACAAGATTGAAGAGCTGAAAAGAAAAATAGAAGAACTCGAGACCGCATTACAAAATTGTGAACTCCGAGTTGAACTCCTTGAAGCAAACAATGAACATTGGAAAGAGCAACTCCATGGTTCTCAAGGTTAGGTTAGGGATAGAGACCATATCATGGGTGAAGCTGTGGCTCAAATACGAGAGGTGGCCGATCATTTGCAAACCTTAGCTATTCAGGCTAACGTGCTAAGCTTGAAATATGAATCAGAATTTGATCGGGGTCAAGAGTTAGCTTGGTTTCTTAGGAAAGTTAAGGCTTTGAGTATTAGGGCAAAGTCGTATATGTAATTCGTTTTATGTAAAGAAATTTGTTTTCTAGTAAAGTTGTTCTAATAGAATTGAATCAAAGTCAATGCATCTTTTTCCATTCATTCCATGCATTTGCATTACATTGCATCATATGTATTAAATTTCATAAAAAGACCCTAATTAATCGAAATTATGACAGTTAACCTGGAAATCAACAAGAGTTTACCAATGAAATATCGTTACAGTACTCGCGCCAAAGCCAAAGTAATGAACCAAAGATTAGAAAGGCTAGAACAGATTCAAAAAGACATGCAAGATCCGTTGCAAGCATAGTTGGAAGAATAGTTAGCAAAAGTACAACAGGGTATAAGGGATCAAATACAGGAATTCCAAAAAGTATGATAAGCCAATTGGCGGAGTTGCTGGCTAGAGGACTTGAAAAGGGGAAGAGCACTGTGGTCAACTTAGGGGTTGACAATAAGGACTCTATTTACCCCCGGGTTTTACCCCGATAAACGCCCAGGCACAACCAGAAGCGTACCCATGAAAGGTACCTGTTACAATCAGACCTCAACAGTATCAAGCCGGTACCTCGGCGCCCACAAACTACCCAATAGGTTCAGGCTCCAATTCGGGGGATAATCCAACCAATCCCATTGTTCCTGATCTAGATGATATGGAAGAAATGGAAAAAGCAATAGTGGAGCTGCCAAAGAAACTTGAAGATCGGTGCAGATGGTTAGAAGAAAATTCAGAGCAATAGAAAACGGCAATTATCATTGCGTAATTGATGCTAAGGACTTGAGTTTGGTCCCAGATCTGGTGCTCCCTCCAAAGTTCAAAACTCTAGAGTTTGAAAAGTATAACGAGACTAGCTGTCCTAAAGCTCACATCACGATGTTCTACCGAAGGACGACAGATAATAATGACCAGTTATTAATTCATTGCTTCCAAGAAAGTCTAATCAGGTCAGCAGCCAAATGGTACAACCAACTGAGCCGTGCCAAAATCAATTCATGGAAAGACTTGGCACAAGTTTTTATGAAGCAATATAGTCATGTGACGGACATGACACCTGATAGAATCACGTTGCAGAATATGGAGAAGAAGCAAAGTGAGAGCTTCAGGCAATATGCCCAAAGATGGAGGGAGGTGGCAACACAAGTTCAGCCATATCTTTGGGAGAAAGAAACCACAATGCTTTTCATTAATACTTTAAAAGCCTCGTTTATCAACCATATGTTGGAAAGCACTACTAAGAGCTTCTTAGATATAGTAATGTACGGTGAAATGATTGAAAACGCAGTGAGAAGTGGTAAGATAGACGTGGGGGAAAGCGCCAAAAGATCAGCCACGAGGAAGAAGAAAAATGAGGTGAATAATGCAAGAACATATAACAAGGGTTATTCAAAACTAATCACGGTAGGCCTACCAAGGATAGTAACTACTAACCATCAGGGCCTCCCAAGGCAAGAGGCCAACCCAAGGCCAAATACAGAAAGACTCCAGTTCACACCTATCCCGATGATATATAGGGAGCTGTATTAGAGTTTGTTTGATGCACATGTTGTATCCCCTTTCTACTTGAAACCTATGCAACCTCTGTTCCTTAAATGGTACGACGCGAATGCTCAATGCGAGTACCATGTGGGAATCACGGGACACTCAATCGAGAACTGTACCGCTTTTAAAATGTTAATTGAAAGGTTCATCAAGATGGGCATTGTGAAGTTCGATGATCCATCGGGACCTAATGTGGCAGGAAGTTCGTTACCCAGTCATTTTGATAAATGGGTAAACGCGATAATTGAGAGTGGAGGGAAGAGAACTAAGATGAATGTAGCAGAACTGAAAACCCCACTGAAATGGGTTTGGAAGAAAATGGTAAAAGGAGGATTAATCAAAAAGGATTCAGAGGAGAGACTCGAAAGGATGAGGAACTACTGTGAGTTCCATGCTGAAGAAGGTCATGAGACCTAGGAGTGCGTTGAATTTAGGGCCCTAGTACAAAATCTGATTGATAATAAGGAGCTAGAATTCTTTGAATACGCCAAAGGCTCGAAAGAAGAAGATGTGTGCGCCTTAGAAGGAGGATCAATAGAGAAGGTCTATAAAGTTAACCACCCAGTGGTTATTATTTCACGACCAAGAGGTAATGAAACCAGAGTACAAATTGCACCAAGGGTCATAATCCAGAAACCTGTAGCCTTTCCCTACAAGGACAACAATAGGGTTCCTTGGAATTATGATTGCAACGTGATGATCCTGGGAGAAGAGAACCCGGCTAGCGCTTCAGAAGAGGGCCAATATGTGGGTTTCTACGCAATAGGAGGCGTTATGATCATGCAAATATAAGAACCGAGCCCATTAAAGGAAAGACCCCAGTGTTAAGTATAAGAAGGAAAAGATGGCTAGGCTTGAATCACCAGTTAACGAGCCAATAACTGAGAACGAGGCTAGGGAGTTCTTGAAAATTTTAAAGCATAGTGAGTACAGCATTGTAGAACAGCTACACAAACAATCAGTTTGCATATCAGCACTAGCCTTGCTCTTGAGCTCAGATGCTCATCGTAGCGCGTTGATAAAGGTGCTAAATAAAACTTATGTCGCTAATGATATCTCTGTAAACAAGTTGGACTGACTAGTTAACAATATAAGTGCCAACAAGTTTATCTTCTTTAACATCGACGAAATACCTCCGGGGGGCATGGGATCTACAAAGGCTCTGCACATCACCACCCGCTGCAAATGATATACATTTCCAGGGGTGTTAATTGATAATGGATCTGCACTGAACGTCTTGCCCTTATCCACATTGAACAAGTTGCCTTTGGATAGCTCTCATATGAAGACGTGTCAAAACATAGTGAGAGCATTCGGTGGTACCGAAAGGAAGGTGATGGGAAGGATTGAGATACCCCTTTTGATTGGTCCAAACACGTACGAGGTAGATTTCTTGGTAATGGACATTAACCTTTCTTATAATTGCTTGGCGGGGAGGCCTTGGATTCATTCAGCAGGGAAGTGCTGCCGTCACTACACCAGAAGCTAAAGTTGGTGATAGAGGGTCGATTGGTGACGATAAACGGTGAAGAAGATATTATTGCATCCGTAACCAGTGATGCACCATACATAGGAGCGGATGATGAGGTGATAGAATGTTCCTTTCGATCTTTGGAATTTGTGAATGTAACTTTCATTGTTGAAGGAAACAAGGTTCCGATGCCCAAAATATCCAAAACTACAAGGATAGGCCTACATCTGACGGTTGGGAAAGGAGCCTTACTTGGAAGGGGACTCGAGAAATACATCCAAGGGAGGGTCGAGGCACCCATGCTAATGGACAAATGAGACTGCTTTAGCTTAGGATACAAGCCAGATGCGAGGCAAAAGAAGAGAGAGCTGGAGAAGAAGCAAGAAAGGAGAAGAGCGCGACTGAGTGGGGAAGAGGTCAAGTGGGAACCGATGACCTTTCCCCATATATCCAGAACTTTCGTGTCAAGAGGAAATATTCACCCTAAACATAAGATGTCAAGAAAAGAAACCGCAGAAGAAATGTTGGGAAATCTGAACATCAACGCCATATCTGAAGAAGGAATTGTGGGAGAAAATTTATCAGGCATCTGCCCTTATGTACTTGGAAGTGTTCTGAACAATTGGACTACGGAAGAGATTCCTGTAGTTTTTAAAGCTAATTCAGAGTAATGTTCAAAACACGTTTATTACTCTAAGCCTAGGAGCAATAAGAATCCTTTTGTGAAATAGGCTTATGTCCAACATCTTTATTTCAATAAAATGCATCTTTGCGTATCATCTTGAGCAAATATTCTTTTATTCTTTCCATTTCATTCATAATCATACCATACAGATAATTATTCTTAGATTCTTTTGTTCTTTGTATTTTCCTTCATCCCTATAATAGGTCTCTAGATATCAATGATATGAGCGACGTTGCTATTGATGTAACATCCCGAATTCGGGCCTAGTCGGAATAGTGGTTTCGAGATCACAAATCCGACGAGGAAAATTTTATTTTTATTATATTTTTATGGTCTACGCTTTCACGGAAAGATTTTGTGAAAATTTCGTTCGAAAATTTTGACGTTTGGGCGCTCAATTTAGTCAAAAGGACTAAATTGTAAGTGCAAAAGTTGAGTTCTACATGTTAGTGGTGTCCAATTGTTATGAAATTTTAAATTGGAGGTCCTTAAATGATAATTAGACCATTGGTTAAGTTGGTGGACAAAAATGGACATGAATGGGTATGTTTCAAAAGATTTTTAAGGGGTATTTTGGTAATTTAGTGAATTAAATGAATTAAAAACAAAATTTAAATGCCAAATATGTCCATCTTCTCCATTAGGATGAAATTACAAGGGTTCTCCCTAGCTAGGGTTTGTTTCAAGCTTCCAAGCTCCATAGTAAGTGATTCCAAGCCCCGTTTTTAATGTTCTTTACGTTTTTGGAATCCCGGTAACTTGGTTTAACTTATTCTAGCAATAATTTAACCAAGGTTCATATTTGGAAAAATACCCATAGGTGAAATGTGTTTATGTTGATGTTTTATGATAGAATATGAAGGCTAAAATAATGTTAAACAACTTTTGCTAAGCGATTTTACGTGAAAACGAGTAAAACGACATAATCGGTAAGAATACCTAATGTTCATAAGTACATGTTAGAGTAAGAATTTGATGTTGCTATATAAGGGAAAACTGTTTAGCATGTTATAAAACATAATAATAAGGGATGAAGTTTAATTTTTGAGCCTAGGGACAAAATTGTAATTATGCAAAAGTTTAGGGGCAAAATTGTAATTTTTCCAAAGTTTGAGTTAGGGACTATTTTGAGTAGTAAATTAATTAAATAAGTGAAATGTGATGTTTTAGACCCCGAAAAATGAGATTTGGACCTAGAACTGGAGGAAAATCGAAAAATCGGGAAAGTTGGTAAAATGACCGTTTCGGTATTCGAGGTAAGTTTGTGTGTTAATGATAATGCAATACCATGCTTGAATTGTAATTCTCTATTGACGTGGCATAAATTGTATGTTTTGATATGTTTAGGAGAAGTTGATGGATGGTATGTATGGTATGGAAAATGTGATGTTTGTTGTGTCATGTGAAATTGAATGGCAAATTAATGTTACAAGAATTGAATGTTAAATTAATATTACATGGGTTGTATGAGTTGACACGGTTGTACCTAACGAGATTTCAACAAGAAAGTTTATATGTAAATAATGCATTTATTTTACTTGTACAATAATTATTTTGCTAGATATTATGGAAATCATTGGGTGATAACTAAAATATGAAAATGAATGAATGGGAAATTCTCGATTGAACCTTTTAAAAACTGAGAGATACAGACAATATGTAGCAAGGTCACACGAGTGATAAGGGACCTTCACCGTGTGCATAAGAAAGCTACTAGATGGCAAAATTTGATATGTAGCTAGGTCACATGGATGATAAGGGACTTTCACCATGTGTGCAAGAAAGCTACGGGATAATAATTTCATATGTAACTAGGTCACATGTGTAATACTGTGTGTATACCATGTGTACAAGAAAGTTACGGGTTATGAGTAGCTGGGTCACATGAGTGGTTCCTAGTGTTGGACACCATGTAGACAAGAAAGCTACGAGATGGAATGGCTAGGTCACATGGGTGATAAGGAACCTTAACCATGTGTACAAGAAAGCCGGATTATGTGTAGGTGGAGCTATGTGCTAAGACCACCGAGTATCGGGCGTTTTCCGAAAAGTTCAACGAGATAATTTACTAATGATGATTGGTGCGATCATGTTATGAATAAGTGCAAGTGTGAATGTGACCAATTGAGAAATGTGGCAAATGTACGTATGAACAATATGTTCGATATGTAATCGGAAATTGGAAAGGTTGGTATAAGCAAGTGATGAACACAAATAAAATGAAAGAGAGAGCAAATATTTACAATAAAACTGTTTGGACAACAGTAGTGACATGAGTTTGAAAAATAACTAAAAATAGTAGAGATTGAATTATAAGTTGGATGAGACATTGATTTAAATCTTATTGAGTCTATTTTCATATAAAAGAAACATAGCAAAAAATGATTCGTATATTTTGAGATATTTGAATTTCTGTGAGACTGGTTCAGAATGATTACGTGATCCCCTATTCTGCCTTGGACAAATCATTAAAAATTGTACAAAAATAATTGTGGGATGTAATTTATATGCCTGAAATCTTGAATGAGTCTATTTTCAAATGAGCTAAATAAGAAGGTCATATGAACTCTTTACATGGATAATATTGATTCGTAGTGAAGAGAGGTCAGAATAGTCGAACAGTAAAATAGGGGAATCTTTAATGAATAAACTGTATTGATTGGCTAAACCAAAAATTCTGGAAATTTTATGGTAAGAAGATATGTGAATCTAGTTTTGTGGAAAATTAATGGATCTTAATTTGGAGTTCTGTAGCTCTAGATATAAATAATTTAATGACTATAACTCAAGAAAATAGCTTAACTGGAATTTGAATAAATAGGAAGAATATGAAAATAGCATGTTATCACATTGCTTATTAGTTTCATGCGAGCTTACTAAGCGTAAAGCTTACTCCCTCCTTTCCATTTCTTTTAGTTTTGTCAGGTCAGCTTAGGGTTGGAGATCGTCGGAGGCAGTATCACACTATCGAGCAATTATCCTTGGAGTATTGGCATGTGTATGTTAAATGTTTTCAAGTGAGTGGCATGTATAGGGACTTAGTTTTTTTTTATGATGGATGTTGTTGTGATTAGCCAAGTGTATTGGCTTATATTGATTTGTTGATTATAGCCATGAGATGTGGCTTATAATGATTTTGGCCTGTAAGTTTATTTTGTCCATGGCATGTGTTTGAAAAGTTTTAATTTTGGGCAAAATTTGGTAACCCGGTTTTGTACGATTGTGAATGTTTAAGTCCAGTAACGCCTCGAACCCTGTCCCGAAGTCAGACACGGGTGAGGGGTGTTACAATTGACTCAAAGGCTCCTTTTGAGCAAGATATGTGTATGGAGGATTCTCAGGATTTTGAAGATGATCGAGACTATAACCTATCTCCTGATTTGTTGAGGATAGTAGAACAAGATAAGAAACAAATCCTGCCTTACGAAGAGTCATTGGAAATTGTGAGCTTAGGAGAGGAAAAAGAGGTGAAGATTGGAGTTTGCATTACTGTAAAGATAAAGTGGGACCTTATTGGGTTACTCCAAGAATTCAAAGATGTCTTCGCATGGTCATATCAAGACATGCCCGGGTTAAGTACTGATATCGTGGTACATCAGGTCCCCATAAAGGAAGAATATAAGCCAGTTCAACAGAAGCTCCGAAGGATGAGGCCCGACGTTTTGCTGAAAATAAGAGTGGAGGTCAAGAAATAATTCGATGCTGGTTTCTTACAAGTGGTTAAATACTCAAAATGGGTAGCTAATATCGTCCCCATCCCTAAAAAGGATGGGAAAGTACGAATGTTAGTAGACTATAGGGATTTGAGCAAAGCTAGCCCTAAAGATAATTTCCCATTGCCACTTATCGACACTTTAGTGGAAAACACGGCAGGTTACTCACTGTTCTCTTTTATGGATGTACAACCAAATAAAGATACATCTTGAAGACATGGAGAAAACCATATTTGTAACCATATTGGGAACATTTTGCTATAAAGTGATGCCATTCGGACTAAAAAATGCGAGAGCAACGTATCAAAGAGCCATGGCAACTTTGTTTTATGATATGATACACAAAGAAATCGAAGTTTATGTTGATGATATGATCATAAAGTCCTGAACAAAGAAGGAGCATGTATAAGTCTTGAGGAAATTGTTCTTGAGATTGAGAAAATTCCAGCTGAAGCTCAACCCAGCAAAATGTACCTTCGGGGTTAGGTCGGGAAAATTGCTAGGATTTGTAGTCAATGAAAAGGGGATCGAGATCGACCCAGATAAAGTTAAGGCTATACAGAATTTGCCTCCACTGCACACTCAAAAAGAGGTCCGGGGTTTCTTAGGGAGATTAAATTACATCTCTAGGTTTATTTTACAATTAACCAAGAAATGCGACCCCATATTCCATCTCCTTAAAAAACACAATCCATGTGTATGGGATGAAGAGAGCTAGAAGACTTTCGACAAGGTCAAACATTACTTGTCTAATACCTCAGTGTTGATGCCACCTAGCCTAAATAAGCCGCTAATTCTGTACTTGACAGTATTTGGAAATTCCATAGGATGCGTGATTGGCTAACATGATGAGTCAGGAAGAAAAGAAAAGGAAATATACTACCTCAGTAAGAAGCTCATTGAATGTGAGATGAGATACTCGCTAATTGAGAAGTTGTGTTGCGCTTTGATCTGGACAACCTGAAAACTGAGACAGTACATGTTGTACCACACAACTTGGCTCATCTCAAAACTGGACCCTCTAAAGTACATGATGGAGTCGACTGCTTTGAATGGAAGAATGAATCGGTGGGAAATTCTGCTTTTCGAATTTGATATAGTCTATATGAATCAGAAGGCTATAAAAGGGAGCGTTATAGAAGATTTTCTGGCCAGTAGAGCTCTAGAAGATTACCAGCCTTTGAACTTTGATTTCTTGAATGAAGATCTAATGTATGTTGCAACCATTGAAGAAGACTCTCAAGAAGGTAATCCTTGGAAGCTAAACTTCGACGGAGCCTCAAATGCTGTGGGTAACGGAATTGGGGCAGTCTTGGTATCCCCAAATGGAGATCATTATCCATTCACTAGTAAATTGGATTTTGATTGCATGAACAATATGGCAGAATACGAAGCATGGATCATGGGTATCCGTGCAGCCATAGAACATAAGATCAAAGTGCTAGAGGTATATGAGGATTATGTATTAGTAATCTATCAACTCAAAGGTGTATGAGAGATGAGAGACCCCAAATTAATCAATTATCGAAAGCTGGTTCTGGAGCTAATTGAAGATTTTGATGACATCACCTTCTACTATCTCTCACGAGATAAAAATCAAATGGTTGATGCCCTGACTACCTTAGCTTCCATGGTCAAAGTGAACAAACAAGAGGACGTAAAGCCTATCCAGATGAGTATTTATGAGACTTCAGCTCATTGTTACAACATTGAAGAAGAAGAAAAGGATGATCATCCTTGGTACCACGATATATTGTGATATGTGAAAAACCGTGAATACCTTGACTAAGCAACTGAGAATGATAAAAGGACATTGAGAAAACTGGCCAGTGACTATATCTTAGATGGGGAGATCCTATACAAAAGAAGAAAGGATCAGGTGCTACTAAAATGTGTAGACGCTGTTGAGGCTAAGAAAATCTTGGAAGAAGTCCATGAGGGTGTTTGCAGAACATATGCCAATGGTTTCAAAATGGCCAGGCAGATCATGAGATTCAGGTATTATTGGTCCACCATGGAAGGGGACTATATTAATTATGCCAAGAGATGTCATAAGTGCCAAATTTATGGAGACAAAACTCATGTGCCTCCTTCACCTCTTCACGTGATGACTTCTCCATGGCCTTTCTCTATGTGGGGCATGGATGTTATTGGGCTGATATTGTCAAAAGCTTCTAGTGGGCATCGATTCATCTTTATGGTCATCAATTACTTCACCAAGTGGGTAGAGGCCACTTCTTACGCCAATGTCACGAAGTCAGTAGTTAGCAAATTCTTGAAGAAAGAGATCATATGTCTGTATGGAATGCCAGAAAGGATTATATCTGATAATGCACTAAATTTGAACAATAGCACGATATTAGAAGTTTGCAATCAGTTTAAGATCAAACACCACAACTCATCACCATATCGCCCAAAAATGAATGTTACGGTGGAGGTAGCCAATAAGAACATTAAGAAGATCGTGGGGAAAATGGCTGAGACTTATAAAGATTGGCATAAGAAGTTACCATTTGTCCTCTATGCTTATCGAACATCTGTCAGGACCTCAACCGGGACAACGCCTTTCTCTTTGGTTTATGGAATGGAGACGGTTTTACCCATTGAATTTGAGATTCCTTCTCTCCGAGTTTTGGTAGAATTGAAATTGGATGAAGCAAAATGGATTCAATCCCGATATGATCAGATAAACTTGATTGAAGAGAAAAGGTTAAAAGCCATTCGTCATGGTCAGGTGTACCAAAAGTGAATGATGCGAACTTACAACAAAAAGGTTTGTCCAAGAGAATTCAATGATGGGGACCTTGTATTGAAAAATATCCTTCATATACAAAAGGATTTTAGAGGAAAGTGGATGTCAAATTGGGAGGGACCTTACGTGATAAAGAAGGCCTTTTTTAGAGGAGCATTAATTTTGACCGAGATGGATGGCAAAAACCTGCCTAATCTTGTGAATTCGGATTCAATCAAAAGATACTTCACCTAAAAAAAGGAAAAAGGGAGAAGCCAAGGTGAAAACTCGCAAAAGGGCGCCTTGAGACCAAATGGGTTTTTAATTGAAAACCCAAGAAAAGGGCAATTCAAATTTTGATCAAAGATGGGGCATAAGATAGTCTTGTTATCCCCGAATTAACACGGAGGAGGGATGCTACGTCTTGGGGTATCAACAAAGTATTTTGGATCTCCGAAACACATATCAAGTTCAAAAGGGTCCTCAAGAAGTTAGTGTGAAGAAGCTCATGCTATGATATCTGGGACACCTATTTTCATCTTATTCATTTTGTATTTTAGCAATGTTTGCTATCTTTGATTAATTTATTCGTTTCAAGCTTTGCTCCTAATAAAATTCCCTTTTGACCATTGTGATAATCTTTTCCAAGCATTTTTCATTGAAATTGCGATTAATGGGCTAATAATATTCAAGTAAAAGGATTTCTTGCATATTTCTCTGAAAGTTTTCTAAATAGTACAAGGATCTGAAACAAGACCACTAGTCAAAACTAACCAAATCTAAGAGTTGGAAAGGTTTGGGGATGAATAGTTTAAATTTTGATTATTTTCTCGGGTTTTCTGTCAAAGATACCTACTGAACAAAAAGGCAGGGTAATGTGTCAGTAGTGAGCAATGTCAACCTAAACATTAAAAGGGGATCATTCTCGAAAAATGACATTCTTGCATTCATGCAAACATCATTCATACACATCTAGCTAGGAGCATTTGATTCATCTTAATCATGACATCCTAATCACTAGGCATAAATAGGCCCATGAAATAGACTCTACAGGTCATGTTCTCTAGAGAATGGTGTAACAAGATCAGAGCAACCATAAATCCCACACCCCTGAAGTTGTAATTGGATGGATTGAGGTCACCGTGACGAATCTTATCTCCCTAAAGTTGTAGTAGAAAAGATTAAAGTCCCAAATTTTATCTCCCTGAAGTTACAGCGGAGTAGATCGAAGATAGCAAATCTTATCTTTCTGAAGTTGAAGTAGAGCAGATTAAAGCTATAAACCTTATCTCCCTGAAGTTGCAGTGAAGCAGGTTGAAGTTATAGATCTTATCTCCCTGAAGTTGCAGTGGAATAGATCGAAAATAACAAATCTTATCTTTTTGAAGTTGTAGTAGAGCAAATTAAAGCTATAAACCTTATCTCTCTGAAGTTGCAGTGGAGCAGGTTGAAGTTACAAGTCTTATCTCCCTGAAATTGTAGTGGAGCTGAAGATAGCGAATCTTATTTCCCTGAAGTTGCAGTGAAACAGATTAAAGCTACAAATTACAAATCTTATCTTCCTGAAGTTGCAGTGGAGCAGATTAAAGTTACAGATCTTATCTCATTGAAGTTGCAGTGGAGTAGATTGAAACGATAAGTCCTATACCTCTGAAATTGTAGTAGGTCAGATTAAATCTACCATAGCAAGTCTTATCTCCCTGAAGTTGCAGTGGAATAGACTAAAACTACAAGCTACAAATCATCTCCCTGAAGTTGCAGTAGAGAAGATTGAAGCCACGAATCTTATCTCCCTAAAGTTACAGCGGAGCAGATAGAAAATAACAAATCTTGTCTCTCTGAAGCTGCAGTAGAGCAGATTAAAGCTATAAACCTTAACTCCCTGGAGTTGTAGTGGAACAGGTTGAAGTCATTAATCTTATCTCCTTAAAGTTGCAGTGGAGCTGAGTGAAGATAGCGAATCTTATTTCCCTAAAGTTGCAGTGGAACAGATTAAAGCTACAAGTTACAAACCTTATCTGAAGTTACAAATCTTACCTCCCTAAAATTGCAGTGGAGCAGATTGAATATACGAGTGTCATCTCCCTGAAGTTGCAGTGGACAGATTAAAGCTACAAGTCTAATCTCCCTAAAGTTACAGTGGAACAGATTGAAGATACTAGTCTCATCTCCTTGAAGTTGTAGTGGAGCAGATTAAAGCTGCAAGTTTAATTTTCCTGAAGTTACGGTGGAATAGATCGAAGCATTAATTCCTATACCCCTGAAGATGCAGTGGGATAGAATAAGACTACTTAACGAAGAGAAGCACCAAAGAAGTCAAGATTTGGCAAGACAAGGCAAAATTGGCCCTTTTAAAGTCTTTGCTCCATTCTCGTTACACGACAATGAGTAAATAGAGGCAACTGTAATAGGCCAATTTAGCCCGGGCCTAGATTATAAAATAAAACAAAAATTTAAACCAAAATAATTAAAGTCCAGAGTCCATTTACAACAAGTTACATGCCCAATATGCATTAAACCCCAAAAGCCCAATTTACAAACCCAAAAACTAAGAAACCCTAGGCAGCCCGATAGCCCAAAAACTACACTCAGTTTTAGTAAAAATTGAAACCTTAACACCTAGCCATGCCGCCGCTCCACGTGCCGCGTCAGCGCGCCCATCGCTCGAGGACTGCCTCCCTTGCACCAAAATGGCAAGGCACGACTCCGTTGACCTCGCCAAGGCCTACAAAAAAGAACAAAAAAGGAAACTAAGCAGCAGCAAGAACAACGAAACAATAGCGAAATAGAAAAAGAAAAATAATATTGTAAATCGGCTATAAAATCCACAACAATCCACGTAATTTACACACGAAGAAATATATACAAATAGCAGATATTTTGAAATTGATTCAAAAAAGGTGCTGTATTTTCACTTGTATTTTTTATTCGAAATAAACAAATAAAATAATAAAAACATAAAAAAGGAACCCTTTTTTACCTTTTTCACCCGTCGGTATCATCGTCAGTCTGCAAGGCCGTGGCTAAGGATGGCGGGAGTCGAGGGGATTTTCTTCATTCCTTTTGATTTTGGCTTTTTTTTGGTGATTTCAACTCCAAAAGGGAGTTCTGCATAAAAAAATACAAAAAAGGAGGGGTTTTTTGTGTTTTCTGGCCACCGTGGACGGCGTCGTCGTCGTCGGTGACTGGTGGCCTATCAGCGGGGGTTCGCTGGAGTTATGTCCAGTCTGGGGGAGACTTTGAGAGAGTGAGGGAGAGTTTTTTTTTGTTTTTTTATAGGAGAATAAAATGAAATTTTGAAGTTTTTTTTTTGCTTAAATAGACCCCTAAAACGATGTCGTTTTAGGGTTGGCTTCAATAGCCCCAAAACGGCGTCGTTTCACCCTTGACCCGCGCGCCGACCTGATCCACCCAAAGGATCCGCGCGTTTTTAACTAATGGTATATTTGCACGAATAGTCCTTCCGCTTTTGCGGTGCGCTTCAGTTTAGTCCTTTTTTTCTACTTTTTTTATTTTATAGATTTGGCCATCGAATTTTTCGCGCGTTTCAATTTAGTCCCTGGCTTGCTGATCTCCTTGAGAAGGGATGCGTGTCCAGAGGATTGGGTTATTTTCTCATTTGGTCATCGTTGGTTTTTGCTCCTTACATTTTAGTCTTTATTTATTCATTTTATCCTAATTTTTTACTTTTAATTTAGTTTTTATTCTGATTTAATCCTTGACTATTTAATTTCAACCTTTGATATATTTTATAGGTCATGTTTATTTATTTATTATCTTATATTCTTTATATGCATATTAAAAATTGTAATATTTATATTTTCTTTATTTAAATACTTGTTGTTGGTATTATTCTATTCTTAAGATTATTACATTTTTTTCATTCGCATATTATTATTATTATTATTATTATTATTATTATTATTATTATTATTATTATTATTGTCTTACTTTATTTTAAAATTCATATTGTTCATATTTGCACATATTGTTATATTGTCATTATTATCCTTTTTATTTCTTGTTATTTTATTATTCCTTTTATTATTTTTGGCATTTTTTAAATCGTGTCTTTTCAATCATGTATTTTTCATTTATTTTAAGTTATTTTATTATTTTAAATACACATTGTTTTAAATATTACATTTGTTATTATTCAAATTTTTTTTTAAATTAAGGCAAGGTTCCGTATTTGGGGATTTGAGAAGTCATACACTAACTTACGGGGTTTCGGTTTTCTCGTTGAACCTAGATGACCGAATATCCTTTTAAAATTAAGATACATGAGATTTAAGTAAAAAATATAAAAGGCAAGCTTATTCTTAAGGATTCGTGGTATCGTGTCCTAACTTACGGGATGTGACATTTTGTTATTTCGAGATAAGAAGATATTTTATACATATTTTGATTTATTCGAGTAATTTTAATTAAAAATAACATAATACAGAGAAAGATCGTATTTTAAATTCTTTTCGAGTTTTCAACTTTATTTTTATTTCACTTGTTTTTACTAAAGAGAATTATCACTAGTATCTGTTTATTTGACCCTGCTCATTGTTCTATACAAATTTTATATTTTTCTTATTTGGAATTTTATTTTTGTTGGTTTCGACACCAACTAAAGTTGCTCGGGATTGGTGTGAATAATTTTATTCCTTTTCCTGCCTCAATCTTCTCATGCAGGTGAACTCCAATACAATTCTGAGATTAAGAAAATTGCTCAAAAACTAAGGAAAATAAATTGCAATCGAACCAATCCTCTTCATCTACTAACCTAGACACAACACTTGATTTAGTTGATTCATCTAACACATCTGAACCAGAAGAAAAGATGGTTAATCTAGAGAGAACCATGGGAGACTTAGCCACCCCAAGTCTGAATCAACAACTTGTTTGCATCCAGTAACCTGCATTAGAGACATATTTTGAATTAAACAACTTGTTCGCATCCAGTACCCTACATTAGATACATATTTTGAATTAAACTTAGGCTAATTCATTTGTTTCCTACTTTTCGTGGTTTAAAAACGAAGATCCATATAAACATTTGAATGGATTACATGTGGTATGTTTTACTATAAGACCTTAAGGAGTATCAAAATAACAAATCAAGCTAAGAGTATTTCCTTTTTCATTTGTCGATAGAGCAAAGGTTGACTATTTTATTTACCTTTCGAATCTATAACCACATAGACATACATGGTAAGGTTAATTTTAGATAAATTTTTCTTCCTTCAAGTGTTACTTCTATTAGGAAGAAGATTTGCAACATAAAGCAAAATGACATAGAGATTCGTCATGATATTGGGAGAGGTTCAAGCAATTATATGTTAGTTGTTCACAACATGGAATTTTAGAGCAATTGCTTATCCAATATTTTTACAAAGACTCTTACTCATGGAAAGAAAGATGATGGATGCTGCTAAAAGTAGTTCCATAGTGAACAAAACTCCTCTATGAAGCTAGATAATTGATTTCGATCATGGCCTCCTATTCACAATAGTTCTGATTTAGACAGGACGTATCTAGGAGAGTTATCAAGGTAAATTTATCTTCTCTTGAAAATTGAATTTTTGAACTAACTTCTCTTCTTTAACAAATTGTTGTAGGACATACTTAATAGATGAAGGCTTGTGAGATTTGTGCTAGTTTTAGTCACACAAATGGATTTGTGTCGGCATTTACATTGACCGCATTAATTCAATTATTTTTTTTAAAAAAAATAGTATTTTACTTTTTTTGTATCGACGTTCTCATTGCCGGCACTAATATATATATATATATATATTTTGTCGGCGTGCTCTGGTTGCTATCAACGGTAGAACACCAGCCTTGAGAATATCAATCTTGTTCTTGAAGCGACAGACATTGACTTATTCAACATTGTGGCTTGATTCGAAAAAACTAAGAAAAAATGAGAAGAAGAGAAAGAGAAGAAGAGAGCAGGAATAATATAAACTTGAGAAATATAACAATTAATAATAACAGTAACACCATTAATTAATTGTAAAATAATTAGAGACTAATAGGGTGAAATGAAATGACAAATCAGAAACAAAAAGAGATAGTAAAATAATTATTCTAAAAAAAATAAATTAAATTAAATTGATAGATTTGACTTTCAATTTTATGATTTCAGTATACTTTACTTAAAATAAAATATATTTTTATTCTCTTAAAAAAAAAGTGTATATAGAATTAAATGTTTAAGGAATTGAAGAGTATGAAATGAATTTTTTATTATAATTAAATCTTACATTAAAAAAAGGGTTGTATATGGGGCTTTTCCATGCAATTAAACCGTTTATTTAATTAATCAAGAGAAACCATTAAATTCCATTCTGTCTTTCCAACTCTAAAACAGAAATTTCCTTTATTAGATTTGTGCCAACTCGAAAGAGTCAAGAGGGAGACATGTAACATCCTGAATTTGGGGTTGGTTGCGATTTATTTTATTTTCATGTGATTGCCTGAAGAAATGCCTAGGTTTGGTTTTGGAAGATATGTTAAGGGGCTGTGTTTTGGACTTCCGTGGTAGTTGGGAGGAGTACCTACCTTTGGCAGAATTCGCTTATAACAACAGTTATCAAGCGAGTATTCAGATGGCACCATATAAGGCGCTGTATGGTCGGAAATGCCGTACTCCTACCTGTTGGACAGAACTGGGTGAACGTCAGATGTTGGGTCCAGAGTTGGTGGCAGAGACGGAAGATAAGGTGAGGGTAATTCGGGCTCGTCTTAAAGAGGCGTCGGACAGGCAAAAATCCTACACTGATCTTAAGCGCCGGGATGTGGAGTCTACAGTGGGTGATCAGGTCTTCTTGAAGGTATCACCTTCGAAGAAGGTGCTGAGGTTTGGCCGGAAGGGCAAGCTAAGCCCTAGGTTCATCGGGCCGTATACAGTGTTGAAACGCGTGGGACCAGTAGCTTACCAGCTCGAGTTGCCGGCAGAATTAAGTCAGATTCATGACGTCTTCCATGTGTCAATGCTTAAGCGCTATCGGTCAGATCCATCACACATCGTACCGATTTCGGATATTGAGGTAAACACGGACTTGTCTTTTGAGGAGGAGCCGGTACAGATTTTAGATCGAGATGTCAAAGTTCTAAGAAGGAAGTCGGTACCGTTGGTGAAGGTGTTGTGGCGAAACCATAGTACGGAAGAGGCCACGTGGGAACCCGAGGACGTGATGTGGCAGCAATACCCCCAACTCTTCTGATCCAGGTAATTTCGAGGACGAAATTATTTTTAAGGGGGTAGAACTGTAACATCCTGAATTTGGGGTTGGTTGCGATTTATTTTATTTTCATGTGATTGCCTGAAGAAATGCCTAGGTTTGGTTGTTTGATATATTTTAGGGTCTAGTCATAACCCCCGGGGTGGGTCTGACTTGGTGTTAAAAATTTCTTTTTAGCACTTGAAAGGAGGGAGCTAGGTGAGATAGGGGTTAAGAAAAATAATTGAAGAAGATTGACACAAGGTAGCGGCTGGTAAAGTGGTTGGGACCCTACCTAGGGAGCTAGAAGGCGCGGCAAGGCCAGAGTTTGAGCTGCCAAGTTGCGCTTGGGGCTTTTATTTTTCGTTTTGAGTGGAGTGAAGGGCTGGAAAGGTCTTAAATATTAAATGGTGAGGAGCTGGGCATGAAAGTCGGCCTGGCAAAGTGGCTTGGGAGCGCCACTTAAGGGCCTTGGTGTAAGGGACTCGGGTTCGAGTCACGAGGGACGCTAGATGTTTTATTTTTGGGTTTTGGCGCCAAAAGGAAGGGGGCTAAGAAGGCTTTAAAAGAAATTTGGGAGCATTGATGGACATGAAAGTCCAGGTGGTAAAGTGGCATGGGGCGTGATAGGTGAGTGCGGCTCGAAGACTCGTGTTCGAGTCCTGACGAAAGCACAAGGTGAGTTTTTAATTTTGGTTTTTGGCGTTGATGCGAGGGAGTGCTTAAAGGAAAAGTGTGACAAGTTATGTCACAAAGGACGCCTTGGTCGAGTGGCTAAGGGCGCTACAGGAGATTTCGGCATGGGGTCTCGCGTTCGAGTCTTGATGGAGGCGCATGGGTGTATTTATTTTTGCCTTGGCGTTAATGCATGAAAGAGCCAAGGGATGAAAGCTTAAAAGAAAATTGTGATGCGTTTATGTCATGAAATGCGCAGTGGCCGAGTGGCTGGAGGTTTGGGGAGTTTTCTCCAGGTCTCGGGTTCTAGACCTGGAGGCAGCATCAGGGGGATTTTTATTTTTCTTCTTGCTGGCGTGGGGTAGTGCCTGCGCATGGGCACTTGAATAAATGAAGGCATATTGTTCTTTTTAAATTTTTGTGCTGGAAAGTATGGGAATTTCTTTTTTATTAATTGTTGGAGCATGGGTTAGAGAATGGGAACATTATTAAACAATATTTTATTGTTTTTGGTGATAGAAATTATCACAAAAAGAAATAGAAGCATGGCCAAAACTCTTTGTTTTGTCCTTCTTTTCTTGCCATTGTTCTTGGCCGAATGAAGCATGCCTTGGGGGAAACTTCATGGTCGGCTTTGAGTATAGGGGGAGGTGCCGAATTCATCAAATTGTTTTCCTTCTTTCCAATTTGTTCTTGGCCAATTTCTCTCTAGTGCATGTGCCAAAAATTCTTCAAATCCCTTTTCTTCTTTTGTTCCTACTTGGCCGAATTTATCACCCCCCCATTCTACTCAAATTTCACATTCCATTTGGTGTTAGCCGACTCTCTTAGGGGCTGTCGACTTTTCTCTTGTAGTTCTCTAAACGGCATAGTGGTAAGTTTTTATTCGTTAAGGTAATCGGGTTGTTTGTTCCCTTTTTGGGATGGCCGAATGTACATAGAATCACAAATGGTATTTCTTTGTTGTAGCTAACGGCAATGTGCATAAGGAGCCTATCGGGATTTGATTCCTTGAGGTAAGGTATATATATACTATTCGGCCAAGGGCCATTTTTGATACCTAAGTGTAACCGAATGAGCACTATGGCTTTAGGGACTAATCGGCAAAAGGAAACAGAGGCTTTCAGGATTTCAAAATTTGTCGGTAAGTGCTAATAAGGATTTCGGCCTAGGGCCATATTTTGTTTTGAGTACGATCGATCCTTTGGGATTTTTAGTTTAGCGAAATAAGACTTTTTAAATACTAACCTATAGTGGCCGAATGTAGGAGCAGTACGGGAATACGTTTCGGGACTTTTATGATATCGGATAGATTCGGGATTTCTCTTTAGATCTCCGATTAAATAGGTGTGTAAACTCTCACACACTTCATTAGTATAGACTGTTATTATGATATATGTATAACCTCTCATGCAGTAACTTTGCCTTGTGGGCATAAGCTTGGATTTCGGGTAAGTCCCCTATTACTTGATCTATGATGTATGTTGTGTACGCCATCATATGCTGTTAAATGCTATGCTATATATGAATGCATGATATATGGGATCATGATACTTGTTATGTGAGCATGATGATGGTGGGATCGATGAGAGGAGGGAGATGATCTCTATGGACTGTCACCAGTGGTTTGGTACCACACGATGGGTTGGCCCCATCATTTGATATTTGTGACTTCGGTCACCAGTGGTTTGGCACCACCAGTGGTTTTGACCACACCGTTGATATAATTTGTGACTAAGTCCCAGTGGTTTGGCACCACCAGTTGTTTGGTACCACATATTGATATTTGTGACTTCGGTCACCAGTGGTTTTGACCACATGTTGATATTGTGACCTACGGTCATCAGTGGTTTGGTACCACACGATGGGTTGGCCCCATCATTTGATATTTGTGACTTCGGTCACCAGTGGTTTGGCACCACCAGTGGTTGGGTACCACACGGGGTAGAAAAAGGAGTATGGATGGCTAGCTTGGGTTGCATAATTGCATGTCCTACTAATATCTTGTGTATGAGTTGTATTTTCGGGTTGGGGATTTATACACTGAGTCTTGGTGACTCACCCCTTCCCATATCATTTTGCAGGTGAGTAGATAGCGGAGATGGAGCCGGAGAGGACTCGAGGCGGCCATGCTTGTTCCTTGGACTTGAAATTTTATTTCGTAACGTTAAAGTTCCTATTTGCTAGATTTTGTTTTGGTTTGTAATATGGCCGCTAATTATTATTTGGGTGTTTAAGTAGTTGCTTTTACTTTATTTCTATTATATTGTTAATGAACTTACAAACTGTTAAATTGATCGGTTAAAAGTAACGTTTTCAAAATAAATACTCGTACGCGTTTTCAAAGATGTTACCATCGGGTAGCAAAATTTACCTAGTTAACGAAAACTCCGATGTTTTCTAAAAATGTAAATGGTCAAATGTTTTCAAAGGAAAATGGTTTCAACTCAATCGTGTTTATAAAATCAACCCATCTGAGTTTTAGCAAACACCGTTTTATAACTTCAACAATATTTTCAGATTTCCATTGTTAATCAAAAATCTTTCAAAACGTTTTTACTCCGTGACATACCAAATCCGGTCAAGGCTCGTGGGCCGGGTCCGGGGTGTTACATATTTGGTATCAGAGCCCGGTTCAAAACTCGGCTGTGGGGGCCCAAGGCCCAAAAATGTTTTCTTGATGGGCTTCTGTGAAATATTATGAAAATGGTTTTGTTTTGAACATCATGGCATCGAGTCTCCGGCACCAATCCGCTCGGTTAAGTATTTCTAACCTCTGTGTGAATTATTATCTGTAAAGGGGTAGAAATGGAACGTAGATAGTATGAAAGATATGTGAACCCTAGGACTAGTTTACCCCAACAATCGCATAAGATCTTTAATTGCCTAATTAAACAAACCTATGACTAAGTCGCCGAGTTAGGGTGTGGTAACCTTTGTGCGCATGTCTAGGATTAGATCCGGAAGAGCCTGGTTTTTAAGCAGTCCTAGCGACTCACCTCCTCTTTGCAGGAATCCTACCTGGTGCGTAGCTTCGGTTCACCCTAACCGTGAGGACTTGTTCATAGGCTAAACCCAATAACTAAAACCCGAAAGGGAACTAGCCGTATTTTTATAAAAACTCTAGTTTTAAAACTTTTAAAATTACCCATTTACTTGTGAGAACTCTTTTACAAAAAATTGGTCGGAAAAGTTTTGATTTATGGAAATTACAAAAATGCCCCTGGTTTCTAAAATTTCTAAGCTACCCTCAAATTCAACAAAATTTTTCTTATTTTTCAAACATACCCGAAACCCCTAATTTGCAAAATATCAAAAATGCCATAATTTTGGAAATTTACAAAACTGCCCCTAACTTGTAAAATTACCAAAATAACCCTGGTTTTCAAAATCTTTGCAACACTACCAATTTGGAGAACAAATTTCCAAAAAGAACCCTCAAAGTTCTGCAACTTTTGAAATACCTCGGGATTATTGAAACCTTACAAATTTACCCCGGTTTATTACCAAAATACCCCTGTAGGGCAAATGACGAAAATACCCCCGGGATAGGAATTTGGCAAAAAAGTGATGGAATAAGTGAATGTATATCTTTGAATTAGAATAGAAGACTTGAAACTTGTTTGATAGAAAGAACAACTTTTAAACTTCGTTCATAAAAAATTTCCTCGCTCACAATCAGCGAAATAATGATTAACTCATAAAACTTTTTAGACAGATCGCGCAATAAGAGATGAGTTCTAGAGGTCGTGGCCGTCGGGGACGCGGTAGAGGCCGGATGGCTGTGTCAGAACCCGTTAGGTCGGGCCAGGGATCTGATAATGAGATTCCACCACCACCACCCCCAACTTTTGGTGTTGGACAACAGGATCATACAGGGGGCGAGTCAGTATCGCAGGCTATGCTGCGAGTTCTAGAGATGATGGCTGGGGCAGGTAGAGGTACAGGAGCTCGGAAATCTGTTCCAGAGCGACTCCGAGCGAATGGGGCGGAGATATTTCGGGGTGTATCAGGTGTAGCACCCAGTACAGCCGTGTATTGGCTGGAATCAACTGAGAGGATCATGGATGACCTGGATTTTTCAGCTGAGGAAAAACTGAAGGGTATAATCTCTCTACTTCGAGATGAATCCTACCAGTGGTGGCTCACTGTAAGGGACGGAGCGACAGCGGAGGATCTCACATGGGAATTCTTTAGGGCAGCCTACCAAAGGAAATATATAGGAGCTAGCTACGTGGATGCGCAACGAAAGGCTTTCTTGAACCTGGTTCAGGGTAATAAGACAGTGGCAGAGTATGAGGCTGAATTTCTTCGATTGAGTAGGTATGCTCATGGTATTGTGGGTACTGAATATGAACGCTGTGTCAGATTCGAGGATGGGCTGCGGGATGAGCTGAGGATGATGATAGCTCCACAGCAGGAGCGGGAGTTCACTGTTCTAGTAGAGAAGGCTAAAGTTGCTGAAGGGGTAAGACAGTCCTTTAGACGGAATCAAGATAGGAGCTGGAACAAGAGGAGCTCCGGAACTTCGAGGTTTTCTGGGAATCAGCAGAAGAGGATAAGGTATGGTGGATCAGATCAAGCTGCTAGGCCTGCTGCTGCTGCTGCTAATACTCAATGGCCGCCACGGTGTGCTCGGTGTGGAAAGTCTCACACGGGGGAGTGTTGGAAAGATAATCGGGGATGTTTCGAATGTGGGTCCGTGACACATCGAGTTAGGGACTGTCCGAAAAAGGCAGCTAGGCTGAGGTCTGAGGGTCAGGAACGTCCGCTGAATATGAGGGATAACCAGCAGCCACCGAGAGGTCGTGGTGCAGGAAGGGGAGGTAATGGTGCTGGCAGAGGTCGTGGGACATCGAGTGGAGGTACCGGTAGTGCTGAGGCTAGGCAACCTGGTTTGGTCTATGCCGCGAGGCATCAAGAGGAGGGCGACGCACCGGACGTCATAACTGGTATGTTTTTGGTCTTTGGAGTACCCTATAACACCTTGATTAATGTTGGCTCGACTCACTCATACATTGCTAGTAGCGTTGTGGAAACTCTGAACTTAGACTTTGAGCTTACTTCTAAGAAGATGACTGTGTTAAGCCCTCTAGGTCACTCTGTAGAAGTAAGTAAACTCTATAGGGATGTACCCCTGGAACTCCAAGGGGTCGTGTTCTTAGCTGACTTGATGGAACTACCGTTTAGGGAGTTCGATCTGATTCTCGGGATGGATTGGCTAGTAAAGTATCAAGCTAGCCTGGATTTCCCAGCTAAGCGCATGGTGTTAAAGACCATGGAAGGAGATGAGGTAGTGATGATAGGTAAGAGGAGAGATTACCTATCTAATCTGGTTTCTGCATTGAAGGCGGAAAAGATGGTTAGGAAGGGTTGTGAGGCATATGTAGTGCATGTTTGCGCTTTGGAAGCTAAGGATACAGCTGTGATGGATGTGCGGACTGTAAGGGAGTATATTGATGTATTTCCAGAAGAACTCCCAGGTCTACCTCCTGATCGTGAGGTTGAGTTTGGTATAGATTTGTTACCCGGAACCGCGCCAGTATCTATAGCTCCGTATCGGATGGCACCAAAAGAATTAGTGGAGTTGAAGGCACAGATCCAGGAGTTGCTAGATAGAGGATTCATCCGACCGAGTGTATCACCTTGGGGAGCTCCAGTGCTTTTTGTCAAGAAGAAGGATGGAACAATGAGGATGTGCATAGATTATCGACAGCTGAACAAACTGACAATAAAGAACAGGTATCCTTTGCCCAGGATTGATGATTTGTTCGATCAACTCAAGGGTACATCGGTTTTCTCTAAGATAGACCTTAGGTCGGGGTATCATCAGCTTAAGGTGAAGGAAGCTGATATCCATAAGACGGCATTCCGTACTCGGTATGGGCACTACAAGTTTCTGGTAATGCCTTTTGGTTTGATGAATGCACCAGCCGCGTTCATGGACCTGATGAATCAGGTTTTCCAACCCTATCTGGATCGGTTCGTCGTAGTGTTTATAGACGACATTTTGGTGTACTCGAAGTCTGAGGAGGAGCATGACGCACACCTTCATGTGGTTCTGCAAGTTCTAAGGGAGAAACAGTTGTACGCCAAATTCAGCAAGTGCGAGTTCTGGCTTAAGGAGGTAACTTTCCTAGGACATGTTGTTTCAGTTGAGGGAATCAGGGTGGATCCCAGTAAGATTGAGGCAGTGTTGGAGTGGAAACCACCAAAGTCGGTTACGGGAATCCGAAGTTTTCTGGGGTTGGCAGAATATTACAGAAGATTCGTGGAAAATTTCTCCTTAATCGCAGCACCGTTGACCAAGTTGTTGAGAAAAGGAGTTCCGTTTGTATGGTCTGAGAAGCAGCAAGAAAGTTTCGACAAACTAAAGAAGTTTTTTACAGAGGCACCAGTCTTGATTCAGCCTGAGTCAGGAAAGGAATTCACTGTGTATTGTGATGCATCGCATACCGGGTTAGGGTGTGTGTTGATGCAAGAAGGAAAGGTGATCGCTTATGCATCACGGTAGTTGAGGCCTCACGAAGGTAACTATCCGACACATGATTTGGAATTAGCTACTGTGGTTTTTGCCTTGAAGATTTGGAGGCACTATTTGTATGGGGAGAAGTCTGTGGTGTACTCGAATCACAAGAGCCTGAAGTACCTCTTGACCCAAAAAGATTTAAATCTGAGGCAGCGGAGGTGGATTGAGTTACTGAAGGACTACGACTGCTCTATCGAATACCACCCGGGCAAGGCTAATGTAGTCGCCGATGCTTTGAGCCGTAAAGTGGTGGCAGAATTGCGAGCAATGTTTACTCACCTAAGTCTCTATGAGGATGGTAGTCTTCTGGCGAAATTGCGGATAAAATCATCTTGGATCGATGAGGTTAAAGAGAGGCAGTTGACCGACGAAGTTTTGAGTACTCGGAGGTTGTAAGTACAGAATGGTGAAGACGAAGGTTTCAGCTTGGGTAGTGAAGGAGTGTTGTATTTTCAGGGGAGAGTATGTATGCCTAAGGATGATGATTTGAGGCAGCGAATCCTTAAAGAAGCACATAGCAGCCCGTACGCTATGCATCTTGGAGGCAGCAAGATGTACAGGGATTTAAGGGAGCAGTTTTGGTGGCCGGGTCTTAAGCGAGAAGTAACCGAGTTAGTGGGCAAGTGTCTGACATGCCAGCAAGTTAAGGCTGAGCATCGGTTGCCATCAGGGCTGTTACAGCCGGTAAAGATCCCACAGTGGAAGTGGGAGGGGATTACGATAGATTTTGTAAGTGGGCTTCCCCTTACGCCCAGTAAGAAAGACTCTATATGGGTGATAGCAGATTGGGTAACTAAATCGGTCCATTTCATACTGGTATATAGCTGAGATAGTGCGGTTGCATGGAGTACCTGTGTCCATTATCTCTGATAGAGATTCCCGGTTTACGTCGAGATTCTGGAAGGCCTTACATCAGGCGTTGGGTACAAAGTTAAATTTCAGCACGGCTTTTCATCCGCAGTCTGATGGACAATCTGAGAGAGTAATCCAGGTTTTGGAAGATATGTTAAGGGGCTGTGTTTTGGACTTCCGTGGTAGTTGGGAGGAGTACCTACCTTTGGCAGAATTCGCTTATAACAACAGTTATCAAGCGAGTATTCAGATGGCACCATATGAGGTGCTGTATGGTCGGAAATGCCGTACTCCTACCTGTTGGACAGAACTGGGTAAACGTCAGATGTTGGGTCCAGAGTTGGTGGCAGAGACAGAAGATAAGGTGAGGGTAATTCGGGCTCGTCTTAAAGAGGCGTCGGACAGGCAGAAATCCTACGCTGATCTTAAGCGCCGGGATGTGGAGTATGCAGTGGGTGATCAGGTCTTCTTGAAGGTATCACCTTCGAAAAAGGTGCTGAGGTTTGGCCGGAAGGGTAAGCTAAGCCCTAGGTTCATCGGGCCGTATACAGTGTTGAAACGCGTGGGACCAGTAGCTTACCAGCTCGAGTTGCCGGCAGAATTAAGTCAAATTCATGACGTCTTCCATGTGTCAATGCTTAGGCACTATCGGTCAGATCCATCACACATCGTACTGATTTCGGATATTGAGGTAAACGCGGACTTGTCTTTTGAGGAGGAGCCGGTACAGATTTTGGATCTAGATGTCAAAGTTCTAAGAAGGAAGTCGGTACCGTTGGTGAAGGTGTTATGGCGAAACCATAGTACGGAAGAGGCCACGTGGGAACCCGAGGACGTGATGCGGCAGCAATACCCCCAACTCTTCTGATCCAGGTAATTTCGAGGACGAAATTATTTTTAAGGGGGGTAGAACTGTAACATCCTGAATTTGGGGTTGGTTGCGATTTATTTTATTTTCATGTGATTGCCTGAAGAAATGCCTAGGTTTGGTTGTTTGATATATTTTAGGGTCTAGTCATAACCCCCGGGGTGGGTCTGACTTGGTGTTAAAAATTTCTTTTTAGCACTTGAAAGGAGGGAGCTAGGTGAGATAGGGGTTAAGAAAAATAATTGAAGAAGATTGACACAAGGTAGCGGCTGGTAAAGTGGTTGGGACCCTACCTAGGGAGCTAGAAGGCGCAGCAAGGCCAGAGTTCGAACTGCCAAGTTGCGCTTGGGGCTTTTGTTTTTCGTTTTGAGTGGAGTGAAGGGCTGGAAAGGTCTTAAATATTAAATGGTGAGGAGCTGGGCATGAAAGTTGGCCTGGCAAAGTGGCTTGGGAGCGCCACTTAAGGGCCTTGGTGTAAGGGACTCGGGTTCGAGTCACGAGGGACGCTAGATGTTTTTATTTTTGGGTTTTGGCGCCAAAAGGAAGGGGGCTAAGAAGGCTTTAAAAGAAATTTGGGAGCATTGATGGACATGAAAGTCCAGGTGGTAAAGTGGCATGGGGCGTGATAGGTGAGTGCGGCTCGAAGACTCGTGTTCGAGTCCTGACGAAAGCGCAAGGTGAGTTTTTAATTTTGGTTTTTGGCGTTGACGCGAGGGAGTGCTTAAAGGAAAAGTCTGACAAGTTATGTCACAAAGGACGCCTTGGCCGAGTGGCTAAGGGCGCTACAGGAGATTTCGGCATGGGGTCTCGCGTTCGAGTCCTGATGGAGGCGCATGGGTGTATTTATTTTTGCCTTGGCGTTAATGCATGAAGGAGCCATGGGATGAAAGCTTAAAAGAAAATTGTGATGCGTTTATGTCATGAAATACGCAGTGGCCGAGTGGCTGGAGGTTTGGGGAGTTTTCTCCAGGTCTCGGGTTCGAGACCTGGAGGCAGCATCAGGGGGATTTTTATTTTTCTTCTTGCTGGCGTGGGGTAGTGCCTGCGCATGGGCACTTGAATAGATGAAGGCATATTGTTCTTTTTAAGTTTTTGTGCTGGAAAGTATGGGAATTTCTTTTTTATTAATTGTTGGAGCATGGGTTAGAGAATGGGAACATTATTAAACAATGTTTTATTGTTTTTGGTGATAGAAATTATCACAAAAAGAAATAGAAGCATGGCCAAAACTCTTTGTTTTGTCCTTCTTTTCTTGCCATTGTTCTTGGCCGAATGAAGCATGCCTTGGGGGAAACTTCATGGTCGGCTTTGAGTATAGGGGGAGGTGCCGAATTCATCAAATTGTTTTCCTTCTTTCCAATTTGTTCTTGGCCAATTTCTCTCTAGTGCATGTGCCAAAAATTCTTCAAATCCTTTTTCTTCTTTTGTTCCTACTTGGCCGAATTTATCACCCCCCCATTCTACTCAAATTTCACCTTCCATTTGGTGTTAGCCGACTCTCTTAGGGGCTGTCGACTTTTTTCTTGTAGTTCTCTAAACGGCATAGTGGTAAGTTTTTATTCGTTAAGGCAATCGGGTTGTTTGTTCCCTTTTTGGGATGGCCGAATGTACATAGAATCACAAATGGTATTTCTTTGTTGTAGCTAACGGCAAGGTGCATAAGGAGCCTATCGGGATTTGATTCCTTGAGGTAAGGTATATATATACTATTCGGCCAAGGGCCATTTTTGATACCTAAGTGTAACCGAATGAGCACTATGGCTTTAGGGACTAATCGGCAAAAGGAAACAGAGGCTTTCAGGATTTCAAAATTCGTCGGTAAGTGCTAATAAGGATTTCGGCCTAGGGCCATATTTTGTTTTGAGTACGATCGATCCTTTGGGATTTTTAGTTTAGCAAAATAAGACTTTTTGAATACTAACCTATAGTGGCAGAATGTAGGAGCAGTACGGGAATACGTTTCGGGACTTTTATGATATCAGATAGATTCAGGATTTCTCTTTAGATCTCCGATTAAATAGGTGTGTAAACTCTCACACACTTCATTAGTATAGACTGTTATTATGGTATATGTATAACCTCTCATGTAGTAACTTTGCCTTGTGGGCATAAGCTTGGATATCGGGTAAGTCCCCTATTACTTGATCTATGATGTATGTTGTGTACGCCATCATATGTTGTTAAATGCTATGCTATATATGAATGCATGATATATGGGATCATGATACTTGTTATGTGAGCATGATGATGTGGGATCGATGAGAGGAGGGAGATGATCTCTATGGACTGTCACCAGTGGTTTGGTACCACACGATGGGTTGGCCCCATCATTTGATATTTGTGACTTCGGTCACCAGTGGTTTGGCACCACCAGTGGTTTTGACCACAGCGTTGATATAATTTGTGACTAAGTCCCAGTGGTTTGGCACCACCAGTGGTTTGGTACCACATATTGATATTTGTGACTTCGGTCACCAGTGGTTTGGCACCACCAGTGGTTTTGACCACATGTTGATATTGTGACCTATGGTCATCAGTGGTTTGGTACCACACGATGGGTTGGCCCCATCATTTGATATTTGTGACTTCGGTTACCAGTGGTTTGGCACCACCAGTGGTTGGGTACCACACGGGGTAGAAAAAGGAGTATGGATGGCTAGCTTGGGTTGCATAATTGCATGTCCTACTAATATCTTGTGTATGAGTTGTATTTTCGGGTTGGGGATTTATACACTGAGTCTTGGTGACTCACCCCTTCCCATATCATTTTGCAGGTGAGTAGATCGCGGAGATGGAGCCGGAGAGGACTCGAGGCGGCCATGCTTGTTCCTTGGACTTGAAATTTTATTTCGTACCGTTAAAGTTCCTATTTGCTAGATTTTGATTTGGTTTGTAATATGGCCGCTAATTATTATTTGGGTGTTTAAGTAGTTGCTTTTACTTTATTTCTATTATATTGTTAATGAACTTACAAACTGTTAAATCGATCGGTTAAAGGTAACGTTTTCAAAATAAATACTCGTACGCGTTTTCAAGGATGTTACCATCGGGTAGCAAAATTTACCTAGTTAACGAAAACTCCGATGTTTTCTAAAAATGTAAATGGTCAAATGTTTTCAAAGGAAAATGGTTTCAACTCAATCATGTTTATAAAATCAACCCATCTGAGTTTTAGCAAACACAGTTTTATAACTTCAACAATATTTTCAGGTTTCCATTGTTAATCAAAAATCTTTCAAAACGTTTTTACTCCGTGACATACCAAATCCGGTCAAAGCTCGTGGGCCGGATCCGGGGTGTTACAAGACATGAAGACCCATATACGTCTTTTCTCTTTAATGGTTTCTTTTGATTAATTAAATTCCATTAATGCAATTGAAACCATTGTAGGTGATTCATTGACTTTTTTTTTTTTGTTGATTGCTCACTTTTCTTTTATCAATACTAAAGCTAGAAACGCTGGTTCTTTTATTTGAGATTTTTTATCAATAAAAATTCCATTAATGCAATTAAAACCATTGCAGGTGTTTCATTGACTTCTTTTATTGATTGTTCACTTTTCTTTTATCAATACTAAAGCTAGAAATGGTGGGTTTTTATTTCAGATTTTTTATCAATAAAAATTTCATTCCAGACATTTCAATTCCTTAAATTTTCCATTCCAAACAATCCCTTTCAAAAATCACATCGCTGCTAGTAACGAAAATGTCGATACCAAAAAAAGTAAAAAAAAAAATAATTTGAACCGGTACCAATAACGTGAACGCTGGTTGAGGGTATTCAATTAGTTAACCGACCCGAATTACCATTAACCAAATTAACCGACCCTTTTAAACCCTTAACCGTTAACCGAACTGATTTTTTTTTTAAATTAACTGAACTGAACTATTACTGTTAATTCGGTCGGTTAACCTAAATTTATATTTTTTTATTTTTGGTTAAAACAAGTATAAAACATATAAAAAATTAGCCGACTTAGCCGACCGATTAATTTATATTTCTAAAAAATTAACTGAACCGATTGAATACTTATATATTATAATATTTTTTATTAAATTCGGTTAATTCGGTTAAACGTCTGATTTCGAACCGAATTAACCGTTAACCGAACTTTCAAAAAATTATTAACCAACTCCCGACCGAATTAATTCGGTTAACTGACCGATTAACCGAATTCGGTCGGTTAACCTAATTAGTTTGATTTTACCCTAAATTTGCACACTCCTAACGCTGGTACTTATTAAATTATTATTATTTATTTTTTAAAATAAATCTTGAAATATTAGTACTTTTAAGTGTATTTGAAAAAAATATATACCGGCACTGGCGAACACAGTGCTGGCACAAAAAAATCATTTTTTATAGATTGGGCAATCATTAGGGGATGATAAAGGGTGGTGCTGGCGGTGAGATGGCTGACACCAACATACACTGTAGAAAACATGTCATTTTTGTACAAGATTTTATACCTGGTCATTTTCATAAATAATCAATTTATTCGAGTCTACTTTGAAAAAAATGTCGAAATAAATATTCAAATTTAAATATTTGAATGCATTATTCTTTTTTTACTTTTTAAATATTCTATTTTAAGAATTGGACATATTAATTCAAATGTTTAGTAAATCATGTAGCGACCTATTTTTATTAGTGTTGAAAAAATTGATTTCGAAGTCGAATTGAGTAAATCCAATCAATCTAAAAAATTTTAGTTGGGCAACTACGAGTCGAATAGCATTACTGAATTAAAGTGAACTAAACTAGAGAGATTTGGTCAAAACATTGTGTAATTTCTTAATGTGCAATTAAGCTACGGCCTTAATAAGCAAATTGACCAAAAAAATAAATTAAACTAGGATGATTTTATATATGTCATGTAAATAAATTATTATTTTTATTTCTATATCTATTTAGATTCGATTTGGTATATTTCAGCACTCTTTAAAAGAAGGGCTAAATTAGAATAAAAGAGTAAAGAGGACGGCTTGATTGAAAGGTTGAAGATTCAAAGATGAGTGGATAAAGATTGAAGGGTTGAAGATTTCTTTTAAAAGTGACTGGATAAAGATTGGAGGAATTTTTATACTGTTAAAATTCTATAAATAGTTTGAATTTAATCTCTAGTTTAAATTTGATTTTAAAATTTTTGATTTATTTAATGATAATATTTAGAAAAAAAAATCTAGCTAAATTTTAGCACTAGAAGTGTGTATATACCTAGTGGCTACAGTCAATTAAACACACACTTGGCTTTTGGAATCAATCAAATTCCTTAATTTCTTTCCCTTCCTGTGTCACTTTTCTATTATGCTGTTTTATTCTTTTTTTTTTCTTTACTTTCAACTTTTTAGTTTAATTACCTTTCAAGGCCCTTTCCCTTCCCACTTTCCACAATTCCATTTGAACCATTTATTTTTAAGCATGATTCTTTCCATGATTAACTAAACCCTTTTTAGCCTTAGTTCGATTATTGCTTGGACAAAGTAATCGTGAGATATGAACCCACACTAAATACTTTGCAATTCGTTATTCGCTATCTCTCTGGTATATGAGATAGTAAAAATTCGTCCATGAAAGTTGATTCGATTTCAATTCGAAAAGCGCACATTGGGTTGGAATCGTTTGATGTACAGTTGGGAAGTTGAGTTGGCGATGCTGTATTCAAAATCCCGCGAACAAATAGGCGTGTTATATTAGAAAAAGCTAGTTGGAGTCCGTCAAGGGAGATAGTGATCGGATTTAAACAACCCACACAGTTGAGGCTGTTAATTCGAGTTGGGCTTTTCAAATTGCAAGGTTGTTGAAGTCTTAAATTACGGGTACGTGCCACGTGGTTGGAAATTCAATAAGGGTCGATTTACAGGTGATACTGGGATTGACTATGAGAGGAAGAGATGGTTGTTTGATGGATCCTCGATTGCTATAACCAGCTTATCGCTTGGAAGGGAAAACCTATTTCAAGGATCAATTCAAGATTGGAGTACATCAAGGCTAAGGCTAAGCTTAAAAATATTTTATTTACCCATTTATTTTTTTGCCATTTCGAAATTTTATTTTATTTTATTACACTTCAGATTTCCTTATTTTATTATCTTAATAAATTTAAACGCCCCATTTTTATTTTTTTAACATTGCTACGCACAGGTCGTGGGCACAACTGTGACCACGACAACGATTCTGGTCACTGAAAAAGGCAAAATTAGATAGCCAATCCCTGTGGATTTGACCTTACTGCTTTATACTGCTATTATTGTTATTTTGTCATAGGAACTTATATTTGGCGGTTTTCACGCCCATCAAATTTTGGCGCCGTTGCCGAGGACTGGTGAAAGTTCCTAATTTTTGTTTATTTTCTTTATGAGCAAATTAGAGTCGGAGACTCTAGCATTTGAACCGGAGATAGAAAAGTTGGCTGGAACACTTCGAGGAGAAGCTATTCGACGAGGTAAACACCACAACCCGACTTTGAAGAAGGATCTTACACCGGAGATATTTACTCATCTGAAGATTAAGACGAAATGGCAGATCAAACTATACGCCAACTTGTAGCTACACCAAATGAACAACAACCGCTATGCATAACTTATTCGGCGGGTGAAACACCGTTTGAGTTAAAGTCAAGATTAATACAATTATTGCCTACTTGCCGTGGTTTGAAAAATGAGAACCCCATACTCATCTGAAAGAGTTCCACATGGTTTGTCTAAACATAAAACCAAAAGGAGTAACTGAGGATCAAATAAAACTACAAGCATTTCCTTTTTCATTAGCCGACTTTGCTAGAGAATGACTGTTCTTGTAACACCCCTTACCCGTATTTGACGCCGGAATAGGGTACGAGGCGTTACCGGACATAAACTCAAGCACTCATACAAAACTGAGACTTAAATTTCCATCCAAATTAAAACTTTTCATTCATGTGCACATCATCCCTTACATGGGCCCACGAGGTCTTAAAACATACATTGAGGGCAGTTCGGGACTAAACCGAGACCTTAGGAAGATTTTAGAAAACTTAGGAAATATTTGAGGTTTTAGGGGCACACGTCTATGTGGGTCAATGGACACTCCCGTGGGCTTAGGCCGTGTCGATTTTAGGTTGCATTCTGTTTATGACGTCAGCAACAAATGGTAGCCACACGACCAAGTCACACGCTTGTGTGCTAGGCCATGTGGTCGATTTTATTTTCATGATTTTTTCATAATTCAGGTGTAGACTTCACATAGCCAGGGCACACACTCATGTCCCAAGGCCGTGTCTTTCATACGGCCAAGACACACGGCCGTGTCTCAGCCCATGTGGCCAATTTTGGACATTTTGTTTTGCTATATTAAGGTGCAGGGGACACATGGCCAGATCACATGCCCATGGGGGCAGACCGTCTGCCACACACGGCCTAGACACATGCCCGTGTGTCTACCCGTGTGGACAATTACAAGGCTATTTTCCAAGCCATTTGCCACCCTCACTTGCACACATTCACACAACATCACATGTCATTCTCATATCATCATTTGTCATACTTAATCATCACATTTAGCTCATGATAACCATACTAGCTTCACATTTACAAGAGGGCATTATCACATGCATAAACATATAATCAACATAAGCCATCATTCATTGCTACATTCAAATTGAACTATAAACCATTTTAGGCCAACACATTTGGCTACATTGACAATGACTTAATTAATCAAAAGACAAAGTCCCTATACATGCCATATCTCAAGAAGGCTTGGATACATATACCCAAAGTGACAGCTTGATAGTGTGATAGCATCTCCGACGATCTCTAACCCAAGCTAGCTAAATTAACCTATAAGAATAGGAAATGGAGGGGAGTAAGGAATAAAGCTTAGTAAGTTCATATGCAAATAATAAACAACTATTGACATTCATTTATTTTACCCAACCATAAAGATATTACAATACAATTTGCATTTAATCTCATGATTCCCACTTAATCATTCATAATGCTTACTCTTTTATCTTATAAATACCATTTACGTGCCTTGGCATTAGCCTAACCACCATAGTCTCTCCATTATAACTTATCACATTATTTAACAAGTTATTTCCCATCCTCTTAATCACATGCACATCATTTTTGAGTAATCATAATTTCAACATATGGTTTAGCCACCTTTCATTTGTCAAAGCTCGTATCATACTATATTCTCATAGTGATTTTATTCGACAATTATGCCTGTTTTTCCTTTCTCTCATATCCAATGATACACAAATTTAAATAAATAAACCGTACTATATCACAATTCAATTTGGTTCATAAACCTATCACATGATCATTGTCAAATCTTATCATGCATCCATTCATCATGAATGTAGATCACTAATCACAAGGTTATCAATATTTCACAAGTATAACTTATTCGTGTTGTAACACCCTGGTTTTAGGGGTTAGGCATTTGGTGCTTAGCTCGGGTGTTGGCACACTCTAGTGTGTGGTTGGGTAAGTTTTAGGAGTCCTGAGAACCCTAGGTGGTGGTAGGTTGCCTTAGAAAATTTTTAGTTTTAGGGGCTAAAAAGGGGAGCTGGGCGAGGGGTGTCTTAAGAGAATTATTTGGGAGTTTATGTCACAAGAAAGGAGCTGGTGGAGTGGCAGGATAGGCGCCACTAAGGCCTTGTGTGTGTGACGCCATTTGCAGGGGGGAAGGGGGGAAGGTTCGATTCGCAAGAGCAGCAGATGGGCATTGTTTTTGTGTCATCTTGGTGGGGTGGATGGACGGTTTGAAAGGCTTAAAAGGTGGAGAAGACTTGGTCAATTTTTTTGAATTTGGCTAGGTAAAAGTTTGACTCATTCAAACTTTTTGAATGGGTGGAAGGGAGGTATTTTAGGAGAATTTTGAGGATTATTTTTGGGGGGTTGGAGCTTGGCCTTTTAGTATAAATGGGGGGGGAGGTGCTCATTATTCATTCACCATCTGCCTTCTCTCCCTTGCCGAATTTTGTTCCCCATTTCCTTGGTTGCCGAAACCTTTTCTCCAAAGCTTGTTGTTCTTCTTCTCTCACATTTTTTTTCCAAGTGGCCGAACCCTTCACTCTCCCTATTTCCCTTCCTTTTCACTTCAAAACCGAAAGTACACCCCACACCTTTCTTTCTCCTCTCTTTGGCTGAAACCAATGTTCCCTACCCCTTGATTTAATTAATAGCCGAATCTACATCCATCACCCCTTTGTCGAATTTCTTTCTCTCAACTTGATAGCACTTGGGCCGAATGTTAACTTAGATCTTTTCGGGTTCCGTGACTGAGATACTCTGGGGTTTTAGTGGTTGGCCAAGCCTCCGTTTGTAGCAGTCAGTTTGATCAAGTGGAGGTAAGGTTATTTATTAAGGTTAAATGCTTAAGTGGTGTTTTGGGGGTTAACCTGTTTACCTGATTAAGTTTTTTATGGAGGCCACAACCAGTCAGAGTAGGCAAGGGAAGGTCTCTATTCCGAAGTTCAAGAAAAGAGCGGTTTCAGCAGTTCGGGATTGGCCACCGGGGTGTGGGCCAGCGGCAGGAGATAGCTATAGGCAGATAGCGGTAGTCTCGCTAGTCGATAGCGTCGGGATCGAGGGTTTAGAGCTCCAGGTTATAAGGTGTGTAGTTAAACCATTGTTTCCGGGATTTGAATATATCTGCTTATGTTGTATGATGCTAATAAGTACAATTAAATGTGAAAATGGTACCCTTAAGGGGTATAGCGATGATCAGGTTAGTATCGGACCTATTGCAATGTGATTATTTGTTTATGAGTATGTTTATGGATATTAATAAGCATGTGCATGCATTATCACGATTATATTTTATGTGGCATGAGCATGGGTGGGTTATGAAAAGAAGGTACGGGTGTACTTCGAGTACGTGGTTGATGTCAGCTTTGTGCTACATCGTGGATTGGCGCTGACTGAGGTCGCGTTGTGGATCTTTGCGATTTAGTTCGCGTGGTTACCTTGATTGATATCGGCTTATGCCATATCGTGGCTTGATGGATTGCTGTGTGCTCCATCGTGGTTTGATGTTAGCTATATGCTACATCGTGGATGGCATTGGTTGCCTTTTTGGAGGGAAAAGGAGAGGGTGACTCGATAGTCCCCTGGTGTGTGGTAGGCTGGATAAGGGGGTGTGTAGCGGATGGACCCTAGGTTTGGGTGGGTTTCATGATTGCATTATTCCGTTTATGAAATAATATGAAAATGGGCCAAGCCCAATGAATAGGTATGTTTTGGGGACATACGTGGACATGGGCCAAACCCAGTGATCAGTGGACTAATGTGAAAAGGGCCTAGTCCAGTATTTGTTATAAATTGAAGGTGGGCCAAGCCCAGATTGTGGTAATGTCTAAATAATTATACTTGCATGTTGCATTTGATAATTGGGATGTTATGTGGGTAGCATGTGGGTGGATTTCGATGGTTTAGTTACACACTGAGTCTGTATGACTCACCCAACTTTTTAAGCATCGCAGGTGACATGTCGGTCGGACCGGGTTGGAGTGGACACATGGTGGCCCATGCAGAAGAAGAGATTGAATGTTTTAGGCTTACTTTAAGTATTTGGGTTTAAATAGAATATGTAATAAAGGCCTTTTGACTCTTATTTATTTTTGTTATTATTTTATTAGTATTTATTATGGTTTGAAGAATTTGAAACACTATGTGAAGATGATTATATTTTTCCAACCTACTTATTCAATTTGGCTTGTATATATTAATCTTTTAGTATGAGTATATTTTAATAACAAAGTTTTACTCATAAGTTTAAATAAACATGGATTTTTCAAAAGTTAGCAAGTTTTACTAAATTTTTCTAAGTTAAATAGATTTTCCACCGACTTTTCCGCACTAACATAACCAGATTCGGTCGTAGTGAGTGGACCGGGTTTGGGGATGTTACAGTTTGGTATCAGAGCCCGGTTCAAAACTCGGCTTTGAGGGTTTTGGGCCCAAAAACATTTTCAAAAATGGGTTTTTCAAAAATATGGGCTTTTAAGAAACTTTTTCAGGTTTTTTTTGGCATGGCACCTGTACCTCCGACCCGAAGTCCACCAGGTAAGTACTTCGAACTTTGGAAGTGATTTGTTATTATGAACTTTTATGGGCTTAGTTGGGCTCGTAGTTTAGAATATTAAGGCTATTGGACCCTAGGATTAGTCTACTCAAACACTTGCATAAAACTTAAAGCTCTTAAACAAACCTGTGAAGTAAGTCGCCGAGTTAAGGTGTGGTAACCACTGTACGCATGTCTAGGAGTGGCATTCAGTAAGAGCTTGGTATTTAAGCAATCCTAGCGACTCACCTCCTTTTTACTCGAATCCTACCTGGTGCGTAGCTACGGTTCACCTTAACCAAGAGGACTTGTTCATAGGCTAAACCGGTTATTAAAACCCGAAAGGGAATTAGCCTTGCTGTTTTCTAAATTCCCTATTTTTAAATTTTCAAATTTACCCCTCTGGTTTGTGAAACCTTAAATCTGATTTTGAAGGACGTTTTTCTTTCGATTTACAAAATTACCAAAATGCCCTTAGTGGCAAAATTACCAAAACGCCCCTGTATTGCAAAATTACTGTACTACCCTCAAATTTTGATAAAATGCTCTTTACCTTGCAAAATACTAAAATCCGAGTTTTCAAAATATTAGGATACTCTGACTTGTGGAAATTTACGAAAATACCCCTGGTTGACAAAATTACCGAAATGCCCTTGGTTTCTAAATTTTCAAATTTCTCTCAACTTCTACTGAAATATTCCTACTTTACTAAATACCAGAAAATTCTATTTTGTAAAATGTGGTGATATCTCGATTTTGAGAATTTACGAAAATGCCCATGATTTCCAAAATTACGAAAATGACCCTACTTTCTGAAATTTTTGCAACACACTTTGTTTGAGAAACAAAATTTTCAAGATGACTCTTGAGCTTTGCAAATTTTGAAAAATCTCTAAGTTGGAAAAACTATTTTCAAAATTGACCCTGAGTTATTACCGAAATATCTCTTTAGGAAAAATGACGAAATTACCCCTGGGTAGGAAAAGGAAACTTGATTGCTCGAAAGAACTACTCTCGGAACCTTCATTGCATAAAATTGCTCGTGAATAAAACAGTGAAACAATAATTTCTAATTCATAAAACTTTCTAAACAGATTAAATCGAAGCGCTAGAGATGAGTTCTAGGGGACGCGGTAGAGGTAGAATGACAGCTTCGGAACCAGTAGGGTCTGGCTATGGGTCAGAAAGCGAAGTGCCGCCAGCAGTGGATGTAGAGGAACAAGATCCGATAAGTGAAGAGGACACAGTGTCGCAGGCTATGTTACGCGTGCTTCAGCAAGTGGCAAGAGCTAGTAGGGGAAATGGAGCTCGGAAGTCAGTGTCCGAGAGACTTACGTCGAACGGGGCTGAAGTTTTTAGAGGAGTGTCGAGAACGGCTCCGAACGTAGCGGAGTATTGGCTAGAAGGAGTCGGGAGAATTATGGACGACTTGGATTGTGCCCCAGAGGAAAAGTTGAAAGGTGCTGTTTCGCTACTACGGGATGAGGCTTATCGATGGTGGCTCACTGTCAAACAAGGTGTACCAGCAGATCGATTGGATTGGGATTACTTTAAGGAAAAGTTTGAAGGAAAATACGTTGGAGCAAGCTACTTAGATGCGCAAAGGAAGGCGTTTCTAAATCTGGTGCAAGGAAATAAGTCGATAGCGGAATACGAAGCAGAATTTGTACGGCTAAGTCAGTATGCTAAGGGAATTGTGGCCACTGACTATGAGAGGTGTGTCCGGTTTGAAGACGGATTGCGAGATGAACTTCGAGTGCTGATCGCTCCGCAGAGGGAAAGAGACTTCGCGGTGCTAGTGGAGAAAGCTCGTATAGTCGAAGAAGTTAAGAGGACGGTAAGGGAAAACCGAGGAAAGAGTAGGAACAAGAATAAGAGAAGTGTTGGATGGTCAGCATCGTTTGGAGATGCTCAGAAAAGACCAAGAGTTGGGAATACGGTACATACACCCGTGCCAGTTGCTGAGAATCGGAATTGTCTCTGTGCTCGATGTGGAAGACCTCACACAGGAAAGTGTTGGGGGAATAGTAAAACATGCTTTCGGTGCGGATCTAAGGCACATCTGGTTAAGAACTGTCCTCGATCAACGAGGGGTCATGGTTCAAGCCATGGAGGGAATGGTTCCAGTCAGAATCAACCAAGGAGGTGATATCGGGTAAGCTCCTCTGCTTTGGTGCATGCTTTAAATGCTTTGCTTGCTTGTGGGAATAGCTCTTTTCTGAGTTGCTTTGAATTTTGAGTGCGAACTTAGAGACTATGATTGGGAAGTATGTTAGCTCTTTAAGATCAGAGTGCGCAGCCATAGCGTAGCGGGAGGAATTAGACTGTTAGTTTAGACAAGTAATTTCGAGGACGAAATTATTTTAAGGAGGGTAGAATTGTAACACCCTGGTTTTAGGGGTTAGGCATTTGGTGCTTAGCTCGGGTGTTGGCACACTCTAGTGTGTGGTTGGGTAAGTTTTAGGAGTCCTGAGAACCCTAGGTGGTGGTAGGTTGCCTTAGAAAATTTTTAGTTTTAGGGGCTAAAAAGGGGAGCTGGGCGAGGGGTGTCTTAAGAGAATTATTTGGGAGTTTATGTCACAAGAAAGGAGCTGGTGGAGTGGCAGGATAGGCGCCACTAAGGCCTTGTGTGTGTGACGCCATTTGCAGGGGGGAAGGGGCTCAGGTTCGATTCGCAAGAGCAGCAGATGGGCATTGTTTTTGCGTCATCTTGGTGGGGTGGATGGACGGTTTGAAAGGCTTAAAAGGTGGAGAAGACTTGGTCAATTTTTTTGAATTTGGCTAGGTAAAAGTTTGACTCATTCAAACTTTTTGAATGGGTGGAAGGGAGGTATTTTAGGAGAATTTTGAGGATTATTTTTGGGGGGTTGGAGCTTGGCCTTTTAGTATAAATGGGGGGGGGGGAGGTGCTCATTATTCATTCACCATCTGCCTTCTCTCCCTTGTCGAATTTTGTTCCCCATTTCCTTGGTTGCCGAAACCTTTTCTCCAAAGCTTGTTGTTCTTCTTCTCTCACATTTTTTTTCCAAGTGGCCGAACCCTTCACTCTCCCTATTTCCCTTCCTTTTCACTTCAAAACCGAAAGTACACCCCACACCTTTCTTTCTCCTCTCTTTGGACCCCTTGATTTAATTAATAGCCGAATCTACATCCATCACCCCTTTGCCGAATTTCTTTCTCTCAACTTGATAGCACTTGGGCCGAATGTTAACTTAGATCTTTTCGGGTTCCGTGACTGAGATACTCTGGGGTTTTAGTGGTTGGCCAAGCCTCCGTTTGTAGCAGTCAGTTTGATCAAGTGGAGGTAAGGTTATTTATTAAGGTTAAATGCTTAAGTGGTGTTTTGGGGGTTAACCTGTTTACCTGATTAAGTTTTTTATCGAGGCAACAACCAGTCAGAGTAGGCAAGGGAAGGTCTCTATTTCGAAGTTCAAGAAAAGAGCAGTTTCAGCAGTTCGGGATTGGCCACCGGGGTGTGGGCCAGCGGCAGGAGATAGCTATAGGCAGATAGCGGTAGTCTCGCTAGTCGATAGCGTCGGGATCGAGGGTTTAGAGCTCCAGGTTATAAGGTGTGTAGTTAAACCATTGTTTCCGGGATTTGAATATATCTGCTTATGTTGTATGATGCTAATAAGTACAATTAAATGTGAAAATGGTACCCTTAAGGGGTATAGCGATGATCAGGTTAGTATCGGACCTGTTGCAATGTGATTATTTGTTTATGAGTATGTTTATGGATATTAATAAGCATGTGCATGCATTATCACGATTATATTTTATGTGGCATGAGCATGGGTGGGTTATGAAAAGAAGGTACGGGTGTACTTCGAGTACGTGGTTGATGTCAGCTTTGTGCTACATCGTGGATTGGCGCTGACTGAGGTCGCGTTGTGGATCTTTGCGATTTAGTTCGCGTGGTTACCTTGATTGATATCGGCTTATGCCATATCGTGGCTTGATGGATTGCTGTGTGCTCCATCGTGGTTTGATGTTAGCTATATGCTACATCGTGGATGGCATTGGTTGCCTTTTTGGAGGGAAAAGGAGAGGGTGACTCGATAGTCCCCTGGTGTGTGGTAGGCTGGATAAGGGAGTGTGTAGCGGATGGACCCTAGGTTTGGGTGGGTTTCATGATTGCATTATTCCGTTTATGAAATAATATGAAAATGGGCCAAGCCCAATGAATAGGTATGTTTTGGGGACATACGTGGACATGGGCCAAACCCAGTGATCAGTAGACTAATGTGAAAAGGGCCTAGTCCAGTATTTGTTATAAATTGAAGGTGGGCCAAGCCCAGATTGTGGTAATGTCTAAATAATTATACTTGCATGTTGCATTTGATAATTGGGATGTTATGTGGGTAGCATGTGGGTGGATTTCGATGGTTTAGTTACACACTGAGTCTGTATGACTCACCCAACTTTTTAAGCATCGCAGGTGACATGTCGGTCGGACCGGGTTGGAGTGGACACATGGTGGCCCATGCAGAAGAAGAGATTGAATGTTTTAGGCTTACTTTAAGTATTTGGGTTTAAATAGAATATGTAATAAAGGCCTTTTGACTCTTATTTATTTTTGTTATTATTTTATTAGTATTTATTATGGTTTGAAGAATTTGAAACACTATGTGAAGATGATTATATTTTTCCAACCTACTTATTCAATTTGGCTTGTATATATTAATCTTTTAGTATGAGTATATTTTAATAACAAAGTTTTACTCATAAGTTTAAATAAACATGGATTTTTCAAAAGTTAGCAAGTTTTACTAAATTTTTCTAAGTTAAATAGATTTTCCACCGACTTTTCCGCACTAACATAACCAGATTCGGTCGTAGTGAGTGGACCGGGTTTGGGGATGTTACACGTGTACATTCTTCCCAAGAATTCATCATATACCGAATTTACTTCACATTAGTTCTATGTACATACCTGTACCACTTGTAACATAGTCACATACTTTCTCGTTTTTAACGTACTCATTGAACCACTCGAAATGCTAAAAGATACTCAGGAATCTCATACATATAGTACCGTATCAACGCCATATCCCCGATATGGTCTTATATGAAATATCATATTGACGCCATGTCCCTAACATGGTCTTATGCTAAATCACATAACGAGGCCATATCCCAGATATGGTCTTATACGGAACCTTAGTAACCTTAGTGTTATGACATTTGTATTCTATCCATTCCTAAGGTTCAATCGGGAATTTTAATTCCTCGACATTTCATCAAAATCATCATTAATCAATTTCATAGAGACAATATACAATTCATGTAATATCAATTATTAAATACATAACATAAGGTTGTATTATTTACACACAAACTTACCTCGATACCCAAATGGCAAAAAGTGACCTAATCGTCAGTTACTTGTTTTTCCCCCGTTCTAGGTCCGAACCTCGTTTTCTTTGATCTATAACATCACATTTAGATTACTTATTAGTCAAATTGTTCATTGTGACCCAAAAATCATTCTATGGACAAATTATGTTTTTGTCCCTAAACTTTTTCATATTTACACTTTTGCCCCTAGGATCGTAAAATGAAATATGTTCAATTTCTTTACTACCCATGCATAACTGAATCATTTTCATGCCTATAGCAGCCCACATTTTCCATAAAATCATATTTTTAACACATATTTCTTAACTTTTACAAATAGGTCCTTTTTGACATTTTACCGAAAATCACTTAGTAAAAGCCGTTTCTCTAACCATAAGCATCCATTTTCTACCATTAAACATCAAAACACATGCATGTCACACATGGGAAAATTTTTAATCATGAACCCTACTTCAAAATAATGGTAGAAATAGGTAAATCGGGTTACGAGGACTTCAAAAATACAAAGAACATTAAAAACGGGGCTAGGATGCACTTACTATAGAACTTGGAAAGCTTGGCCAAACCCTAGCCATGGCTTCTCTTCTAATCTTCAGTTAGAGGTAGAAGATGAGCATAATTTTGGCTTTCATTTTCCCTTTTTAATCTTTTATTTACCAAATGACTAAAATGCCTTCAATGCCCTCCCTTGAGATTTCTCCGTTCCATGTCCATTTTTGTCCATCATGAGATATAATGGTATATTTACTAAATAAGGACCTTTAATAAATTTTCTAACTCATACTTAAAACTTCTAGAATCTCATATTTTTCAATTTTTGCAATTTAGTCCTAAAAGATAAATTGATCACTAAATCATAAAATTTCTTCATGAAATTTTCACACTACCATGCAAACATGTCATAGACCTCATAAAAACCATAAAAAAAATACATTTCTACTTCAGATTTGTGGTCTTGCAACCACTATTCCGACTAGGCCCTAAATTAGGTTGTTACAATTCTCCCCCTTAGGGATTTTCGTCCCCGAAAATCATATCAGAAAAAGTTGCTTCCAATTCTCATGAATTATTTTCACTAATTTCCCAAAATCATGAATCAATTTTAGTCTCATATATCTCTTTCCAATAACCTTTGAACTTTAGTACACAGTGCCAGAGTACATTGTCAAAATCCGAACTACTCTTTTAAACTTATCATTGATATAAAAACAATTTACTGTGCCCAAATGTAACTGCATTCTCAAAGTTCCCGTGGCTTATCCCATAATTGCGATATAACCTTCGGATCTCTATCCGGCATAATGGAACTGGCACCCAATCATATAATCTCAGAAACATCTTGCTCTCTCAGGAACACATAGTTTAGTTGAGATGTCAAATAAGAACTCTGTACATTTTGAAATGATCATACGGATCTTTGCCAAACAATCAACCACAATCCAAATAACATATTCCTTTTTGGAGATTATGACAATCCCGATACGAAACTTATGGTAACTCTATCTCATCAACACTCTGGTACCATCACTGACTGTATTAGTCCTGCTTACACTTGATTTTGGCTTACTTGCTAACAAATAGACATCTAAACATAAACTCAAAAATATCGTGATACATACTCAATCACCAGAACATCTACTCATAGAACTGCACATTTTATTACCCTCTAGATGAACAGATAAGCCACTATTGTGAACTTCGTATAAAATTTCTGCATAAGCCTCTAATTCTTCGGTACACAAATTCCATCTCGGAATAATAATAACATGAATCAAGTTCAACCTGAAATTTAAAATAAAAAATCAATCCTCACTGTACTTATTTAACTTACCACTCACTAACGCATTTCTGAATTTCTCAAACTTGCAAAGAAAACATCACTTAAGCTTTTTATTTAGCTATAATTAGACCATCATCAAATAAGATCAATCTAGTAACCAACTCGCATCAATTAAACAAGGATTTTTTCATTCAAACATCTGCACTATATCTACTTTCCAAAAGGTAAATTAATAACTACACATGCTCTTGCAATAACTCAAGCCATTAACACTGTCTTAAATTCAGATTTTTCTGCAACATTAGATACTTTAACCCATCAGGATTCAGGAAGCATATGACATTTTCCGTTGAACACACTATATCATCAAATTCACAACACAACACAGACATAAAAAGTGGTCGTCTCTAAATCACCAATCGAACAGTTGTTTTTGACGTAACTTTAACCATGGTTTAAAGTGTGAAATAATGAAAGATATGGGTTGCTAGGAGTCCCTATGAAATTCGGCTAGGCATGGGTTGGTACTAAATTGCATGAATTTGCAATTTTATGTGATAATGACTAAATTGTAAATAATATGAAAGTATAGGGGCAAATGTGTAAATTTTCCAAAATATGAATTATGGACTAAATTGAATAGATTGAATGCTAGATGTATTGAATTTGATAATATATAGATCAAGAAAACCCGAGATCAAGTTTAGATTGGGGAAAAGGGAAGATTGACAAATAGCCGATAGTTTTAATCTGAGCAATACGAGGTAAGTTCGTATAATTAGAATCTAACTTTAAATACTTGTATTGATTTGAGATGTATGTATATGATTGAGTATTTGATACACTTGGAATACAAATGTTTAATTGATAAAGATTGATTATTACCGAGCCCCGTTTGAACCGTATGAATTCGTAGGATACGAGTGACATGTCACTAGGGTTGCCGATTTGGTTGAGCTCCTACATTTGTTGCAGACTCACCACAACTCGTATGAGCTTACCGATATATCAGCTCGTAAGAGCTTACTGTTTTCAGCTCGTTAGAGCTTACCGTTTTAGCTCAATAGAGATTACTATCCATCAGCTCAGGAGGAGCTTATTGTTCATGGCTCGAAAGAGCGGTAAATGATAAGGAATTGATGGATTACTAATTTATATGTACTTTATATCACCCAAGTATCCCTCGAGATTCTAATAGGTTCATAAATTTTGTGACATGGTAAAGTACTGTTTATACGAATGAATTGCTATTTATATGATTGAAAGTAAAATGTTATAAATGATGTATATGATGTATGTGAGTTTAATATGATACAATGTAATAAGTAATTACATTGAGTTAATGGATGGTTTCATGAATTTTGGTGACTAACTTGTGATTAATGTTTGTGTTTAGGCATTTGTTAATTGAATTGAATACTTCTTAATTGTTGCCTTGATTATGTATAAATGGTAAGTTTAATTCTGAATTATATGGGCTTACTAAGCTATAAAGCTTACTCTGTTTCCTTTTCTATGTTTTATAGAGGTTCGTTAGCACGCTCGTTTCGGACAAGTCGAAGTTATACATCACACTATCCAATTGCCGATTGGTACTTTTGAACTTGTGGATAATTATAAATATGGCATGTATAGGCTAGTTTTAAAGTTTATAAATATGGTTACTTGAGACCATGGTTTTAGTACATTTTGTGTAAAGTTAAGCCATGTGATTTGGCTAAACTTGGTAGTATGTTTTGTCAAATGTTGATGGAATGGAAATTATACAAATGATGTCTCGTTATTTGAAATGTATATGAATGGAAGATGTATGATATTAGTTAAGCTTTTGAATGGTAGGAGGATATGGTATTATATGTGTATAAATTGTTATGGAATGGCTGCTAATTGGATTGTAAAAATTTTACCATTATGATTGTGTATGCATATGATAATAGGGTGGAAAAATGGCTATGCAAATAGCCTATTTTTGTCCACACGGGTGGGGACACGGGCGTGTGTCTTAGCCGTGTGTGACACATGGCCATGTCACACGGCCGTGTGTCCCCTGGTGTTGATTTGGAATTGAAGTCAGTATGCTCCACTCGGTCTCATACAAGAGCGTTTGACTGGCCATGTGGCACAAGTCAGTATACCCCATAATCACGGTTTAGCACACGGGCATGTGATTTGGCCATGTTGCATAAGTCAGTATACCCTACAGTTTTGACACGGCCTAGTACATGGTTTTGTGTGGCCATTTCGAAGGGCACACGGGCTAGACACACGGGCGTGTGGTTGGCTGTGTGACCCAAGTCAGTATACTCTCCAGTTTTTATACGGCCTGGCACACGAGCGTGTCCTCAGCAATGTGATGCAAGTCAGTATGTATGCCTTGTTTTCACACGGTCTGAGACATGGGCGTGTCTGGAGTCGTGTGACTCACACGGGCGTGTGATACTTGAAAATTTGAAATTTTTCTATGTTTCCAAAATTTTCATATGTTATTGGTTTAGTCCCAAATCACTTCTAAAGCATGTTTAATGCCTCGTATGGCCCTTATAAGGGACAATATGATTGTGTTGAATGTTATTTGTATATGAATGCATAAATTTTTGAGTTATGTATGTTATATTAAGTGTTTTGATCGGTAATACCTCGTAACCCTACTCCAACGACGAACATGGGTTAGGGGTGTTACACTTGGTGTAATATTCATTGTCAATTTTGATTAGGTAAGTTTCGTATGAGATTTAATTTGTTAATGATTTTTTATTGTTGTGTTATTTAATTGGTTGATGGTTTAATTGTTGTAATACAATAATTATTGGCATTGAAAGAACTGTAGTGCAAAGTCTGATATATATGGTAAATAAAATATTTGTAAGCTTAGCCTTAGCCTCTGTGTACTTGAATCTTGAATCGATCATTGAAATAGGTTTTCCTTTCCAAGCGATAAGCTGGTTATAGCAACTGGGGATTCCCCAAACTGCCAACTCTTGCTCTCGTAGTCGATCCTAGTATCACCTGAGAATCGACCCTTATTGAATTTCCAACCACGTGGCACGTACCCATAATTTAAGACTTTGACAACCTTGTGATTTGAAAAGTCCAACTCGAATTGACAGCCTCAACCATGTGGGTTGTTTAAATCCAATCACTATCTCTCTTGATGGAACCCAAGTAGCTTTTTTCAATTGAATATGCCAATTTGTTCGCGCGATTATGAATACAGCATCACCGACTCAACTTCCCAACTGTACGCCAAACGATTCCAACCCAAAGCGCACATTTTGAATTGAAATCGAATCAAATTTAAGGGACGAATTTGTACTATCCCATATACCAAAGAGATAGTGAATACCGAATTGCAAAGTATTTAGTGTGGGTTCATATCTCACGATTACTTTGTCGAAGCGATAATCAAACTAAGGCTAAAAAGGGTTTAGTTAATCATGGAAAGAATCATGCTTGAAAATAAATGGCTCAAATGGAATTGTGGAAAGTGGCAAGGGAAAGGGCCTTGGAAGGTAATTAAACCAAAAAGTTGAAAGTAAAGAAAAAGCAAAGAAAGAAATAGTAGAATAGAAAAGTGATGCAGGAAGGGAAAGAAATTAAGGAATTTGATTGATTCCAAAACCCAAGTGTATGTTTTATTGGTTGTAGCCACTAGGTATTTATACACACTTCTAGTGCTAAAATTTAGCTAAATTTTTCCTAAATATTATCACTAAATAAATCAAAAATTTAAAAATCAAATTTAAACTAGAGATTAAATTCAAACTAATTACAGAATTTTAACAATATAAAAAATCATCCAATCTTTATCCAGCTACTTTTAAAAAAAATCTTCAACCCTTCAATCTTTATTCAGTCATCTTTGAATCTTCAATATTTCAATCAAGCCCTCCTCTTTGCTTTTTGTTCCAATTTAGCCCCTCTTTGTAAGAGTTTGAATTCAACACACCAACTTCATTTCTGATAAGAAAAACCCAAATTTAATAGCATTTTATCCGATAATTAGCCAAAAATAAATATATTAAAAATATTAATTTGTCTTGCTATCAAATTCCCCCTACTTAGATGATGCTTGTCCTTTAGCATGGTATCTACTAAAATAACTCATTAATCCTTTTGAAAATCAAAACCCTATTTCCTAGTCAAGCATAATTCAAACAATGAGGTGAATAAAAAATAAACAATTGTTAAACTCAATCGATAAGCATTTTATAAAATCTTGAACAGTATGTCAAATTCAACTATTTCACCAAATTTAGGCTTAATCAAACATGCAAAACGATCATACCCAATATATTCTTTTATTTATATTTTTCATTTCATTTCATTTTATTTTCAAACGTAGTCAAGTCTTTTGACGCGAAATGAGATGACAACCCAAGCACCTCATCCCGGTTACTCAATTTCATATGCCCCTAATTGATTTATTTCTCCTTTCTCAAGGCAGTTCGGTTAGTGGAGTTTTACTTGAATTGAGATGACAACCCAAGCACCTCATCCTAGTTACTCAATTTGGTCACGTTTTTGAATATTCACTCTTAACCAAGCTATTAGCAAATTTATTTATTTATTTAAACGAGTACTTTCATTAGTCAAGTTCAAAAGAGCTAACAATTTTAATGAAACATTGACTAAGCCATAACATTTTCAATTCTACAAAATATTCATTGATCAAGCAAGCAATATTTATTCATGATTCACCCACTTATTTAAATAAACTAAACATAAGAATTAGAGGTTTATTTCTGAAATGGATTAAGAAATTATTCTTAGCAAAACACTTGCAAAGAGGAAAGTATGGCGTGATCCCCCTACTTAGCCCACATATCCCATAATGTAGAAAAAGATTAATAAAAGTTGTGGCAAAGTGTACTCCCTCTGTATATTCAATGAGTCGAAGGACAGTGGGAGGGACTGCTTTGTAGTATGTTGAGGATGCTTGAGATGTTTGCTTCCATTGTTTCGAGGCAAGCTTTAATGCAATGAAGTCGTTCATCTACAATAGTAGGTGGTTGCTCTTCTTGTTCTCTAATAGCCGAATTTCATCTTCGTCGTAAGACTCTATTGCTTTGAGTAGTTCATGTCCCTAAAATATAATGCGAGAAAATAGATTAAACAGTATTTTATTTAATTCTCTAATTAAACTAGAATTAAAAATTAAACTAAATAAATAAAGATAAATATGGGTTGCCTTCTATGCAGTGCTTTTGTTTAACGTCGCTAGCTCAACGACCTGAGTGTTATTCGTTTGGTTCCTCAAGAATTAATTCTTCTACTATGTGCACTTGAAAGTTCTCGTAGAAAGATCTCAACCTTTTCTCATTGTCCTTAAAGTATTTCCTGGATTCCTCCATTATTGGTGGATTGAGGCATTTTTGAGCTTTTCCGTTCAAGTTTTCTTTTTCCTCTATCAGAATCCTTAAATATACCGATAACGGTTTGAGTTCCAGTTCTGGAGCCTACAAAATAGAAGGCAAGGGTTTAGTTTTAGAATGTGGCAGCTCAAAATATTTACCTTGACTTCTAGGAACTTGTGGAGTCTCTAGTAGAATAATAGTTTCACGAATCGGTTCTCTGAACGTAAGTATCTCCTCCAATTTATCCATTGTATTGAGGTCTAAACTCTTGCAAAGTACAGTTTGTAACCTATCCTCTTCATGATACTCAAAATGAACTCGTTAGTGGTTCAATAATATCAACACTAGATATATTCGACATTGTGTTAGGTTGGCCCATCGCCTCATAAACATTAAATTTACCACCTCATCGTTGAATTCCATAGTGAGGGTTCCACTTTGAACATCAATATTTGTACGTGCGGTACTTAGGAATGGTCTCCCGAGTAGAATATCAGAAGCATTTCTTGAGTGGTTGTCCTCCATATTGATGTTGTAAAAGTCGACAGGAAAAATTAGTTCATTTACCTTAATAAGGACATCTTCCAACACCTCTTTTGGATATACGCATGATCTCTCTGCCAATTGAATAATCACCCCAGTTTTTTTCAAAGGACCCGTGTTAGCAATTTAAAAATAGATAAATGCATTACATTAATAGATGCTCCCAAATCACACATGGATTTCTTTATGCCAATATTACCTATTTTGCAAGATATAGAAAACATACATTCGTCTTTACACTTAGGTGGGATTTTCCTTTGTAACACTATAAAAATGTTTTCTCCCACATTTACCCATTTGTTCCATTGGAGTTTCTTTTTGTTGGTGCACAGTTTTTTCAAAAAATTTGCATGGCGTGTAACCTCTGTAATTGCATCAAGGTATATTAATTTCTACCTTCTGAAATGTCTCAAGGATTTTTTTTCCTCTCGTTCCTTTTAAACTTGAGCGAGCCTTCTAGGAAATAAGGGAGGTACAACAAATGGTTTCTGTGGTGTTGGCATAGTAAGAGCTACTGGTTTAGCTTCTTGTTCAATGTCATGGTCACGACTCATGCCAGGCACTGGTTCTAACACTTCCATCTTTTACGGTCGTAAAACTTGCATCTTGACATGGGTTTGGCTTAATTTGAGACAGTAGTTTTCCTTGGTTCTCCAAACGACTGACCGTGAGTTCTAGTTTACTTATTTGTTGATCTATTTCTTGGAGATGTGCTTCAATATTTTGTTAGAACTTTTCGGTGCTAACAGCTAACCTCTCTACTATGGTTTCAAGAGATTACTTTGGAGGTTGATACTGTTGAGGCAGAGGTGGTCTTGGTTGATATGGTTGATTGTATTGAAGGTTCGATCCATAGTTTAGATTTGGGTGGTCCCTCCACCCTACATTGTACGTGCTTGAATATGGATCGTAATGCCTTTGAGGTGGCCCTGAGAAGTTCCCAACGGCATATACTTGTCCACTTGTGTCCTCAAGTAAAATCGGGCATGAGTCGGTAGGATGATTAGGCCTAGTACAAATCTAGCACAATCGAGATGGGTTATTCAGTCCTGCAAGCATATTTTTAACCATATTAGTAAGATCATCAATCTTATTTACTATGGAAGGAGTACTTAGCTCATGAACCCTTATCGTAGGTTCCATAGGTGGTCGACACTATTGAGAATTTGCAGCAATGGTCAAAATTAATTCCCTATCTCTTTAAGGAGTCATGTTCACAAGAGCCCCTCTACTAGTGGCATCAATCATCTTCATTACCTTTGGGAGTAACCCTTCGTAAAAGTACTGTAAGAGTGATTGTTCAGTCAGGCCTTGTTGTGGGAAACTTGTGCAAACTTCCTGTATCGCTCCCAATATTCATAGAGTGATTCTGATTCTTTTTGCTATATTCTGACTATACTCCTCCTTAATTCAGCTGCTTGAGCTGCTGGGAAAAACCTATCAAGAAATAATTGAGACATATCATTCCAAGTATTAACAGATCCTAGAGGTAAATAGAACTGTAACAGCTCGATTTAGGGCCTAGTCGAAATAGTGGTTGCCAGACCATAAATCCAAAGTAGAAATATATGTTTTATGGTTTTTATGAGGTCTATGACATGTTTGCATAGTTGTGTGAGAATTTCATGAAGAAATTTTATGATTTAGTGGTTACTTTATCTTTTAGGACTAAATTGCAAAAATTGAAAAATATGAGATTCTAGAAGTTTTAAGTATAAGATAGCATTAGAAAATTTGTTAGAGGTCCTTATTTAGTAAATAGACCATTATATCTCATGATGGACAAAAATGGACATGGAAGGGAAAAATCTCAAGGAAGGGCATTAAGGGCATTTTAGTCGTGGGGAAAATAAAAGATTAAAAAGGGAAAATGAAAGCCAAAATTATGCTCATCTTCTACCTCTAGCCGAAAATTAGAAGAGAATCCATGGCTAGGGTTTGGCCAAGCTTTCCAAGCTTTATAGTAAGTGCATCCTAGCCCCGTTTTTAATGTTCTTTGTATTTTTGAAGTCCTCGTAACCCGATTTTCCTATTTCTACCATTATTTTGAAGTAGGGTTCATGATTAAAATTTACCCATGTGTGACATGCACGTGTTTTGATGTTTAATGGTAGAAAATGGATGCTTATGGCTAGAGAAACGACTTTTACTAAGTGTTTTTCGGTAAAAATGTAAAAAAGGATATATTTGTAAAAGTTAAGAAATATGTGTTAAAAATTTGATTTTATGGAAAATGTCGGCTGCTATAAGCATGAAAATGATTCGGCTATGCATGGGTAGTAAAGAAATTGAACACATTTCATTTTATGAGCCTAGGGGAAAAAGTGTAAATATGACAAAGTTTAGGGGCAAAAACATAAATTTTCTGTAGTATGATTTTTGGGCCACAATGAATAATTTGACTAATAAGTAAGCTAAATGTGATGTTATAGATCAAAGAAAATGAGGTTCAGACCTAGAACGGGGAATAAATGAGTAACTGACGGTTAGGTCCCTTTTTGCCATTTTGGTATCGAGGTAAGTTCGCGTGTAAATAATACAACCTTATGTTATGTATTTAATATTTCGATATTACATGAATTGTATATAGTCTCTATGAAATTGATTAATGACGATTTTGACGAAATGTCGAGGAATGAAAATTCCCGATTGAACCTTAAGAATGGATAGAATACAAATGCCATGACACTAAGGTTACTAAGGTTCTGTATAAGACCATATCTGGGATATGGCCTCGGTATGTGATTTAGTATAAGATCATGTCAGGGACATGGCGTCGATATGATATTTCATGTAAGACCATATCGGGGATATGGCATTGATACAGTACTATATGTATGAGATTCTCGAGTATCTTTTAGCATTCCGAGTGGTTCAATGGGTACGTTAAAAAGGAGAAAGTATGTGACTATGTTACAAGTGGTACAGGTATGTACATAGAACTCATGTGAAGTAAATTCGGTAAATGATGAATTCTTGGGAAAAATGTACACGAATAAGTTATACTTGTGAAATATTGATAACCTTGTGATTAGTGATCTACATTCATGATGAATGGATGCATAATAAGATTTGATAATGGTCATGTGATAGGTTTATGAACCAAATTGAATTGTGATATAGTATGGTTTATTTATCTAAATTTGTGTTTCATTGGATATGAGAGAAAGGAAAGACATGCATAATTGCCGAATAAAGTCACTATGAGAATATAGTATGATACGAGCTTTGACAAATGAAAGGTGGTTAAACCATATGTTGAAATTATGATTACTCATAAATGATGTGCATGTGATTAAGAGGATTGGAAATAACTTGTTAAATAATGTGATAAGTTATAATGGAGAGACTATGGTGGTTAGGCTAATGCCAAGGCACGTAAATGGCATTTATAAGGTAAAAGAGTAAGCATTATGAATGATTAAGTGGGAATCAAGAGATTAAATGCAATTTGTATTGTAATATCTTTATGGTTGGGTAAAATAAATGAATGTCAATAGTTGTTTATTATTTGCATATGAACTTACTAAGCTTTATTACTTAGTCCCCTCACTTTCCTATCTCTTATAGGGTAATTTAGCTAGCTCTGGTTGGAGATCGCCGGAGATGCTATCACACTGTCAACCTGTCACTTTGGGTATAAGTATTGAAGCCTTCTTGAGATATGGCATGTATAGGGACTTTGTCTTTTGATTAATTAAGTTATTGTTAATGTAGCCAAATGTGTTGGCCTAAAATGGTTTATGGTTTAATTTGAATATAGCCATGAATGATGGCTTATGTTGATTATATGTTTATGCAAGCGATAATGCCCTCTTGTGAATGTGAAGCTAGTATGGTTATCATGAGCTAAATGTGATGATTAAGTATGAAAAATGATGATATGAGAATGACGTGTGATGTTGTGTGAATGTGTGCAAGTGAAGGTGGCAAATGGCAAAACAGAATGTCTAGAATTGGCTGCACGGACTAAGACACGACCATGTATCACGACCGTGTGAGTGACACGACCTTGGGACATGAGCGTATACCCTGGCTGTGTGAAGTCTGCACCTGAATTATAAAAAAAATAATGAAAATAAAATTGACCACACGGCCTAGCACATGGGCATGTGACTTGGCCGTGTGGCTACAATTTGTTGCTGACATCATAAACAAAATGAAACCTAAAATCGAGACGTCCTAAGCCCATGGGCGTGTCCATTGTCCCACACGGGCGTGTGCCCCTAAAACCTCAAAATTTTCTTGAGTTTCATAAAATCTTCCTAAGGTCTCGGTTTAGTCCCGAACCACCCTCAATGTATGTTTAGGACCTTGTGGGCCCATTTAAGGGACGATGTGCACATGAATGAAAAGATTTAATTTGGATGGAAATTTAAGTCTCAATTTTGTATGAGTGCTTGAGTTTATGTCTGGTAACGCCTTGTACTTTATTCCGGCGTCGAATACGGGTAAGGGGTGTTACATTTAGTGGTATTAGAGCTATGGTTTAGTTGATTCTCGAACTAACCTAGTGTATGTGAGTCTAGCTATACATGCCATATTACTACTCATGATAGTCTGATATCTCCCAGCTTTAATATAATTGTTTTGTTAAGACAGAGATGACTTCCAACCGAGCTATTTTCGATATGCTGAAAATGATATTGAGATGATTGAAATGTGCTTATGATGTGTCGAAATTCAAAAAGGTATGAATAGAAGTTCATGATATGTATGTGATAAGGTACGAAATGAGATAATCATAAGTTGAGAAATGTGAAAACGTGGAACAAAATGAAAGTTATATGGTGATAAGCCCATCCATGTTTGTTCGGCATGCATATGATGTTATGTGCCCAACATATTTGATTAAGTGAATATGCTAAGTACACTTACCCAATGGACGGAATATGTGTGTATGTACACTTGTTTGAATTATGTATAATCAGTATGTCCACATAGTTGAATCTCATCTTTAATTGTTAAATTAGAGAATATATAATATTTTGTTTTATGACTCTATTATGAAACCACAAATATTATAATAGTATGGGAGTTGAACTAGAAGATAAAATTTAGTAGAACACAGGAGATGAGTACGATCGTTCAATGATGAATTGACGGATAAGATCATGGTTGGACCATGGCAGTACATGTGATCCCATGTAAGACCATGTCTGGGACATGGCATTGGCATCGATATGTGATCCCATGTAAGACCATGTTTGGGACATGGCATTGGCATCGATATGTGATCCCATGTAAGACCATGTCTGGGACATGGCATTGGCATCGATATGTGATCCCATGTAAGACCATGTCTAGGACATGGCATTGGCATCGATACGTGATCCCATGTAATACCATGTTTGGGACATGGCATTGGCATCGATACGTAATCCCATGTAAGACCAAGTCTGGGACATGGCATTGGCATCGATGCGTGATCCCATGTAAGACCATGTCTGGGACATGATATTGGCATGGATATGAGACTTTGTGTAAGACCATAGCTGGACTATGGCATTGTGACGACATGTAAGACCATAGCTGGGCTATGACATTGTGATATGAGTAAGACCATAGCTGGACTATGGCATCAAGTAAACGACGTACTCAAACCCCGTAAGACGTTCTCTAATTTGACAAGTGATGGTAAGTGAAATTGGAGTTAGATGTTGGGTATTTAATTAGATATTAATATTGAGCTTGAGTAAGTAAATTCATTGTTTGAAATTATAGATGACAGAAAACATTTGTAACATGAATAAGTGTGAAAATTTGCTTGGAGTGAGTTATGTGATTATGATGATATTACGTTAATGATGAATGCTAAGTCATATGTGTGTATTCATGAGAGTCAAGTCAGAGGCTTTACGACCTCACCCCCTTACTAGTGTTGCTTTATGACGAAATTTTACGAGAACCGAGTTGAATAAGTTCATAAGTGTGAAACTAAAGAGTTCATAGATGAAACAATTAGTAACGTATGCAGAGATGAGAATAGTTTGGTAAGTGAAAACAACTTTAGAAGAAAAATCGAAATGTTTTAAAGATTACATAGATTATGCAATGTCACGAATAAAGAAGAAGCTAGTCTCGGCTATTCGACTCAATTGAGTATGAAGTCTAAAGTATGTATTTACTGAAATTCTCCCAAATTGATGTTGTAACACCCCTAACCCGAGACCGTCGCCGGAATAGGGTTAAGAGGCATTACTGAATAATCAAAATATTTCATTACTATTTCACGACACAAAGTCAAACATCAATCAAACATATTCATTCATAAGTATATAGTCCGTTATGGAGGTCTTCGAGACCTCAAACACGTATTAGAAAGGGGTCGAGACTAAATCGAAACACATACAGAAATTCTGAAAAATTTAAAACTTTTTAAAGTTTCAGAGGTTACATGCCCGTGTAGGCAGACCGTGTGCCTCCCGCGGCTGATAGACACCCCCATGTGTCTCCCCCGTGTTCGAACCTGACTTTACTCCACAGTCACCGAGCACGCCTGTAACACCCCAAACCCGGACAAGACACCGCGTCCGAATCTGGTATGCTACGGGGAAAAACCATTTTGGAAAACTAAATTTTTCGTTTAAAAGCTGAGTGAAAACACAGTGTGTTTGAAACAAATTTGAGCAGTCTTGTTTGAAAAACAGTCGATGTATTTGAAATCCAGGGATTTTGAAAACTTCGCCAGAATTTGTAGTTAAAACGAGTTATTACTATTTAAAACCTTATTAGTTTCTTAGTGATACAGAAAACACTTTTAAACTTAAGTGTATTACAGGTTAGAATTGGAAACCAGTTGAATTTGTTTATCAAAAAGACTTTGTGTGATACCCGATGGTATAGTTTAAAACACAATGCGTTATAGTTTTGAAAACATTATCTTTCCAGGTTTTAGGAAAATTTATACCGACTTAATTCTGTTAAGGCATATTAAACCTAATTAAAATATCCCCCAACTTAAAACATAATCTAAAGGCCTTTTACAGAACAAATTAAAACCCAAATAAAAGTAATAAGCTAAAGTACCAAAAATTATAGAGTCTGAGTAAAAACTTTATTCAGCCTGGCATGTGCACCCCGAGTCCATCCCGGCTCCAAGTCCGCGTCTACGAGTCACCTGAAATGTCAAAGGAGAGGGTGAGTCGAGTGACTCAGTGTGTAAATCCCGCTCCCGATAAAACAACATGCTAACACACATCATACATAGCAACATGATTAATGCAACCCGAATCTAACCATCCGTATCTCCTTTTCTACCCCGTGTGGTACCAAACCACTGGTGGTGCCAAACCACTGGTGACATATAGTCACAGTGTGCTACCAAAGCACTGGTGTCCCAAAGACACAATATCCGTCAATGTGCTACCAAAGCACTGGTGTCCCAAAGACACAATTGTGCTACCAAAGCACTGGTGACCGAAGTCACAAATCCAATGATGATGGGGCCAACCCATCGTGTGTTACCAAAACACTAGCAGACGATCCCATATCTCAAGTGGGGCCAACCCACGGTGGTCAAACCACAGGGACAAGTCGCAATGAGGTGCCAAACCTCTGGTGTCCCAAAGACACAATGTGCTACCAAAGCACTGGTGACCGTAGTCACAAATCTGGTGATGGGGCCAACCCATCGTGTGTTACCAAAACACTGGCGTCAATCCCGTATAATCATCTGTGGGGCCAACCCACTGTGGTACTGAGCCACTGGGACGAGACGCTGAGGTACCAAACCTCTGGAGGTGCCAAACCTCTGGTGACCCAAAGTCACAAAGTGTGCTACCAAAGCACTGGTGCTCGTCAGCACAAGATATCACTGCTCCCTCCTCACGTATCACCCATCAACATGCCAAACTCATGTAATCATGCATATCATACTATCATGCACATCATGCCAATATGTCTAACCACATATCCCATACCACATATATCCATAGCCATTATATCATATAAGTCATCAATAACTCATAATAATATTGATAGTAACTTACCCGAATCCAAGCTCATACCCAAATGGATATTATACCAATCCATCAACTGCCATAATTTTAATGGGCATACAGGTTTAACAACAATATTACTAAATATAAGTGTGTTAGTATACACACCTGATATACGCAAGTCTAAAATCCCACGAAACGGTCTAAATCCCTCGTTTGCTAACTCCTACAATCGGCCAAACAGAAAAACCATTGAGCAACCACAATATTCGGCCAACATAGAATTAGTCACTAAGACCATTCGGCCATTAACCAAAAGAACCACAAGGGTTAGCGTTGGACCCTTACCTTGCTATTGGTTTGGTTTCCTAACTAACACCCGAACCAATAGTGGTTCTTTACGACAATCGGCCTTCACCTAAAAATGAACCATTAATCTCTTTAAACTTAATCGAAAACACTGATTGAACTAACACAAATACATCAACTGCTTACCCTTTACTTACCAATCGATCACACAAGAATGATGATTCCTTTGCTTGCTTCACACTTCCAAAGTCCCTAAAACAGAGAGATCAATACCCTTCCAACATAACCATAATCGGCCCTTAACAAGACACAACCAAATAAAGAACCCAAAAGAGGGAGATATGGCCATTCGGCCTAGAGCTTACCAATACCAACGATTAAGGCAAAGCTTCCAAACACCACTGATACTCGGCCAAGGAAGACTACTAGGGGAGGGATAGATTCGGCTAACAACTTCAACAGGGAGAAGGATCCGGCCACAGTGTTTTAACACACACCAAACTCAGTTCCAAGAGAGGGATGTAAAGAGAAAGAATGTTGATGAGAGACTAGGTTCGGCACCAATGAAAAAAGAAAACAACTTGAGCAATCGGCTAAGGTTTTCTTTTGGAAGAAGAACACAAGATGGATAGAGGATAGAAACTTTCGGTTTTTTGAACAAGAAAAGAAAAGATGAGGGTGCTTGAGAAGATGAGTGTTTCGGCTACAAGGGGTTAAGAGAAGAAAAGAGAGGAAGGTGGGATGCTAGGTTCGGCTTTAGCTCAAAAGAAAAAAAAAAAGAATGTTAGGGGAAATGGTTCGGCTAAAGAATAAAAGAAGAGATGCAACCCCAAAAAAATGTGCCTTACAAAGACATTCGGCCACCCACTTCAAAAGGCAAGAAAATTTTAGCAAGATGAGTACTTGACTTTCGATTTCAAAAGGAAGAAAAACACAAGAACACTCTTGAAAAATTCGGCAAAATGAGAGCTTTCTTTGCTACCAAAATTAACCGAAATGTACCCAAAATGCAAGAGTACATTCGGCATCCCCCTAACCCCCACTATGCCGTCCCTACTCCCACTCCCCTCTCCCTAAAATTCGGCCACACCCTCCAAAGACTCTCCACCACTCATTCAAAATGAGTTGAACAAGTCCTCCTCCTTAATTTGCTCTCCACCATCCATGTCACCCTTTTGACCAAGTCCAAGTTAGAGTTCAAATTCCACACTTCTCTTCCCTCTTATGCCGTCCAAAATAGGTGACAAAAAGGGGACTCCTGCTGCTCGAACACTGGACCTCCACTCCTTGAAGATGACGCCACACCTAGCTCCCAAGTGTCCCATGCCTTGCCACTTTGCCAGCTACTTATTTGTGCAATAAAACCACAAAGAAAATTCTTAAACCCTAGCTTCCCTAGCTCCCTTCACTTAACACCCAAAAACTAAAATTTCCTAATTTACTCAGGCATACACCTAAGCTATAATTAAGCCCCAAGAACACAAAAATAGCAACACAGCACACTACAAACATGCAATATCATGCAACTCCAAAATAGCCCCCTAACCCGGGATATTACAGTTCTACCCCCCTTAAAAATAATTTCGGCCTCGAAATTACCTGGTCAAAAGAGTTGCGGGTATTGCTGTCTCATCATATCCTCGGGTTCCCACGTCGCTTCCTCTACGCCATGATTCCGCCAAAGTACCTTAACCAAAGGCACAGACTTTCTACGCAGAACCTTCACATCTCGATCAAGAATCTGCACAGGTTCCTCTTCCATAGACAAGTCTGGATTCACCTCGATCTCTTCCACCGCTACCACGTGCGACGGATCTGAACGATACCTCCGAAGCATCGAAACATGAAAAACGTCGTGAATCTGACTAAGCTCTGCTGGCAACTCAAGCTGATACGCTACTGGTCCAACCCGTCTCAAAACCTTATACGGCCCAATAAACCTCGGACTTAGCTTACCTTTCTTCCCGAACCTCAGAACCTTCTTCCAAGGCGAGACCTTCAGAAACACTCGATCCCCAACAGCAAACTCTATATCTCTTCGCTTAAGGTCGGCATAAGACTTCTGTCGATCCGAAGCTTCCTTTAATCGAGCTTGAATCAACTTAACCTTGTCTTCAGTCTCAGCTACCAACTCGGGTCCCAATAACTGACGTTCACCTAACTCTGTCCAACATGTAGGTGAGCGACACTTCCTACCATACAACGCCTCATACGGAGCCATCTTGATGCTCGCTTGGTAACTGTTGTTGTAGGCAAACTCAGCTAACGGTAGAAACTCCTCCCAACTACCTCTGAAATCCAAGACACAACCTCTCAGCATGTCTTCTAAGATCTGAATAACCCTTTCTGATTGTCCGTCAGACTGCGGGTGAAAAGCCGTGCTGAAATCCAAACGAGTACCCAATGCTTGATGCAATGCTTTCCAGAACCTTGAAGTAAACCTGGGATCCCTATCCGAGATTATCGAAACTGGCACACCGTGCAACCTCACGATCTCTGAAACATACAACTTCGCTAGCTTCTGAAGTGAGTAGTCAACCCTCACCGGAATGAAGTGAGCTGATTTAGTCAGACGATCCACCACTACCCAAACTGAATCCTTCTTGCTTGGCGTAAGCGGTAACCCACTGACAAAATCCATGGTTATCCTTTCCCACTTCCACTGCGGAATCTTCACAGGCTGAAGCAATCCCGACGGCAACTGGTGCTCCGCCTTGACCTGCTGACAAGTCAGACATTTCCCAACAAACTCTGTCACCTCTTTCTTCAAACCAGGCCACCAAAACTGCTCTCTAAGATCCTTATACATCTTGCTACCTCCAGGATGCATAGCATGAGGACTGCTATGTGCGTCCTGAAGAATCTTCTGCCTCAGCTCAACATCCTTAGGCATACAAGCCTTACCTTGAAAACACAGAACCTCGTCACTAGACAGACTATAACCCTCCAAACCACCATTCTGCACTTGCAACCTTCGCGCACTCAGAACCTCATCCTCTAACTGTTTTTCTCTGATCTGCTCAACCCAAGTAGGCTTAACCTGCAGCTCTGCCAAAATACTCCCGTCGTCATACAAGCTCAAATGGGCAAACAATGCTCTTAAGTTCGAAACGACCTTACGGCTCAACGCGTCTGCTACCACGTTAGCCTTGCCCGGATGATACTCAATCGAGCAGTCGTAATCCTTCAGCAGCTCAACCCATCTGCGTTGCCTCAAATTTAAATCCTTCTGAGTCAGCAGATACTTCAGACTCTTATGATCCGTGTAGACTATCGATCTCTCTCCATATAAGTAGTGCCTCCAAATCTTTAGGGCGAAAACTACAGCCGCTAGCTCCAAATCGTGCGTCGGATAGTTGACCTCATGTGGCCTCAGCTGCCTAGAAGCGTAAGCCACAACCTTGCCTTCCTGCATCAACACACAACCCAGACCCGTATGTGATGCATCGCAATAGACTGTGTATTCCTTACCAGCCTCAGGTTGAATTAGAACCGGAGCCTCAGTCAAAACCTTCTTTAACTTGTCAAAGCTTTCCTGCTGTTTCTCAGTCCACACAAACGGAACCTCTTTCCTTAACAACTTGGTCATCGGCGCTGCTATCAACGAGAAACCCTCAACAAACCTTCGGTAGTATCCTGCCAAACCCAGAAAACTACGAATCTCAGCCACTGACCTAGGTGGCTTCCAGTCCAAAACAGCCTCAATCTTGCGAGGATCTACTCGAATACCCTCGGCTGACACTACATGACCCAAGAACGTCACTTCCCTCAGCCAGAACTCGCACTTACTGAACTTAGCATAAAGTTGCTTTTCCCTCAGAATCTGCAGCACCACCCTCAGATGCTTATCATGCTCTTCCTCTGTCTTTGAGTACACTAAGATGTCGTCTATGAAAACCACCACGAACTGATCTAGATACTGCTGAAACACCCTATTCATCATATCCATAAACGCTGCCGGTGCGTTAGTCAACCCGAACGGCATTACCAGGAATTCGTAGTGCCCATACCGAGTCCGAAACGCTGTTTTATGGATATCAGCCTTCTTAACCTTCAACTGGTGGTACCCAGACCTCAGATCAATCTTGGAGAATACCGCAGCACCCTTCAGCTGATCAAACAAGTCATCTATCCGTGGCAACGGATACTTGTTTTTAATCGTCAGCTTGTTCAACTGGCGGTAGTCTATACACATCCGCATCGTACCATCTTTCTTCTTGACAAAGAGTACCGGCGCACCCCACGGCGAAACACTTGGCCTGATAAAACCTCGATCCAATAACTCCTGGATCTGAGCCTTAAGCTCCACCAATTCCTTTGGTGCCATCCTGTACGGAGCAATAGACACTGGCGCAGTCCCGGGTAACAAATCAATCCCGAACTCTACCTCTCGATCTGGCGGCAAACCCGGAAGCTCTTCAGGAAACACATCAGCAAATTCCTTAACAGTACGAACCTTCTCAACAGCAGACTCTTTAGCCTCCAAGGCATACACATGAACCACATACGCTTCGCAGCCCTTCCTGACCATCTTCTCCGCTTTCAGAGCAGATATCACATTTGATAAGTAATCTCTCCTATTACCTATCATAGCGACCTCAACACCATCAACCGTCTTAAGAACCATGCGCTTAGCCGCGCAATCCAACCTCGCCTGGTACTTAACCAGCCAATCCATCCCGAGAATCAAATCGAACTCCCCAAACGGCAGTTCCATCAGATCAGCAGCAAACACTACCCCTTGGAGTTCTAGGGGTACCTCTCTAAATAGCTTATCTACTACTACAGAGTGACCTAGAGGGCTAATCACAGTCATCTGCCTAGAGGATATCTCAGAGTCTAAGTCCATTGTCTCTACGATACTACTGGCAACATAAGAGTGCGTAGAACCCACATCAATTAAAGCAGTATAAGGAGTACCAAAAATCAGAAACGTACCGGTTATGACGTCCGGTGCATCGCCCTCCTCTCGGCGCCTCGCAGCATACACCAATCCAGGCTGCCTGGCCTCAGAACTACCCGCACCTCTGCCCGGTGCTCCACGGCCCCGACCAGAACCATAACCACCTCTGCCATTACCACGGCCCCTCTGCGGTGGCGGTCCATTACCTCTGAACTGATTACGGCTCTGACTCTCAGACTGAATCCTGGCCATCCTACGCGGACAATCCCTAATGCGATGCTCCAAAGAACCACACTCGAAGCAACCTTTACCTCCAGTCTAGCAACCACCCCAATGAGTTTTCCCACACTGATTACACTGCGGTGGTCCCTGCCTAGCAGCAACAAACCTAGCAGACTGATTCTGCCCACTCGGTCTAGCCCTCTTCTGTGAATTACCAGACGAACCAGAAGACCCAAAGCTCCTCTTCAGCCTACTCCTGTCCATACTCTGCCTCACGGACTCCTTAATACCCTCGGCCACCTTAGCTTTCTCAACTAAGACAGCAAACTCGCGCTCCTGCTGTGGAGCAATCAGCAGCCTCAACTCGTCTCGCAGACCATCCTCGAAACGAACACACCTCTCATGCTCAGTGGCTACAATGCCCCTGGCATACCTACTCAACTTCAGGAACTCAGCCTCGTACTCAGCAACAGATTTACTCCCCTGAACAAGCCTCAGAAACGCCTTCCTCTGGGAGTCGATATAACTAGCCCCGATGTATTTCTTCTGATAAGCTGCCCTGAAATAGTCCCATGTCAAATCCTCAGCTGCCACACTGTCCCGAACCGTGAGCCACCACTGATATGACTCATCCCGAAGAAGAGATACGATACCCTTCAGCTTCTCTTCCGTCGTCAAGTCCAGATCATCCATGATCCGCTCAGTTGCCTCTAGCCAGTACTCAGCAGTGCTAGGAGCAACACCCGATACACCTCGGAAGAATTCGGCCCCGTTAGCCCGGAGTCGCTCAGGAACTGATTTCCTCACTCCTGCACCACCACTCGCTCCAGCTACCCTTTCCAACACTCGCAGCATCGCCTGTGACACTGCGTCGTCTCCAGTCTGATCTTGGAACTCACCACCTCCAGCTGGTGGCGGAACCGGTACCTCATTTTCTGAACCCTGCCCAGACCCTACGGGCTCAGAAACCGTCATTCTACCCCTACCCCTACCACGGGTATTACGACCACGCCCCCCTCGAGTGCTCATGTCTAATCTTTCTACGTATCTGATTAGAGAATTTTATGCATCAGTATTTATTCCACTTGTTTACAAAGCAAGTGTTATGAATATTTAGAGAGAGTTTGTTTTCGCGAGTTCACAGAATCCTATCAGTTTCAATCTCTAAAGTAGCATACGACTGTTAATCATCAAATCATATCATTTCCAATCAAATCACAAGTAATAGTACGGGGTACTTACCTGGGCGAACTGGTGCCGGAGACTCGGTGCCATGCCTTTCAAAACCATATATTCCAAGACAACACTTAAACAAACTTTTGAAAACCATTTTGGGCCTCAGGCCCACAGCCGAGCCTTTGAACTTGGCTCTGATACCACAAATGTAACACCCCAAACCCAGACAAGACACCGCGTCCGAATCTGGTATGCTACGGGGAAAAACCATTTTGGAAAACTAAATTTTTCGTTTAAAAGCTGAGTGAAAACACAGTGTGTTTGAAACAAATTTGAGCAGTCTTGTTTGAAAAACAGTCGATGTATTTGAAATCCAGGGATTTTGAAAACTTCGCCAGAATTTGTAGTTAAAACGAGTTATTACTATTTAAAACCTTATTAGTTTCTTAGTGATACAGAAAACACTTTTAAACTTAAGTGTATTACAGGTTAGAATTGGAAACCAGTTGAATTTGTTTATCAAAAAGACTTTGTGTGATACCCGATGGTATAGTTTAAAACACAATGCGTTATAGTTTTGAAAACATTATCTTTCCAGGTTTTAGGAAAATTTATACCGACTTAATTCTGTTAAGGCATATTAAACCTAATTAAAATATCCCCCAACTTAAAACATAATCTAAAGGCCTTTTACAGAACAAATTAAAACCCAAATAAAAGTAATAAGCTAAAGTACCAAAAATTATAGAGTCTGAGTAAAAACTTTATTCAGCCTGGCATGTGCACCCCGAGTCCATCCCGGCTCCAAGTCCGCGTCTACGAGTCACCTGAAATGTCAAAGGAGAGGGTGAGTCGAGTGACTCAGTGTGTAAATCCCGCTCCCGATAAAACAACATGCTAACACACATCATACATAGCAACATGATTAATGCAACCCGAACCTAACCATCCGTATCTCCTTTTCTACCCCGTGTGGTACCAAACCACTGGTGGTGCCAAACCACTGGTGACATATAGTCACAGTGTGCTACCAAAGCACTGGTGTCCCAAAGACACAATATCCGTCAATGTGCTACCAAAGCACTGGTGTCCCAAAGACACAATTGTGCTACCAAAGCACTGGTGACCGAAGTCACAAATCCAATGATGATGGGGCCAACCCATCGTGTGTTACCAAAACACTAGCAGACGATCCCATATCTCAAGTGGGGCCAACCCACGGTGGTCAAACCACAGGGACAAGTCGCAATGAGGTGCCAAACCTCTGGTGTCCCAAAGACACAATGTGCTACCAAAGCACTGGTGACCGTAGTCACAAATCTGGTGATGGGGCCAACCCATCGTGTGTTACCAAAACACTGGCGTCAATCCCGTATAATCATCTGTGGGGCCAACCCACTGTGGTACTGAGCCACTGGGACGAGACGCTGAGGTACCAAACCTCTGGAGGTGCCAAACCTCTGGTGACCCAAAGTCACAAAGTGTGCTACCAAAGCACTGGTGCTCGTCAGCACAAGATATCACTGCTCCCTCCTCACGTATCACCCATCAACATGCCAAACTCATGTAATCATGCATATCATACTATCATGCACATCATGCCAATATGTCTAACCACATATCCCATACCACATATCCATAGCCATTATATCATATAAGTCATCAATAACTCATAATAATATTGATAGTAACTTACCCGAATCCAAGCTCATACCCAAATGGATATTATACCAATCCATCAACTGCCATAATTTTAATGGGCATACAGGTTTAACAACAATATTACTAAATATAAGTGTGTTAGTATACACACCTGATATACGCAAGTCTAAAATCCCACGAAACGGTCTAAATCCCTCGTTTGCTAACTCCTACAATCGGCCAAACAGAAAAACCATTGAGCAACCACAATATTCGGCCAACATAGAATTAGTCACTAAGACCATTCGGCCATTAACCAAAAGAACCACAAGGGTTAGCGTTGGACCCTTACCTTGCTATTGGTTTGGTTTCCTAACTAACACCCGAACCAATAGTGGTTCTTTACGACAATCGGCCTTCACCTAAAAATGAACCATTAATCTCTTTAAACTTAATCGAAAACACTGATTGAACTAACACAAATACATCAACTGCTTACCCTTTACTTACCAATCGATCACACAAGAATGATGATTCCTTTGCTTGCTTCACACTTCCAAAGTCCCTAAAACAGAGAGATCAATACCCTTCCAACATAACCATAATCGGCCCTTAACAAGACACAACCAAATAAAGAACCCAAAAGAGGGAGATATGGCCATTCGGCCTAGAGCTTACCAATACCAACGATTAAGGCAAAGCTTCCAAACACCACTGATACTCGGCCAAGGAAGACTACTAGGGGGAGGGATAGATTCGGCTAACAACTTCAACAGGGAGAAGGATCCGGCCACAGTGTTTTAACACACACCAAACTCAGTTCCAAGAGAGGGATGTAAAGAGAAAGAATGTTGATGAGAGACTAGGTTCGGCACCAATGAAAAAAGAAAACAACTTGAGCAATCGGCTAAGGTTTTCTTTTGGAAGAAGAACACAAGATGGATAGAGGATAGAAACTTTCGGTTTTTTGAACAAGAAAAGAAAAGATGAGGGTGCTTGAGAAGATGAGTGTTTCGGCTACAAGGGGTTAAGAGAAGAAAAGAGAGGAAGGTGGGATGCTAGGTTCGGCTTTAGCTCAAAAGAAAAAAAAAAAGAATGTTAGGGGAAATGGTTCGGCTAAAGAATAAAAGAAGAGATGCAACCCCAAAAAAATGTGCCTTACAAAGACATTCGGCCACCCACTTCAAAAGGCAAGAAAATTTTAGCAAGATGAGTACTTGACTTTCGATTTCAAAAGGAAGAAAAACACAAGAACACTCTTGAAAAATTCGGCAAAATGAGAGCTTTCTTTGCTACCAAAATTAACCGAAATGTACCCAAAATGCAAGAGTACATTCGGCATCCCCCTAACCCCCACTATGCCGTCCCTACTCCCACTCCCCTCTCCCTAAAATTCGGCCACACCCTCCAAAGACTCTCCACCACTCATTCAAAATGAGTTGAACAAGTCCTCCTCCTTAATTTGCTCTCCACCATCCATGTCACCCTTTTGACCAAGTCCAAGTTAGAGTTCAAATTCCACACTTCTCTTCCCTCCTATGCCGTCCAAAATAGGTGACAAAAAGGGGACTCCTGCTGCTCGAACACTGGACCTCCACTCCTTGAAGATGACGCCACACCTAGCTCCCAAGTGTCTCATGCCTTGCCACTTTGCCAGCTACTTATTTGTGCAATAAAACCACAAAGAAAATTCTTAAACCCTAGCTTCCCTAGCTCCCTTCACTTAACACCCAAAAACTAAAATTTCCTAATTTACTCAGGCATACACCTAAGCTATAATTAAGCCCCAAGAACACAAAAATAGCAACACAGCACACTACAAACATGCAATATCATGCAACTCCAAAATAGCCCCCTAACCCGGGATATTACAACGCCCGTGTACCTTGGCTGTAGTCAATTCTGACTTGGCTCCATGGCCACTAAGCACGTCCGTGTGCCAAGGCTATGGTCGATTCTATTGAAACCACACGGCTACCAAGCACGCCCGTGTGCCAAGGCCGTGTACTCTTAGCTAGCTACTGACTTAGCCCCACGGTCACTAGGCACGCCCGTGTGACAAAATAGGCCATTTACAAGGCCAAATTGCCACCCACACAAGGGCCAATCCTTCAAGCACATTTAAGCATAAACTCACACACAATTTAGCAACCAATTTCATGTTAAGTGATCATCATATCATCTCATACAACCTCGTTACTAAATATGTCAACTTATATACCATCTTGTTCAACCAAATCACATACATTATCAAGCTATACCAAAATGTACTTCACATATCATAAACATGACTCATTCATAAGTTAACATCATTTCACTTCCAAGCCAACTTACATAGCAAGGATTAAACATTCCCAAAACATACCATAACTTCTAGCCTATACATGCCATATTTCATCTATTTACATCTTTCCAAAAGTACCAAATTACATTGCCGATAGTGTGATTGAGATGCTGGTGATTCCCATATCCGAGCTAGCTTTGCTGACACTGTAAAACAGAGAAACAATCACACAGTAAGCTTTCCAAAGCTTAGTAAGTTCAAAATACAATACAATTATCCATCAAATCAAAATAATGTATTTAATAAATCATCACATAGATCAATTCCCTCATAATCATACCATAAGATCAATTCCTTCATAATCATACCATACCATCCATAGCCAAAATACTTATCCATCCATTCATAGCTTTATTTATAAACTCATCAACCACAAAGGTTCAATAGATACCTTAGCTAACACATAGTTATTCAACTTTCAAGCTATTCAATGCTCGATATTACCTGTCAATCATCCTCTGATATTCGTTTAATTTAATCGCACACTCAGTGCCATATACTTGATCAAAGCATACTCGTCATCGCACACTTAGTGCCTAGTCTTTTAACCGACCTATCTCGGTATCGCACACACAGTGCTATTCATCTCTAATTCATTTTCAATTTTGCACACTTTGCCATCTAATTCAATCTTGCACATAACATCTCAAATCCCATAATCTTATACATATTCATTCCATAATACTAAAACATATCTTATTAACATGTATTATATTTGAACTTACCTCGGATGTCGAATTAACGAAACGATCGATTAATCGAGCACCTTATCTTTGCCTCGATCTCGATCCGCACCTCTCCTCTCTTGGTCTATACATATTCAAATTCAATCCATTCAATTACCAAATCATTCATTTTAGTCCAAACACATATATTTAGGGCATTTTACATAATAGCCCTCACATTTTCACATTTTGATACTTTAGTCCCTATTTCACAAATCATCAAATTCACCAAATTTGTTTGCACTCATGCCTAGCCGAATTTTCAATATACTCATACAAGCCCACACATTTCATTTATTTCACATTTTAGTCCTTCAAAATGCTATTTTCTCAATTTAGCCCTAAATAGCTAAATTCATCAAAAATTCAAGAACAAAACATATTCATTAAACACATATATTTCATTTAACATCATCACTCATCACAAAGCTCACCACTTCATCAATGGTACATTCCATAAACATAATCAATTCATAAAATTTAAGCATGGGTTTTGTAGAGCACAAAGCAACGATTACAAAAACGTAGAAATTAAAAAAGACCGAGCAAAAATCTAACCTTGAATCAAACCAATTCCTAGCCGAAATTACCAAAGCTTAAAACCTCTTTTCTTTCTTCAATATTCGGTGCAAGATGAATAGAAAATGTCCTATTTTGATGCTTTGTTTTATTAAAAAATTAACTTAATAATCAAATACCAACTTTGCCCTTTAATTAGTCATATAAAACAAATATATTTTAAGGCTAATAAGTCATTTTGCCATCCACTATCTTTAATAATGGCTTAATAACAACATAAGGCCCCACCTTAAAAAGCCAACAACAAGTAAGCATTCGCAAATCAGCACACAACATTTTACACTTTATGCAATTAAGTCCTTTCTCACAATTTGGCACACAGTTGATACAATTATCACACAGAAATTTCATTTACGCTAAATTACATACTATTCACACAGAAAATATTATTAAATTATCATCTGACCTCGAATTTGTGGTTTCGAAACCACTATTCTGACTATGGTCTAAACTGGGCTATTACAGATGTTCATTAGTGAATGGAATAATACGGGGTTTATGATGACAAAATTAGTCAGAGAAATGATAGTTGAGCTGTAAAGATGTCTGCGGGTGACAGTTATAGTTGAATGAACTACGATGACCTCTTCTGGGTATTCTATGTCATTGTTCCTTAGAGATATATGTGATTATTTGTTTTCTGATGAAATTCCTATCGAGTGAGAATGTTAGCTAACTTTAATGTTAGATGAAAGTACTAATGGTCTGTTCGATTTATGATTGGCATTGCCTCATCTCTTAGGGATTCTATCCTAATATGTTGGAATGAAGTCGGTGGTAAAATTTATATGACATTATTCATCTATTTCTACTGGAGGTTGTTCTGTCTTGTATATAAATATTTGGAAAGTGTATTAACTCTGTTACGATGGAATTCTAGAGCTGGTAAGTATTGTTTTTGTAACAGTCCGGTTTAGACCCTAGTTAGAATAGTCGTTTCGGGACCACAAATTTGAGTCATAAAAATATTTTAATATTATTTTCCGTGCCTATGATATGTGATTAAGCATGTGTTAATGTTTCGTGAATTAATTTGTCTATTTGCGTGCTTAATTTGAGAAAAGGGCTAAATCGCGTAAAATGAAAAAGTGGCTAATTAATGTGTAAGTGTTAATTTGTTAATGTCTTTATAATGTGAAGTCCTTAATAGGCAATTAGCCCATTAATAAAGTTAGTGGATGTTAAAAGACAAGTATGCCCTTAATGTATATAAGTTTCTTATATTAATTAAAAGGTTAATATAGTAAACAATATAATAATATGTTTATAATAAAAATAAAGTATGAAAATAGATTGTTGTTCACCCATTTTCTAGCCGAAAGTTTAAAGAAAAAGAAAGAAAATAACCAAGCTAGGTTTCGGCTATGTTCAAGCAAAAATTAAGGTATGTGTTAGTCTTGGTTTTTGATAATTTGTACGTTTTTGCAATAGTTGCTTCATATACTTCAAAACCTATGCTTCAATTTTATGAATTGATGAATATTTTGGAATATGTCATTGATGAATCTATGAGTTTTGTGATGTTTGATAATGAAATATGAAATATATGTGTTTGATTAACAAGTTTTGTCTTTGAATTTTTAGTGATTTTAAGTAATTTGGACTTAATTGAGAAAATAATATTTTGGAGGACTAAATTGGGAAATAAATGAAATGTATGGATTTGAATGAACACGGGTGATATTCGACCAAGCATGAGTAACTTGAAATTATGTGTATTTTGTGATTTTGTGAAATAAGGACTAAAATGCCAAAATGCAAGGGCTAATTTGCAAATTACCCTAAATATGTGTTTTTGGATTGAAGTGAATGTTTAGGTGAATAAAAGGATTAAATTTGAATATGTATAGATCAAGAACCGAAGAAAACAGACTTAGATCGTGGGAAATCAAAAATAGTTGAATAGTCATCCATTTCCGTTCCTTCTATACGAGGTAAGTCGATATACAAATAAATGTATTTGAATTGAATTATTTGTGCATATATGAAATTTGGATTGCTATGAATATCAATTGAGATGGAATGTATGTAAAATCCGAGAATATATTTATATCGATAAGTTGATAATGAACGAGAAGTCCCATTTGAACCTGGGGATAGATAGGATTGTATATGTCATGACATAGGTGTCCGATATGTGATATCATGTAAGACCATGTCTGGGACGTTGGCATTGATTTGAGATTTCGTGTAAGAACACGTCTGGGACGTTGACATCGAAATGAGATTTACGTGTAAGACCATGTCTGGGACATTGGCATCATATTTGATTCGTGTAAGACCCTGTCTGGGATAGTGGTATCGATATCTGAGTACATGTAAGACCTCGTCTGGGACGTTGACATTGTACGACTATTCCGAGCATTCTAAGTATCCTATTAGATTCCGAACGGTTCAACGGGCAAGTCTGAGATGCGAATGACTACGAGAAAGGTATAAAGATTCAGGTACGTTCGAAAAGTACACCATGTATATGTATGGAAGGTAAGTATATTATGAACTTACCTAGATGGATTATATGTATGGAATTGATGAAATGAGGCATGGTATATGAATGAATATGCTATGATCTATTGATGTATTTGGTCATATGCATGCTAGTAAGTAAATGGCTAATTCAATGAGCCAAGAAGAATTATGAATGTGCAAATGAGCTATTAATAATTTTGTATTGATATGATTATGTGCATTTTATGATAAGTTTATTTGTATATGGCTTACTAAGCTTTTGGAAAGCTTATTTTGTGTGTGTTTACTCTATTTTACAGATCGTCAAAGCTACTAAAGGCTCGGGAAACTATCGAGGATAATCATCACACTACTCAACCTTGTTTTGTATCTTTTGAAAGTGTAAATACTAAGTATGGCATGTATAGGATAGTTACTTTGAGTTTTGTTTGATATGTGTATATAGCCATGTGATTTGGCTAGTTAAATGCTTGAGTTATGAATGATTAGTTTTGTCTTATGATGCTAGTTTTAGTGTAACGCCCGAAAAATCCCGAAACTTTAATTTATGTGCATTGAAGTTAGTATGTATGTGTAGCATTTAGAATAATAATTTTAAGGTATTATCGGGATTATTTGAAGCCTTAGAGATAGGGGAGACCATAGGGAAAAATTTATTTTTCTTGTTTAGTGGACCCTAGTCTCAGGCATGAGGCCTCTTAAGTAGATTAAGAGAAAATAGGACACAAATGGGCTTGGGAGCTATGAGGTGGCGTGTGTGAAAGCTGAAGAGGTCCAAGGTTCGAGCAGGAGGAGTGCATTTTGGAGTGTTTTATTTTGCATAGGTGGACGACAAGAGTTGTGTTGGTTTTGTACTCTTGGCGTGGAGAGTGTGAAGTAAGCAGCACTGATGGATGTGGATGAGTTTTCAGATAAGATTAAGGTAATTATCGAAGAGAAAAGTTAGGAGATGGGGAGTAAGGATGTGATGGTGCCGAATGGGACTCTAAGGGATGGGAGTGTTCGGCCTGTGGCTTTAAAAGGAGAAGGGGTCGAATGCTTGAAAGGTTTTTTGAGCATTCTCTAGTTTTTATTCTCCCCCTCAAACGGTTTCTCCCTTTTTGCCGAATTTTCGTTAAGCGAAATTCCCTTCATTGCCGAAATTACTATCATCCTTCTTTTTTTGAATCTCTACTCTTGCCGAACCCTTGTTGTTGTTCCTCCACCTCAATCGATTGTTATCTACTCTTTGTCACGTTGGAAGCCGAATCTTGTTCAGTAGATATCTAAGCCGCAGGATCAAAGGAGAATTTCGGTAAATGCTTAGTTGAACTTTTTAGTGTGGTTTGTTAAAAGCCGAAGGGCTATCTAACCCCTCCTTGTCGTTAGCTTGTATTAACAAGGGTAAGGCTCAAGAATCGCAAGCGTGGTAGGTAAGGATTGCTAACAAGGTGGTAAGTGTTCTCGACTCAGTCATGGTTTAGTAAATGGCCGAATCTAATGTGGCTCATAGGGGTGACTTATGTGCAATATGGGTCACTTGGTTTTGACGATATAGGTGTTTGGGTGCAGATCTAGAGGATAGTCGAAAATAGTAGTATAGGAAGGGCTACTAGAACGTGAGGCACACAGTAAGGGTACGGTGAGGTTTCAGTTTTTGATAAGTATGTGTTAAAGCTTTATTTAATCACTAGTAATGTCAATTTTAGGTTCGTGACTAAAGGGTTTGCAGCACGCGAGGTTTCTAGGTGTGTAGAAACACTACACACAGGATATCGGCAACATCAAAAAGCCGAAAGTGGCTAAATGGGCCTGCCAAACTTTGGGGGCCCAAAACGGTAATGGTTGATATGTGAGCATGAATAATGAATTGGCATGAATGATTGTATGATTGGATCGTAATTGAGCCTAATGGGCTATATGACATGAAATAGGCTTTATGAGGACGTAGGCAAGTATGCTAGGGTTAATAGACTTTAGGCTTAGTTTGAACAACGCTGAAATTTCATAAGACTTAATCTAATTAAACATGTCCATGAACAAGTCACTGGGTTAAAGTGTGGCAACGGACATATGCATGTCTAGGATTGGATCTAGGGAAAGCTTGGTACTTAAGCGGTCCTAGTGGCCCACCTTTTCTTCTCTGCAATCCTACCTGGTGCGTAGTGTCTGTTCACTTTAGCCGCGAGGACTTGTTGATGGGCCAAAGTTTATAACTAAAACTCGGGAGGGACCAAATATAACAACCCGAATTTGGGCCTTGTAGAATTGGGCCCATTGGGCCTTGGACGTGGAAGCGTTTAAAATTTTTGGGAATGTGAGAATGACATTATTTCAAGTTGGACCTGTTAGGATGGTGATTTTGGAAGGTTACGGGATTCCTATGAAGTCCCGGGTTCAAGTTAGGCCATAGGAAAAATTTTCATTTTTGGCCTTAGTGGAACCACTGATCTCAAATGGTATGACTCATAAGTATATTAGGGTAAAATATGACACAAGTTGGCCATGAGGTAGGATGGTTGTGGCGTCACTAAGGAACAAGGGGGAGAGGAGTTCGAATCCCTTGGCAAGCATTTTAAAGGTAATTATTTTGTGCTTTGGAAGAGGAGGAAACAGAGTTGGGATAAAACTCTGCCATGGGAGTTGGGGACTTGGTCAAACTATTTGAATGGAAGGTGGAGAGGAAATTGAGGAGGGATTTGTGGAGGAAATCATGGGGATGGATGAGTGAGGGGAGTTGGCCGAATATTGGGTTCTTTGTGGGGTGGATTCGGCACTTGGGGATTCTCTGGTGGTTGTGCCGAAATTGTATAGGAGCTTTAGGGGTTATTTTTCTCTCATTTTTGGTTTCGAAAGTTCTTTTGGTGCGTTTTTTTGACCTTTCGGGACTTTTTTCTTTCAACTTTATTTCTAAGTGTTTACTTTCTTTAGTCGAAATCCCAGTTTCTCCTATTCTCTTTTTCTCATTTGTTGGCCGAATCTTTTTCTTTCTTCTCCTCTCATCTCCTTTCCTTGGCTTTTCTTCATAACCGAATGCACACCTTCTTTTCTTCATTCTTTTGTTGTGGGCATTTAGTGAATCGTTAAGCCTCTTCCTTCCATCTTCTTCTCTTGTTTTCCACCAGTATTTGCTACCCTTTGCTGCCGAATCTTCTCTTCCTATTCGGCTCTTCTCTGGTTGCAAGGTATCGGTTCCTTTTCCCGTTATTCTCTCTGTTTTTCTCTCTTTTCTCTACTAAAGCCGAAACACACTATCATTAATTATCTATTTTCCAAGCCAAATCTAGTTACTTTTCCCCATCCCGAATCATGTTTGTTCTTGTTTGTGAAAGTCGAAACCCCTTGTTAGACAACTGTAATTTTCTGTGGTACTTTGTTAATCGAGAATTCTTCATGGAGGCAAGTAATAGCCAGTCTGAGAGGGGATCAAGAAGTGTGCCTAATGGAAGTGGATTCGTAGCCCCTGCTCTCAAGTTTAAGCAGTGTACGGTGTCAGCAGTTCAGGACTTTCCGCCTGGATGCGGAAGGGCATCGACAACCGATTTAGATAAACAAATCATAGTTAATCGCGCTAGTGAGGGTAAGTGTTAGTAAATGGTATAGTTAGGTGTTTGGATTTAAGATCTTTCAATTCGTTTGTTAATAGAGTTAATGGAGTGTTATGTTTGGTTAGGTGACGACGATCGTGAGTGTGTAGTGCTCTACGTGATCAGGTGTGTAATCTCACACCCACTTCAATGGTTGTTTGTGATGATTTATGAAACGGCCAAAAGCCGAAAAGCCAGAAATGGTGACTACTCGAGCGTGCGAACCCTCGTCATGGTAGATTGAGATACGAATCGTGACGCTAAGTCGTTGAGTGTGTCACGAACACTCTCGCGATACCGAGGCTATAACAGGCCGAATCGGGCTAAATGGGCCTAACGGGCTAACCGGCCCGCTTGGGCAAAACTGATGGATTGGTAACAATTGATAGGCCCAGATGTGAATTCTGCAAACCCGAGACCGAACTCGTGCGTAATGGGCCACACGTGCGTGTCGGCCCCATTAGGCCTAAGATGGACTTTAGGCCTATTAACTCTATAGTGGCTTAAAAAGAGTTCTGTGTCGCTCGAGGCGACAGTAGGCCTTCGAAAAGGCCGTTGAATGTGTAAATTACCAAAATACCCTTGGAGGGTAAGTTACTAAAATACCTCTGGGTTGCGAAATTACCAAAATACCCTTGGAGAGTAAATTACTGAAATACCCCCGAGTTGCGAAATTACCAAAATACCCTCGATGGGTTGAATGACCGTTTTACCCTCAGTGTTATTAAGTAATGATTGTATGTTTACATTACACTTGTATATGTTGATATGTATATTGCATTTTATCATGTTACATGGGGAGGGTTAACGATTGAATAGCAGTGTAGCCTGGTGGCAAAGCCACAATAAATTTATATATATACATAATTATGACTCTGGTGGCTCAGCCACAAATATTGTGATTAGCGGGGTCGGTTGGCTTGATCCCCACAAGTGTGATTGGCTGGTACGAGTGTGTGTTGGTTGGATCGGGTTGGGCTGCATTACTTCATTTGCACTACCATGATTATAGGACTTAGGCCCAGATTGATATCTTATGGGCTCGGGCCCAGTTAATGTCATTTGGGGGATTACACGCTAAATTCTTGTAACTCACCCTTTTTCCCTTGACCTCGCAGGTAATTCCCAGCGGTAGAGGATTTGGAGCCGTAAATGACTCGGTGGAGGCCATACATCAGAGACATTGCTCGCAAACTTTAGTAAATTTCCATTTTGCTTCATTTTTAAGATTATTTTTAATTTGGGTTTAATATTTTGTAATAAGGCCTCTGGGATTTATATTTCTTTAAACTCTCATTTTAGTATTTTCAAACTATAGACGTTTAAACCTATAAAAATGAGGTTTTCTTAAAACATTAACAATCATTTTCTAAAATATCACGTTCCGCAACTATTCAAGTTCGATTTTCACAACAAAAACTATTTTTCAAAATAATAACAACTTTATAAAAATGGACATTAAAAAAATCGTGTTTTTACAAACAAACAACGAAACTTGAAGCTCCTAAAAAAGTTGCAACATTTTATCGATCGCTTAGATTTTCAACTACCTTTTGATGTGACATGCTAGATCCGGCCATAACGTCTAGGCCGGGTTTGGGGTGTTACACCAAAAACCCCTAGATTTATAAAATTGCTAAAATACCCTTAGATTTGTAAAATTACTAAAATACCCCTGTTTTGCAAAAGTACCAGAATACCCCTGTTTTGCAAATAACCAAAACACTACTATTTTGCAAAATTACCGAGATACCCCCTATCTTGCCAAATTACCAAAACACCCCTGTAGGATAAAATTACGAAAATGCCCCTAAGTAGTGAAATGACGAAAATACCCCTATGTGACGAATATGAGTTTGTGGATGTTACTCATGTGTTTGATGCATTCATATGATATTCTGCTTAGGATGCATATGGGTGGGAGTTATGGTCGGAGGAAGATTTGAGGATCGCATAGTCGCTTGACGACTATGGATCCACCGGAGGCTTTAAGCCCATTATATGATTAGCAGCTTTGCTGCAATGTTGAGTAGTGCCGCTGTGTGTGCTACCTTTGGTGTGTAGAGGATGGGTAGGTTGATTTAGAAATCTCCACAGGTGTGTAATGGTTGGAAGGGAAATGGTGTGTGTAGCGGATGGGTTTTTGGGAAGGGTTTTGCATTATCTTGTTGGTATATGATACGATATGATATGATATGAGGTCATTATGGGCTAAGGCCCAGGACCACCGATTTTGATAAGGCCTAGGCCCAATGTGAATATTTGTATGTGATTTGATTGCCAAGGGTTGTACACACTGAGTTTCGAAACTCACACCCTTTTATTTAATGTTTTAGGTGATCCTGAATAGAAGGCTCGGCGTGGGAGAGGACTCGGAGATGGCCACACTACAAGCTAATCAGATGTTTTCAATCTGTTCAAATGAATTTATTTTAAATACTTTGTTTTTCATTGAATTGTAATAAGGCCATGTATCTCCTAATTGACTTTAGATTTTAGGTTTGATTATTATTGTTTCAACTATCCAGTTAATAAACTTAAATAAAATTTCTGAAGTTAACATGGTTTGCGAAATAAACATATGAATTTTTTCCTAAAATATGGGCTTTTCATCTTAACATAACAAGATACAAGGGTTTTGGGCTTTTAGACCTTAAATGGTTAATTAGTAAAATCGTTTTGAAGTGTGCCTTTAATGTGACATTCCAGATTCGGGCCTAACTTCTAGGCCAGGTTTGGGGTGTTACATTTGGTATGGTATGATAGAAAATGAAATGGTCATATGGATAGTAAGTTTATGGATGAATAACTAGCTCATTATTGATGATAAATTTGTAATGGAATTTTTCTTGGAATGCTTGTGGTTAAGTTGAGTTGAATGGCTATTAAGTTGGTATGGATGTTAAGCTCATAAGTGATTAGAAATGATGTATATTTAGGCATGTTTTGGTTGCCTTTGATGCTTGGCTTGGTGCTTAATCGTGCTTGTATGAATAACCCAAGTGTGACTGGCATTTTGGCCTTGTAAATGGCCTATATTTGCCACACGGTTGAGCACACGGGCCTGTGACTCGACCGTGTCCTTCGAGGTTGCAATTTGAATAAGTCAGGCTCGACTATGAGCTGGACACACGAGCGTGTGACTGGCCGTGTGGTGCAAGTCAGTAGCGACCACAGGTGAGGCACATAGGCGTGTCTCAGGCCATGTGGTCAAGTCAGTATGTATGCCCTGTTTTGACACGGCTTAGACAAACGGGCGTGTCTAAGGCCGTGGGAGGCACGCGGCCTGTCCACACGGGCGTGTGACCTCTGGAACTTTGAAAAATTTTTAAATTTCTGAGAATTTTTGTATGTGTTCGTTTTAGTCTCGGCCCTATTCTAATGCATGATTAAGGTCTTCGTTGACCTACTTAAGGGACAATTTGATGTGATTTGTTGAATTATGTTCTGAAATGTCTGTAAAAGTTTCCGATTGTTTGGTAATGCCTCTTAACCCTAACCGGCGAAGGTTACGGGTTAGGGGTGTTATAGTTTTTCTTCTGGTTTTCTCTGATAAATTAGTTAGATCTTCAGTATTATTTTCTTATGAGCTATGTTCTCAGATTTCTGGTATGGTATCGTAATTGGGTTTTCTTATCACCCTTATTGTGTAAATTATCAGACATGACTCATTTTTAAAGTACGTTTTTTGGTCTGTGATGGCTATGTTTAGTATGATTGTATTTCTGGATTCGATGATAGGAATGTGGTGATTCTGGTATCAGGGTTTCTCTAATTTTCGTGGTAGAAATTGATATCGGCAAGGGTATAAATGGTAAGAACACAAGCTTAAAATTATATAGCAGTTTTCTTTCCTCAGGTAAGTTTGAATAAAGTTAATGAGCTCAATCAGGATATCTATTTCCTCGAGCTAATACGGTTTAAAAGATCTTTGATTTGCATGCTAAAAGAATTTTGAAAGATTGTGTGTTTGAGTTGTATCCTCAGCATGAAGAACAAAGTATATTGATATGTTATCATTCCATAGTTGAAATCAACTCAGTTGTTTTTATTTGAGAGAACTGATTTGTTGAGATAAGTTGTATATATTTAATCATGCCTCAACTAAAAGAATAAATTCTGTGTATTCATGAGTATGAAGACGGATAGTATGAATGAAGAAATTATATTCTAGAAAGCATAATACAGAGATTTGCTTATTGGATTATTCTAACTGGATGATGTTGTTACAAGTTAAAGTTGTTCTGATTGGAAAAGTTATAACATTTGTGAAAGTTTGAATGGTCTGTTGCATGTTAGCAAAGTTGAAAACAATTGAAGGTATTATTAACCGAAAGTTCTAGTTCTGAGTTTAATTTGAATTGAGTAAGAAATTTATGATTTTCAGTGATACGCTATTGAACAAATTGGAATGTGTCTTAATACAAGAATATAAAGAGGTAGTTTGTACTTGTGTGGCATAAGTCAGTATACCCTACAGGTTGGACACGACCTAACACACGACCTGGCACACGGGCGTGTATGGCCATTTGTAGGGCACACAGGCTAGCCACACGGTCATGTGTGTTGGCCGTGTGGCCCAAGTCAGAGAGTTACACGGGGTTGGACACGGGCTGGGACACGACCATGTGCTCCTATTTCGAATGTCCACACGCTTGTGACACGGGTGTGTCTGTTGGCCGTGTGAGACACACGGTCGGGCCACACGGGCGTGTGTCCCCTGCTTTTGAGAAAATTTTATATGTTCAAAAAGTTTCCAAAATTATTGGTTTAGTCCCGAGCCACTTCTAATACATGTTTAGAGCCTCGTAGGATCATATTAGGGACAATGTGATTGAAATAAATGATGTTTGCTATGCAATTGAGCAATGTACGTGAATTGTATGAATATTGTGTTATAAGTCCAGTAATGCACTGAATCTCTATTCCGGCGTTGAACACGGGTAATGAGTGTTACAATATGACCCTTAACTTTTCATTAATCACACATTTTCCTTAAACTTTACATTTTTCACAATTTAGTCCCTAAACTTAAAATCTCAAATTTTAGCAATATTTGCCTTTCAATCATGTTAACTGAATATATATCCTAATTTCTAGTCCAAACATATTCCAAATTCCACATATTTACCTATGAATTCTAGCATTTAACCAATTCAGCCCTTCAATCGAAACTAACAATAATCACATTACAAAACAATCCAAAATCACATGCAAGACTTCACACTCATCATTATCATTAAGAATAATCAATATTCACCAATGACAACATTCAAAATTTTTAACAGTTTCAAAAATGAAGGTTCGGGTTAGCTGGACTTAGTTGCAACGATTTTAAAAACATAACAATCATTAAAAACGAAACACAAAATCATACCATGCAAGGGATTTTGACCTAGCCAAACTTCAAGCTTCCCCTTCCATGGAGAATTCGGTTGAAGCAAAAAATAATAGAAGGAAGGTGATAGTATTTTAACATTTATTTTGTTTTTATTTAATAATTACAGATTTACCTTTACTAATTTAACTTTAAAAACAACTAAATCATGTCCATTTTTGTCCACTAACATTAGGAATGGTATAATTACTATTTAGATCTTTTAGATTTCCTTTCCATATCCATTTAGCCTTTTAAACTAATAAATACTTATTTTTGTAACTTTTACGATTTAATCCTTTTTACCTAATTAACCATTTAAACATTAAAAGTTTCCTAACAAAATTTTAATACGACCTTAATATAATCCTATAGACATTAAATAAATATTAAAATAATAATTCACTCATCAGAATTGTGGTCCCGAAACCACTATTTTCGACACCACTGAAAACGGGCTGTTACAACTCTCTCCCCTTTAGGAAATTTCGTCCTCGAAATTGTTACCTGGGAATAAATTTGGATACTGTTGTTTCATCGATTCCTCAGTTTTCCAGGTAGCCTCTTTAGTACCATGCCGATGCCACAAGGACTTTACCAACGGTACTCGTTTATTCGGAAGTTCTTTGACATCTCTAGCCAAAATTTTTACTAGTTTTGTAACAACTCGTTTTAATATTTACAAGTCAAATAAGGTTCAGAAATAGTGGTTTTGGGGCCACAAATCCGACAAGTATGTAACACCCCTCACCCGTATCCGTCGCCAGAATAGGGTTACGGAGCATTACTGGACTTATTACACAATCAAACATACATTTCTCATACAATTATCAAATCCAAATACTAATCATTCATCAAGTCCCTAATACGAGCCTACGAGGCCTAAAACATGCTTTAGAAGTGGCTAGGGACTAAACCGATATCTTAAGAAATTTTTGGAAAACATAGAAAATTTTTCAATATACAGGGGACACACGCACGTGTGGCCACGCCATGTGTCTTACACGGCCAAAGACACGCCCGTGTCACAAGTCGTGTGGACATTCGAAATGGGATCACATGGCCATGTCCCAGCCCGTGTCTGACCCCGTATAACTCTCTGGCTTGGGTCACACGGCCAACCACAAGCCTGTGTGACCAGCCCGTGTTACCTTTGAAATGGCCTCACACGCCCGTGTGCCAAGCCGTGTGCTAGGTCGTTGCAAACCTGTAGGGTATACTGACTTATACCACACGACCAAGTCACACGCCCGTGGGCGAGACCGTGTGGAACATATTAACTTGATTTCTAATTAAACACCAGGGGACACACGACCATGTCACCTGACCATCTGTCATACATGACTAAGACACACGCCCGAGTCTCTGCCCGTGTGGACAAAAATAGGCGATTTTTCAAGCCATCTTTCTCACCCAAAATGCAACCACCTAAAAACATCAATTGGCATATAACATAGCATCAATAGAAATTCAATCCAATCTCAACCATGCACAATTCATGCCATTTCAATACCATCAAATACAAGGCACACAAGTACCACAATATGCTATTCAATTTCATACCAAATTCACATTCTCAATTCACTTAAATATTTAACTTCATATATGCATTTTCTTACCTCTAATCACATGCATACCAAATCTTCAAATTTCAACCATATGGTGCTCCAAAATACCAATTCACAACAAACATATAAATTTCAATATTACACAGCATAACAAAGGCCATTTGTACACATATATACATCACCAAATATACCAAAATAAGCTAACTCTCATGGCTATACACAAAACCAAACACTTAACATTTACAAGCCAACTCAAATGGCTAAATTCATTACCAAACTGTATACCAAAATGACCATAATTCCTATACATGCCATATAACCAAATACATAAGCTCAGAAGTACCAAAGTAGAAGCTCAATAGTGTGATGCAATCTCCAACAACTCCCAACCCGAGCTAGCTTCGATATTCACTAAAAACACAGAAAAGTAAACAGAGTAAGCTATAAAGCTTAGTAAGTTCGTATAGTAATAAACTCAACATGCCATAAATACACAATTCACCCAATTGAATATAACAATGTACAACTCATATTAATCCACAAACCTATCACAAGATCATTTACAAGGTTAGATGTGAAATTCAAAAATTTCTTCGACTCAAAGCTTATACGGTTCATGTACATACTTGTACCATCTCGTACTAACCTCATACTCATCCATACCTTTGACATACCCGTTGAACCATTTGGAATACTATCGGATACTTGGGAATCTCACACCTTAAGTGCCAATACATAGCCAAAGCTATCTCAATCTCATATCACATAAAATGCTCACTCTCGAGCTATCAACAAGTCTGCTCACAAAAGCTGACAGTGATGACGTAGCTACACAGTACTGCTTACACAAGCTAACGAGAATCCGCAACACATGCCAGATAACTCAGCCACCAGTAGGACGTACGGACCAACACCCAAATCACATAACCCCTAATGACATGTCATTCGTATCCTAAACTATTCCTAAGGTTCAACTGGGATTTCTCATTTCCTGGATCATCGTCGAATATATCCGCAAGGTCGTATTCACAAACAATTCAATAATAAAGCATTTAAAACACAATTATATTAGTTCTTATTAACATACGAACTTACCTTGAATGCAAAAACTGTGACAGACCAATTTGGACCCTAATCGGAACGGTGGTTTCGGGACCACGAATCCGAGCCCAATAAATATTTTAACATTATATCTTGTGTCTATCATGGGTGAATTGATGTATGTGAATGTTTTGTAGAAAAATTTAACCGTTTGAGTGTTAGATTGGCAAAAAGGATTAAATTGCTAAGGTGACCAATGTTGTGAGCATGAAACAAAAAGGGCAAAGTGACTTGTTTGTTAAACTTAAGGACTTGCATGTCAAATTCCCCATATTTAATATGGTGGACGGTAAGCATGCATTATAAATTCCATTTTATTTTGTATGATTTCTTTTTAGGCATTATTATATTAAAAGCATGCCAAGGATATTATATTTTCTAAGTATATATATAAATTAAAGTAATATTATAAGGTAAGCATGCTATATTTTGTATTAAAAGATAAAACAAAAAGAAAATATTTCTCTCTTCCCTCATCCATCTTCTTGCCCGATTTTTACCTTCAAGAAAAGAGGAGAACATTCATCTTCTCCATTCGGCCATTGCATGTACTAGGATAGGTAAGAATTTGAACTTTAATTTAATAACCTATCTTTGATTTGGCTTGATTTCTTGATCATTTTTCTTTTGAAACAAGTAAAGTTTGTTAATATTGGTATGATGAGATTCGGCCATGGGTGCTAAATTTGTAGCTTGTTGTGTTAATAAGTTAGATGAAATGAGAAGGGGTACCTTGAACTTGTAAGAAGAATTGTATTAATTTTTGCATGAAGATACCCTTATATTTGGCCGAATGTTAGGATGGCCATTCATGAAATTTTCCTATTAATTTGATGCTAGGATATATATATATATATATATATATATATGTATATTGTGAAATTGATCAAGGATGAATGACTATATTTAGATAGGATTGTTGGGTGAAATGGTATGAGAAGTCAATTGCCTAAATTAAATAGAAGAAGGACTAAAATGATAAAAGGAGAAGAAGTAGTATGAGTTGTAAGAAAATTGTTTTAATTCATACAAGAAAATGCCCTACTATTCGGCTGAATGTGAGGTAGTCATTCATAAATTCTTTTCTTTTGTTTTGATATTCGGTTGTGCATATATAGTGAAATTAAGCATGGATGAATGGTCATACCTAGATATAGTTATTGGGTGAGCTAAGTAAGAGTAAATTTCTTGAAGTAAATTAGTAGAAGGGATAAGTTGATAGAAGGAAGAATTATAGAAAATCCTAAGGACCTAGTGACCATTCGGCCATTGAGGAGAAATCCCAATTAGATGAAATTTATATTGTGGTGTATTATGAGTTAAATTGAATAAGTTAAATGCTTAAATTTTGTGTGAATATTACCTTAAATTAAACGAAGGAAGTAAGAAATTCGGTTCTTAGTTTTCTCAAATTAAGTTATGTGCGTTTTGTTTTGAGTTGAGCAAATGGATAGAATGTATATGAATAAAATTTACTTGACATTTTTTTTAGATCGGGAACAAAAAGAGAAAGAACAAGATCGAGGAAAAACAAAGGTTCTCGAATAACCGATTTACACGGCCTATCGACAACCAAGGTAAGTCCTATAGCTAAGTTATATTAAAGAACTAATTATGAATGTATCAAATACTAAAAATGGATAAATTTTAGTACTTGTTATGGTTATGGCCGAATGTATAAAGGAACACTAGATTGATGATTAAAATTGCTATGTGAGGTGAACAAATGTTCCTATGTTAATTGCTAGAGTGTATAAGGATATGATGATTTTATTGATTTAATGTGAGTTGTTCAATGGAATTAGATCTATTCATATTTATATAAAATAGTATATGAGGTATCTTGAATGTTTGATCACATTGATATGTTTCGGGCTTTTACGCCTAGCAGGCCTTGTGCCGGTGTTACTTATCGGGCTTTTACGCCTAGCAGGCCTTGTGCCGGTGTTAATTATCGGGCTTTCACGCCTAGCAGGCCTTGTGCCGGTGTTACTTATCGGGCTTTTACGCCTAGCAGGCCTTGTGCCGGTGTTAATTATCGGGCTTTCACGCCTAGCAGGCTTTGTGCCGGTGTTACTTTTCAGGCTTTTACGCCTAGCAGGCCTAATGCCGGTGATGTATTTTACAAAGGAGAAATCGAATCTTGTTTAAGGCAACTTAAAGCTAATTTATTGAGTAAATGGTTTAGGTAAGTATGTAAGGTATGTTATGTTTAATATTACTTGAATCGAATTAATATTATGAGAATTGTGTTATATGTGTTTGAAGTTAATATTGAGGGGTGTGATATGATGGAATTCGAATTAGAATGCGCTATTATGGAAATGATTTCTACTTTACTTGGGTTAATGAATTACTAGTATACGGCCTTGTATAAGTAATTTACTTAAGTGCTTATGTGAAATGCTATAAGTTGAATGTTTTAATTGCTCAATTATTTGAACGTTTTATTATCATGAGTTTAGGACTTACTAAGCTAGTAAGCTTATTTGTGTGAAATGCTCTCTTTTGTTTTATAGAGTTTGGTCACGTTACGGGCTCGTGAAGGATCTTCAAGAAAGTCAACCACACTATCGCCATCTTTTGGTATTTTAAATTTTGGCTACGATTTAGTAGGCATGTATAAGCTAGATGAAGTTTTAGAAAAATACGATGTTTGATCTTGTACATGAATATAGCCATGCGAAAATGGCTATTTCCTTTGGTTATGTATCGTTTATATGTTTGAATTTTATAACTTGCTCTATGTATATGTATGTTTTAAAATTAGATCATAGCCTAAATTACTTATGGGATTTGTTTTCGGTATATATATATATGTATGTTTGGTTAAGGTATAGAGTTTAAATAAATTTGAGTAAGGAGGTTATAATCTAATTTGTCATATTTTGTAAAGAAACAGTTTTAGTTAGCAGCAGTGAAGTGATTTTGAAAAATCACCAAAAATAGGATAATTTGAATTAGAAGGTGAATGAGGTATAGAATCAAAGTTTATTGTGTCTATTTTGATATGAAAGAAACAGAGTAGGCAAAGGAGTTTTATGTTATGAGATATTTAAGATTTAGTGAGACTTGTCCTGAATGAGTTCGTGAGTCCCTGTCCTGTTTTGGAAAAATTGTTAAAAATTGTACAAAAATAATTATGGAGCATGGTTTATATGCTTAAAATCCTTGATGAGTCTATTTTTGATTGGAATAAACAAGAACATTATTGGAAATTCGTGCTATGAGATAAATGAGTTTTTGTAATGACAGGTCAGAATTGTCAACAGTGAAATAGGGGAAACTTTGATGAATAAACTGTACTAATTGGCCACATGAAAAATTCTGGAAAAATTGTAGTAAATTCACATATGAGTCTAGTTTCAAGGAAAATTTACGGATCTGAATTTCGAGTTTTGTAACTCGAGTTATGGTCAATTTAGTCAGCATGACGCAGTTTGACAGCTTTAAATTTTTATGTCCCGAACTTGTAGTCAAGTCTAGTAATGCCACATACCCGACTCCGGCGAAGGTCTCGGGTAAGGGGTGTTACAAAAACGATGAAATGAGTCGATTAGTCCAACACTTTATTTTCCCTCGATCTAAATCCGGACTTTGCTTTTCTTGATCTACATATAATTAAATTTAGCTTATTTAATTATCATTCTATTCAATTTAGCCTAAATTGCATATTATGGCAGCTTTACACTTTTTCCCCTAATATTTCAACATTTTTACAATTTAGTCCTTATCTCATAAAAATACAAATTCATGCAATTTAGTCCCTACCCATGCTAGCCGAATTTTATATAGCCCCATAGCAGCCCCTATTTTCATTTATTTCATAAATTAACCACAAAATTTCCCCATTTCTCAATTTAATCCTTAATTGACAATTTTACTAAAAATTACTTTACAAATGTTGTTTATCTAACAACAACCATACATTTTCTATCATCAAACATCAAAATATACCTATATTTATCAATGGAAGAACCCTAAACCTTTAACATTTTTGCAAATTAGTCCCTGGGCTAGCTAGATTAAGATGCAACGATCTCAAAAGCATAGAAATCATTAAAAACTAGACAAAAATCATACCTAAATAGAAAATGAAATCTTGGCCGAATGAAAACCCTAGATATCGCTTTTTCTTCCCTCTAATTTTGACAATGAAGAAGATGAATGAAACAAAATTTTCATTTGTTTTATTTAATTAACCTTTATTTACTAAATACCAAAATTAACCTTTAAAAATATCACAAATTTCAAAATTACCAAGCCATTATCATCCACTATCATATTACTGGGCTATTCACCACATAAGGACCTTTAATTTAATATTCCATAGCTATTAGACACCTTTAACTAATAGAACCCCACTTTTACACTTTACGCGATTTAGTCCTTTTTATCAAATTAAGCATTCAAACGATAAAATTTCTTAACAAAATTTTCACACAATCACACAACCATGCTGTAAACATTAAAATAATAAAAAATAATTACTTTGACTTCATATTTGTGGTCCCAAAACCACTTTTCCTATTTGACTAAAAAAAGGTTGTTACAGAGTAAGTTCGTAAATATTATTATTTAATATTTACGAGTCAAATATGGTATTAAAATAAATTTTGAATTGACAATTTATGCTATTTTAAAGAATAATTAGGTTCAAGTGGTATGACCCTAAAGTCAAGTGATTTTAAAAAATGAGGTATTGGGACCTTGTTTCTATAAATCGAGCTATGAATATGTTTATAAATATTTTTAGAGTGTTATTAAGGTTGTAATAAATTTTCGTTAAGAAATTTTAATGTTTAGGTAGTTAATTAATTAAAAAGGACTAAATCGTAAAAAGTGTAAAAGTTGAGTTCTATTTGTTAAAGGGGTCAATTGGCTATCGAAATGAAAATTAATGGACTTGAATGGTAAATTAACCATTTAAAGGGTTAGTGGACATTCATGGGAAAGGTATTAATAAAATTATGATGATTTTTAAGGGGTAAAATGGTAAAAAGGTAAATTAAACCTAAAATAAACTAATTAAAGGTTATCATCTTTTCTAATTTCTCATTGGTTGGTTGAATGATCCGTTGTTGAAGGGGGGAGAGCTTTGTTTTCGAAATTTGTCTTGCATGGTATGGTTTTGATGCTTGTTTCTTGTAATTTTTATGTTTTTGATATCTTTGCAACTAGGTCCAACTAGCCCGTACCTTCGTTTTTGAAACTGTTAAAGATTTTGAATGTTACCATTGATGAATATTTGTGATTTCAGATGTTAATTGATGAATTTGAAGTATTAGTTTTTATTTATAAGTATTTTGTTAAGTGATTTTGATGAATTTAATGATTAGGGATTAAATTATTAAAATAGTAAAAATGCAAGGGCTTGGTGTGAAGTTGTTACAAGTGTGGGCTGTAATTGATGCTATTAGCATTCAGCTGGTACGAATTTTCAATAAAATCATTTTATTTGCATGATTAGGACATAGGACTAAATTGAATAAAAATGAAAAGTTGAGGGTAATTTTGTAAAAATGTCAAAAAAGACTAAATTGCATAAATGAGTTTTACTGTCTAAATTAATGAATTGAATGAAATTGTTAATTTAGATCGAGAATGAGTGAAAAATCGAGGAGAACAGAAAATTACCAAATAGCCCTTATACCTAGTCTTTGATGCAAATTAGCCATGTAAGTTCGTATGAAGTATAATCACTTAAATGTTGATTAAATTGAATGTTTAATTTGTTGTCATATTGTAAATGAATCAATATATATGTTATTATGCAATTTAACATGTACTAAATTGAAGGAAATCCAACGACGTACGATGGTTATCGAGCCCCGTTTGAACCCTAGGAATATATAGGATATAGATGAAATGTCATTAGGGTAACCATGTTTCAGGTGCTAGTCTTGAATGTCCTATCGATGGCTGAGTTTTGGTATTTTTTGCTGATACTCGTCAACTTGTGTGAGAGGCATCGTGTAGCTACATTCCGACTGTCAGCTTATGTGAGTAGACCCATTTATGGCTCGAGTGAGCAATGATGTAAAGGAAAATGAAAGGAATGGTTTCGACCATATGTTTAACACACTTTGTGTGAGGTTCTCGCATATCCGATATTATTTTAAGTGGTTCAACGGGCATGTAAAAGGAAGGAACGGTAAGTGTTCCAATCGACAATGTTATGAAATTAATGAAAGGTATGAAATGATATTGATCAAAGTATGTATAACCAAGTTTTGTTGAAAGTATGATATGTTAAGGAAAATGATGAATTCAAATGAATTAAGTTCATGTGTAATGGCTTACTTATGTTAAATTCATGTGAATTATGTTTGAATATGCTAACATGTGTCCAAATGAAAATATGCTTTTGTTCATGAAAAGGTTGTAACATCCCTAATCCCTATCCGTCGCCAGAACAGGGTCACAGGGCACTACCGGAGTTTACAAATTAATTACAAAAAAATTCATATCATTTACTATTCATATTCGAAATCAATCATATTCCCTTAAATGGGCCTTCGAGGCCTAAAATATGCATTTAGATCAAATTGGGACTAAACCGGGAACTCAAAGAATTTTTCGCGAAATTTCAAAATTTTTCTTAGGTGCAAGGGACACACGCCCGTGTGGCCAGGCCGTGTGGCTCACACAGCCAAGTGACACGCCAGTGTCCCAGACTGTGTGGGCATTCAATGTGAGGCACAGGGTCGTGTCCTAGCCCCTGTTCAAATTAGGGTAGTTACTGAGTTAGGTCACACGGCCAAGCCACACTGTAACATCCTAAAAATTTGAGTATCATCTGGTTACTTGTGTTAGCTCGGGTAGGATTGTTTGTGTGCTTAGCATAGTCTTGTGAAGGTTTGGATTTATTTACGAAGTTAGAATAATTTTTAGTTTGAAGAATTTAGTGAAGTGAATTAGGTGAACCTGACACTTAAGTTAATTTAAATGTCTAAATTTAGCACATGAGGAGTTAGTGGCAAGGTGGTTATGGCGCATGGATGGTTGCTTGAGGGGAGTGGTTCGAATAGCATGGAGTGCATTTTGAAGACTTTATTTTTATGCACCTTTACATTAAGTGTCGGTCAAGCTATACATATGGTAAGTTGGACTTTAAATTTTATGGCAAGTTGAATAATAGATTAGGAAAGCTTGTATTTTGGGATAAGAATCTTATGGATTAAGGAAGGATAGGGGGGACAAAAGGCTTGAATTTTGGAGAGTTGTTTTGGAAACTCTTCTATGGCCATTAGTCCATGCATGTGGACGGCATATTGGTCTAGGGGGGTTGACCGAATTTGTTGAAGGCTTGGTAGGTTGGTAGTTTTGTTAGTAAAAATTCCCTTAGCATTTGAGCATTATTTTCTTTTCTCTCCAAAAACACTCTCCCTAGCCGAATGTGTTCTTGGCAATAAGGTGAGTTTTTGTTTTAGTTTTGGCCTTCATTCTTTGTTTTGTGTCATAACCGAAAACCCTTTGAGTTTTGCAAATTTCTCCCTAGTGCACCAAAGTGAACCAAAAGTCGAATGTCCATAGTTGTTTGCCGAATTTTCTCTTAGGCATTTGGCCGAATCTCCATTTGAGCCTCTATCATAGTTTATTTTCTTTGTAGCCGAAAACCAACCCTCTCCCCTTCATCTTTTTCTTCTTTAGTGGTTGGCCGAATCTTCCTTCTCCCTAATTCTCTTTTCTTTTCCTTTCTCTTTCTCCACTCTAGCCAAATTCATTTGATTGTCTTCTATCCACCATAGCTGAATCTTCTTTATTTCTTTTTGTTTTGTCTTGGCCGAATATCAACAAGGGTAGATTTTCTTTGGATTCATCTATAATCGGTTTTGGAAGATAGGTAAGTGTATTGGCCGAATTTCCTTTTCTTTTCTCTCTATCGTTTCTCATGAGGGCAAAAGCCAAATTTTGGGCATTTGTTAGTAAGGTTTTAACCGTAGGAACTTATTTCTTTTAGGCTCTTCGGGACTTTGGAAGCAATCGATTTAACCCTATTTCTCTAGCAATCGAAGTTGGTAAGTCAAGTGGTAAGGATTTATGTTGGTTCATTATTCTTTAAGAGGATGTAAAGCCGAAAGCTTTTGAGACTAAGGTTTGTTGTTGGCCGAATGGTCTATGGTATTGATCTAAGTGTTGGCCGAATGTAGGGCAAGGAGATCTAGTGTGATAGATCGGGTCTTCGGGATTTAGTGATTTCGCTAGTGACAGGTGTGTACCTTACACACTTTATAACTCGGTATATATATATTAATAAACTAATCATGTTATTAAAGCCGAAAACTGTGAGATCTTGATATGATACCTTGATGGGTATGAACAATGATTCGGGTAAGTCCGTTTCGATATGATGTTGTTATATGTTGATTGATATCATGATCTACGATATATATATATATATGTTATATGTTCATATCAAATTATGATGGCATGATTTATACTCGTAATACATTGGTTTGGGTAATATGAGTGGAGGGGGAAGGATTTGATATCCGTGTCTTTGGGACACCAGAGGTTTGGCACCTCCAGTGGTTTGGTACCACAGCTTATTTCGTGTCTTTGGGACACCAGAGGTTTGGCACCTCATAGCGACTCGTCCTAGTGGCTTAGTACCACAGTGGGTTGGCCCCACATTTGATATTATGGGATCGTCGCCAGTGATTTGGTATCACACGTGGGTTGGCCCCACAAATGGATTATTCGTGACTTTGGGTCACCAGTGGTTTGGCACCACATTATTGGATATCGTGACTTTGGGTCACCAGTGGTTTGGCACCACCAGTGGTTTGGTACCACACGGGGTAGAAAAGGAGTTATGGATGGCTAGGTTTGGGTGCATTATATATATATTGCTTGGTTATAAATTGTGTAAGTATGTTGCATCAACCGGGGGAAGGATTTATGCACTGAGTCTTGGTGACTGACCTTCTCCCTTATCTTTTCAGGTGATTCGTAGATCGCGGATGAGGAGCCGGATGATCTCAAGGAGGCCATGCAATAAAAATTCGATTTACACGGACTTTGGTTTGGGTACTATATTTTATTTAAATTTGGTTTTTCATCTTTATTTGGAATTGTAATAAGGCCTCTTTAATTATGTTTTTTGGATTATTTATATGCTTTGGACTTGCTTTTTTTTAAATATGGATTATAAATTACATGGTTGATATAATAAATTGAGTACAAAGTTTTCTAAACTACAAAATGCAATGGTTTTCAAAACGTTACCATCGGGTAATATAAATCATTTGATAATATTTAACAACTTAAGTGTTTTCGATAACTCATACTATTTTCCAAAACTCGAGTTTCCAAATTTCAATTAGAAACGGTTTTCAAACTAATCCCTTTGGTTTCTTTTAAAATTATAAAAGGTTTTCTAATCTATGGATTTGCAACTATGTTTTAAAGACTTATTTACGGAATTTCAAAGTGAATTATCAGTTTTTAACTTATTATACACCTGATTTCTACAAACATGGAACAACAAAGAGTTTTTCACTAAAATTTAATTGTTAACTCGATTTTATTCGAAACGTTTTCCTCTGTGGCATGCCAGATTCGGTAATGGCGTATTGACCGGGTTTGGGGTGTTACACACACGCTCGTGTGCTAGGCCGTGTGAACAATTTATTTTACATTAATAAGGTGTAGGGGTCACACGACCAAGTCAAACGCCCGTATGCTAGGCTGTGTGTCACTCACGGCTGAGACACACTCCCATGTCTCTACTCGTGCGAAAATACCTGGGCATTCTATTTCTAAATTTTAAAGATGTAGGGGACATACGGCGAAACCACATGCCGGTGCGCATGACCGTGTGTCACACACGATTGAGACACAGCCCGTATGTCTGCCCTATGGACAAAAATAGGCATTTTTAAGGCCACCTTTCTCACTCAAATTTGCCTTCAACCTACAAAAACACTTGAATACATTCACCAACCAATTCAAGACATTAAAAGCAAGCTACAACCAATCTTATGCATGATATATCATCACATGTATTCATGTATACTAACTTATCTATTTGTATAAACATATAAATTTACCAAAATTCAATCTAATCATACCAAACACATATTTATATCAATCATATTAAACCCTCATACATTTACATCAAACAAGCCATCACTAGGCATTCCAATGGCTAGTTACAACCAACCATATATATGCCATCATTGGCCAACTTAACCTATACATGCCATTATACGAAAATAAGTTGCTATTTGTACCAAAACGAACTGAAGGATAGTGTGATGATGCTCCGACCGATTCCAACCTTTATGAGTGTAACATCCTAAAATTTGAGTTTTTATATGTTACATTATTTTGGTGCTCAGCTAGTTAAATTATCCAATGTGTGTGTTTTTATAGTCTTGAGAAGGCTTGGGATTTATTTTGGATTTGGAATAATTTTTGGTATTTAGTACTTTAAGGAAATGGAATAAGTGACCTTAAAGCTTAAGGTAATTAAGTGGTAAAAAATAAGCATAAGTGAGCATTTAGTAAAGGGGATATGGCGCCATGTGTGTTACCTTGAGGGAAGGAGTTCGAATCCCTTTGTGTGCATGTGAGAATTTTATTTTTGCTTTCCTTCCTCATAGTGTCGGTCAAGCATTGAATTTATGGTAAGTTGGACTTTTATTTTTATGGCAAGATGGCTAAGAGAAAAGGCAAGATTGAACTTAGGGAAAGGAATCAATTGGAAAAGGCATGTAGGGGGAACATAAGGCTTAAAACAAGGGAGATGTTTTGGAAAGTTTGGGTGGCCAAACTTTGACCATTTGGCCATGTACTTGGACGGTTTTAGGGGCTAGAGGGGGTGGCCAAATTTTTGATGGCATTTGGTAAGGTTTAGGTGCTAGTTGGTCACTTTGGCATTTTGGCATTTTTGTGTTCCTCTTCAAAGTTTTTCTCTCTAATTTCCTCTCCCTAGCCGAATGTATCATGAACAATAGGTAAACTTTTACTTTCTTTTTGGCCATTTCATTTTTGACCATTTCGGTCTTATTTGCTTATTCTCCCAAACCTTTTCCTCTTGGTGTCGAAATCACAAAACCTTGAAGGGCCATTTTTTTTTTCTTCTTTTCTTCCTTGCCGAATGCACACTAGCCTCATACACTTTTCCTTGTTTATCTTCCATTCTTGAAACCGAAACCTAAACACCTTATTTTCTTATACTTTTATTCTTCCTTTTCTTCTTGCAAAAATCTCTCAAACATGATTCTCTCTTTAATATTCACCATGGCCGAATGTCATTAAGCACCATCCCCTTCAATTTTTCCACCATAGCCGAATCTTCTACCACACATATCTCCTTCTCAATCATTTTTTTTCTACTCTCACTTTGATCAATCGGTAAGTGGCTAGTTACAACATTTTGGTATTTTTATTTCACCCTATCCATTGTGCCGAATCTATACTTTGTTGTGGGATGGCCTTTTTGGATCGAAATCGTCTTCATACCGTATCTTATTCGAAATCTCTTTTCTCCATCATAGAAATTTAGTGGAAGACCGAAACTTGGAGTGTCCGAAGTCACCGTGTTATCGCTAGGATTCGGTCCAAAAACCTTAATGTAAGGATTTTTTTCGAGGGTTCTATATTACTTTTTATTTCGTTAAAGATAGTGTTTATTAATCGATTTTATCATAGGGACTCTATCATTCGATTCTCATCCTTTGAACGTAAGGATTTTGACGTAAGCCGACTTCGCTCATTAAGACCAATCGTTTTAATTACGAAGTATTAGTTTGGACTAATATTCATTTGTCAATGGAGGCAAACAAGATCGAATCAAAAGGAGTAGTGATTGGTGATCGAAAAAGGAGCAGATTTGCGATCCCTTTTAGATTCAAACGAAGGTCTGTTTCGGCGATTCGGGACTTTCCACCGGGTTGTGGACCCTCATCCGGTGAGAATCAACTATTCGAGGTTGTTCACAATTGTGAGGCATTGGCGATTCGGGATTTTCCATCGGGTTGTGAACCGTCAACCGGGGAGAACCGACAAATAGTTGTTATTTGCGATTCCGAGGGTAAAAACCTAGACCATTTATTTTAGAGTAGATTTACTATAAGTGTTAATGATCTAATCGAGCGTTAAAATATTTTTAGGTGTTGACGATCAGGAAAGTGTAGTGCTTACCGTAATCAGGTGTGTAATCTCACACTGTATCTCATGGGTTGGATAACTATATCGTATTAACCGCTTGATTAAATCACAAGTTAGTAAAATCGGGTAAAATGGCATATTTATCACTTTATTGGTAAAGACTATGAAATCAGTATTAAGACTGTGAATATTACAAAATTACCCTCAATGGGCCAAATCGTTAAAAGTGACTACATGGGCCAAATATGATATTTGATATATGGGCCAAACGTGATAATTGATTTATGGGCCAAATGTGATATTTGATATATGGGCCAAATGTGATATGTGATTTATGGGCCAAATGTGATATTTGATATATGGGCCCAGTGTGATATGAGCTATAAAGGCCAAAATGTGATATGGGCCAGATTGTGAAAATTTTTATAATGTGCCATAATGTTCGTAATAATTATATGAATGAATTATTGTAAATGAATATGCATACATGATTTGCATGGGTTGGGATATGTGACAAAGACAAGTTCTGGTAGATTTGCTACAAAATTCTGGTGGCTCTGCCACAAATCTAAAAAATGGCAAATGCCATGTAAACTCTGTAAATCTGGTGGCTTGTCCACAATTTGATATACGGCGTAATGCCTATTTTGGTGTGTTGGCGGGGTGGGTGACTAAAGCTCCCCACAGGTGTGCTGGTTGGTACGGGTGGTGTGTAGCGGATGGAAATTTAAGTTTGGTTTTGGGAATTGCATATCACAAGCATTCTATACTTATTAAATTGTTATATTTGTAAATGGGCTCAGGCCCAATAAATGCTTAATTGGTTTTTGGCCCAGTGGACTATGGTAAGTGGGTTATACACTGCGTTCTAAGTAACTCACCCCCGTTTTCCTTACCCTTCTTAGGTAATGATCAGTGATGGAGGCTTGGGCCGGGGACGACTTAGTGGAGGTCATACTACGAATAATGGGTTATTTACATTCCGGATTTCTTTTTAAGTACTTTTTATTATTTTTACTATTTAAGCTAAGTTGCAATAAGGCCTCTGGTTAAATTTTTATGGATGTTTTACTTGTGGATGGATTTTATAATACGCTTTAAATACTTAAGTGGGATTTCTTTTCTAAAAATAGAAATAAACATTATTCTTAAATAAACGTATGGAAAGAATTTCATTCTTAAATATTTTTAACTCGGAAATTTTTCTGTAACAATATTTTAAATTTTTGTTTTCAAATTACTTTCGAACTCTTTAAATTTTCTCAAGATATTAAATCCAATTTTTTCTAAGTTTCAAATTATACAACTCAAATTATTAGATTTAGTAATCAACCTTAGTTTTTAATAACTCCATGTTCAAAAATGTTTTTTTTTTGAAAATCCGATTTATTTAAAAGACCAGATGTATGTTCATTTTGTGTGACATGTCAAATCTGGTCTTAACGCATAGACCGGGTTTGGGGTGTTACAATGAGCTTTTGAGCACTATAAAACAGAGGAAATAAAACAAAGTAAGCTTTTAAGCTTAGTAAGTTAGTATAATGGAAAATAAACTTACTATTTATTCGCTTTTAAAATAATCATACAAATGCATCCAAATCAATTAAATTAATATCTAAATACACATACATCCTCATCAACCATATTAGTTATGTAATTCACATAAGTTTCAAGAGACAAGAATGAGCTCATCCTTATTCAATTTCCACATACAAGTATTTAACGTACCAAGTATACAATAACCACGTACATATTATATCTTTATATTTCAAGTATTTCTCATAGTAATTCATCTTGAAATTCATATCGTCTCATATCAAAACTTTACCCATTGAATCATTTAAAATATCGATGGATACATGAGCAATACAAACGAAGTGTACAATACGGTAAATCCATCAACTCATATTCAGGAGTGCTTATAAAAGCACATAAATGAGAAGCTTATCCAGGCTAAAACAGAAAGCTCATAAGAGAAATATTCAAGAAGATCGTGCAAGCTTATAACAGGTAGCTCCAAAGAGCCATTAATCAGGGAGTTCCGGATAGCCATATATCAGGGGCTCCAAAGTTATTTACCTATCAACAACCTTTCATTTTCTACCATAAATTTCAAAATTTCAGCATGCATATCCATGGCAAAATTTTGATACTTTGATAACTTTGCAAATAAATCCCCAAAATAGCTAGATTAGGTTATTATGATCTTGGAAATATAGAAATTACTAAAAACGGGACAAGATTACTTACCCAATTAAGCTTGCTTGAATTTCTTTCTCTTAGCTAGGGTTGCCATAGAAAATTTGGGGAAGATGATATTAAAATGATATTTTCTTTTATTTAATTAACTTATCATCTTTTAATTTTTCAACTTTTCAATTTCATCCTTTTCTTTAATTAATTTTCCATGGATGACTAAGAATGCTTATCTACTAACTACATTTAATTGTCATAATTACCATATAAGGACCTCTAGTTTTGAGTTTCATTACTATTTGATCCCTCTAGCTACTAGAATTCAACTTTTGCATTTTATGCAATTTGGTCCTTTTATCAATTAATCATGTAATTAGTAAAATTTCCTAACAAAATTTTTGTATACGATATTCCTAACATACATTAGACCATAAAATAAATAATTTTTCTTACGGACTTGAATTTGTGGTCCCGAAACCACTGTTTCGATTTCACAAAAACGGGCTGTTACAACTCTTCCCCGTTAAAGAATTTTCATCCTAAAAAATCTTACCAGTAAAGAAGTTCGAATATTGCTTTCTCATTGTTTCCTCCGATTCCCAAGTAGCTTCTTCTATTCTGTGCCGTTGCCATAGAACTTTCTCTAAAGCTACCTTTTTATCTCTTAACTCTTTCGTTTCATGTGCCAGAATTTTGATCAGTTCCTCATTGGAAGTCATGTCAGGCTGAATCTCAACTTTTTTCGAAGAAATAACATATTGAGGATCTGACCGATACCGTCTCAACATAGATATGTGGAAAACATTATGAATTCTGTCAAGCTCTAGTGGTAATGCTAATCGATATGCAACAGGTCTGATTCTTTCAATGATATCGCATGGCCCGATGAACCGTGGGCTCAATTTTCCTTTACGGCCAAATCGAAGGACTTTCTTCTAAGGTGATACTTTCAAGAATACCTTGTCTCTGACTTGAAATTCTATCTCTTTTTGTTTAAGGTTGGCATAAGACTTTTGACGATCAAAGGCTGCTTTTAAACTATCCCAAATCACTTTCATCTTTCCTTCAGTCTCACATATTATATCAACTTGATGTATCTTTTTCTCACTAAGTTCAGTCCAGTACAACGGATTTTTACATTTACGACCATACAGAGCTTCTTACAGTGCCATTTTAATGCTTGACCGATAGTTATTATTGTATGTAAATTCAATTAAAGGTAAATACTTTTCCCAGTTACCTTCAAATTCTAGCACATAACATCAAACCATATCTTCTAAATCTGTATCACACGTTCAGATTGACCATCAGTCTGAGTATGGAATGTAGTACTAAAATGTAACTGCGTACCTAAAGCTTCTTGCAATTTGTTCCAAAATTGGGATGTACACCAAAGATCTCTGTCTGAAATAATGGAGATCGGCACTCCATGCAATTTGACAATCTCATCAACATATAACTTTCTTAATCTGTCCAGGGAGAAATCCATACGTACTGGAATAAAGTGTGCAGACTTTGTCAAAGGATCAATGATTACCCAAACAACATCTTTCTTTTTTGGAGATAAGGGTAATCTCGACACAAAGTCCATGGTAATTCTTTCCCATTTCCTTTTCGGTATCGTAACTGGCTGTAATCATCCCAAAGGTACCTGATGTTCATCTTTAACTTGCTGACATATCAAACATTTAGATACAAATTCAAAAATATCTCGTTTCATTCCCAGCCACTGGCACATCTTTTTCCAATCATTATACATTTTGTTACTCCTTGGATGAACAGACATAGTACCACTATAAGCTTCATGTAGAATCTTCTATACTAGCTCTGAATTCCTTGGTACACATACTCGACCCCTGAACATAAGACAATCACCAGATCCAATCTAAAATTGTTGAATCAGAAATTGACTCACATTGTACACGTTTAGCTTGTAATTCATAATCATTTTTCTGAGCCTCGCATATCTGTTGCAAAAATATCGATTTAGCTTTTAACTTAGCTATGATTGAACCATCATCAGACAAAGATAAATGGGTATTCATTACCCACAAAGCATACAGAGATTTCCTGCTCAAAGCATCTGCAACCATAATGGCTTTTCTTGGATGATAATTAATAACCAAATTATAATATTTTATTAGTTCAAGCCACCTACGTTGTCTCAGGTTCAAATCTTTTTGCGTCATCAGATATTTCAAACTTTTATGATCAGTGAATATATGACACTTTTCACCAAATAGATAGTGTCGCTAAATTTTTAATACAAAAACAATGGCTGCCAATTCTAAATCAAGTATCGAGTAATTCTTTTCATGTTGGTTTAACTGTCTAGAAGCATAGGCTATTTCTTTACCTTCTTGCATCAAGACACAACCCAAACTATTCAATGATACATCACTGTAAATTACAAATTCTTTACCCGATTTAGGTTGAACTAGTACGGATGCTTATGTCAATAAAGCTTTCAATATGTCAAAACTCTGTTGGCATTTATCAGTCCATTCAAACTTTACATCTTTCTACAACAATCATGTCATTGGAGAAGCTATCATCGAAAATCCTTGTACAAATCTCTGATAGTAACCAGCTAATCCCAAAAACTTCTAACTTTAGACACATTTTTTGGTGGTTTCCAATTATCAATAGCTGAAATTTTATTCGGATCCACTCTGGTACCTTCTGCAGATACTATATGCCCAAGGAAACCGGCTTCTCGAAGCCAAACTTTAGATTTACTGAATTTGGCATACATTTGTTTCTCACACAAAGTTTGCAACACAATTCTCAAATGATTAGCATGTTTATTTTCATTTCGAGAATATACCAGGATATCATCAATGAATACCACCATAAATCTATCCAAGTATGGTCTAAAAATTCTGTACATTAGATCCATAAATACTGCAGGTGCATGTTAAGCCAAATGGCATTACAAGAAATTCATAGTGCCTATACTTGGTTCTGAAAGCTATTTTTGGCAAATCCGAGTCTTTTACCCGTAACTGATAGTAACTGAAACGAAGATCAATCTTTGAAAAAATAGTAGCACCTTTCAACTTATCAAACAAGTCATCCATATGAGGCAGTGGATACTTGTTCTTTATTATAACTTTGTTGAGCTTTCAATAATCAATACATAATCTTAACGACCCATCTTTCTTTTTAACAAATAGAATCGGTGCACCCCAAGGTGAAAAACTAGGTTGAGCAAATCCTCTGTCAGTTAATTCTTGTAACTATGCTTTCAACTCTTTTAACTCTGTAGGGGCCATTCTGTTAGGTGCTATAGATATAGGAGTTGTCCCCAGAACAAGATCTATAGAAAATTCCACCTCTCTGACCGGCGGTAATCCAGGTAATTCCTCAGGGAAACACATCAGGAAACTCACAAACAATCGACACTAACTTAATTTTTGATTCAGATACTTCAGTGTCCAACACATATGCAAGATAGGCATCATACCTTTTTCTGATATATTTTTGTGCTGACACGGCTGATATCACATTAGGCAACCCATCCAGTTTATTAGATTGAATACAGAGCAATTCACCATTCTGACATTTTAATACAATATGCTTCTGTTTACAATTTACCACTGCATCATGCTGAGTTAGCCAGTACATACCCAAAATTACATCAAATTCATCAAATGGCAACAACATTAAATCAGCTGAGAAACAATAACCCTATACCATTAACGGACAATTTTTACAAATTTTATCTACCATCAGAAACTGGCCCAGGGGGTTTGAAACTTTAACCACGAATTCAATGGACTGAACAGTTAAATTTTTAATAGATACTAAATTTGTGCATATGTATGAATGTGTTAAACCAGGATCAATCAAAGTAGTAATATCAGTATCAAGAAGAGAAAAAGCACCAGTAATATCATCAAGTGCAGAAGCCTCTTCACGTGCACGTATAGCATATGTCCTTGCCAGTGCTCGTGCTTCACATTTGACAGTTGAATCTTTTGTCACTCCTCGACTACCACTAGCATTACCAAGGTTACGAGGTGGTCTACATCTTGAAGCAGGGTTGTTCGGCCTTAAATTCTGAATAGTATCTTTTTTAGGCTTTTCTGGGCAGTCTCTGAGATAATGATAAAGAGAACCACATCTAAAGCATGCCCCACTTCTCATGCGGCATTCCCTAAAATGCAATTTATTACAATGTTTTCATCTAGGTTTGGGGTTACCAACACTTCCTACACTTGCTACGGATGGAACCAGAGATCTAGGATTTAAGCGTTGAGTACCTCGATCTCTCCCAGAATACCCTGGAGATGTGATAGAACAATCATGATATTTCTTCGATTTCTTTGGAGCTGATGATTGTGACTTCCCCATAAATCTTTTACTCGAAGTCTGGGCTTCTATCTCTACTTGATTTTTTTTCTTTTCTTAGCTCTTCGACTTTATGTGCCCGGTCAACCAACACCACAAATTCCTTTAATTTCATAATCCTAACCAATAACTTATTGTCTTTGTTTAATCCTTCTTCAAAACGTTTACACATGGCAACTTCAGTAGAAACACACTCTCTGACATACTTGCTCAATCTGACAAATTCTCAATCGTACTCAGATATTGTCATATTTCCCTGTTTAAGCTCTAAAAATTCTTTTCTTTTCTGATCCAAAAATCTCTGACTAATATACTTCTTTCTGAATTCTGTTTGGAAAAATTCCCATGTAATATTTTCCTTTGATACAAACGAAGTCAAGGTATTCCACCACTGATAAGATGAGTCTTTTAATAGTGATACAGCACATTTCAGACATTCTGTTGGTGTACATGATAATTCATCTAAAATCGTAATGGTATTCTCTAACCAGAATTTTGCCCTTTCTAGATCGTCTTCAAAAGTAGCCCTAAATTATTCTGCCCCATATTTACAAATTTTATCTACCGGAGGCTTACAAGTTCTAACAGGTTTTGTACCTGGTGGTATATCAGGAACTGGTGGAGGGACAGGAGGGGAAGGTTGTTGTACAGTAGGATTTGTTCTCAAGAATTCAGTGAACCATTCGTTTATCATTTGAAAGAAGGCTTCTTTTGCCTCCTCACCTCGGCCCTCAAATACGGGCCTTCTATTACTTGAAGCAGCTCTTTGAACTGAAGCTTGAGCATTGCTCTCGGCTTCCTCGGATTTAGCTCGGTTGGACGACATTACTATATGAAAAATATGTTTAAAATGGTCAGGAGTTATCACGCAATCACAAATTATATAATGTCGTGTTTAACTAAACTTGTACTTGCAACATTAGTTCGAGAATCGGCTCAACCGTAGCACTGATACCAATAAATGTAACACCCCTAATCCCTATCCGCCATCGAAATAGGGTCATAGGGTATTACCAGAGTTTATAGATCAATTACAGAAAAATTCATATCATTTACTATTCATATAAAAATCAAACATATTATCCCTTAAATGGGCCCTTGAGGCCCAAAATATGTATTTAAATCAAATCGAGACAAAACCGGGAACTCAGAGAATTTTTCACGAAATTTCAAAATTTTTCTTAGGTTCAGAGGGCACACAGCCGTGTGGCTCACACGGCCAAGTGACACGCCAGTGTCCCAGACCGTGTGGGCATTCGATGTGAGGCATACGGTCGTGTCCTAGCCCATGTTCAAATTAGGGCAGTTACTAACTTGGGTCACACGGCGAAGCCACGCGTTCGTGTGTTAGGCCGTGTAAACAATTTATTTTACATTAAATAGGTGCAGGGGTCACACGGCCAAGTCACACACCCATATGCTAGGTCGTGTGTCACACACGACTGAGACACACGCCCGTGTCTCTGCCCATGTGAAAATACCTGGGCATTCTGTTTCTAAATTTTAAAGATGCAGGGGACACATAGCCAAACCACACGCCCGTGCGCATGACCGTGTGTCACACACGGCTGAGACACACACCCGTGTGTCTGCCCGTATGGACGAAAGTAGGCCATTTTTAAGGCCACGTTTCTCACTCAAATTTGCCTTCAACCTACAACAACACTTGAATACATTCACCAACCAATTCAAGACATTAAAACCAAGCCACAACCAATCTTATGCTTGATATATCATTACATGTATTCATGTATTCAAACTTATCTATTTGTATAAACATATAAATTTACCAAAATTCAGTCTAATTATACCAAACACATATTTATGTTAATCATATTAAACCCTCATACATTTACATCAAACAAGCCATCATTAGCCATTCCAATGGCTAGTTACAACCAACCATATATATACCATCATTGGCCAACTTAACCTATACATGCCATTATACTAAAATAAGTTTGTTCTTTATACCAAAACGAACCGAAGGATAGTGTGATGATGCTCCGACCAATTCCAACTTTTTTGAGCTTTCGAGCACTATAAAATAGAGGAAATAAAACAAAGTAAGCTTTTAAGCTTAATAAGTTCGTATAACGGTAAATAACTTTGCCATTTATTCGCTTTTAAAATAATCATACAAGTGTATCCAAATCAATTAAATCAATATCTAAATACACATACATCTTCATCAAACATGTTAGTTATGTAATTCACATAAGTTTCAAGAGACAAGAATGAGCTCATCCTTATTCAATTTCCACATACAAGTATTTATCATATCAAGTATACAATAACCACGTACATATTATATCTTTATATTTCAAGTATTTCTCATAGTAATTCATCTTGAAATTCATATCATCTCATATCAGAACTTTACCCGTTGAATCATTTCAAATATCAATGGACACATGGGCAATACACACGAAGTGTACAATACGATAAATTCGTTAACTCATATTCAGGAGTGCTTATAAAAGCACATAAATAGGAAGCTTATCCGGGCTAAAACAGGAAGCTCATAAGAGCAAAATTCAGGAAGCTCGTGCGAGCCTATAATGGGTAGCTTTGAAGAGCCATTAATCGGGGAGTTTCGGATAGCCATATATCGGGAAGTTCAAGAGAGCCATATCGAGAAGCTCACAAAGAGCCAATTAAGGGGGAACTCATGAAGAGCAGTAATCGGGAAGCTCATAAGAGCTAAGGTGTGTCCACAACACATGTAGGATCACAACCTATCGGGACGTTCCGAAGAGCTATAATGGGAAGCTCGCAAGAACCATCATATAGGAAGCTCAGGAAAGCTAATAACGGGACGCTCTTTCGAGCTATGGTGTGTCTGCAACATATGCAAGACCACAACCAATACAAGAGCCCAATTTCCAATCAAATTTCATGTATTCAAACAGGATTTAATATTTATCGGTCATTATCAGATTTATGAATTTATTTCCTACACATACCAATTTCATAATTCAACATTCACATTTACAAAATTTCACTCAAACATGTAAGTATACACAATTTAGTTACACGAACTTACCTGGACACTTGTTCGTAAACGAAAATCTACTAAGTCGATACTTTTTGTTTTCCTCGATCCAACTCTGTACTAGGTCTATCCGGATCTTGATGAGTAAATTTAATTAAATTTAATACAATTCATATTAAATTCAATCCAATTCATATCCTAGGAAAAATTACAATTTTTCCCCTAAACTTTTAATTAATGATGATTTCGTCCCTTGGCTCGAAAAATGAAATTCATGCAATTTAATCATTGTTCCAGGCCTAGCCTATATTTACTTATAACATTTACAGCCCATGTATTTCACAAAAATTTGACATTTTTCATGAATTTTTCATCTTTTCATTTTAGTCCCTAAATCAAAATTTCATAAAAATTTCCTTTACAAAAGTTATTTATCTATCAATAACCTTTCATTTTCTACCATAAATTTCAAGTTTTCAGCGTACACATCCATGGAAAAATTTTGATACTTTGATAACTTTGCAAATAAATCCCCAAAATAGCTAGATTAGGCTATTATGATATTAGAAATATAGAAATTACTAAAAACGGGACAGGATTACTTACCCAATTAAGCTTGCTTGAATTTCTTTCTCTTAGCTAGGGTTTCCATAGAAAATTTGCGGAAGATGATAATAAAACGATATTTTCTTTTATTTAATTAATTTATAATCTTTTAATATTTCAAACTTTCCAATTTCATCCTTTTCTTTAATTAATTTTCCATGGATGACTAAGCATGCTTATCTACTAACTACATATAATGGTATAATTACCATATAAGGACCTTTAGTTTTGAGTTCCATAGCTATTTGATCCCTCTAGCTACTAGAATTTAACTTTTGCATTTTATGCAATTTGGTTATTTTATTAATTAATCATGTAATCAGTAAAATTTCCTAACGAAATTTTTTATACGATATTCCTAACATACAGTAGGCCATAAAATAATTTTAAAATAAATTTTCTTACGAACTCAGATTTGTGGCCTCGAAACCACTATTCCAATTTCACTGAAAACAGGTTGTTACAAAGGTGGTATGAATAAAAAGTTGTATTTTCTTATGAAATGGTTTATCATGTGGTTTATTGGAAACACAAAAATATACACACTTTTTCATACCCTTTTTAACCCAAATTCATGCAAGTTCGGTAAAATTCTTGTCGAAAAATATATAATTATTATAACATAATTATTTTGTACTTAAATTATTTACATAATGAATTTTAATTAATTCTATAATTAATTTTGATTAATTTTGATTATTTTCGACAGATTTGCACAAAGGGCGAAAAACGGCTTGGCAAACACTACTAGAGTCGCAAAATCGAGAAGCAATTTTGAAGCATCAAGGCAAATTAATTTTTCAGCTTAAGACAGTCCAAATTATGTGTATTAATTCATAATATAATTAATTTTAATTTATATCCAATTTAATTTGGGTTAAATAAATTATTATTAATTAATTATGAAAAGTGGCCCAGTTAAGCTGAACCGAGAAAAACCAAACCGACCGATTACTGGGAAGCCCAAAACCCTCCCACATGATGACCCAATCAACTTGTTTGGCTGATTAATTAGCTCGCAAAATGACCCTTGAAGACTTGTTCGAATTGCAAACAAACCCCTCCACTATTTGTGCCTTTTTGGATTTGCCCCTACATTAATATAGCATGTTTGAAAACTTCAAACTTACCACATGAGTAGCCGGCCATGGGAGGGCTCTTTGGCTGCTGCTTTTGGCTATTTTTAGCAGCGCTCTCAACCTATAAAAACCCCCATTGGCTTCTCATTTGAAACACACCTCAACTTTTCATCTCTTCTATTCTCGCTCAATTTTCTCTCTTCATTTCCCATCCATTTCCCTTTATTCTCTTGCCAATTTCACCTCTTGAAAAAGAGTCATTCATCCATCATTTGGAGCAACATTAAAGTGTTCGTAGCAGCCTCGTTTTGACAAGAATAAGAGGAGAAGGAAGAGTGGAGCAAACCAGTCAAGCCACAGAGAAACACCGGATTTGATTCTTGTTCCCTATCCTTTTAATTTTTCTTGTTGTTATGATGAAGATGTCTATGAATATTTGTGATGTTGAAATGTTTAAATTAATTGATATCGCTTAAATTTAATTCGTGTTAGGTTGATTGCATTTTGTCTACTTAATTTATTAAAATTGTGTTTGTGTTGTTATAGGCTACGGTAAGATGTTTGATTAAGTAACATCATGACTAAGTTTTTCTTGCATTACAATTGTAAGGTAACTAATGAATTAATTGTTTAATCGGATTGAAATTATAATTAGTTGAAACGATACTTAATCAGTGCATGTTTAATCATCTAAGGTAGCTGAGGGTTGTATTAGCAACAGTATCTAACGATACATTTGCCTTGCATAACTTGCAAGATTATTGTGATTCAACTGTTTTAAGGTAGAATACGTTGTTACCTCACGTAATCTTTTATGTGCTTAAGAGATTGAATTAATTGTTTGAATTGGCATAGAGATATGTACAAGAGATTATTTAATTTCATAAGTATGTATGTGCATTAACACATTTGCTTATTAAAATCTGTTTAATCAGTTGAATTGACATAGAGATATAGTCAAGAGATAAAAGGATTTTGGTAGGTAAGTATGTTCATAAGTTAGCAAATTATCGAGTTGCCATGAATTTATTCGCAACAATATAAACTTGAGTTTAATAATTCTAGTTAAGAAATGTAATTAATCTAATACAATTATGCCATCTTGATTAAAATCAGCTTTTGAAACCGTGCATTAGAACTTATTTTATTTTATTTATTTTACTTTGTATTTTTTTTGTGTTTAATCACCTTTCAAATCAAAATATTTTTCTTCACCAAACTGTTTTAAATTGCATTCATAAATAATTCTTTTCACAGTCCCTGTGGGTACGATAACTCGACATTTACTTGTCACTTTATTACTTGTTGCGATTATGTACACTTGTTCATTTTCGTCATTCCAAGTTTTTGGCACCATTACCGGGGACTATTTTAAAAATTCATTATTTATGAATTTGTCAGTTTTGCATTTTGATTTGTTTTTCTGTTCAATTTTAACTTAATTAATTTTTTTGTGATTATTTCAGGTGTTTATGAGTATTGACCAAATTATTGATTTACTCCCTATAGACCTTGAGATTGAAAAAATTTTTCAACAGTGAAGAAGATAAGCAAGTCAAATAAGGACCGAAGAGATGAATTTCAAAAATCTGAATCAAGGAAACAGAGAAAACCCTGCTCAAAATCTTATCCTTGTTGCTGATGATAGGGATAGAGCTTTAAGACAGTATGTCGTGCCAGTGTTTTATGATCTTAATCTGGGTATTAGAAGACCTAAAATTGATGCACAACAATTCGAGCTGAAGCCAGTCATGTTCCAGATGCTTCAGACAATGGGCCAATTTAGTGGAATGCCTACTGAAAATCCTCACTTGCACTTAAGACTGTTTATGGAGGTGAGTGATTCTTTCAAGTTAGTCGGAGTACCCGAAGATGCATTACGATTAAAGCTGTTCCCATATTCTCTAAGGGACAGAGCTCGAGCCTGGTTGAACTCATTGCCACCGAATTCAATTTCCACATGGCAAGAGTTAGCAGAAAGATTCCTTATGAGGTATTTCCTGCCTAGCAAGAATGCTAAGTTGAGGAATGAGATCACTACTTTCCAACAAATGGATGATGAGTCCTTGTATGAGGCATGGGAAAGGTACAAAGAATTATTACGGAAGTGCCCTCATCACGGAATCCCACATTGCATCCAACTTGAGACGTTTTATAATGGTCTCAATGCACACACGAGGATGGTAGTGGACGCTTCTGCTAATGGTGCTCTCCTTTCTAACTCTTATAATGAGGCTTATGATATCATTGAAAGGATTACCAGCAACAATTATCAATGGCCAACCAATCAAGCAGCGTCAAAAAGACGAGTCACTGGAATTTATGAAGTGGACGCTCTCATTTCACTCGCATCTCAAGTATCATCCATATCATCAATGCTTAAAAAATTTACCGCTAGTGGGTTTAATAGTTTTGCAGCTCAGCCACAAAGTCAAGTTGAAAATGTAGCTTGTGTCTATTGTGGGGAAGGACGTTTGTTTGAAGAATGTCCATTGAACCCAGAATCCGTGTATTACATGGGTAACCAGAACCAAAATCGAGGAAGGTAAGGAGTGCAATCCAATTTCTATAACCCATCATGGTGAAACCACCTGAATTTTTCCTGGAGTAACCAAGGGGCTGGACCCAGTAACACATATGCCCAACCTAGACCAACCCAGCCAACTATTTTTACCCAACAAGTTTAGAAACAACCTCAAGCTGAACCATCCAATGGCTTAGAAAACTTGTTGAAGGCATACATGGCCAAGAATGATGCCTTAATCCAAAGCCAAGCAGCTACATTGGAAAACTTGGAAAACCAAATGGGCTAGCTTGCAACTGAACTCGGAAATTGACCACAAGGTGCTTTACCTAGTGATACAGAGAATCTAAGGAATCCAGGGAAGGAGCATTGTAAAGCATTGACATTGAGGAGCGGAAAAACATTAGAACCCAACATTGTCGAAGTTGAAAAGAAGCCAGATGATGCTCAAAACTCAGAGGAAGTTCAACGAGTGCTAAAATTCCAGCTCCACCAGAACTAGAATCTGCAAAATCCAATAAGGTAACTTCAAAACCAACTAACTCTGATAAACTAACAACTTCGTTAGATGCAGAATTGCCACAGAGGACAAAACAACCACTTCCAGTAAAGAAACCTCCACCACCCTACCCTCAAAGACTTTAGAAGCAGAAGCAGGAGATTCAATTCAAGAAGTTCCTAGATGTACTAAAGCAAATTCATATCAACATCCCGTTGGTTAAACACTTGAACAAATGGCGAACTACATCAAAGCCATGAAGGATATTCCGTCAAAAAAATGAAGACTTGGAGAATTTGATACAGTAACCCTTACGAAGGAATATAATGCATATCTTCAAGACAAACTACCCCCAAAGTTGAAGGATCCCAGATTTTTTACGATACCTTGCAACATTGGAGCAACATATTGTGGTAAGGCACTATGTGACTTGGTGTCAAGTATCAACTTGATGCCCATGTCAATATTTAGGAAGTTGGGGATAGGCAAAGTTAGACCTCAATTAGCAAATCGATCCTTAGCACATCCAGAAGGAAAAATTGAGGACATATTGGTACGTGTAGACAAATTTATTTTCCTGCTGACTTTGTTGTTCTGGACTTTGAAGTAGAAAAAGAAGTGCCAATAATCCTAGGAAGGCCTTTCCTAGTAACCGGAAGTACCCTTACTGATGTGCAGAAGGGCGTGCTTACTATGCATGTTCAGGACGATCATGTAACATTTAATGTTTTTAAGTCTATGTGATTTCCTGACACAATTGATGATTGTTCTATAGTGTCCAATTTAGAGGATTTAATCGTGGAAAAGGAACTCAACTATGTTGAGGACCCATTGGAACAAATTTTAACATCCGACCGTCCAAATGACGAAGAGGAGGACGAATACTTAGCTTTTCTAGAAGCTAATCAAAGGGGATTTAATCCACAATCCTATTTTGAATCTTTGGAGTTAGAGAATAGGGATTATGCCCAACTAAAAGCATCAATCGAGGAGCCACCTAAATTAGAACTCAAGGTACTTCCTTCACATTTAAAATATGTTTATTTAGGTAACGCTTCTACTCTGCTTGTGATTGTTTTAGCAGAATTAACTATTGAGCAAGAAGAGAAACTTATCCTAGTATTGAAAGAATTTGAGAAGGCTATCAGATGAACCATAGCCGATATTCGTGGTATTAGTTCGTGTGTATGCATGCACAAGATTATCTTGGAAGATGGTTAAAAAGGGACGATTGATGGACAACGAAGATTGAACCCCATCATGAAGGACTTGGTGAAAAAGGAAATCATCAAGTGGTTAGATGTAGGTAGAACTTACCCCATCTCAGACAGTTCATGGGTAAGTCTGGTCCAGTGTGTGGCAAAGAAAGGAGGTATTACTATCGTTGAGAACGAGAATAAAGAGTTGATACCGACTAGAATAGTTACGGGATGGAGAATCTGCATCGATTATCGGAAACTGAACAAGGCGACTAGGAAAGATCACTTTCCTTTGCCGTTTTTGGACCAGATGCTGGATCGACTCGCAGGGCGAGACTATTACTATTTTCTTGATGGATACTCGAACAGTAGCACCGGAAGATAAACACAAGACAACATTCACCTGCTCGTACGGTACATTTGCATTTAGACTCATGCTATTTGGTTTATGTAATTCACCTGCTACATTTCAAAGATGCATGATGTCTATTTTTATTGACATGGTTGAAAAATACTTGGAAGTCTTTATGAATGATTTTTCAATATTTGGAGATACGTATGATGATTGCCTAGCCAATCTAGCCAAGGTACTAAGGCGATGTGAAGAAACAAACCTCGTACTCAACTGGGAAAAGGGCCATTTCATGGTACGAGAGGGTATTGTTCTAGGGCATCGGATAACGAGACATGGAACCGAGGTAGATGAAACAAAGGTAGACGTTATTGAAAAACTCCCGCCTCCAACATCTGTAAAGGGTGTTAGGAGCTTTTTGGGCCACGGCGGTTTCTATCGAAAATTTATGAAGGACTTCTCCAAAATTGCTAAACCCTTATGCAAATTATTGGAGAAGGACACGACATTCAACTTTGATGAGGAGTGATTAAGAGCTTTTCATGATTTGAAGAGTCGATTAGTTTCGGCACCCATAAACGTCACACCAGACTGGGATTTTCCATTTGAATCGATGTGTGATGCAAGTGACTTTGGGATAAGAGCTGTCATGGGCCAGCGAAGGAACAAAGTTTTTCATCCCATCTACTACGCTCGGACTCTGACAGGAGCTCAACTGAATTATACGGTAATAAAGAAAGAGTTACTTGCTATTGTGTTTGCTTTTGACAAGTTTCGATATTATCTTGTAGGTACCAAAGTGACTGTCTATACGTGTAACAGCCTGATTTAGGGCCTAGTCAGAATAGTGGTTGCAAGACCACAAATATTAAGTAGAAGTATATGTTTTATGGTTTTTATGAGGTCTATGATATGTTTGCATGGTTATGTGAAAATTTCATTAGGAAATTTTATGATTTAGTGATCAATTTATCTTTTAGGACTAAATTGCAAAATTTGAAAAATATTAGATTCTAGATGTTTTAAGTATTAGATGGCATTGGAAAATTTATTAGAGGTCCTTATTTAGTAATTTGACCATTATATCTCATGATGGAAAAAAATGGACATGGAAGGGAAAAATCTTAAGGAATAGCCTTAAGGGCATTTTGCTCATTTGGTTAATAAATTAATAAAAAGGGAAAAAGAAGTAAAAATTGGTGTCCATCTTAATCCTCCATAGTCGAAATTTGCAAGGAACCAAAGATAGGGTTTTGTTTCACTTTCAAGCTTGATTGTAAGTACCTATTAGCCCCATTTTTTATGTTTTTCGTATTTTTGAAATCCTCGTAGCTCGATCTAGCTATTTCTACCACTATTTTGAACTAGAGTTTGTGTTTAAAATTTTACGCATGGATGACATGCATGTATTTTGATGTCTAGTGGTAGAATATGAAAGTTTGAAGTGTGATAAACAACTTTTGCTAGATGATTTTTAGTGAAATCGATAAAAAGGAGTTATTTGCAAAAGATGAAATAATATGTGTATAAAATGTAAAATAGTTAAAATTTTGGGCTACTATAATAGAGATTATGAATCAGCTAGGCTTGGGTGTGAGAAAAATGAACACATTTCATCACACGAGCCTAGGGACCATTTTACAAATATGTGAAAGTTTAGGGGAAAATTATAATTTTTGCCAAAGTATGATTCATGAGCTATTTTAGTCAATATGATAATTAAATAAGTGAAATTTGTCATTATAGATCAAGAAACACGAAGTTCGGACCTAAATCGAGGAAAGAACAAAGTGGTGGACTAAATTGAACAACTATCTATATTTCGGTACTGAGGTAAGTTGGTGTGTAATAAATCAACATTGTGTTATTATGTATTTAAATGCTTGATACTACATGGAATGTATACTTTTTTGTGAAATTTGTTAATGAGGTCTCGATGAAAAATATGATGAAGTTTTACTATATTAAAGTCCCGGTTGAACCTTAGGAATAGAAATGATACCCTTGTCACGACATTAGATTAATAAGGTCCCGTATAAGACCGTATATGGGATATGGCCTCGGCATCGAATTAAGATCCCGTGTAAGACCATATCTGGGATATGGCATCAGGATCGAAGAGTAATTCTGTGTAAGACCATGTCTAGGACATGGCATCGACATACGATCTCGTGTAAGACCATATCTAGGATATGGCATCGGCATCGGAACCGGCATGTGATCCCATGTAAGACCATATCTGGGATATGGCTTTGGCATCTTACTACATGTATGACAATTCCCGAGTATCCTTCAATACTCCAAGTGGTTCAACGGGGTAAAGAATTAAAGTTTATGATAAGGATGGAAAAAGAGGCTAAAGTTATGTGATGGAGTGATGTAGGTACATATTCAAAACTCACGAGAAACGAGTCCGGTATGTGATATGTGGTTGGTAGGAGTGAGCATGAGTAAGCCATGCCAATGTTGCTTGAGAATTTTGTGTTAATTCGTAGTGTAATGTGTGGATGTTTTCACAAAATTTTATGTTGTTATTTATTACATGCAAACTTACTAAGCTTTTCGTTTACTCCCTCTTTTTTCCCTTTTCTTGTAGTATTGCCAAGCTAGCTCGAGGATCGTAGGACGTCGGAGCTCGATTCACACTATCAAGCTATTCTTTTGGGTATAGTAAAGTTTGATTTAATTTGGGTATGGCATGTATAGGAACTTGGTCATTTTGTTATATGTCATATTGGTTAGCCAAGGTGTTGGCTATTAATGTTACTTATTTCATTTTGTAAATGGCCATTAGAATTGGCCAAAACTAGTTAAGTTATATCTATTCAATGATAATGAAATTCATGAAGTGCAAGCTTGTGCAATTGAATGAGTAATGTGTTAAGTATATGCATGATGAACGTAGTGCGAAATTAAGTTGTGGATGTCTTAATTGTGGATATTAGAGGTGCATTATTGTTATGCTATGTGTTGCTAGAAATGGTATAAGTGTGGTTGCTTTTCAGGGTGGCAAATGGCTTGGTAAATAGCCTTATAATTGTCCACATGGGTAGGCACACAGGCGTGTGTCTAGGTCGTGCGTGACACACGGTCTGCCTCATGGGCATGTAGCCTGGCCGTGTGTCACCTGCACCTAATTTGCGAAGAATGTAGTTCGTCACACGGGCTAGCACGCAGGCATTTGACTCGGTCGTGTGACCCCAAATGTATGTTTATGTCATAAATAGAATGTCAAGGTTTTCACACACGGGCTAAGACACGGGCGTATCATGGCCGTGTGAGGGACACGGGCCATAGACACGGGCGTGTGCCAAGCCGTGTGAAAACCCATGTAGGTTTGAAATGAAAAATAAAATCCACATGGACTAGAGACATATTGTTGTGACCACACGGCTTGCCCACACGGGCATGTGGCCCTGTTTTGAACAAAAATTTTCTAAGTGTTCGTAAGCTTCTGGTTTTGTCCCGAACCACTCTATATGTATGTTTCTGGTCTCGTAGGCCCGGGACATTATAATCATGAATTAAAAGTTTTAAGTTGGAATGAAAACTTATGGCCCGATTTTGTATGATTAAGTATGTTAAGTTAAGTAATGCCTCATACCTGGTTCCGGCGTCAAATACGGGTAAGGGGTGTTACAATACGGACCACTCGGTAATTAAGTATTTACTTTTCAAGAAAGACGCTAAGTCGAGACTGATCCGATGGGTACTTCTACTTCAAGAGTTCGATCTAGAAATTCAAGATCGAAAGGGAGTAGAAAACCAAGTAGCAGACCACTTGTCCAGATTGGAGCCGTAAGAAGGGAATTCTCCTCTTATACCAATTCAAAAGACATTTCCATATGAATACATACTTAAGGTAATTCATGTCCATAATACCCCTTGGTTTACTGATATTTCTAACTATTTAGCTTGTGGTTTGATGCCAATTGATAAGACGTATCATCAAAAGAAAAAGTTTCTTCACGATGTGAAGTACTATTTTTGGGAAGAGCCATATTTGTTTAAAAAGTGTACAGATCAAATGATCAGGAGATGCGTGGTAGAAGATGAAGTACATAAGTTTCTATACCATTGCCACTCAGCTCTGAGTAAGGAACACTTCGGAGGTACACGTACTGCGACCAAGGTATTACAAGCCAGATTCTTTTGGCCAACACTATTTAAAGACGCATATGCTTACGAAAAGAGTTGTGATCGATGTCAAATGGTTGGAAAAATCACCAATAGAAATGAAATGGCTCAAACAAACATCATTGAGGTAGAATTATTTGATGTTTGGGGTATTGACTTTCTCAGTCCTTTCCCTCCGTCTTTTGGTCACAAGTACATATTGGTAGTAGTAGACAATATGTCTAAGTGGGTTGAGGCTAAGGCATATCCAACAAATGATGTTAAGGTTGTGATGAAGTTTTTGTAGAAGCATGTGTTCACAAGGTTTGGTACCCCAAGAGCTATCATCAGTTATGGAGGGTCCCATTTTGTGAACAAGTGGTTGAAAAGGTTACTCGACAAACACGAAGTGAGGCACAAGGTTGCCACAGCTTACCATCCGCAGATGAATGAGCAAGCTGAATTGGCAAATAAAGAAATAAAAGGCATACTTGAGATGGTAGTTTGCCTGAACTGACAAGATTGGTCCAAAAGACTGGATGATGCTTTATGGGCCTATAGGACAGCATACAAGACATCTTTAGGGATGTCACCTTATAGGTTGGTCTTTGGGAAAGCCTGTCATCTGCCCTTGGAGATAGAGCACAAAGCTTACTGGGCTCTTCAACAACTCAACTTGGATCTTAAGCTTGCTAAAGAAAAATAGATGCTCCAACTCAAAGAGTTAGAAGAATTTCAAATGTCCTTGTACGAGAATGCCAAATTACTCAAGGAGAGAATTAAGAAATGGCATGACAAGCACATTCAAGTTCGAGAATTTGAAGCAGGTTAGCAATTCTTGTTATTCAATTCCAGATTAAAGTTCTTTCCAGGTAAGTTAAAATCACGTTGGTCTGGCCCATTTATGATTCAACGAGTTTATCCATACGAAGTTGTTGAACTTCAAAGTAAGGGAGGTAATTTTTGAGTCAATGTTCAGCGCTTGAAACATTATTGGGGGGATAAAATTGATCGAGATCAAATCTCGTTCATTTTATCAGATATTTAATATTTCTTGTTTTACTTTTCAAATAAATGATTTAAGGTATATTTTCGGGATTAGTATGTTTAAATAAATTCTATCTAAGAGATTGGAATTTAAGGAGGACCACTTGTGACCCCTCCAATCTTTCCTGGGAATTGAGTTTAACATAATATATCGAGAAATTATCCCCTAAATGACAAAATAAATTTTTAGTTTTTTAAATAAAAGGGTCAATTTTGATCCTAGTTTTAAATTGCAACTCAATTTCAAATTTTCTTTAAGTTTAGGTACTTAATTGAATTATTTTCAAAATTTGGTTGCTCTTTTTGTAAATATTAAAAATTCGATGCCTTTTTTGTAAATATTTTCAAAAGGCATCTAGAATAAATGTTTTTACTTTAATAAAAAAAAAGAGAGATGATAATCATTAATATATAATTATATCTATTATAATATATATTAATTAGTATCAACTTTGCATAGAATTAGGATTAGTTTAAAATTTAATTAGTTTTTATCTTTAATAAATTAATAACAAATAATAATTTAATATGCATTATATTAGTTTTAATTATTAAATTATTCTAAGAATTCCACTTTAACTCCTACTCCACTCACTATAAATTTCACCCACCTTTTCCATCATTCATCACTCAAACTCCATCCTCATCACATACCAAATCACCTAAGTGCCGCAAGCCCCCAATTCCTCAGCCACAACACCGCCCGGTAGCCATTCGGCCAACAACTCACCCTGCGTGCACCTGCCCCCATCGCGCGCTGCACGTCCTGCTCCGCACACCTCGTGCTGCTCCTAGCTCCAGCTTGGGCGTGCCGACGCTGCTGCCCACTCAGCGTTGTTGCTTGCAGCCCGCATAGCTGCCCACGCCAGGCCTTAATGCTCCCACATATAACTGCCCACACGCCCAGCAACATCCCAGCATCCATACGGCACATTAGCCTTGCTACTTGCACCAACATCCCTAGCTGATAAGCCTCTAACCATTCCTAAATTGACCTTTTTTGATTTATAATTATTTTTTTAAGTGTTCTTGATTTTTATAAAAACGGTGGTAAGACAAATTTTCCTCCTAAAATTTAATTTTAATTAATTATTTAATTTTCAATTTATTGAATTATTAATAGTTTATACTAATAAAATTTTTGAGAAAAATTGTTTCTATCTTATGTTGAGGTTAATCATGCCTCGCAAGAGAACTCGTGCCTCTACCCAAATTGACGAATCACAAAACAAATTCCACTGTGAAAAAGCCAAATCAAGTTACGAAAGTAATTTCAAGAATCAACAGATGCATCCAGAGAAAGGCTTTACACTGAAAGAAAGCAATTATATTGATTTCATGGCACGCATTCGTTAGGTTGCTGAAACTCTCAATTGGGAGTTGTTTTGTGAGAAAAGACCTAGTGTGGATGAGGAATTAGTTCGTGAATTTTATGCAAATTTAATCTCAAGCGAGTTGACAGAAGTTTCTGTTTGCGGAATCAAGGTACCAATAACCTCAAACACTATTAACGAATTCTTTGAATTACCTGATTTTGAAAACAACACATATTATTCCTTGATGAGTAATATTGAGCCTAAAAATCTGCAAGAAATTCTCGAGGAACTTACAGTTCCAGGTTCTAAGTGGACTGTGTCAAAACAAGGAATTCACACTTGTCGAAGAGAATATTTGACACCACTGTGAATGTATGGTTCTATTTCATTCAAGTCAACCTTATGCCTATCTCATATGGGAATACAATTTCATTAGAGCGAATGGTCTTATTATACTCGATTTTAACTGGAAAGACCATTGATGTGGGAAAAATCATCCTAAGAGAAATGTGGAATTGTGCCGCTAGACGTTCTAGCCCAGCTTACTTCCCTTTTACGATAACAATTTTGTGCTTGAAAGCTAAAATTCTTGCAAACGTAAAGAAGACAGGGTATAGCCAAGGCACAATCACAGATTGGGACCTCTACCAAATAGTTGGAGACTCTGTTCTACAGCAACAAGTGGAAGAAAGTGAGGATCCCGAGGAAGATGAAGAAGATCCCACAGAGATCAAACTGATGCAATCAAATGAAATCCCTGATAAGGCAGAACCAATGGAACCAGAAGCCGAACTTGATGTCACAACTTCAATGATCAGAACTCAATTGCCTCACCCAGATCTTCGAGATGAGCTGTCAAAGTTGATGGACATAATGCAATATATGCAGTGGTAGCAACAAGCTTACTAGAGATATTCAAAATAAGGGATGACTCAATGAGAAACGCTCTTACGAAAATATACAATGACCCATTTGTTTTTGTGCTTGAGTTTCCAGATTTCATATTTGAACCATGTAGCTCACTATCGAAGAAGAAGCGAAGAGATTCATGTAAAGATGATGGAGCAAAAGATGAGTTAAGTTCAGAAGGATCTGCAAATAAATAAAAAGGGAGGATCTTGACTTTATTTTTCTGTTCTTAGGTTATTTTAGGATTAAGTTTAATTAGAAATTTTTATTTTCGCATAATTAAACAAGAGGTGGGAATCATTAATAAAATTGATCAAGTCGCAAAGAATAAAGTGTGGCAATATATATATACATTAAAGAGAGCTTGGTACTTAAGCAACCAAATTGACTAACCTCCTCTTTTCTAGATTCCTACCTGGTGTATAGTATCTATTCACTTAAGTAGGGGGACCGAAAAATTGAAATTATTTCCACTCAGAATAAATTTTTCTTTCAGTTATGATTAGGATATATTTTGTTCAATAATTTGAAATTTTGTTAAGTATGCTAAACTTCAGTTAAAATAAAGTTTGATTATTTCAATAAATTGTTATGTTAGCTTAATAATGACATAAATGTATTTTTAATAAAGCATGCAAATCGTACCATAAAATTTTTAGTTCCTTAGGAAAGTTAGGCATGCATGAAAGTTTAAGTCTCTAGAATTGACTTAGTAGTTTCTTGAGGCGAAATCCTAGGAAGCATGGAACGTTGAAAATGATTTAGGCAACTTTTGTTTGGACCGTTTGAGCCTTTCAAGCCAACCTTGATGAAATTTTATCCTTTGAAACCCAACTTTGAGACTATATGGCCTAATTTTATTTGAAAGTATGCAATAATTAGCCATCACTTCTCTCTTAATTATCTTTAAATTATCCCAAACACTAGACTCAGTACTATTCAGAACATTCTTTGAAAATAAGTTTGGGGGAGTTGAAAAGAAGTATCAAATGCTCAAAAAATTGTAGTACATACAACAAAATGTTCGTAAAAAAGAAGAAGAGGGAGAGCACGTGTACTTGAAAGAAGATAGATGTACAAAAGAGCATGTGAAACAAAATAAGTTAGTGTATTGAAGGTAAATATTCTGAAGGCCCGATTGAAGATGAGTCTAGGGTTTTTAGCCTAAATTTATCTTTTACCTACCCCTATCCTAGCCACGTTACAACTGTGTTAAAGACCTATTGATTCAAGTTTCTATGCTACCTACATTAGTGTAGAGAAATTGCTATGTTCAACATATGAAGGCATAAGTTAAACGTAATGATTGTAGCTTAATCTTGAATAAAGGAATAAAATCAAATTGGTAAGGGTTAACATGTCTTTATTAGGAAGCATTTTAGTCTATTTTTTCTTTCATAAGAATGATTGAGATTAATTTGAATGATACGTATACATAAGTAGAATAAATATCAAATTTCTTGTTCTTGAGCATAAGTATACCAAATTCACGATTGTTGGGAAGAATGTTGTTCTGAAGGAATTTTTCAAAGGTGTTTCTGAGAAATTCTTTTCAAATTTTTGCATTACTCGGGACAAGCAATGAATTAAACTATTTCAAGGTAGAAAAACATTGTTACCTCACGTAATCTTTTATGTGCTTATGAGATTGAATTAATTGTTTGAATTGGCACAGAGATGTGTACAAGAGATTATTTTAATTTCATAAGTATGTATGTGCATTAACATATTTGCTTATTAAAATATGTTTAATCAGTTGAATGGACATAGAGATATAGTCAAGAGATAAATGGATTTTGGTAGGTAAGTATGTTCATAAGTTAGCAAATTACCGAGTTGCCGTGAATTTATTCATAACAACATAAACATGAGTTTAATAATTCTAAGTTAAGAAATGTAATTAATCTAACATAATTATGTCATCTTGATTAAAAATTAGCTTTTTAAATCGTGCATTAAAACATATTTTATTTTATTTATTTTACTTTGTTTTTTTTAGTTTTTAATCACCTTTCAAATCAAAATATTTTTCTTCATCAAAGTGTTTTAAATTGCATCCATAAATAATTCTTTTCACAGTCCCTGTGGGTACAATAACTCGACATTTACTTGTCACTTTATTACTTGTTGCGATTGTGTACACTTGCACATTTCCGTCGTTCCATTGATCCCAAAAGAATTATGTATAAATGCACTAACATGTGTATTGATAATGAAATTTTGGCTTGTGTCAAATTTGTGGTTATGGTTGATGTTTATGCTTATGTCTTGTATTATGCAAATGAAATGGGTAAGAAAATGTAATGAGATGATAAGTTCATAATTGAGATGTATTATGATGAAAAAGGATTGATGAGTTGAATGACATCTTATATGTGAGAAATTTACTTATGCTATAGATGAATTTACCTATGTCATGAACAAATACACTATTTCGTGAATTGATGATATTATTTAAGTTTATGCTAAGTAAATGGAATGGAAACTCAGTAAATGAAATGGTAATGTAACACCCCTCACCCGTATTCACCGTCAGAATAGGGTTACGAAGCATTACTAGACTTTCAACACCTTTAAACATAAATTTCATATACAATTTATCAATTCAAATACAATTCAATCACAATCAATCATAGTGTCCCTTAAACAAGCCTACGAGGCCTTAAACAGGCATTAGGAGTGATTCGGGACTAAACCGGAAGCTTGGGAAATTTTTTGACACTTAACAATTTTTTTCAAAACAGGGGACACATGCCCGTGTGATCAGGCCGTGTGAGAGACACGCCCGTGTCACATATCGTGTGAACATTTGAAATTGGGACACATGGTCGTGTCCTACCTCGTGTCCAAACAAGTGAGGTTACTGACTTGGGTCACACTGCCAACCACACGCCTTCACCTACATATATGGCACCAAAACAAAGCATAATAGGCAACCCAAAATAACCAAATCCAACATAATTCCTACCATTTCATCTAAGCATTTCTTAGCCTAAACCTCAATCACAAACATCATCAATTCATCAACTATTTCCAAACAACATTAAACACGTCACAAAATAGCATTAGCACTTCTATAAACATTTACCAAACATATATCATTTTGTACCAATTCACAAGCATGATACTAATTCCACAAACCTCATAAAATAAGTCATATATTTTATATGTACATACACTAGGCTCAAACATACCAAAACAAGCCAACTTTCATGGCTATATACACAAACCAAAACATATACATTTACAAGCCATCTCAAATGGCAAAACTCACTTCCAAAACATAACCAACATGACCATAGTTCCTATACATGCCATATGACCAAACCATAAGCTCAAAAGTACCAAAGTGCTGGTTGGATAGTGTGACATAGCCTCCGACAATACCCGAATCCGAGCTAGCTTTGAAATCACTATAAGACATGGAAAATAAACAAGGTAAGATTTATAGCTTAGTAAGCTCGCATGATATAAACTTAACTAATTACAAATACACCATTCATCAATTTAAACATATTAACATGTAATTCATGATTACTAACAAACCTTTCACATGCTTATTCATGTGCTTATTTGCAAACTTCATAACTTCTTCGATTTAAAGCACATACTTTGCATGTACATACCTGTACCAACCCATAACAAGTTCATACATATTCAGAATACTGTTGAATACATGATATCTCGCACAATAAGTGCTGTACATAACTGAAGCTATCTCAAATCGCACACTAAGTGCCATACATGGCCAAAGCTATCTCGATCTTACACACTAACTGCCATATATAACCGAAGCTATGTCGAATTGCACACTAAGTACCATATGTAGCCGAATCGTCGTCAAACATAACTTTAATCTCGTATACACAATTTATGCAATATCAAAGCATTTAAAACATATTTATAATAATGCTTGTTACATACGAACTTACCTAGAATGTGAAAACGACGGAATAGCTCGATTAGTCGATTACTTTATTTTTTCCCCGATCCAAGTCCGTATTTTTCTTTTCTTGATATTAATTAGCTTTACAAGCTTGTCCGAATGAAGAACACAACAATGGTGTTTTTCTATCCCTAATATTCGGTTCATGCATAAACAAAACAAAGATGATATCTTTGTTTCATTAATTTATTTTACCTTTATTATTAAATTACAAAAATAACCTTATTATAAAATCATTTTAAACATCCAATTAGTGTCCAAAAATGTCCACTTAAACAACCAATGGTATATTTACCAAATAAGGACCTTAACTTTGAGGTTCTATAGCTATTTGACACCTTTAGCTAATAGAACTTTATTTTTACACTTTATGCGATTTAGTCCTTTTTCTCAAATTAATCAATCAAAAGATAAAATTTCTTAACGAAATTTTCACACAAACATATTATCATGCCACAGACATTAAAATAATAATAAAATAATATTTTGACTTTGGATTTGTGGTCCCAAAAGCACTGTTCTGATTTGACTTCAAATGGGCTGTTACAACTCTCCCCCCTTAGGGATTTTCGTCCCCAAAAAATCTTACCAGTGAATAGGTTAGGGTACTATTTTCTCATAGCTTCCTCAGGCTCCCACGTAGCCTCTTCGACACCGTGTCATTACCAAAGTACTTTCACAAGAGCTATACTTTTATTTCTCAATTGTTTGATCTCTCGAGCCAAAATTCTGATCGGTTCTTCGTTGTATGTCATATCAGGCTGAATCTCAATTTCTAATAGAGAAATCACATGTGATGGATCTAATAGATAACGACGTAAAATCGACACATGAAATACATTATGAATCTTTTCCAACTCTGATGGTAAAGCTAGTCGATATGCCACTGGCCCTATTCTTTCGATGATCTCTACAGCCCGATGAAACACGAACTCAGTTTGCCTTTCCGACCAAATCTAAGGATTTTCTTCCACGGAGATACTTTCAAAAATAGTTTGTCACCAACTTGAAATTCAATGTCTTTTTGTTTCAAATCCGCGTACGATTTTTGACTATTTGAAGCTACTTTCAAACAGTCGCGAATGACTTTCACTTTCTTTTCGGTTTCTCTAATCAAATCAACCTCGTGAATTTGTTTCTCGCTAAGTTCAATCCAGTACAATGAAGTTCAGCATTTACGACCATACAATGCTTCATATGGTGTCATCTTTATGCTCGATTGAAAGCTATTATTATACGCAAATTCAACTAACGGCAAATTTTTCTCCCAATTGCCTTCAAACTCTAAAACACAACATCTGAGCATATCTTCGAGAACTTGAATTACTCTCTCGGACTGACAGTTAGTTTCTGGATGAAAAGCTATACTGAAATTCAATTTCGTACCCAAAACCTCTTGCAATTTCTTCCAAAACCGCGAAGTAAACCTCAGATCTCTATCCGAAATAATCAAAATTGTCACCCCGTGTAGTTTAACGATCTCAGCAATGTACAATTCAACTAATCTATCAAGTGAATAGTCAGTATGTACCGGAATGAAATGTGCGAATTTTGTCAATCGATCAACAGCAACCCAAATTGTATCTTTCTTTTTCGGAGATAGGGGTAATCACGATACAAGATCCATAGTCACTCTATCCCATTTCCACTCCAGTATCATCACTAGCTGAAGCAAACCTGAAGGCACTTGATGCTCGGCTTTCACTTGCTGAAAAATTAAACACTTCGATACAAACTCAGAAATGTCTCGTTTCATACCCGACCACCAATACAATTATTTCAATTCATTGTACATTTTAGTATTTCCAGGATGAACGGATAAACAACCACTATATGCCTCGTGTAAAATTTTCTGAATCAACTTTGGATTTTTCGATACATAGATTCTAGCTCAGAACATTAAACAATCATCAGATCTGATTTGGTACTTTGAATCACTAGTTGACTCGCATTACACTCTTTTAGCTTGCAGTTCACTATCACATTTTTGGGCTTCGTAAATTTGTTGAAGAAGTACTGGTTTAGCTTTTAAATCAACTAAAATCAAAGCAACATCAGACAATGTCAACTGCGTATTCGTTGCTCTCAAGGCAAACAATGACTTTCTACTCAAAGCATCCGCGCCAGGTGATAATTAATCACCAACTCATAGTCTTTTAGTAACTTGAGCCATCTCTGTTGTCACAAATTCAAATCTTTTTGAGTCATAATATACTTTAAGCTTATATGATCAGTAAAGATGTGACATTTTTCACCGTACAAATGATTACGCCAAATTTTCAATGCAAAAATTGTAGCAGCCAACTCCAAATCGTGCGTCAGGTAGTTCTTTTCGTACGACTTCAACTGTCTAGAAGCATAAGCTATCACTTTTCCTTCTTGCATCAATACACAACCCAAACCATTCAATGACGTGTTGCTGTAAATCACAAATTCTTTCCCCGACTCAGGTTGAATCAACATTGGTACTTCAGTTAACAATGCTTTCAATTGATCGAAACTTTGTTGACATTTCTCAGACCATTCACACTTTACATCTTTCTGTAGCAGTCTGGTCATCGGTGTAGCAATCATTGAGAATCCTTTTACAAAACGTCGATAGTAACTAGGCAATCCCAAAAAACTTCTGACCTCAGATACATTTCTAGGTGATTTCCAGTCAATAACTGCAGAAATCTTGCTCGGATCAACTCGAATGCCATCCGTCGAGACTATATATCCCAAAAATCCAACTTCCCGGAGCCAAAACTCACACTTACTGAATTTAGCATAGAGTTGCTTATCTTTCAAGGTTTGCAACACAATCCTCAAATGCTCGGCATGCTCAAACTCATCTCATGAATAGATAAGAATATCATCAATGAACACAACAATAAATCTGTCTAAATACGGTCTAAAGATCTGATTCATCAAATCCATAAAAATGGCAGGAGCATTAGTTAATCCAAAAGGCATAACAAGAAATTCATAGTGTTCGTACCTCGTTCTGAACGCATCTTTCAGCACATCTGAGTCTTTAACTCACAACTGATAATAGCCAGATCTCAAGTCAATCTTTGAAAACATTATTGCACCTTCCAACTGATCAAACAAATCGTCTATTCTCGGCAAGGGATATTTATTCTTTATCATAACCTTGTTAAGCTGACGATAGTCAATACACATTCTCATGGACCTGTCATTCTTGTTAACAAACAATACTGGCGGACCCCATGGCAAAAAACTCGGTCGTGCAAAACCTCTATCTGTTAACTCTTGCAACTGAGCTTTCAACTCTGTCAGAGCCATTCTGTACGGAGCTATAGATATTGGTGAAGTTCCCAGTATTAACTCAATGGCAAACTCAACCTCTCTGACTGGTGGCAACCCAGGCAATTCTTCTGGAAATACATCCAGATATTCACAAACTACAGGCACTGATTCAATCTTCTTTTTAGATACTTTTTATATCTAAAACATAAGCAAGATAGGCTTCGCAACCTTTTCTAACACATCTCTGAGCTAACATAGACGAAATCACAATAGGCAATTCATTCGATTCATTTAATTCAATCCGAAGAATTTCATTATTCTGACACTTCAATTCTATAATCTTTTGTCTGCAGTTAACAACAACATCAAGCAAAGTCAACCAATCCATTCCCAGAATTACATCGAACTCATCAAATGGAAAAAGTATCAAGTCAGCCAGAAAACAATAACCCCGAGTCATTAAAAGACAGTTCTTGCAAACTTTATCAACTAGAACATACTTGCCTAAGGGGTTCGATACTTTAATCACAAACTCAGTAGACTCAACAGGCAAACTCTTATTAGACACCAGATTCATACATATATACGAATAGGTCGTTCTAGGATCAATCAATGCAATAACATTAGTGTCGTAAAAAGAAAATGTACCGATAATGACATCTGGTGATGACGTATCTTCGCGAGCACGAATAGTGTGAGCTCTAGCAGGTACTCTAGCCTCAGATCTCACTGTAGAATCTCTCGTTGTACCACGATTACCACTTGCATTTCCTACATTTCTTGGCAGCCTTCCTCGAGTAGCTGTATAGCTCGATCTTGCATTCTGAGATTTATCTTTTTTAACCATCTCAGGACAGCCTTTAATAAAATGATCTCGTGAACCACAACTATAACAGGCTCTATTATTATATTTCGCCCAACAATCTCCAAAATGCCATCTTCCACACTGTTAGCACTTGGGCTTAATGTCTTTTATGTTGCCAACACTTGATACTGACGTGGCTTGAGCTTTAGGGCTGGTGTATTGTTTTTTCCAATTTGCAATATCCCGCTGAAGTGGTCGATTGGTTAAAATAATCTTTTGATTTCTTTGACGCGGAATGGTAAGGTTTACTTATCGGTCTTTTTCTCGAATCTTTAGCCTCTGAATCAGCTTTCTTCTTTTCTCGGCTAAAATCTTCAGCTTTGCAAGCCTGATCAACTAACAAGACGAATTCTTTCAAATCTAATATCCCTACCAAAATTTTAATATCTTCATTCAACTCGTCAACAAAGCGCTTGGACATAATTTCTTCAGTAGAAACATACTCCTGAGCATTTGCTTAACCTACAAACTCTCTTTCATATTCAGTTACAGTCATGCGGCCTTGTTTCAGTTCTAAAAACTCTTTATGCTTTTGATCCAGAAACCGTTGACTGATGTATTTCTTTCGGAATTCCGTCTGAAAGAATTCCCAGGTCACACGCTCTCTCAGCACTACGACACCAAGGTATTCCACCATTGATATGTTATGTCTCTTAATAAGGAAACGGAACACTTCAAACATTCAACTAGCGTACACAAAAGTTTACCAAACACTCGTATAGTATTTTCAAGCCAAAACTCGGCTCTCTCAAGATCATCATCAACATTAGCTCTGAACTCTTCAGCCCCATGTTTACGAATCTTATCAACTAGAGGCTTGTTCAATCTTAAAAGCTCGAATCTGATTGAGCTACGGGTACAGGTTGAGGATTAGGAGGGGGTGGAGGTTGTTAAGTAGCCGGGTTAGTTTGGATATATTGCGTGAACCATTTGTTTATCATTTAGAAAAGGGCTTCTTTAGCCTCTCCTCCCTGACTGCTCGTTACAGGTCTAAAATCAAACGGTGCTGTCTTTTGAGCGAGAGCAGGTGCATTACTCTCAACCTTATCAACTATGGCTCGATTGGGATCCATTTGCTATATGAAAAGACATTTTAAAATGTTAGGTGTCATCACACTATCACAGTTTATATATGACATGTATAGCTAGACTCTCATACACGCTACGTTAGTCCTAGAATCGACTAAATCTTAGCTCTGATACCAATAAATATAACACCCCTCACTCTTATTCACCGTCAGAATAGGGTTACGGAGCATTACCAGACTTTCAACACCTTTAAACGTACATTTCATCTACAATTTATCACTTCAAATACAATTCAATCACAATCAATCACAGTTTCCTTTAAACGAGCCTACGAGACCTTAAACATGCATTAGGAGTGATTCGGGACTAAACCGGAAGCTCAGGAAATTTTTCAACAGTTAACAATTTTTTTCTCAAAACAGGGGACATACGCCCGTGTGATCAGGCCATTGTCTCACACGGTCACCAGACACGCCTGTGTCACAGACCGTGTGAACATTCGAAATAGGAGCACATAGTCGTGTCCTAGCCCGTGTCCTACCCCATGTCCAAACAAGTGAGGTTACTGACATGGGTCACACAACCAACCACATGCCTGTGTGTCTAGCCCGTGTGCCCTACGAAGTGGCCACACACGCTCGTGTGCCAGGCCATGTGCCAATTAGGGGGTATACCAACTTGTGCCACACGGTCAACCACACACCTGTGTGTGAGACCATGTGGAGCATACTGACTTCATTTCAATTTCAACACCAAGGGACACACGGCTGTGTATCATGACCATGTGTCACACACGGCTGAGACACACACTCGTGTTTCTGCCTGTGTGGACAACAATAGGCTATTTACCAAGCCATTTTGCCACCCAATTTGATACACACCTTCACCTACACATATGGCACCAAAACAAAGCATAATAGGCAACCCAAAATAACCAAATCCAACATAATTCCTATCATTTCATCTAAGCATTTCTTAGCCTAAACCTCAATCACAAACATCATCAATTCATCAACTTTTTCCAAACAACATTAAACATATCACAAAATAGCATTAGCACATCTATAAACATTTACCAAACATATATCATTTTGTACCAATTCAAAACCATGATCCTAATTCCACAAACCTCATAATATAAGTCATATATTTATATGTACATACATTAGGCACTAGGCTCAAGCATACCAAAAAAGGCCAGCTTTCATGGCTATATACACAAACCAAAACATATACATTTACCAGCCATCTTAAATGAAAAAACTCACTACCAAAACATAACCAACATGGCCATAGTCCTATACATGCCATATGACCAAACCATAAGCTCAAAAGTACCAAAGTGATGGTTGGGTAGTGTGACGTAGCCTCTGAAAATACTCGAATCTGAGCTAGCTTTGAAATCACTATAAGACATGGTAAATAAACAAGATAAGCTTTATAGCTTATTAAGCTCGTATGATATAAACTTAACTAATCACAAATACACCATTCATCAATTTAAACATATTATCATGGAATTCATGATTACTAACAAACCTTTCACATGCTTATTCATATGCTTATTTGCAAACTTTATAACTTCTTCAATTTAAAGCTCATACTATGCATGTACATACCTGTACCAATCCGTAACAAGTTCATACATATTCGGAATACTGTTGAATACCCAATATCTTGCACACTAAGTGTCGTACATAGCCGAAGCTATCTCAAATCGCACACTAAGTGCCATACATAGCCAAAGCTATCTCGATCTCGCAAACTAACTGCCATATATAACCGAAGCTATGTCGAATCGCACACTAAGTGCCATATATAGCCGAATCGTCATCAAATAGAACTTTAATCTCGTATACACAATTTATACAATATCAAAGCATTTAAAGCATAATTATAATAATGCTTGTTACATACGAACTTACCTCGGATGTGAAAATAACGGAATAGGTCGATTAGTCGATAACTTTATCTTTTCCCCGATCCAAGTCTGTATTTTTATTTTATTGATCTTAATTAGCTTTACAAGCTTGGCCGAATGAAGAACACAAAAATGGTGTTTTTCTATCCCTAATATTCGGTTCATGCATAAACAAAACAAAGATGATATCTTTGTTTCATTAATTTATTTTGCCTTTATTATTAAATTACAAAAATAACCTTATTATAAAATCATTTTAAACATCCAATTAGTGCCCAAAAAAGTCCACTTAAACAACCAATGGTATATTTACCACATAAGGACCTTAACTTTGAGTTTCTATAGCTATTTGACACTTTAGCTAATAGAACTCCATTTTTACATTTTACGCGATTTAGTCCTTTTTCTCAAATTAATCAATCAAAAGATAAAATTTCTTAACGAAATTTTCACATAAACATATTATCATGCCACAGAAATTAAAATAATATTTTGGCCTCGAATTTGTGGTCCCGAAACCACTGTTTTGATTTGACTAAAAACGGGTTGTTGCAGGTAACTAAGAAAATAAAATGGTTCTTAGACTTATGAAAAGATTAATGACTATGTAATATGTCTTATAGAATCCTATTATGTTAGGAATGATAAGTATATGAGGTGTTGATGGACTTACTCATTCGTGAGTTGATGATTATATGGTTTGATAATCTTGTAGTGTTGGTATAGGTTTATAATTACCCTATAAAGTTTATTATTGAAATTAATTTTTTTGTATAAAGTTTATACGAGCTTACTAAGCATTCATTTCTTACCTAGCTATTTTCCCTTATTTTACAGATTACCGGAAGCTCGATCTGTTTGGAAGCTCCTTGAAGACCTATCACACTATCTGGTGAATATATTGATAGATTTTGATGTTTTAATCAAGGTTATAATGGCATGTATAGCTGGACTTGTGGTTTATGTTAGTTGATAAATTTGGCATGAATATGAGTTATTATGGTTGTTACATTTTTGGTACTCATGGCACCGTGTTGATGTTTGATAATATGGTTAAATTTATGTATGATTTTAATAGCCAATTTAGTATGTGATGGTATGTTTTCAATATGGTCAAGTTAGGCTATGTTTTGAGAAAAAAATGATTTAATTAGGTATGAATGAGATATGATCAATTATGCATAAGTTTAATTATGTTGATGAATTGTGATTGAGGTGCCTTATTGGCATATTGGTTAGATGGATTAGTGGTATAGTGAATTGGTCATTTTATGCATGTTTTGGGTATGTTTTGATACATTGGTCATATGTGCAAATTGTGTTTAGGTTCATGCTTGATATGGGTGAAGGAAATGGCTTGATTTTGGCCGATTTCTTATCCACATGCCTAAGACACGAGTGTGTGTCTCAGCCGTGTGTCCCCTTTAGGTTTTAAAGGTTTTAAGTTAGGTAGTTACACGGCCTAGCACAAAGCTTGGTACACGGGCGTGTGGCTTGGCCGTGTGACCCAAGCCAGAGAGTTACATGGACATGGACATTGGTTGGGACACGGCCATGTGTTCCTATTTTGAATGTTACATGGCTTGAGACACGGGCGTGTGTCTCAGCCGTGTGAGTCACACGGCCGTGTGACCCTTGTAGTTTGAATTTTTCAAACTTTTTCTTCAATGTTTCAAATGTTTCTGATTTAGTCCTGAATCATTTCTAAAGTGATTCTAAGGCCTCGAGGGCTCGAATAAGGGATGATATGCAAGTATATTAATGGATTATGCTATGTCTATTGAAATTTTTTGAAATGAATGATTTAGGTTACGTTTATACGGTAATGCTCCGTAACCCTATATCGGCATTGGATACAAGTTAGGGGTGTTACAAGTTCTTCAGAATACGTCAAATCTGGATGTAATTCAATCTCACTATGAGGAGTCACGTGTGAAGGATCAGATCTGCACATTCTTAGCATTGAAACGTGGAATACATTATGAATTTTCTGAAGTTCAGAAGGCAAAGTTAATCTATAAGTAATAGGACCGATTCCTTCAGTAATCTCGTACGGCCCGATAAGTCTCAAACTCAACTTTCCTTTCTTGCCAAATCGTAACACTTTATTCCACGAAGAAACTTTTAAATACTCGATTGCCAATAACAAACTCTATATATTTTCTCTTCAAATCTGCGTAAGATTTTTGACGATCAGATGGAACTTTCAAACAATCTCGAATAATTCAAACTTTATCTTCAGTTTCTCGAATCAAATCAACCCCTACCATTTTGGAGTTGCTCAGCTCAGACCAATACAATGGCGTTTTACATTTTCTTCCGTATAAAACTTCAAACGGTGCCATTTTAATACTAGATTGATAATTGTTGTTATAAGCAAATTCAGGTAACGGTAGATATTATTCCCAACTACCCTCAAACTCGAGTATACAACATCATATCATGACTTCGAGAATCTTATTACTTGCTTTGATTGCCCGTCCATCGGAGGATGAAATGTTGTACTGAAATTGAATTTAATGCCTAAAGCCTCGTGAAGTTTACTCCAAAATCTCGATGTAAATCTTGTATCACGATCAAAAATAATAGATATCAAAACTCCGTGTAATCTTACAATCTCTAACACATATAATTCTGCTAACCTCCCTAGTGAGTAATCTATTCTGACTGGAATAAAGTGAGCCGACTTAGTTAATCAGTCAACAATGACCCAGATCAAATCTTTCTTTCTCGGAGTTATAGGCAAACCAGATACGAAATCCATTGTGACTCACTCCCACTTCCACTCAGGAATCATAACAAGCTGTAATAATCCCAACAGTACCTGATGTTCTGCTTTTACTGGTTGACAAATCAAACATTTAACTACAAACTCACAAATTTCACGTTTCATACCTGGCCACCAGTACATCCGTTTCAAATCACAATACATCTTTGTAATATCCTGAAATAGGGGTTATTTTGTAACTGCATTGTTTGCTTGTGTTTGGACTGCGGTGCTGTTATTTATGATGTTTTGGGACTTAGTTGTAAGTCTAGTGTAGGCCTGAGTAGTAGGAAAAAAATTTTAATTTTAAGTCTTAAGTTAGGGGAGCTAAAGGAGCTAAGGGTCATAAGTATTTCAAGTGGGTTTTAGCACAAGAAAGAGGCTTGGCAAAGTGGCAGGGAGGCGCCACTTAGAGCCTGTGATTGACGCCACTTGCAGGGCAAGGAGGTCTCATGTTCGAGCTGCAGAAATCCCACCTTTTGCTTTCTATTTTGACGCCAAGGAGAGGGAGGAGTTGTGCTCAGCACAAACTCTGTTTGATAAGGTTGGACCAAGTCAAATATTCAGAATGGTTGGCAGAGAGAAAATTAAGCAATTTGACTAATTCAAAATAGTTTGAATTAGTGGCTAGGAGAGACTTTGGGTGTTGGCCGAATTTTGAACTCCTCATGGGAGGAGTGGCCGGTTTTGGAGAGGTGTGTAGAGAGGGGTGCCGAATTCTCTTAGGCATCTTTTGGTGCATTTTCGGTCAGCCTATGTTTAGTGTACCAAAAGCCGAAGTCATTCTTGAAGCCTTGTCGATTTCACTTGGGTGCACCATAGTAAACCAAAAGCCGAAACTTCATTAGGTAATTGCCGATTTCCTCACTAAATCCTTGGTCGAATCTCTTTGGAGCCTTCTCTCATCTTTTTCTTCCTTGAATCCGAAAGTAGACTCTCTTCTTCTTCGTTTCTTTTCCATTTTCAAGTGTTGGCCGAATCTCTCCTTCTCCCATCTCTTTCTCTTCTCATATTTGGTTTTTCTTTCACTTTCTTCTGCCGAAACCTCTTAATTCCTTTTTTATTTAGCCTAAGCCGAATACCTATAGCCTCTTCTCCTTTTCTCTTCTTTTTGTTTTAGCCATATAGTAATTATTTCTCTTCTACAAATCATAGCCGAATCTCCCCTCCACCTTTGTCAAAATCTCCTTTCGTTATCCTAGTGTGGTTGGCCGAATCTCAAGCAAGGGTGATCTCTTCTAGTTTTCTTTTCTCCAATCGGTGTTTAGAGGAAGGTATGTGCTCAAGGCCGTATGCCTATTTCTTCTTCTCTTTTTTTTCTCTGTCGACTTTTACAAGGGTAAGAGCCAATTTCGGCACTTGATAGCAAGGGTGTTAATCACTTGTTTTGGAACCGATTTATTATAGGGTCTTCGGAGTTTTGGAAATAATCAAGTGAAGCCTTCATCTTTGATTAAGCGGTTGGTAAGTGGTGGTAAGGATTTATTTTAGTCAACTATTCGTTAGTATTCAAAAGCCGAAGGCTAATAATATGGATGTATGATTGGCGATTGTAGGGAAGTGAAGCAGAAGTACATAGCGTGTGGTGGCTAGTATTCAAGGGACGTTTAGGTAAGGTCTCGGGTTTCAAGCGTTAACCCTTTGGGCTATTTGGTGTGGCCGAATGGTCTAGGTTGCTAACCTTAGTAATGGCCGAATGTAGGATCAAAGGACCTAGTGTTGTGGATCGACTCTTTGGGATTTAGGGCTTCCGTATAACAGGTGTGTAAACATACACACTCTATTACTTAGTAATATATTTTAATAACCTGTTGTTAATAAAAGCCGAAACAGTATGGATGTTGATACGATACCCTATGGGTATGTGCACGGATTCGGGTAAGTCCGTTTTAATATGAGTTCTGTTATGTGATATATGATATCATGATTTAGGACATATAGGTTATGTGATGTGTAACTAGGCATGTTGGCATGATTTGCATGATGTGCATGATTTACATGGGTATGGCATGATGTTGATGGGTGATATGAGAGGAGGGGGAAGATGATATCCGTGTCTTTGGGACACCAGAGGTTTGGCACCTCCAGTGGTTTGGTACCACAGATTGACATTTTGTGACTTTGGGTCACCAGAGGTTTGGCACCTCATAGCGACTTGTCCTAGTGGCTTAGCACCACAGTGGGTTGGCCCCACAGGTGATATATCGGGATCGTCGCCAGTGATTTGGCATCACACGTGGGTTGGCCCCACACTTGGATATTGATATTTTGTGACTTTGGGTCACCAGAGGTTTGGCACCTCATAGCGACTTGTCCCCGTGGCTTAGCACCACAGTGGGTTGGCCCTACAGTTGATATTATGGGATCGTCACCAGTGATTTGGTATCACACATGGGTTGGCCCCACAGATGGATTATTCGTGACTTTGGGTCACCAGTGGTTTGGCACCACAATATTGGATATCGTGACTTTGGGTCACCAGTGGTTTGGCACCACCAGTGGTTTGGTACCACACAGGGTAGATAAGGAGTATGGATGGCTAGGGTTGGGGTGCATTATTTATATTGCTTGGTGATGTGTGTGTAAGTATGTTGCATTAATCGAGAGGAGGGTTTATGCACTGAGTCTTGGTGACTCACCTTCTCTCTTTTCATTTCATGTGACATTTAGACCGCGAACAAGGAGCCGGGTGGACTCGAGGTGGCCATGCTATGAATAAATACGGTCTTTCATGGATTTGAATTTGGTACTTTATTTCTTTTATTTCGATTTGGTTTTGTTGGGATTGTAAAAAGGCCTTTTAAATTATGTTTTGATTATTTATGTGGTTGGATTTGATTTCAAATATGACTTCCCAAACTATGGGTTAATATCTGATAAAATTTGAAAAAAGGAAGGTTTACCAAAACTACGGAGTGGCATGTTTTAAACTTTACCATCGGGTATCACTTTATAATTGAAGATAACTACAACTCAAATGGTTTTCAAACTTAAAGTTTACACACTTAATTTAAATGTTTTAAGCAACTAAAAAGAAATTAATCGAATTTTTAAATGATATAGCATTGTTTTACTTATGAATCCGACAAACTAAGCTTTAAAGATCTAATTTTGGGTTTTCAAAAACAACAAGAGCAGTTTTTAACTCATCATGCACCTGCTTTCTACAAAAAAATAAAAGCAACAAGAAGTATTTTCAAAACTTGATTCGATAGACTGTTTTCTTCAAAATACTTTCCCGTAACATGCTAGATTCAGTCGTGATGTGTTGACCGGGTTTGGGGTGTTACAATTGTGGTATCAGAGCCAAGTTCAAAGGCTCGGCTGTGGGCCCGAGGCCTAAAAATGTTTTAAAAGTTGGTTTTAAGTGTTTTTGTTTCAAAATATATGGTTGGAAAGGCATGGCACCGAGTCTCCGGCACCAATCCGCCCAGGTAAATACCCCTTACTATGCTTGTGATTTTTGGATGTGATGAGATTGAATGACTAGCAATAGTGGACTACTCTAGAAACTGAAACTGATAAGACTCGGTGGAATTGTGAAAACAAAACTTGTTTAATAAGAAATATTCATAAGACTTTGCCTTTAAAGACAGTGAAATATTTGCTAATGCATAAAACTTTTAAATCAGATAAGTCGAGATTTTAGTCATGAGCACTCGGGGTGGACGTGGTCGTGGACGTGGTCGGGGTAGGATGACAGTTTCTGAACCGGTAGAATCTGGTCAAGGGTCAGAGAATGAGATACCGGTACCGCCACCAGCTGTAGGTGGTGAGTTTCAGGATCAGACTGGGGATGACGCAGTGTCGCAGGCGATGCTGCGGGTTCTGAAAGGGTAGCTGGAGTAGGTGGAGTCGCAAGAGCTTAGAAATCTGTACCCGAGCGACTCCGAGCCAATGGGGCTGAGGTATTTCGAGGTGTTTCTGGTATGGCTCCCAGCACGGCTAAGTATTGGCTGGAGGCAACGGAGCGGGTCATGGACGACTTAGACCTGACTGCTGAGGAAAATCTGAAGGGAATAGTTTCGCTTCTGCGGGATGAGTCATACCAGTGGTGGCTCACGGTTCGGGACAGTGCTACAGCGGAAGATCTTACTTGGGATTATTTTAAGGCCGCGTATCAGAAAAAGTACATTGGATCTAGTTACATTGATGCACAACGGAAGGCATTTCTGAGGTTGGTTCAGGGGAGTAAGTCTGTATCAGAGTATGAGGCAGAGTTCTTGAGGCTGAGTCGGTATGCTAGAGGCATGGTGGCGACTAAACACGAGCGGTGTGTCTGATTCGAGGATGGTCTGAGAGATGAGCTGAGGTTGCTGATTGCACCACAACAGGAGCGTGAGTTCGCTGTCCTGGTAGAAAAGGCTAAGGTAGCCGAAGGGGTTAAAGAGTCTGTGAGGCAGAACATGGATAGGAACAGACATAAGAGAAGCTTTGGGTCATCTGGGTCGGCTGGAAATTCTCAGAAAAGGGCTAGACAGAGTGGGTCGAATCAGTCTGGTAGGTCTGTTGCTGCTAATCAGGGACCAGCACAGTGTAACTGTTGTGGAAAATCTCATTGGAGAGGGTGCTGGACCGACGGAAAAGGATGTTCTAAGTGTGGCTCGTTGGATCATCGTGTGAGAGACTGTCCGCGTAAGTTGGCTAAGATTCAGTCTGAGGGTCAGGGCCGTACTCAGTTCAGGAATAATGGACCGCCACCGCAGAGGGGTCGTGGTAACGGTAGAGGAGGTAATGGTTCTGGTCGGGGCCGAGGAGCACCGGGTAGAGGTGCGGGCAGCGCTGAGGCTAGACAGCCTGGGTTGGTGTATGCAGCGAGGCGCCGAGAGGAGGGCGACGCACCGGATGTCATAACCGGTACGTTTTTGATCTTTGGTTTTCCATATACTGCTTTGATTGATGTGGGTTCAACGCATTTATATGTTGCTAGTAGCATAGTTGAGACCATGGACTTAGACTCTGAGACTACTTCTAGACAGATGACAGTAATTAGCCCTCTAGGTCACTCTGTAGTTGTAAATAAGCTGTATAGAGATGTACCCCTAGAACTCCAAGGGGTAGTGTTTGTTGCTGATCTGATGGAACTGCCGTTTGGGGAGTTCGATCTGATTCTTGGGATGGACTGGTTGGTTAAGTACCAGGCAAGGTTGGATTGCGCAGCTAAGCGCATGGTTCTAAGGACGGCTGAGGGTGACGAGGTGGTCATGATAGGTAAGAGAAGAGATTACTTATCCAACGTGGTATCTGCTTTGAAGGCTGAGAAGATGGTCAGGAAGGGCTGCGAAGCATTTATGGTCCATGTGTATGCCTTGGAGTCTAAGGAGTCTGCTGTAGGGAAGGTCCGAACAGTAAAGGAATTTGCTGATGTGTTTCCAGAAGAACTTCCGAGACTGCCACCGGAGCGTGAGGTAGAATTTGGCATAGATCTGTTACCCGGAACCGCGCCAGTGTCTATTGCTCCGTACAGGATGGCGCCAAAGGAGTTAGTGGAATTAAAGGCTCAGATTCAGGAGCTGTTGGACCGAGGCTTTATTAGGCCAAGTGTTTCACCTTGGGGAGCACCAGTACTCTTTGTCAAGAAGAAAGATGGTACAATGCGGATGTGTATAGACTACCGCCAGTTGAATAAGCTGACGATCAAAAATAAGTATCCGTTGCTGAGTATAGATAATTTGTTCGATCAGCTGAAGGGTGCAGCAGTATTCTCGAAGATCGACTTAAGATCTGGGTATCATCAGTTAAAGGTGAAAGAGGCTGATATCCATAAGACGACGTTTCGTACTCGGTATGGGCACTATGAGTTTCTGGTAATGCCGTTTGGGTTGACAAACGCGCCAGCAGCATTCATGGACATGATGAATAGGGTATTCCAACAGTATTTGGATCATTTCGTCGTGGTATTCATAGACGACATCTTGGTTTATTCGAGGACAGAAGAGGAGCATGACGCGCATTTGCGAGTAGTGTTGCAGATTCTGAGGGAAAAGCAGCTATATGCTAAGTTCAATAAGTGCGAGTTCTGGCTTAGGGAGGTGACTTTCTTGGGTCTTGTAGTGTCGGCTGAGGGGATTAGGGTGGACCCTCGAAAGATTGAGGCAGTGTTAGATTGGAAGCCGCCTAAGTCAATGGCTGAGATTCGGAGTTTTCTGGGTCTGGCAGGGTACTATCGAAGATTTGTAGAGGGATTTTCGTTGATCGCAGCACCGATGACCAAGTTGTTAAGGAAAGGAGTTCCGTTTGTGTGGACTGAGAAGCAGCAAGAGAGTTTCGACAAGCTAAAGAAGATCTTGACTGAAGCTCCAGTTTTGATTCAACCTGAGGCAGGAAAGGAATTCACGGTATATTGCGATGCATCTCATACGGGTTTGGGTTGTGTGCTGATGCAGGAAGGGAAGGTAGTGGCTTATGCATCTTGGCAGCTGAGGCCACATGAGGTCAATTATCCGACGCACGACTTGGAGTTAGCGGCAGTAGTCTTCGCCTTAAAGATCTGTAGGCACTACTTGTACGGGGAGAAGTCAATAGTCTACACAGATCACAAGAGTCTGAAGTACCTTTTGACTCAGAAGGATTTAAATTTGAGGCAGCGCAGATGGATTGAGTTACTAAAGGACTACGACTGTTCAATTGAGTATCATCCGGGCAAGGCTAATGTGGTGGCAGACGCGTTGAGCCGTAAGGTTGTATCGGACTTAAGAGCGATGTTTGCCCATTTGAGTTTGTTCGACGACTGTAGTATTCTGGCAGAATTGCAGGTTAAGCCGACTTGGGTTGAGCAGATCAGGGAGAAACAGTTAGAGGATGAGGTTTTGAATGCGCAGAGGTTGCAAGTGCAAGATAGTGGTTTGGAGGGTTACAGCTTGTCTAGTGATGGAGTGCTGTGTTTCCAAGGGAGAGCTTGTATGCCGAAGGACGCCGAGTTAAGGCAGATGATTCTGCAGGATGCACATAGCAGCCCATACGCTATGCATCCTGGAGGTAGCAAGATGTATTGGGATCTAAGGGAGCAGTTTTGGTGGCCAGGTCTGAAGCGGGAAGTAACGGAGTTTGTGGATAGGTGTCTAACATGTCAGCAGGTCAAGGCTGAGCATCAGTTGCCCAGGATTGCTTCAGCCAGTGAAGATTCCACAGTGGAAGTGGGAAAGGATCACTATGGATTTCGTCAGTGGATTACCTCTTACGCCTAGCAAGAAGGACTCGGTTTGGGTGATTGTGGATCGTCTAACTAAATCAGCTCACTTTATACCGGTAAGGGTTGACTACTCGCTTCAGAAGCTAGCTAAGCTGTATGTGTCGGAGATAGTGAGGTTGCATGGTGTGCCAGTATCGATCATCTCGGATAGGGATCCCAGATTTACGTCAAGGTTTTGGAAAGCGCTGCATCAGGCTTTGGGTACGCGTTTGGATTTCAGTACTGCATTCCATCCGCAGTCTGACGGGCAGTCGGAAAGGGTTATACAGATTTTAGAGGATATGCTGAGAGGGTGTGTTCTGGACTTCAGTGGTAGCTGGGAGGAGTTTCTGCCATTAGCTGAGTTCGCCTACAACAATAGTTACCAATCAAGCATCAAGATGGCACCATATGAGGCGTTGTACGGTAGGAAGTGTCGCTCACCTACTTGTTGGACGGAGTTGGGTGAACGTCAGATGTTGGGACCAGAGTTGGTTGCAGAGACTGAAGACAAGGTTAAGTTGATTCAGGCTCGATTAAAAGAGGCTTCGGACAAGCAGAAGTCGTATGCCGATCTCAAACGTAGGGATATAGAGTTTGCCGTGGGTGATAAGGTCTTTCTGAAGGTCTCGCCATGGAAAAAGGTATTGAGGTTCGGAAGGAAGGGCAAGTTAAGTCCAAGGTTCATTGGGCCGTATAAGGTACTGAGACGAGTGGGACCAGTAGCTTATCAGCTTGAGTTGCCAGCAGAGCTAAGTCAGATTCACGACGTATTTCATGTCTCCATGCTTAGGCGTTATCGTTCAGATCCATCGCATGTCGTAGCAGTGGAAGAGATCGAAGTGAATCCGGATTTGACCATGGAGGAGGAACCAGTGCAGATTCTAGATCGGGATATGAAAGTTTTGCGTAGGAAGTCAGTTCCTTTGGTGAAAGTGCTATGGCAAAATCATGGCGTGGAAGAAGCTACGTGGGAGCCAGAGGATATGATGAGACAGCAATATCCTCAACTCTTTTGACCAGGTAATTTCGAGGCTGAAATTATTTTTAAGGGGGGTAGAACTGTAATATCCTGAAATAGGGGTTATTTTGTAACTGCATTGTTTGCTTGTGTTTGGACTGCGGTGTTGTTATTTATGATGTTTTGGGACTTAGTTGTAAGTCTAGTGTAGGCCTGAGTAGTAGGAAAAAAATTTTAATTTTAAGTCTTAAGTTAAGGGAGCTAAAGGAGCTAAGGGTCATAAGTATTTCAAGTGGGTTTTAGCACAAGAAAGAGGCTTGGCAAAGTGGCAGGGAGGCGCCACTTAGAGCCTGTGATTGACGCCACTTGTAGGGCAAGGAGGTCTCATGTTCGAGCTGCAGAAATCCCACCTTTTGCCTTCTATTTTGACGCCAAGGAGAGGGAGGAGTTGTGCTCAGCACAAACTCTGTTTGACAAGGTTGGACCAAGTCAAATATTCAGAATGGTTGGCAGAGAGAAAATTAAGGAATTTGACTAATTCAAAATAGTTTGAATTGGTGGGTAGGAGAGACTTTGGGTGTTGGCCGAATTTTGAACTCCTCATGGGAGGAGTGGCTGGTTTTGGAGAGGTGTGTAGAGAGGGGTGCCGAATTCTCTTAGGCATCTTTTGGTGCATTTTCGGTCAGCCTATGTTTAGTGTACCAAAAGCCGAAGTCATTCTTGAAGCCTTGTCGAATTCACTTGGGTGCACCATAGTGAACCAAGAGCCGAAACTTCATTAGGTAATTGCCGATTCCCTCACTAAATCCTTGGCCGAATCTCTTTGGAGCCTTCTCTCATATTTTTCTTCCTTGAAGCCGAAAGTAGACTCTCTTCTTCTTCGTTTCTTTTCCATTTTCAAGTGTTGGCCGAATCTCTCCTTCTCCCATCTCTTTCTCTTCTCATATTTGGTTTTTCTTTCACTTTCTTCTGCCGAAACCTCTTAATTCCTTTTCCATTTAGCCTAAGCCGAATACCTATAGCCACTTCTCCTTTTCTCTTCTTTTTGTTTTAGCCGTATAGTAATTATTTCTCTTCTACAAATCATAGCCGAATCTCCCCTCCACCTTTGTCAAAATCTCCTTTCGTTATCCTAGTGTGGTTGGCCGAAACTCAAGCAAGGGTGATCTCTTCTAGTTTTCTTTTCTCCAATCGGTGTTTAGAGGAAGGTATGTGCTCATGGCCGTATGCCTATTTCTTCTTCTCTCTTTTTTCTCTGTCGACTTTTACAAGGGTAAGAGCCGATTTCGGCACTTGATAGCAAGGGTGTTAATCACTTGTTTTGGAATCGGTTTATTATAGGGTCTCCGGAGTTTTGGAAATAATCAAGTGGAGCCTTCATCCTTGATTAAGCGGTTGGTAAGTGGTGGTAAGGATTTATTTTAGTAAACTATTCGTTAGTATTCAAAAGCCGAGGGCAAATAATATAGATGTATGATTACCGATTGTAGGGAAGTGTAGCAGAAGTACATAGCGTGTGGTGGCTAGTATTCAAGGGACGTTTAGGTAAGGTCTCGGGTTTCAAGCATTAACCCTTTGGGTTATTTGGTGTGGCCGAATGGTCTAGGTTGCTAACCTTAGTAATGGTCGAATGTAGGATCAAAGGACCTAGTGTTGTGGATCGACTCTTTGGGATTTAGGGCTTCCGTATAACAGGTGTGTAAACATACACACTCTATTACTTAGTAATATATTTTAATAACCTGTTGTTAATAAAAGCCGAAATAGTATGGATGTTGATACCATACCCTATGGGTATGTGCACGGATTCGGGTAAGTCCGTTTCAATATGAGTTCTGTTATGTGATATATGATATCATGATTTAGGACATATAGGTTATGTGATGTGTAACTAGGCATGTTGGCATGATTTGCATGATGTGCATGATTTACATGGGTATGGCATGATGTTGATGGGTGATATGAGAGGAGGGGGAAGATGATATCCGTGTCTTTGGGACACCAGAGGTTTGGCACCTCCAGTGGTTTGGTACCACAGATTGACATTTTGTGACTTTGGGTCACCAGAGGTTTGGCACCTCATAGTGACTTGTCCCAGTGGCTTAGCACCATAGTGGGTTGGCCCCACAGGTGATATATCGGGATCGTCGCCAGTGATTTGGCATCACACGTGGGTTGGCCCCACACTTGGATATTGATATTTTGTAACTTTGGGTCACCAGAGGTTTGGCACCTCATAGCGACTTGTCCCCGTGGCTTAGCACCACAGTGGGTTGGCCCCACAGTTGATATTATGGGATCGTCGCCAGTGATTTGGTATCACACGTGGGTTGGCCCCACAGATGGATTATTCGTGACTTTGGGTCACCAGTGGTTTGGCACCACAATATTGGATATCGTGACTTTGGGTCACCAGTGGTTTGGCACCACCAATGGTTTGGTACCACACGAGGTAGATAAGGAGTATGGATGGCTAGGGTTGAGGTGCATTATTTATATTGCTTGGTGATGTGTGTGTAAGTATGTTGCATTAATCGAGAGGAGGGTTTATGCATTGAGTCTTGGTGACTCACCTTCTATCTTTTCATTTCAGGTGACATTTAGACCGCGGACAAGGAGCCGGGTGGACTCGAGGTGGCCATGCTATGAATAAATACGGTCTTTCATGGATTTGAATTTGGTACTTTATTTCTTTTATTTCGATTTGGTTTTGTTGGGATTGTAAAAAGGCCTTTTAAATTATGTTTTGATTATTTATGTGGTTGGATTTGATTTCAAATATGACTTACCAAACTATGGGTTAATATCAGATAAAATTTGAAAAAAGGAAGGTTTACCAAAACTACGGAGCGGCATGTTTTAAACTTTACCATCGGGTATCACTTTATAATTGAAGATAACTACAACTCAAATGGTTTTTCACACTTAAGTTTACACACTTAATTTAAATGTTTTTAAGCAACTAAAAAGAAACTAATCGAATTTTTAAATGATATAGCATTGTTTTACTTATGAATCCGACAAACTAAGCTTTAAAGATCTAATTTCGGGTTTTCAAAAACAACAAGAGCAGTTTTTAACTCATCATGCACCTGCTTTCTACAAAAATATAAAAGCAACAAGAAGTATTTTCAAAACTTGATTCGATAGACTGTTTTCTTCAAAATACTTTCCCGTAACATGCTAGATTCGGTCGTGATGTGTTGACCGGGTTTGGGGTGTTACAATCTTCGTGCTACCAAGATGATTGGAATACGAACTACTGTGAGCCTCTGACAAAATATCTCATTTCAAATCTAAATTATTCAGAACACATATTCTATTGCGGTAAAGCAACGTACCATCATCACCAATACTGAATTCAGTAGTAAAATTATCCTAAACCAAGTTTTGTTTCTTTATCAACTTCGGATCATCATTTTGTAAGTTTCGAATTTGTTGTAGAAACAAGGGTTTAGTCCTTAACTCTGCCCCATATTGAAACTAAATTTTGTAGTACAATCGGCCCCATCTACCCTAACGCAAATAAATTCACCATTTGGACGCTTCAAACTAACTTGTTTCCTTTAGCAACTCGCTATTGCATTGTAACGGCCCGATTTTGGGCCTAGTCGAAACAGTGGTTTCGAGACCACAAATCTGACGTAAGAAAATTTATTTTTATTATATTTTTATTGTCTACAATTTTATGAAAATATTTTGTGAAAAATTCATTCGAAAATTTCGACGTTTGTGCACTCAATTTAGTCAAAAGGACTAAATTGTAAAAAGTACAAAACTTGAGTTCTAGAAGCTAAAGGTGTCAAATGGCTATGAAAATTTAACTTCGAGGTCCTTAAATGGTAATTAGACCATTGGTTAATTTTTTGGACAAAAATGGACATGAAATAGGTGAAATAGAATACTTTTAAGTTAGGGGCATTTTGGTCATTTAGTAATTAAAATGAATTAAAAACAAAATTAAAAGCCAATTTTTGTCCATCTTCAACCCCATGGTCGAATTCCACAAGAGGAAACCATGGCTAGGGTTTTTCAAGCTTCCAAGCTCGATTGTAAGTCCGTTCTTGCCCCGTTTTTAATGATTTTTACGTTTTTAAAATCCTCGTAACAAGATCTATCTATTTCTACCACTAATTTGAGATATGGTTAAAGTCTAGGGTTTTGAGGCATGATGAATATGTTTGTATTTTGTGTTTAATGGTAGAAAATGCATGTTTATGGTTAGAGAAATGACTTTTACTAAGTGATTTTCGGTAAAAATGCCTAAAAGGACTAATTTGTAAAAGTTATGAAATTTGTCATAAAAGTGTAAATTAGTGGAAATTGTGGGCTGTTGTAGTTATGAAAATGGTTCGGCTAGGTTTAAAATACAAGGAAATTGAATAAAAATCTTTTTATGAGCATAGGGGCAAAAGTGTAAATATGACAAAGTTTGGGGGTAAAAATGTAAATTTTTCCAAAATATGAATTTAGGCTAATTTGAGTAGCAGGATGAATAAATAAATTAATTTTTTTGTTATAGATCAACAAAATGAGTTTTGGAACTAGAACGAGGGAAAAACGAGTAATTGACGAATAAGTCCTTTTCACTGATTTTGCTTTCGAGGTAAGTTTGTATGTAAATAATACATCATTTTTTATTTATGTTTTAATATTTTGTTATATTATATGAGATATGGTTGAATATGGAGTAATTATTTGATGTAAATTATGAATTGTGATTGATTATGGATGAATTGGTAAAATTTTGAAAAGTGAGAATTCCTAGTTGAACCTTCGGAATAGAAAAGATACGAATGAGGTAGCTAGGTCAGATGTGAGGTACTAAGTGTAGGCCACTATGTGTACAAGAGAGCTACAAGATGGTTTTAGGTCACGTGTGTAGTACTAAGTGTAGGCTACTATGCATACCCGATAGCTTCGATCACATGTGCGGTACTAAGTGTAGGCCACTATGTGTAAGTAAAGGTTTTGGTCACATGTGTAGTACTAAGTGCAGGCTACTATGTGCACCAGATGGCTTCGGCTACAAGGGTGGTACTATGTACAGACCACCGTGTATCTGTTATTATTTTGATGAGTTCAACGGGAAATTGACTAAGTGAAAATACATGTGATCATGTAACGACTAAGTGTAATTGAATATGATTATCTGATGAATAAGTGCAGGCATAAGTGTGAAAATTTATGAACAAGGTGCTCGATATTTGATCGAACCTTCGGTAAGATGAAATGGAGTAAGTGAAATTATGAAAGTGTAATATCCCGGATTAGGGGGCTATTTTGTTGTTGCATGTTATTGCCGGTATGTGGTGTGCTGTGTTGCTATTTTTATGTCTTAGGGGCTTAATTATAGCCTAGGTGTATGCCTGAGTAAATTAGGAAATTTTAGTTTTTGAGCTAAGGTATTAGGAGCTGAGGAAGCTGGGGCTTTTAAATTTATTTTGGGAGTTTGTTAGCACAAGAAACAAGTTGGTGGAGTGGCAATGTAGGCGCCACTAAGGCTTGGAGTGGGTAACGCCTAAAGCAAGGTGGAGGCCTTGTGTTCGAGCTGCGGAGTGGCCACTTTTTGGCACTCATTTTGACGGCTTGGAGGGAGGAGTTTGTAGGCAGTTCAAACTCTGCCTTTGACTTGGTCTTCACATTCGAATGGTGGGTGGAGAGGAATTTTAGGGTGTTGACTTGTTCAAAACAATTTGAACTTGTGGCTTGGAGTGTTTTGGGGCATTCTAGCCGAATTTTAGGGGAGTGGGAGGGGGAGAAGTGGACGGCTTGGTGTGGTAAGTGGTAGCGCCGAAACTCACTTTGGCAAGCTAGGCATTTTTTGGTCATAGTCAATTACAAGCAAAAGCTCTTCCTTGGTCTTTTGTTAGCCGATTCTTCTCTCAAAATAAGTCTCTCATTTTCTATTCCTCTTTGAAACCGAAAGCTTCAAGCAACCATACCTTGCCGACTTTTCTTTTGGGCATCTAGCCGATTGGGTGCAATTGCTTCTCTTGATCCCTTGCGTTGCCGAAGCTAGCTACCCTTCTCTCCTCGTATCTTTCATTCTTTCTCTTAAAACACTTGAGACGAAACTCCACCTCTCCAAAACATTTTCCATCTCTTCTCTTGCTAGCCGAAACCATATCAACTTGCCCCAAACGTTCTTCTATTTTCTCAAATCCTAGTGCCGTAATCTCCATTTCTTCTCACCTATGTTCTTTCTTTCTCTTTTAATCCAAAACCGAAAACAAGAGTGTTAAACACCTAGTGCCGATTTCTTTGTTTCTATTTGTTTCCAACATAGCTGAATATTTCCCTTTCCCCTAATAGTCTCTTGGCCGAATATCAGTGGTGTTTTGGAGGCCTTGTTTCACTCAATTGGTATTGGTAAGCTCTTGGCCGAATGGCCATATCTCCCTCTTTTGGTTCTTTATTGGTTGTGTTTTGGTTGAGGACCGATTATGGTCAGTGTGGAAGGGTGTTAACCTTTTGGATTATCATCTTGTGTTAGGGTCCTTTGATCGTGGTGGTGGTTAGGTGAGGCAGTCAATTGAAGCCTTGACTGCAAGTGACCGATTGGTAAGTAAGGGTAAGCAGTTGATGTATTGTGTTAGTACAACCAGTTGTTTTCGTTTGAGTTTAAAGAGATTAATGATTCTATTTCTAGGTGAAGGCCGATTGTCAAAAAGAGCCACTATTGGTTCGGGGTTGTTTGGAAACCAAACCATTCGCAAGTGTAAGGTAAGGGTTAATGTGTTGATTCTTTGGTTGATGGTGGTGGATGGCCGAATGTTGTAAGTGCTTAACCCCTAATATTGGCCGATTGTAGGAGCTAGTCATCGAAGGGATCTAGATCGCTTTGGTTGGGATTTCTAGACTCGTATTATCAGGTGTGTAACTAACACACTGATACTTAGTAAGATTATTAATAAACCTGTTTGCCTGTTAAAATTATAAACAGTATGATGGACAAATGAATACCCAAATGGGGTATGTGTACGATTCGGGTAAGTCTGTTCTATTGATGAGTATTAATGATAATACATGATATCACGATTTATGTTATACATGTCATGAGTTGTAATGCTTGATATGTTGGCATGATATGCATGGATTGTATGAGATGCATAATTCCATGAGTATGATATGTATGGGTGATACGAGTGGAGGGAGCAGTGATATATTGTGCTGACGAGCACCAGTGCTTTGGTAGCACAACTTTGTGACTTTGGGTCACCAGAGGTTTGGCACCTCCAGAGGTTTGGTACCTCAGCGTCTCGTCCCAGTGGCTCAGTACCACAGTGGGTTGGCCCCACAGAGGATTATACGGGATTGACGCCAGTGTTTTGGTAACACACGATGGGTTGGCCCCATCACCAGATTCGTGACTACGGTCACCAGTGCTTTGGTAGCACATTGTGTCTTTGGGACACCAGAGGTTTGGCACCTCATTGCGACTTGTCCCTGTGGTTTGACCACCGTGGGTTGGCCCCACTTGAGATATGGGATCGTCTGCTAGTGATTTGGTATCACACGATGGGTTGGCCCCATCATCATTGGATTTGTGACTTCGGTCACCAGTGCTTTGGTAGCACAATTGTGTCTTTGGGACACCAGTGCTTTGGTAGCACATTGGCGGATATTGTGTCTTTGGGACACCAGTGCTTTGGGAGCACATTGTGACTATATGTCACCAGTGGTTTGGCACCACCAGTGGTTTGGTACCACACGGGGTAGAAAAGGCGATAAGGATGGTTAGGATCGGGTTGCATTAATCATGTTGCTATGTATGATGTGTGTTAGTATGTTGATTCTTCGGGAGCGGGATTTACACACTGAGTCACTCGACTCACCCTCTCCTTTGATATTGCAGGTGACTCGTAGATGCGGACATGGAGCCGGGATGGACTCGGGGTGCACATGCCATGCTGAATAAAGTTTTTACTCAGACTCTATAATTTTTGGTACTTTAGCTTATTACTTTTATTTGGGTTTCAATTTGTTCTGTAAAAGGCCTTTAATTTATGTTTTAAGTTGGTTGATATTTTAACTAGATTTAATATGCCTTAACAAAATAAGTCGGTATAAATTTTACTAAAACCTGGAAAGATAATGTTTTCAAAGTTATAACGCAATGTGTTTTTAAACTATACCATCGGGTATCACACTGAGTCTTTTGATAAACAAATACAACTGGTTCCCAATCCAAACTTGTAGTTCTTCTAAGTTTAAAAGTGTTTTATGTATCACTAAGAAACTAATGAGGTTTTAAATGGTTTAAACTCGTTTTAACTACAAATTCTGGCTAAGTTTTCAAAATCTTCGGGTTTCAAATACATCACCTGTTTTTCAAACAAGCCTACTCAAATTGTTTTCAAACACACTGTGTTTTCACTCAGCTTTCTAAACGGAAAATCTAACTTTTCAAAAACAAATCCCCGTAGCATACCAGATTCGGACGTGGTGTCTTGTCCGGGTTTGGGGTGTTACATTTGTGGTATCAGAGCCAGGTTCAAAGGCTCGGCTGTGGGCCTGAGGCCCAAAATGGTTTTCAAAAAGTCTGTTTAAGTGGTTGTTTTGAAAGTATGGTTTGAAAGGCATGGCACCGAGTCTCCGGCACCAGTTCGCCCAGGTAAGTACCCCGTACTATTACTCGTGATTTGATTGGATATGATTTGATGAATAGCTATAGTATGCTACCTTAGAGATTGAAACTGATAGGATTCTGTGAACTCGCGAAAACAAATCCTCTTTAATATTCATAAGACTTGCTTTTTAAACAAGTGGAATAAAAACTGATGCATAAAATTCTCTAATCAGATACGTAGAAAGATTAGTCATGAGCACTCGAGGCGGACGTGGTCGTAGTACTCGTGGTAGAGGTAGGGGTAGAATGACAGTTTCTGAGCCCGTAGGATCTGGGCAGGGTTCAGAAAATGAGGTACCGGTTCCGCCACCAGCTGGAGGTGGTGAGTTCCAAGATCAGACTGGAGACGACGCAGTGTCACAGGCGATGCTGCGAGTGTTGGAAAGAGTAGCTGGGGCTAGTGGTGGTGCAGGAGTTAGGAAATCTGTTCCTGAACGACTCCGGGCTAATGGGGCCGAATTCTTCCGGGGTGTTTCTGGTGTTGCTCCTAGCACTGCGGAATATTGGCTGGAGGCAACTGAGCAGATCATGGATGATCTGGACCTGACAGCTGAAGAGAAGCTGAAGGGTATCGTATCGCTTCTCCGGGATGAGTCATATCAGTGGTGGCTCACGGTACGGGACAGTGTGGCAGCAGAGGATTTGTCATGGGATTACTTCAGAGTTGCATATCAAAAGAAATACATCGGGGCTAGTTATATTGACTCCCAGAGAAAGGCATTTCTGAGGCTTGTTCAGGGGAGTAAATCTGTTGCTGAGTACGAGGCTGAGTTTCTGAAGCTGAGTAGGTATGCCAGGGGTATTGTAGCCACTGAGCATGAGAGGTGTGTTCGTTTCGAGGATGGTTTGCGAGACGAGTTGAGGCTGCTGATTGCCCCACAGCAGGAGCGCGAGTTTGCTGTCTTAGTTGAGAAGGCTAAGGTAGCCGAGGGTGTTAAGGAGTCAGTGAGGCAGAGTATGGACAGGAGTAGGCTTAAGAGGAGCTTTGGGTCTTCTGGTTCGTCGGGTAATCCGCAGAAGAGGACTAGACCGAGTGGGCAGAATCAGTCTGCTAGGTTTGCAGCTAGGCAGGGACCGCCGCAGTGTAATCAGTGTGGGAAATCTCATTGGGGTAATTGCTGGACTGGAGGTAAAGGTTGCTTCGAGTGTGGTTCTCTGGAGCATCGCATTAGGGACTGTCCGCGTAGGATGGCCAGGATTCAGTCTGAGAGTCAGGGCCGTAATCAGTTCAGAGGTAATGGACCGCCACCGCAGAGGGGCCGTGGTAATGGCAGAGGTGGTTATGGATCTGGTCGGGGCCGTGGAGCACCGGGCAGAGGTGCGGGTAGTTCTGATGCTAGACAGCCTGGATTGGTATATGCTGCGAGGCGCCGAGAGGAGGGCGACGCACCGGACGTCATAACCGGTACGTTTTTGATTTTTGGTACTCCTTATACTGCTTTAATTGATGTGGGTTCTACGCACTCTTATGTTGCTAGTAGTATAGTCGAGACGATGGATTTAGACTCTGAGATATCTTCTAGGCAGATGACTGTGATTAGTCCTTTAGGTCACTCTGTAGTGGTAGACAAACTGTTTAGAGAGGTACCCCTAGAACTCCAAGGGGTAGTGTTTGCTGCTGATCTGATGGAACTGCCGTTTGGGGAGTTTGATTTGATTCTTGGGATGGATTGGCTGGTTAAGTACCAGGCGAGGTTGGATTGCGCGGCTAAGCGCATGGTTCTTAAGACGGTTGATGGTGTTGAGGTCGCTATGATAGGTAATAGGAGAGATTACTTATCAAATGTGATATCTGCTCTGAAAGCGGAGAAGATGGTCAGGAAGGGCTGTGATGCGTATGTGGTTCATGTGTATGCCTTGGAGGCTAAAGAGTCTGCTGTTGAGAAGGTTCGTACTGTTAAGGAATTTGCTGATGTGTTTCCTGAGGAGCTTCCGGGTTTGCCGCCAGATCGAGAGGTAGAGTTCGGGATTGATCTGTTACCCGGGACTGCTCCAGTGTCTATTGCTCCGTACAGGATGGCACCAAAGGAATTGGTGGAGCTTAAGGCACAGATCCAGGAGTTATTGGATCGGGGTTTTATCAGACCAAGTGTTTCGCCGTGGGGTGCGCCGGTATTATTCGTTAAGAAGAAAGATGGTACGATGCGTATGTGCATAGACTACCGCCAGTTAAACAAGCTGACGATTAAAAACAAGTATCCGTTGCCACGGATAGATGATTTGTTTGATCAGCTGAAGGGTGCAGCGGTATTCTCTAAGATTGATCTGAGGTCTGGGTACCATCAGTTAAAGGTTAAGGAGGCGGATATCCATAAAACAGCGTTTCGGACTCGGTATGGGCACTACGAATTCCTGGTAATGCCATTCGGGTTGACAAACGCACCGACAGCGTTTATGGATATGATGAATAGGGTGTTCCAGCAGTATCTGGATCGGTTCGTGGTGGTTTTCATAGACGACATCTTAGTGTACTCAAGAGCAGAGGAAGAGCATGATAAGCATTTGAGGGTGGTGCTGCAGATTCTGAGGGAAAAGCAACTCTATGCTAAGTTTAGTAAGTGCGAGTTCTGGCTTAGAGAAGTGACGTTCTTGGGTCATGTAGTGTCAGCAGAGGGGATTCGAGTAGATCCTCGTAAGATTGAGGCTGTTTTGGACTGGAAGCCACCTAGGTCAGTGGCTGAGATTCGTAGTTTTCTGGGTTTGGCTGGATACTACAGAAGGTTTGTTGAGGGTTTCTCGCTAATAGCAGCACCGATGACCAAGTTATTAAGGAAAGAGGTTCCGTTTGTATGGACTGAGAAACAGCAGGAAAGCTTCGATAAGTTAAAGAAGGTCTTGACTGAGGCTCCGGTTTTAATTCAACCTGAGGCTGGTAAGGAATACACCGTGTACTGCGATGCATCACATACGGGATTGGGTTGTGTGCTGATGCAGGAAGGTAAGGTTGTGGCTTACGCTTCTAGGCAGCTGAGGCCACATGAGGTCAACTATCCGACGCACGATTTGGAGCTAGCGGCTGTAGTTTTCACCTTAAAGATTTGGAGGCACTACTTATATGGAGAGAGATCGATAGTCTACACTGATCACAAGAGTCTGAAGTATCTGCTGACTCAGAAGGATTTGAATTTGAGGCAGCGTAGATGGGTTGAGTTGCTGAAAGATTACGACTGCTCGATTGAGTATCATCCGGGCAAGGCTAACGTGGTGGCAGACGCGTTAAGCCGTAAGGTTGTTTCGGACTTAAGAGCATTGTTTGCCCATTTAAGTTTGTATGACGACGGGAGTATTCTGGCAGAGTTGCAGGTTAAGCCTACTTGGGTTGAGCAGATCAGAGAAAAACAGTTAAAGGATGAGGTTCTGAGTGCGCGAAGGTTACAAGTGCAGAATGGTGGTTTGGAGGGTTACAGCTTGTCTAGTGATGAGGTGTTGTGTTTTCAGGGTAAGGCTTGTATGCCTAAGGATGTTGAGCTGAGGCAGAAGATTCTTCAGGACGCACATAGCAGTCCTCATGCTATGCATCCTGGAGGTAGCAAAATGTATAAGGATCTTAGAGAGCAGTTTTGGTGGCCTGGTTTGAAGAAAGAGGTGACAGGGGTTGTTGGGAAGTGTCTGACTTGTCAGCAGGTCAAGGCTGAACATCAGTTGCCGTCGGGTTTGCTTCAGCCTGTGAAGATTCCTCAGTGGAAGTGGGAAAGGATAACCATGGATTTTGTCAGTGGTTTACCGCTTACGCCAAGCAAGAAGGATTCAATTTGGGTAGTGGTGGATCGTTTGACTAAATCAGCTCACTTTATTCCGGTGAGGGTTGACTACTCACTTCAGAAGCTAGCGAAGTTGTATGTTTCAGAGATAGTGAGGTTGCACGGTGTACCAGTTTCGATAATCTCGGATAGGGATCCCAGGGTTACTTCAAGGTTCTGGAAAGCATTGCATCAGGCTCTGGGTACTCGTTTGGATTTCAGCACGGCTTTTCACCCGCAGTCTGACGGACAATCAGAAAGGGTTATTCAGATCTTAGAAGACATGCTGAGAGGTTGTGTCCTGGATTTCAGAGGTAGTTGGGAGGAGTTTCTACCGTTAGCTGAGTTTGCCTACAACAACAGTTACCAAGCGAGCATCAAGATGGCCCCGTATGAGGCATTGTATGGTAGGAAGTGTCGCTCACCTACGTGTTGGACGGAGTTAGATGAACGTCAATTGTTGGGACCCGAGTTGGTAGCTGAGACTGAGGACAAGGTTAAGTTGATTCAGGCTCGTTTAAAGGAAACTTCGGACCGGCAGAAGTCTTATGCCAATCTTAAGCGAAGAGATATAGAGTTTGCTGTTGGGGATCGAGTTTTTCTGAAGGTCTCGCCTTGGAAGAAGGTGCTGAGGTTCGGGAAGAAAGGCAAGCTAAGTCCGAGGTTCATTGGGCCGTATAAGGTGTTGAGGCGAGTTGGACCAGTAGCGTATCAGCTTGAGTTGCCAGCAGAGCTTAGCCAGATTCACGACGTTTTTCATGTTTCGATGCTTCGGAGGTATCGTTCGGATCCGTCTCATGTGGTAGCAGTGGAAGAGATCGAGGTAAATCCAGACTTGACTATGGAGGAGGAACCTGTACAGATTCTTGATCGGGATGTGAAGGTTCTGCGTAGGAAGTCTGTGCCTTTGGTTAAGGTACTTTGGCGGAATCATGGCGTAGAAGAAGCTACGTGGGAACCCGAGGATATGATGAGACAGCAATACCCGCAACTCTTTTGATCAGGTAATTTCGAGGCCGAAATTATTTTAAGGGGGGTAGAACTGTAATATCCCGGATTAGGGGGCTATTTTGTTGTTGCATGTTATTGCCGGTATGTGGTGTGCTGTGTTGCTATTTTTATGTCTTAGGGGCTTAATTATAGCCTAGGTGTATGCCTGAGTAAATTAGGAAATTTTAGTTTTTGAGCTAAGGTATTAGGAGCTGAGGAAGCTGGGGCTTTTAAATTTATTTTGGGAGTTTGTTAGCACAAGAAACAAGTTGGTGGAGTGGCAATGTAGGCGCCACTAAGGCTTGGAGTGGGTAACGCCTAAAGCAAGGTGGAGGCCTTGTGTTCGAGCTGCGGAGTGGCCACTTTTTGGCACTCATTTTGACGGCTTGGAGGGAGGAGTTTGTAGGCAGTTCAAACTCTGCCTTTGACTTGGTCTTCACATTCGAATGGTGGGTGGAGAGGAATTTTAGGGTGTTGACTTGTTCAAAACAATTTGAACTTGTGGCTTGGAGTGTTTTGGGGGATTCTAGCCGAATTTTAGGGGAGTGGGAGGGGGAAAAGTGGACGGCTTGGTGTGGTAAGTGGTAGCGCCGAAACTCACTTTGGCAAGCTAGGCATTTTTCGGTCATAGTCAATTACAAGCAAAAGCTCTTCCTTGGTCTTTTGTTAGCCGATTCTTCTCTCAAAATAAGTCTCTCATTTTCTATTCCTCTTTGAAACCGAAAGCTTCAAGCAACCATACCTTGCCGACTTTTCTTTTGGGCATCTAGCCGATTGGGTGCAATTGCTTCTCTTGATCCCTTGCGTTGCCGAAGCTAGCTACCCTTCTCTCCTCGTATCTTTCATTCTTTCTCTTAAAACACTTGAGCCGAAACTCCACCTCTCCAAAACATTTTCCATCTCTTCTCTTGCTAGCCGAAACCATATCAACTTGCCCCAAACGTTCTTCTATTTTCTCAAATCCTAGTGCCGTAATCTCCATTTCTTCTCACCTATGTTCTTTCTTTCTCTTTTAATCCAAAACCGAAAACAAGAGTGTTAAACACCTAGTGCCGATTTCTTTGTTTCTATTTGTTTCCAACATAGCCGAATATTTCCCTTTCCCCTAATAGTCTCTTGGCCGAATATCAGTGGTGTTTTGGAGGCCTTGTTTCACTCAATTGGTATTGGTAAGCTCTTGGCTGAATGGCCATATCTCCCTCTTTTGGTTCTTTATTGGTTGTGTTTTGGTTGAGGACCGATTATGGTCAGTGTGGAAGGGTGTTAACCTTTTGGATTATCATCTTGTGTTAGGGTCCTTTGATCGTGGTGGTGGTTAGGTGAGGCAGTCAATTGAAGCCTTGACTGCAAGTGACCGATTGGTAAGTAAGGGTAAGCAGTTGATGTATTGTGTTAGTACAACCAGTTGTTTTCGTTTGAGTTTAAAGAGATTAATGATTCTATTTCTAGGTGAAGGCCGATTGTCAAAAAGAGCCACTATTGGTTCGGGGTTGTTTGGAAACCAAACCATTCGCAAGTGTAAGGTAAGGGTTAATGTGTTGATTCTTTGGTTGATGGTGGTGGATGGCCGAATGTTGTAAGTGCTTAACCCCTAATATTGGCCGATTGTAGGAGCTAGTCATCGAAGGGATCTAGATCGCTTTGGTTGGGATTTCTAGACTCGTATTATCAGGTGTGTAACTAACACACTGATACTTAGTAAGATTATTAATAAACCTGTTTGCCTGTTAAAATTATAAACAGTATGATGGACAAATGAATACCCAAATGGGGTATGTGTACGATTCGGGTAAGTCTGTTCTATTGATGAGTATTAATGATAATACATGATATCATGATTTATGTTATACATGTTATGAGTTGTAATGCTTGATATGTTGGCATGATATGCATGGATTGTATGAGATGCATAATTCCATGAGTATGATATGTATGGGTGATACGAGTGGAGGGAGCAGTGATATATTGTGCTGACGAGCACCAGTGCTTTGGTAGCACAACTTTGTGACTTTGGGTCACCAGAGGTTTGGCACCTCCAGAGGTTTGGTACCTCAGCGTCTCGTCCCAGTGGCTCAGTACCACAGTGGGTTGGCCCCACAGAGGATTACACGGGATTGACGCCAGTGTTTTGGTAACACACGATGGGTTGGCCCCATCACCAGATTCGTGACTACGGTCACCAGTGCTTTGGTAGCACATTGTGTCTTTGGGACACCAGAGGTTTGGCACCTCATTGCGACTTGTCCCTGTGGTTTGACCACCGTGGGTTGGCCCCACTTGAGATATGGGATCGTCTGCTAGTGATTTGGTATCACACGATGGGTTGGCCCCATCATCATTGGATTTGTGACTTCGGTCACCAGTGCTTTGGTAGCACAATTGTGTCTTTGGGACACCAGTGCTTTGGTAGCACATTGGCGGATATTGTGTCTTTGGGACACCAGTGCTTTGGGAGCACATTGTGACTATATGTCACCAGTGGTTTGGCACCACCAGTGGTTTGGTACCACACGGGGTAGAAAAGGCGATAAGGATGGTTAGGATCGGGTTGCATTAATCATGTTGCTATGTATGATGTGTGTTAGTATGTTGATTCTTCGGGAGCGGGATTTACACACTGAGTCACTCGACTCACCCTCTCCTTTGATATTGCAGGTGACTCGTAGATGCGGACATGGAGCCGGGATGGACTCGGGGTGCACATGCCATGCTGAATAAAGTTTTTACTCAGACTCTATAATTTTTGGTACTTTAGCTTATTACTTTTATTTGGGTTTCAATTTGTTCTGTAAAAGGCCTTTAATTTATGTTTTAAGTTGGTTGATATTTTAACTAGATTTAATATGCCTTAACAAAATAAGTCGGTATAAATTTTACTAAAACCTGGAAAGATAATGTTTTCAAAGTTATAACGCAATGTGTTTTTAAACTATACCATCGGGTATCACACTGAGTCTTTTGATAAACAAATACAACTGGTTCCCAATCCAAACTTGTAGTTCTTCTAAGTTTAAAAGTGTTTTATGTATCACTAAGAAACTAATGAGGTTTTAAATGGTTTAAACTCGTTTTAACTACAAATTCTGGCTAAGTTTTCAAAATCTTCGGGTTTCAAATACATCACCTGTTTTTCAAACAAGCCTACTCAAATTGTTTTCAAACACACTGTGTTTTCACTCAGCTTTCTAAACGGAAAATCTAACTTTTCAAAAACAAATCCCCGTAGCATACCAGATTCGGACGTGGTGTCTTGTCCGGGTTTGGGGTGTTACAGAAAGTGTAAATTTAGCAACAAAACAGTTTTGGACAGCAGCAGTTGTGTGACTTTGAAAAATCACCAAAAATTGTGGAAATCTAATTATAGGTTGAATAAGATATGAAATTAATTCTGAATGAGTCTATTTTTATATAAAAGAAACGGTGTAAACAAATGAATTTCATATTCTGTGATATTCAAATTTTTGTGAGATAGAGTCAGAATGATTTTGGAATCCCCTATTCAGACTTTGGAAAATCACTAAAAATTGTATAAAAATGATTATGGTTTATAATTTATATGATTAAATTTACTAATGAGTCTACCTTAAATTAAAACAAATAAAAACATCATCTGAATCCCATACGAAGAGATAATTAATTTTTAGTGAAGAAGGGTCAAAACTGTGAGATATCAGAATAGGGGAGACTTTAAAGAATAAAATGTACTTATTAGCTAAACCAAAAATTTTGAAAATTTTATTATAATAAGATATGTGAGTTTAGTTTCAGGGAAAATTAACGGATATTAATTTGGACTTCTTTAGCTTGAGATATAAATAATTTAGTGACTGTGACTCGAGTAGACAGTTTGAGATGAAACTGAATAAATAGTAGAACTATGTGCAATTATGATTGTAATATCTTGAGAACATATTGCGAAGATTTTTAAAAGCCTATTAATAAATAACTTATTATTTACATACCTACTTACTAAGCTATAATGCTTACCCCCCTTCTTTTCTTTTTTCCTATAGCGTCACAGAGGTTAGCTTGGGTTGGAGATCGTCAGAGATTTTATCACACTATCAAGCTTTTGACTGGTATCAATGCCTTCAAGTAATTTAAGTCTATGGCATGTATAGGGACTTAGTCATTTTTTGTATGTGTTATTATGTTTTGGCCAAATATATTGGCTTGTAATGGTTAAAGGTTATTGTAGTATGTAGCCATGCTAATTGGCTTATATTGGCTAATTGATTGTAAGCCTATATATTATTTATATGACAATGTCTTGTGATGTGAGCTGTGTTTGCATGATACATGATGAGTTGTAGGTTATGACCTAAATACCTAATGGTTGAATGTGCTAGTAGTCTTGATGTCGAATGGATAAGTTTCGCTCAATGGTATGGTATGATAATTTGATATAATTATGCATGTATAAGAGTTGTTGATGATGCATATTGAGTGTGACCCTGTTTTGAAGAAAATTTTTCTAAGTGTTGTGGAATTTTCCAAAGTGCTCAGTTTAGTTCTGAACCGCTTCCAAAGCATGCTTTGGGCCTCGTAGGTCCATATTAGGGACTCCATGATTGAATATGAAAAGTTTTAAATTTGGATGGAAATTTGTGACTCAGAAATGATCAGTTATATGTGATTAAGTTCGATAAAACCTCGTACCCTATTTCGGTGATGGATACGGGTAAGTGGTGTCACATTTATTGGTATCAGAGCTACGGTTTAATCTATTCTTGGACTAACATAGCGTATGTGAGTCTAACTATACATGCCATATTACTACTCGTGATAGTGTGATATCTCCCGACTCTGACGAAATTGTTTTGTTAAGATAGAGATGACTTCCAACCGAGCTATTTTTTGATAATGCTGATAATGGTATTGAAATGATTGAAACGTGCTTATGATGTGTCAAAATTTGGAAAGGTATGAATAGAAGTTCACGATATGTATGTGTTAATGTACGAAATGAGATAACCACAAGTTGAGAAATGTGAAAAGTGGAATGAAATGAAAGTTTATACGGTGATAAGCCCATCCATGTTTGTTTGGCATGCATATAATGTTATGTGCCCAATATATTTGATTAAGTGAATACGATAGGTAAATTTACTCAAATTGACGGAATGTGTGTTTATGTACACTTGTTTGATAAGATAATCGAAAAAATTCGTGTAACATGACTATGTATGTTAATTAGCGTGAAGTGAATTCTGTAATTGTGATGATATGATGTTGGTGATGAATTTTAAGTCATATGTGTGTACTTATAAGAGTCAAATTAGAGGCTTTACGACCTCACCCCCTTACAGTGTTACTTTATAACTAAAATTTACCATGTGGAATAAGTCTATAAATGTGAAACTAAAGAGTTTAGTAGTGAAATAATTAGTAATGCATACAAAGATAAGAATAGTTTGGAAAGCAGAAACAATTTTTGAAGGATATCAGAATGTTTTAAAGATTATACAGATTATACAATGTCACGGATAAAGGAGAAGTTAGTCTCGGCTAATCAACTTATTCAGATATGATGTCTAAAGTATGTGTTTGCTAAAATTTTTCTCGAATTGATTTTCGTTAGTAAGTGGAATAATACGGGGTTCATGATGATAGAATTAGTCAAAGAAATGATATTTGAGTAGTAAAGATGTCTGTGTGTGTGACAGTTACAGTTGAAATGAATATGATGATCTTTTCTGGGTATTTTATATATTCTTTTATCCTCAGTGATATGTGTGATTGTTTAGTTTCTGATGGAGTTCTTATGTTGTGAGAAGCTAACTATGATGTTAGACGAAAGCCCTGTTGGTCTAGTCGGTTTATGATCGGTATTTCTTTATCTCTTCAGAATTCTATTCAAATATGTTAGAATGAAGTCGATGGTAAAAATTTATGTGAGACTATTCCTATGTTTCTACTGATTATGGTTTTGTTTTATATATACGGAAAATATATTATCTCTGTTATGATGGAAGTCCAAAGCTGGTAAGTATTATTTTTCTGCTGGGTTTCTTTGAGGAATCATCAAGATCTTTGTTATTTTCTTATGAGTTATGTTCTCAGACTTCCGGTATGGTATCTGTAACGCCCCAAATTTGGGCCTAGAAGAATTGGGCCTATTGGGCTTTGGGCTTTGGATTTCAGAAAATTTTTTTAAGTGAGCGAGAAAAATGACAATTGGCATGTGGGCTTTGAGGATTAATGAATTTGGAGTGTCTAGGTGTGTTGGAGATGTACTGGGATCAAGTAAGGGTAAAGGAAAAATTTTGGTTTTAGCCTTAGGGAATAGTGACTTCAGTTAGTAGGCCTTTTTAATAAATGAAGAAGAAATAGGACACAAATGGGCTTGTGGTCAGTGGTAAGTGGCGTCACTTGGGAGCTATAAAGTGGTGTGTTGTAAGCTGAAGAGGTCCAAGGTTCGAGGCTTAGGAGTGGTATTTTGTGGAGTGTTTATTTTACTGTATGGACAACCAGAGTTGCATTGGTTTTGAACTTTTGCCGTGGCGAGTTTGAAGTAAACAGGTGTGTTGGATGTGGAGGAAATTGCGGATAAGATTAAGGTGTTATCAGGGAAAAAAGTCAGGAGATGAGGAGAGGGAGGAGTTGGTGCCGAATGGGACTGTGGGGGAAGGTAGGATTCGTCTTTGGCTATAAAAAGGGGGTGCCGAATTCATTGAAGGGTTCATTGGGTTCTGTTATTTCTTCCTCTTCTCACCCTCAACCGAATTCTTTCATTTGCTGAAAAGAAAACCCATCATTCTTTTTGCGAAAATTCCTATTAGAGTTGTGTTCTTCTTCTTTCCCTGAAAGCCAAATTCCCCTATAGCCAAATTCTCTTCTTTGTTGAATTACCATCATCCTTCCTTGCCGAAATCCCCATTAGTGCCAAATCTTTGTTGTTTTTCTCTATCACAAATCAATTGGTAGCTACTCTCAGTCAAGGTTAAAAGTTGAATCTCATTCGATAGCTATCTAGGTCGCAGGATCTAAGGTTGGATTCTGTAAGTATTCTGTTAACTCCCCTTAGTATGTTTCGTTAAAAGTCGAAGGGCAATCTAATTTTTCATTATCGGTGATCTTGTATTAACAAAGGTAAGGATCGGAGATCAAAAGCGCGGTAGGATCATTAGCAAGGGTAAGGATACTCAACTCGATTATGGTTGAAGTGAATGGCCGAATGTGTGGATGACTTGTGTGGATTACGAGTCACCCGGGTTTTGATGGTGTATGTGTGAGTGCAAATCTAGGGAACACTTGTGATTAGTAGCGAAGGAAGGGCCATTAGAACCCGGTGGCACACGGTAAGGTTACGGTAAGGTTTCGGCTTTTAAGTAAATATTTTGATTAAGTATGAGTGGTTGATTGAAGGTTGGTTGGTTATAGGAACAAGGCTAAGGATAGAATAGCACGTCGCGGTATCCAGGTGTGTACAAACACTACACACACACATGATTTCGACAATGCTGGAAAGCTGAAAAGTCGAAAGTGGCTAAATGGGCCTGGTGGGCCCTGAGGCTAAGTTTGATAAAATGGTTTGATTTAATTATATGAATTGGGTTAACCAAGCATGTTACATGACTGAAATTGTTTTGGGCCTAATGGGTCATATGACTGAGACTTGGGCCTTGTGGGCAATAAAGATGTGACGTGGCCATTATGGGTTATATGGATGTGAAATGGGTTTGATGGGCTTTATGGGGACGTAGATTAGTATGCTAGGGTTTTATGGAATTTAGGCTAATAATTAAACATGTCCGTGGACAAGTCGCTAGGTTAGAGTGTGGCAACGGACATACGCATGTCTAGGATTGGATCTAGGGAGAGCTTGGTACTTAAGCGGTCATAGTGGCCCACCTCCTCTTCTCTGGAATCCTACCTTGTGCATAGTGTCTGTTCATTTTAGCCGCAAGGACTTGTTAATGGGCCAAAGTTCATAACTAAAACCTGAAAGGGGCCAAATACCCTAGATTTGTAAAATTACTAAAATACTCCTGATTTGAAATTACCAAAATACCCTTGGTTTGAAAAATCACTAAGATAGCCCCGAATTGTGAAATTACTAGGATACCCTTAATTTGTAGAATTACCAAAACATCCTTGATTTACAAAATTTCCAAAGTACCTCTGATTTGAAAAATTACCTAGATACCCCTGTAGAGTAGATTTACTAAAATACCCTTGGGTTGGGAATGACGAAAATACCCCTAAGTGATGAGTATAAGTTTATGGATATTACTTATGTGTTTGATGCATTCATATGATATTCTTCTTAGGATGCATATGGGTGGGAATTATGGTACGGAGGAAGATTTGAGGATCGCATAGTCGCTTGACGACCGTGGATCCACTAGTGGCTTTAATGGTTAAAGGTTATTATAGTATGTAGCCATGCTAATTAGCTTATATTGGCTAATTGATTGTAAGGCTATATATATTATTTATATGCCAATGTCTTGTGATGTGAGATGTGTTTGCATGATACATGATGAGTTGTAGGTTATGGCCTAAATACCTAATGGTTGAATGCACTAGTAGTCTTGATGTGGAATGGCTAAGTTTGGCTCAATGGTATGGTATGATAATCAGATATAATTATGCATGTATAAGAGTTGTTGAGGACGCATATTGAGTGTGACACTGTTTTGAAGAAAATTTTCTAAGTGTTGTGAAAATTTCCAAAGTTCTCGGTTTAGTCCTGAACCGCTTCCAAAGCATGTTTTGGGCCTCGTAGGTCCATATTAGGGCCTCTATGATTGAATATGAAAAGTTTTAAATTTGGATGGAAATTTATGGCTCAAAAATGATCGGTTATATGTGATTAAATCCGGTAATGCCTCGTACCCTATTCCGGCGACGAATACGGGTAAGGGGTGTTACATGCATCATGCGCAGACAAACCAATCCATTCCAAAAATGAGATAAAAGTCTCCAAAAGGTAACAAAATCAAACTAGAGGGAAAATTGTAACCCCTAACTTTTAGTGGACACGATTTAAAGATTTGATTAACTAAAACACATTGACCTAGTGGATTAGTTACTTTGACAGTATATTCAATGGACTCAACAACCAAATTTTTTTTATCTACGAATGAAGTATATATATACGAGTGAGTTGATCCAGGATCAATCAATGCAAACACATTAATATCAAATAGAGAAAAAGTACCGACAATAACATATGGGAAATAACTTCTCATGAGCTCTTATTGCATACGCTCTAGCTGGTGTTCTCGCTTTAGATCGTTCATTCACATTAGTATTCTTCGCTTGACCAGAAGTAGTATTTCTACCATTTCTAGATCATCTACCTCTCTTTGAGGTATCTTCAGGCTTATTTATTTGGTTGCCAAAATCATTTTTCCTTTTTGAAATTTCAAGACGGAAATGATCAGTACATCCACAACGGAAACAAGCTCCTGACTTTGATCGACACTCACCAAAATGCCTTTGTTACAATCCTCATGAATAGGAACTATTCTCTCAACATCTCTTAAACTTCAAACACTAGCCGCTGGAGAATTAACAGACTGAAAATTATTTTGCCTCGGTTTGCCAGTGAACTCTAAAGGGGCATCCGATTGACTTGTGTCATTTTTAAATTTCTTCAATGGAGACGTTTAGGCAGACTTAAACAACCCTCTTTTATTAAAATCTTGAATTTTCAAATCTGATTGTCGTTTACTTTTGAAAATTTCTTCAATTTTTTGCACTCGTTTAGAAAGTTTTACAAATACCCATAACTTTAATGCTGCCACAAACATACGAATATCATCATTCAACCCGTCTTCAAATCTAATACACATTTCTTCTTCCTTTGACACTATATTATGGGAATATTTGCTTAGCTACACAAATTCTCGTTCATACTTAGCTACAGACCGATTCCCTTGTTTTAATTCAAGAAATTCTTTCATTTTCTTGTCAATAAACAACCAACTAACATACTTTTTACTTCAATTCAATCTGAAAGAACTCCCAATTAGTGCGATCATTTGCTGTCATTGTGCTCAAGTGTCCCACCATAAGTACGCTTCGTCTTTTAACAACGACACAACACATCTCAAATAATCTTCAGGAGTGCAAATTAATTCCACGAAGACTCTCTTCGTATTCTTTAACCAGTACTCGACTTTTGCAGGATCATCATCAACCTTGCCTGTAAATTATTCTGCTTCACATTTCTGGATTTTATCCATATACACTCGAGTGACTGACACAGGTACAAGATTTTGATGACGTAGGGGTGTCGGAGGAGGCACAGTTGGAGGTGCAGGTTAAGGAGTTACAGGATTCGTTTCCTTAAATTCATTGAACCATTGGTTCATCCTCCTGAGAAACACATTTCTCATTTCATCACCAAAGAATTGTGGAATTGATGCACTATTACTTGCTTCAGGATTCGAAGCTTGAACATTACTTTTAGATTCATTAACTATAGCCCAGTTCGACTCAGTCGACATCTTGAATCAATAAAGAAATACAATATTAGAGAGGATCAAAAGCACCACACTATCACAGGGTATATGTGGCATGTATATACTAAAATCTATGCTGCTTTGTTGGTCCTAGAATCAATAAAATCATAGCTTTGATACCACTAAATGTAACACCCCTAGCACATCTACGTCACCAGATTAGGGTTTTGAAGTATTATAAAGCAAATCAAAATAATTTATATCAAAATATGTCATTAATATTGTTCAATGTTAACTAAAAAAACTCATTAAGGACTTATTGAAAATATGCAATTTGGGCCTTAAATTGAGCCTTCAATGCCCTAAAAATAGTTTAGAAATAATTCGGGACTAATTTGAAACAATATAGAGGTTTTGAGAAAAAGTTGCAAAAATGTGAAAACAAGAGTCACACAGCCGTGTGACATAGCTCAAGCCATGTAACACTCGAACAATCAATATTCACCAATGTTAACATTCAAAATTTTAAACAATTTCAAAAATGAAGGTTCGGGTTAGTTGGACCTAGTTGCAACGATTTTAAAAACATAAAAATCATTAAAAACGGGACATAAAATGATACCATGCAAGGGATTTTGACCTAGTCGAACTTCAAGCTTCCCCTTCCATGGAGAATTCAGTTGAAGCAAAAAATAATAGGAGGAAGATGATAGTATTTTAAGATTTGTTTTTATTTATTTAATTAATTATCAATTTACCCTTACTAATTTTACTTTAAAAACAACTAAACCATGTCCATTTTTGTCCACTAACATTAAGTTTGGTATAATTACTATCTAGATCTTTTAGATTTGCTTTCCATATCCATTAGCCTTTTAAACTAATAGTTACTTACTTTTGCACCTTTTACGTTTTAGTCCTAATTAACCATTTAAACATAAAAATTTCTTAACAAAAATTTTAAAACGACCTTAATATAATCCCATAGACATTAAATAAATATTAAATTATAATTCACTCGTTAGAATTATGGTTCTGAAACCACAATTTTTAATACCACTAAAAATGGGTTGTTACACGTACTATCGGTTTGATTGGCTCGTTTGAGCGTTTGGCGTGTTCTAGATGGATAACTATGTACTTATATTCATATACCATTCATCGGACATTATTTATTGATCACTGAATGTTATGAAATATGGAAAACTGATTTGTACTAATATTCAGCATTTCTCACATGTTTTGAGCTGTGATTGACTAGAATTCTAATAATAACTCTGTTGACAGGAGCTCTGTTCATGAATATTTTTTATTTGAATTATTATGTTTAATTCGATAAGCTTTATTGTTAAATCGATGAACATACTAAGCTATATGGAGCTTACTCGTGTTATTGTTTTGTTTCTTTATAGATATTGTTTAGTGGAACTCGAACGATCGGATCAACTCAATGAATCACACTATCCAAGGTTCCTTGGTAGATTATGAATTCGATTTGGCTTATATGGCATGTAATAGGAGCATTTTTTTATGTTTTGTAATGTTCATAAGTACTTAAATTATATAACTTGTTGTGCTTAAAATGTTGTTGAGCTAAATGGTCAATGAATATCCGTACGCATGATACAAAGATGTGGTTGAATGTAAATGGGAAATGATAAGTCTCGACATGAATTTTGGTATGGTACTTTAGGTGATTATTAATCGCTAGGTTATAAACTTGTGAGTTGAGATTTAGCTTCAATGGTTTAATGTAAATGTTGATTTGTAGAGTCATTGATGACATATTGGTTAGACACTTAGTTATTTTGTTTTGGCATGGTTTGCTTGTTTTCAAATGTGTTTTGATGGTTAGTTTGTTTTGGCATGGTTTGCATGTTTTTAAATGTGTTTTGATGGCTTAGGGTCATGTTTCATAAGTTGGTTTAGGTACCTAAGTAACATTGGAGTTAAATGTTGTGGGACTGGAGATATAATTGTTAGAACTGAAGCTATCGCACCTGATATTACTTCTGGTATGTTCTATCTCTTTGATATTATTTATTGTATATGCACTGATTGACACTGGGTTAACATACTCATATATTCACGCTACATTAGTAATGGATAAGGATTTGTCTCTTGAGTCAACTGAATTTGATTTTTGAGTCATAATCCATTAGATTAGAGTGTAATGGTTAGCTTGGTGTGTGGACTGAATTTAATTTTTAAGTCATAATCCATTAGATTAGAGTGTAATGGTTAACTCGGTGTGTAGAAATTGTCTGCTGAGAATTTGTGACCATGATTTTCCTATTGATATGATGTTATTACTATTTCATGAACTTGATATTATTCTGGGAATGTTATATGATGTTGTAGTGAACTGTAGACTAAAACGAATTGATCTGAAATGTCAACCTAGTGAAATGATTATAGATGAGTCCGATAATTCAAATAGAACTACCAGAGTTATTTCAGTTATTTCAGTATAGAAAATGAATTGAAATTATTGTAAAACAATTCTGGTATATCTATATATTTTTTTCTACTTGATACTCAAGAATTGGGATCAAAGATTTATCATGTACCGATTGCCAGTGGGTTTCTTAATCTATTTCCTGAAAAATTTTTGGGATTTCTGCTTAAATATGTCAGTTGAATAAAGTCAAGATAAAGAATAAAATATCTTTTATCTTGTACAGTTTACTTGTTTGATTAGTTAAAAAGGTGTAATAGTATTCTCGAAGATAAATATAGATCAAGTTATTATTAGTTTCTAGTTAAAGATTGTGATATGTTGGAAATTACTTTTGAACTTGATGTGACCATTATGAATTCTAGTAATGTTGTCTGGACTAATTAATGTCTCTGTTAATTTATGAATTTGATGAATCGGGTTTTTTAGCCTTATTAGAATATTTATATACAGTCGTAATGGTGTTTATTGATGATATCCTGATCTACCTTAAAACATAATCTGTGCATGTTCAACATTTGAGAATTGTACTACATATTTTGTACGAGAAACAGATTATGTGAAAGTTAGTAAATGTGGGTTTGACTCAGCAAGGTTGGTTTTCTTTTTATATAAATCTGGCAGACAGGATTCGTATAGATACAAGTAAACCCTCTTCTATTATTATCTGGAAATCTCTGAAAATGTCTCTAAAAATTATGGCCAGTTGAAAGACTTATTGATGGAAGTTTGTTCTGACCCAGCCTGAATCCGGGAAGGAATATGTTGATTATAGTAATGGTTCTGTATTAGCTAAATTGAAAATTAAACTGTTGTTTCTGCAAAGAATTTGATAATTGCAAGATGATGACCTGAAAGCTAATAGCTAAGTGAGAGCAAATCTAGAGCGATCTGCCTATAGGATTTACAATGGATACTAATGGTATGATGTAATTCCATAATAGATTGGGAGATTGGGTGTTCTGAATAATTCGAAGTTAAAATGAGATGTTTTATCTTAGATTCACAACAATACATATTGTATTCATCTGAGTAGTTCTAAGATATTTAATGACCTGAAGCAGATATATTAGTGGCAAAGTATGAAATGCGTGATTTATGAGTTTTTAGCTAAATATCTAGTTTGAAGTAGATAAAAATTGAATATCAAGTACCATCGGGATTATGACAACCTGTCTGGATTGCCTCTACCACCGAGGAAGAAAGATTAGATATGGATTATTATTGATAAATTGATCAAGGTAGCTCATTTTATTCCGGTTAAGAATTGATTATTCACTGAAAAAATTAACAGAGTTATATGTACTCGAGATTATCAGATTAAACAGAGTATAATTGTCTATTATTTTCGAACAAGATCTGAGATTCGCCTTGAGATTTTGGGGAAAACTCTATGAAGCTTTGACAAGATATGATTAGTGAAACTAAGGGTAAAATTTTGCACTATTCGAGATTTTCAATGGATCATTATCTTTCATATTCAGGTGAGCTAGTAACGATTTCAGTTCGCAAGATATGAAACTTTAGAATAAATAGGTATCGTAAATAAAAGTCTATGGCATCGATACAATGCCGAAGAAGCTACGTGGGGAAACTGAGGAATTGAAGAAATCACAATACTCGATTCTATTCTAAGGTAAAAATTTCGAAAATGAAATTTTCTAAGGAGTGAGAGCTGTAGCAGCCCGTTTTTTAATGTTGTGGGAAATAGTGGTTTCAGGACCACAAATTCGATGAATAAGTTCGTATTATTATTTAATATTTCGAGTCAATTATAATATTATATTGAGTTTTGGCTTAATATTTTTATTTTTATAAACTGAAGGAATAAATAAATATAAGTGGTTTAGTCCAAAAGTCAAGTGGTTTTTGAAAATGAGGTTTTGGGATCTAGTTTCCATAATTTAAGGCCGTAAATATTTTTATTAAATATTTACAGAGTCGTATTATAAGTGAATTGAAGTTTGGTCTGGTAATTTTGATGATTGGTTGCTTAATTAAAGTAAAATGATTAAATTGTAAAAGAGGTAAGAGTTAATCACTATAGTTTTAAAATAGTAAAAGGGACCAAAATGGTAAATAAACCATGGTTAAAAATTCCAAGCAGTGGTGGGTATGTTTAATCCACTAACTTTTGGGCTATTTACTCTTTTAATCCTAATTAGTTTAGGGTTAAATTGAAATAAAGTTTGTTTAGTTGGAATTTAATATAATTGAAGGACCAATTGTGGAATTAAACCCTCCTTGAATGGTAAATTTACCATTGAGGTATTAGTGGACGGTATAAGTGATGGAATTCATGAAATTTTCATTGTTTTTAAAGGTTAATTTTGTACATAGGTAAGAAAGGTAAGTTAAAATTAAAGAACAAAAAAAAAAACTTAAAAAAGCATCATCATATTTATTTTTTTCATCTAAAAATCGAAACTCCATTGCCAAGGGGGAAGCAAAATTTGGTCACTTAGGGCTCCTTACTTGGGTAGGTAAACCTTGCCCGTTTTTAGTAATTTTGTGTTTTCGAGCTCGTATTAGCTGGATCTATCTAACATGGGAACTAATTTACAAAACTGTCAAATGTTATGAGTTATGTCGTTGATGAGTTTTGTATGTTCTTGAAGTTTTATGAAAAATTATTTAGTTTGGTTGCTAGATAGGACTATTTTGTAAAGTAGTTTTTCAAAATATTACTTGTACTTGATGTGATATAATTGCAGTTATGGGATATAGAGAGGCCCTATACAGTTAAACTAAACTTGGTTTTGTTTAAAATTTGTTAAATTTCATATTTTGGGCTTAGGGACTAAATTGCATGAAAGGAAAATAGTGGGGCCATTTTGTAAAAATGTCAAAAAGGACTTAATTGCATAAAATGACTTGATTTTGCTATGGAATTAGTGAATTGATTGAAATTATTATTTCAGATCAAGAACGAGTGAAAAATCAAGGAAGAGAATTGCATAATAGTCCCTGTACTTTGTTGTTGCTACAGCTTAGTCTGGTAAGTTCGTTCAAATAATTTTAATATATTTAAATGTATATTATATGAACTTGATTGTAGAATGATGGATAATATTGATTCATGTAACTAAGAATGGAAATAATGAATTGATATGGTATTGATTATTGATTGAAATACTCTGAGTCGATGAACATAGGATAGAGTACGATTGGCATGCCGATAGGTTATAGTGCGCGCTATACGGGATTGGTATGAGACGAGATGATGATTCTTGTGTATTTCCTACCTACTGAATATATTGAAGTCCGGCATTTGTTCCGAACTATCGTGTTATATTTACAATGTTTCTAGCATGTTATCAAGGGCAGATGTAAAGCCTTCGGGCTTGGCACTTGTTGCTGAGGCGTGTTATAGGAGGGATGTTAGCCCATGGGTTAAGCACTTGGTGCCGAGGTGTGTTATCAGTTGGATTGGCTCGTTTGAGTGTTTGGCGTGTTCTAGATGGATAACCATGTAGTCATATCCGTACATCGTTCATCGGGCATTATTTATTGATCACTAAATGTTATTGAAATATGGAAAACTGATTTGTATTATTATTCAGCATTTCTCACCTATTTTGAGCTGTGATGGACATGAATTCTGATAATAACTCTATTGATAGGAACTTTGTTCATTAATCTTGTTATTTGAATTATTATGTTTAATTTGATAAGTTTTATAATTAAATCGACATACATACTAAGCTATATAAAGCTTACTCGTGTTATTGTTTTGTTTCCTTGTAGAGACTATTTTGTGGAAATGACGATCAGATCAACTCAAAGAATCACACTATCCAAGGTTCCTTCGTAGATTATGAATTCGATTTGGCTTATATTGCAAGTAATAAGCGCATTTTGTTATGTTTTGTAATGTTCATAAGTATTTAAATTGTATAACTTGTGCTTATAATGTTGTTGAGCTAAATGGTCAATGAATCTGCGCATGCATGATACAAAGATGTGGTTGAATGTAAATGGGAAATGATAATTCTTGACATGAATTTTGGTACGGTACTTTAGGTGATTATTAATCACTAGGTTATAAACTTGCGAATTGAGATTTAGCTTAAATGGTTTAATGTAAATGTTGATTTGTGGAGTCATTGTTGACACATTAATTAGGCACTTAGTTAGTTTGTTTTGGCATGGTTTTCATATTTTTAAATGTGTTTTAATAGCTTGTGATCATGTTTCATAAGTTGGTTTAAGTACCTAAGCATTTGTATGTAAATTAAGCATGTTTTGGGTCAAGTTTGGGCACACACGGCCTAAGACATGGGCTGTCACATGACCGTGTGTCACACACGGGGAACCCACACAGGAATGTGCCTTGAACGTGTTAGTTGCAGGTTTGACACGGGCTAACACACAGTCATCTGTCTCAAAATAGTTTCAAACATGGTCCAGCACACGGCCATGTGAGGGTATTTCCAATGCTACATGGGCTTGCACATGGCTTGTGACACAGCCGTGTGAAATTATTTCAAAGGATACACGGTCTGTCACACGGTTGGCCACATGGCCATGTCTAGAAGCACACGGTCTAGGCTCTGTCACACGGCCTGGACACACGGTCGTGTGGCCCCTATTTTGAAAATATTTAGTTTTTCCCTAAACTTTTTGATTTGCTTCGTCTTAGTCCCTGATTGTTCCTAAATTATTTTTAAGGCCACGTAAGCTCGATTTAAGGCCTATAAATAAATGTATTACTTTGATATGAATTTTTATGAAATTATGTTAATTAAATTTGATACTATTTGTTATTGATTGTTCTAGATTGTACGGTAATACGCTGTAACCCTAATTCAATGACGGGTACGGGTTACGGATGTTACATACCTTTTCTATCTTTGATGTTATTGTGTATGCATTAATTAACCCCGGGTCAACATATTCATATATATGCACCATGTTAGTAACGGAAAGAGTTTACCAGTTGAGCCAACTAAATATGTTATTAAAGTAACGAATCCTTTAGGTCAAAGTATCATAGTTGATCTAGTTTGCAAACAGTGTTCACTAAGAATTCAGGGCTATGACTTTCCTGCTAATTTGATGTTATTTCCTTTTAATGAATTCGATGTTATTCTTGGAATGTACTAGTTGACGGTACTTGATGCAGAAGTAAATTGCAGATAGAAACAAATTGATTTGAGATGTTAGAATGGTGAATTGATTTCTATTGAATCTGGTAGACCTAATTGTGTTGTGAATATGATATTGACAATGTCTACATAGAAATTGATCTGAAAAGGTTTTTGATTTCATCGATGTGTTTCCTAAGGAATTGCTAGGATTATCACCAAAACGGGAGTTGAATTTGCTATAGAATTAGTGGCTGAGGCTGTCCCGATCTCAATCGTTTTGTACCGAATGGCTCCAAAAAATTTAAAAGAATTAAAAGCTCATTACAAGAATTGATTAACAAAGGTTTTATACAACTAAGCATATCACCCTGAGGCGCACCTACTTTGTTTGTGAAAAAGAAAGATGGGTCGATAAGATTGTGTATAGATTATCGATAATTGAATAAAGTTACGATAAAGAAAAAATATTCATTGCCTTGTATAGATGATTTATTCGATTAAATGAAAGGTGTTATAGTGTTCTCGAAGATAGATCTCTGATCTGGCTATTATCTATTGCGAGTTAAAGATGTTGATGTGCCTAAAACAACATTCAGAACCTGTTTTGGCCACTACGAGTTCTTAGTGATACATTTTGGATTGACTAATGCCCCAACAACATTTACAGATCCAATAAATCGGGTTTTTCAGCCACATCTTGACAGATTCATTGTTGTTTTTATTGGTGATATTTTGATTTATTCTAGAAATGAATCCGAGCATGCGCAACATTTGAAAATCGTATTATAGACTTTACGTGATAAACAATTATACAAAAAGTTTAGTGAATGCGAGTTTTGGCTCAAAGAAGTCAGATTTTTTGGTCATGTGATTTCAGTTGAAAGAATACGGGTTGATTCAAGCAAGATTTCTGCTATTTTTAATTGGAAGCCTCCGAGAAATGTTTATGAGATACGCAATTTTTTGGGTTTAGCCGGATATTGTCAAATTTTTATTAAGAACTTTTCGGTAATATCATTACGGATGATGAAACTATTACCAAAAGATGTCAGTTTTGTGTTGTTCGATAAATGCTAGCCAAGTTTTGAACAATTGAAAACTATGTTGATAGAGGCACTAGTGTTAACTGTAACACCACACACTCGAGACCATTGCTGGAGTCGAGTACGAGGCGTTATTTAACTTATCTTACTACTTCGAGTATAAAAAAATTTTTATTTCATCATTCACAATAAATTTGTCCATCTGCGCAACAGTCATTAATTTAATTATAACTTGAGTTACAAAACTCAAAATATAGATCTGTAATTTTCTCTGAAACTAGACTCATACATCTTCTCACCATAAAATTTTCAGAATTTTTGGTTTGGCAAATTAGTATAGTTTATTCATTAAAGTCTCCCCTATTTCACAGTCCAACAGTTCTGACCACTCTTCACTGAAAATCAATTTTCTTGTTGTACAATATTTATATGTTATTTCTACTTATTTCTGTTGAAAGCAGACTCACTAAGAAATCTATACATATAAATTATAACTCATAATTATTTTTTTACAATTTTAAATGTCTTTCTAAAGTCTAAATAGGGGACTTCAATTACCATTCTGACCCTGTCTCACTAAAATTCAAATATCATAGAATATAGAATTCCTTTGCTTATACTGTTTCTTTTATATGAAAGTAGACGCAATAAGATTTAATTCTATATCTTATTCACTTTTTAATTCCATTTCTCCTATGTTTGGTGATTTTTTCAAAGTCACATTACTGCTGTTGTCCAAAAACTATTTCATTGCAAATTTTTACTTTTTCATACTTTCTTTGTAGTAAACATCACTTAGGTATCCATACAAAATAATTTGATCCCTATACATGCCATAACTTAAAACATTTCAAAAGCATTTATATACCAAAGTAAAGGCTTGATAGTGTGATACGAGGCTCTGACGATCTCCAATCCAAGTAAGCTACTAATAGCTTAGTAAGTTACATGTAAACAATAAGCACTCAATTAATAATTAACATTTTCACATACAATTAATTAATATCCTTCTTAGCAAATTTAATCACTTACACATGTACAATCTTACCAGTTCACTTACACATACATTTAAGTACTTAATCATTATCACGTATGCTCATTCTTTCAACTATACCTGCATACACACTTCATCTCATATTCACTTTAATTTATTATTAATCCCGTTGAACACTCAAAATATACACGGATACGTAGAGAATTAGCACATAAGTGCCACACTGATATGTAGCTGAAGCTACCACTGATATGTAGCAGAAGCTACCACTGTAATGTAGCCGAAGCTACCACTGATCAATAACACTGGAAATGTCCACAGGTCTGCTCATACAACCTGTCAGGTGTCTGCAACACATGCTAGATCACCTAGCACCCGGGACTCACCGTAACACCGTAACACAGGTCTCTAGTGATATATGACTTGTATCCACTTCTATTCCTAAGTTCAACCGTGAATTTACTCTTAAGACTTATTTTAAACACTTTATCATTTGAATAATTCATGAACAATTTTCCTTCCACATTCAATATTAATTCACATATCAAATATAATTCAAAATTTATAAAAAAATATTGCTATTATTTACACATAACTTACCTCGGATATAAAACGACTATTTTCGTAAATTAGTCGATAACCTTCTCTTTTCCCCAATCACCTTCCCTATTCCTTCTTTCTTGATCTATATTAGCACAATTTAATACATTTTATCAACACTCCATTCAAATACAATTCATACACAATATTTTGGCAAAATTATGTTTTTGCCCCTAAAGTTTCATATATTTACATTTTTGCCCCAAAGCTCAGAAAATAAACTTTATCCCTTATTCTTAGGTTTTATGACATGCTGGTCATTTTTCCCTTCTATGACAACATCAAATTCTCACTCTAACATGTACCTATGAACATTAGGTATTTTTACCGATTAAGCATTTTACTCATTTTTACTTAAAATCGCTTAGCAAAAGTTGTTTAGCATAATTTCAAACCTCATATTCTATCATAAAACATCAAAATAAACACATTTCACCAATGGGTATTTTTCCAAATATGAACCCTAGGTTAAATTATTGCTAATATAAGCTAAATCAAGTTACCGAGACTCCAAAAATGTAATGAACATTAAAAACGGGGCTTGGAATCACTTACTATGGAGCTTGGAAGCTTGAAACAAACCCTAGCTATGGAGAACCTTTGAAATTTCGTTCTAATGAAGAAGATGGACATATTTTGCCATCTTTTTCCCTTTTAATTTCTTTTTAATACCAAATGACTAAAATGCCCTTCATTAAAACTTTAGTTATTTTTATATATGTATGTCCATTTTTGTCCATGGAAATATAATGATCTAATTACCATTTAAGGACTCCTACTTCAAACCCCCATTACAATCAAGTACTCTATGAATTAGAACCCCTATTTAGCAACTTTTGCAAACAAGTCCTAATAAGCAATTAAGCATGCAATCAATAAAATTTCTTATCGATACTCTAACACATGTATTTAATCACTCGGTAAATCATAATAATTAATCTTAATAAACTTTTATATCTCGGATTCATGGTTTCGCAACCACTGTTCCGATTAAGCCCTATTTTGGGCTATCACATTAACTCAACTTGAACCTAGGGAGGAATTTTTCATTTACAGTGATGCTTCATTTAGTGGTTTGGGATGCGTTTTGGTGTAGGATGGAAAAAGCTATTGCATATACTTCCCAACAGATTAAAACACACGAAAATAATTACCTGACACATGATCTTGAATTGGCTGCAGTTGTTTTTGCATTAAAGATTTGGTGACACTATCTGTACAGCAAAAAATGTCATGTTTTCACATGTAATAAAAGCCTAAAGTACTTAATGACTCCGAAAGAGCTGAATTTACGACAATGGAGATGCCTTGAATTGTTGAAAGACTACAATCTGGTAATAGATTAAAATCTGTGTAAAGCAAATGTTATTATCGATGCCTTGAGTCAGAAATCTCTTTTTGCTTTGTGATATTTGAATGTTCAACTAAAGTTGGAGCGTGACATATCCATACTAGTTGAACTGAGGGCTAAGCCTTTGTTTTTACAGAAAATTCGAGAGTTGCAATTTGATAATATGAATTTGTTGGCTAAACGGAAACTAATTGAAGATGGTCAAATAGCTTATTTTAGTATTGGTACGGATTATAGTTTATATTCCCATAACTGATTGTGTATGTAACACCCAAACCCGGTCTATGCGTTAAGACCAGATTTGGTATGTCACACAAAGGAACATACATCTAGTCATATGATGATTTATAGAAAACAGATCCTCAAAACTATTTTGAAATTTAAGTTTATTGAAAACCAAGGTTAATTTAAAATCTATGATTTAAGACATAGGAGTTTATAAATTAAAACTTAAAAAAAATTGATTAGTTAAAATCTTACGAGAAGTTTTAAGGAGTTCAAAAGAAATTTGTAAACAAGATTCTTAAAAATTTTACAGAAAATTTTACGAGATAAATATTTAAGAAAAACCTCTTTTTTGCGTGAAAATTTAAGAAAACATTTATAAAAATAGAATAGTCACATTGTAGTATCTAAAGCATAAATAAAATCCATCCACAAGTAAAAATCCATAAAAATAATACTAGAGGCCTTATTACATCATAACTAAATAGTAATTAAATAAGAATACTTAAAAGGAGTTCAAAGTTCATATAAACCATCAATCGTAGTATGGCCTCCACGAAGTCATCCCCGGCCCAAGCCTCCATTAATGTTCGTTACCTGGGAAGGGTAAAGGAAATGGGGTGAGTTACTTTGAACTCAGTGTGTAACCCACTTACCAAGTCCACTGGGCCAAAACCATTTAAGCAATTAATTGGGCTTGAGCCCATTTACAAATGTAATAATATATGTGATATGCAATACCCAACCAAGCCTAAATTTCCATCCGCTACACACCACCCGTACCAACCAGCACACCTGTGGGGAGCTTTAGTCACCCACCCCGCCAACACACCAACTGGGCATTAAGCCATAATTTAAACTGGGCACAAAGCCATTAAACTGGGCATGAAACCATTAACCGGGCACGTAGCCATTAACTGGGCACGAAGCCATTAACTGGGCACGAAGCCATCTTCTCTTCGTCAAAAATCCCAACCCATGCAATCATGTATTTAAAATGCATAACCATTCATTCATTTGATAATTCCAACATAAGGCCCATAAAAGAATTATTACAAATTGGCCCATAACTATTTGGCCTATTTCACAATTTGGCCCATTTCATCTCATATCACACTTGGCAAATTTTATCGAATAACACATATGGCCCATTTATCACATGGGGCCCAACATATCACTTTTTATCAATTTAGCCCATTAAGGGCAATTCCGTAATTTTCACAATTTAATACTAATTCCATGCTCTTAATGTAACATCTGGGATTTAGGGGTCTTGCATTTTAGTTTATATTTATGTGTTAGTATGCTCTGTATGCTGTTTTAGTGTGTTTGGGGGCTTCGGGAAACCTTGAGATTAAGTTTGGACCTCAGGTAAAATTTTTGGTTCTAGGCCTTTAGGGGAGAGCTAGGGGAGCTAGGCCTTAAGGGATTTAATGTGGTGTTCTCTGACACAATAATTCAAGTGATAAAGTGGCAAGGGAGGCGCCACTTAGAGCACAAGGGAGTGACGCCTCAGAGAGCAAAAAGGGACAAGGTTCGAGTTGCATGAACTGCATTTTGGGGGTTACTTTTTGCGTCAAAGAAGGGAGGTGTTGGAGGCCGGCTAGGATACTTCAAGGATGAAGTGTGGATTGAGTCAAACAACTCAAATGTGCGGCTAAGAGGGGAGATAGGAGTTTGACTCATTCAAATTCATTTGAATGAGTGGAGGAGAGGAAAATTAGGAGAAAATAAGGGATTTGAGAGAGGGGGAGAAGTGGTGGCCGAATGTGGGGTTCTAGAGGTAGGCATATTCGGTTTTGGGGAGGGGCTAAGTGTGCTGCAATTGGGTGTTAGTGTAGTGCCAAAAATTAGTCTTCTTTTCTTTCTAGTTTCTCATTCTCTCTTCTGTGCTCTCATTTGTGCCGAGAACACTTAGCATTTCAACGTTCTTTCTCTCTTTTTGACCCTTAGCCGAAACTTGGAAGACCATTAAGGTCACTTTCATTCATCTTTTTCTTCTCCTCTATTTTCTTCTCTAAACCAAATCTATCTCTCCCTATTCTCCTCTTTTCTTTTCATTTTGGAAGCCTTAACCCTTTACCTCACTTCTCTTGCTAAAGTCAAACCTTTCTCTTTTCATTCATCATTGCCGAAACTTCCTGAACCTCCACCCTCTCTTCTCCTTTCTTTTGCCGAAGCCGAATAACTCCTCTTGGCATAAGAACCTTGGCCGAAACTCTCATTCATTCTTACCTTTCTCTCATTCGTTCTATTCTTCTTTTCTCTTTCTATCTTGGTTGTTTCTTTAGTCTAATTTTCTTGGTCGAATATGTGGGAGCCGGATATCTTAGGTGGTGGTTCTTCTTCATGCGTTGATCTCTAAAGGGGGTGTCGCCGTTCATCTTTTAGCAACCCTCTTGATTCAGGTTCTAGTAGTAGTGGTAAGGTTCTCTTCTCTGTTAAGTTTCTTTCTTTCTTCTCTTGGTTTGCCGAAATCAAGAAGTTTAACTCTGTATTTATGTGTGTGGCCGGATCGATACAAGGCCTTAGATTCGTAACTCTTTTGTTGAAGCCAGCGTTAGGGGCAGTAGAGATCTTTCGGGATTTGAGCAATCGAGGTAAGCAAGATATAATGTTAGGCTGAAGGCCACTTCTTTTTTCCATTAGTGTTAGAGCCGAATCTAATATGGCTTACGTAGGGATTTTCGGTAATCTCAAAGTGCAAACGTATAGCCTTCGGGTTTTGGTCGACTGTGGTAAGGGTATTCTTTTATTAACTGTTCTTTTGGGTTTCGTTTAGATCGGATTTAATATCTTAACGGGGTTTTCTGACTAAGATATTATTGATGGATGCGAGCACCAGACAAGGAGAGAAAGGGGTTGGACACGTAGTCCCTACCCCTAAATTCAAGAAGCGATCGATTTCAGCAGTTCGTGATTGGCCACCGGGGTGTGGACCAGTGTCGGAGCAGGATCGTAGGCAAATAGCAGTAGTGTCGTTTAGTGCAGTGTCGACATAGAGGGCGTGGTGTTACGAGTTATCAGGTGTGTAATTAACACACTGTCTATCTATTTGCTTTAATTAAAATATGTGTATTGTGTGTGGTAGCCGAGTTAGTGGCTGTGGTGATGTTATTACCTGATTTGGGGTAATCCGGTAACCAGGTTAGTATACTACCTATTTTGTGGTTGTGGTTAAATATTGTGGATGCATGTAAGCATGTCATATGTGCCTATTTGGTATGTACATACGTTATATTGCCATATCATTATTATTTTATGACACGTTGCATGGGCTCGGGATATAATGATAAAGGGGAAGTGTGTACATTTATGTACGTGGATTGATGATGGCCTCGTGCCTCATCGTGGATTGATGATGACCTTGAGTCTCATCGTGGATTGATGTTGGCCTCGTGCCTCATCGTGGATTAATGATGGCCTCGAGCCTCATTGTACATTTATGTACGTGGATTGATGATGACCTTGAGTCACATTGTGGATATTGTGATTTAATCACGTGGACTAGTGGCTAGACCTGGCTAGACCACTAAGTGGACTTTGAGCAGCATGACTACCAAAGAGGTGTGTAGCGGATGGAGGGTCGATTTAGTAATCCCTTGGTTTGTGGTCGCAGGATATACGGGTGGTGTGTAGCGGTTGGATACTAGGTTGGGTTGGGTAACATTTTATATATCATTATGCGTGGTATGTGGATTTGTGTGGAATTGGGCCAAGCCCATTCGTAGAAACATGTGGATTAGTTGCACACTGAGTCGGTTTGACTCACCCTATCTTTTCGAAAAACAATGCAGGTGACTCATGATTTCTTAGACCGGGCTGGAGTGGATTCGAGGTGACCATTTAGCAGCTGTTTTTATTTCTATACGCACCCTAAAATTTTCAATTATTTTTGGGATAATTTTTATTGTAATAAGGTCGCTTTAAATGTTTCGGGATTTTTATTATGATTTTAAGTTCGATTCTATAACGGATTATTAATTAAGAAAGACCTCAAAACTCTTGCAAGTATAAAATCAAATTTAAGTTTTCAAATTCGGATTACTCACACACAACTCGTTTTCTCAAAATTTTCTTTCAAGTAGATGACCTAAACTTCACTCAAACTTCTAAGTTTTGTTCCTGTCTAGCTATTACTTTAAATCGACGAACCTCTTACAAATGAGATGATTATTCTAGAACCCTTAAACTACTTTTTCTTTAAAACAAGAACATTTTTCAAACCTTTTCCCAGTAACATTCCGAATTCGGCCGTGGTGTTTTGGGCCGGGTTTGGGGTGTTACAATTTGGTATCAGAGCCCAGATTTTAAACTCGGCCTTCGGGTTTTGAGGCCCATAACATTTTCAAAATAGGTATTTAAAGTTAGTTAGAGAAAAAATTTTCGTGGAATGGATTTGTGGAGGCATGGCACTCGAATTCTCCGGCCCAGGTCTGCCAGGTAAGTTTTCTGACTTGTTAAATGAATTGAATGGGAATGGGTATGTGATGCATTATTGTGGATGTTAGAATTTAGGGTATTCTCTTTAGAGACTGAAACTTTTAGGGATCTGTGCTTCTTGCGGAAGAATAACTTGGAATTATATGTCATAAAACTTTTCCTTTAATCAACAAGTGGAAAGTAAGCTAATGCATAAAATTTCTTAAAACAGATTAAAACGCGTACATAGACATGAGTTCGAGGGGACGTGGACGTAATGCGCATGGGCGTTGTAGAGGCAGAATGGCTGTATCGGAACCAGTGGGGTCTGGTCATGGAACGGGGAACGAGCCACCGCCGCCAGCTGCGGAGGCTGAATTTCAAGATCAGACGGGTGGAGATGACGCTGTGTCGCAGGATATGCTGCGGTTTTAGAGAGAGTCGCGGGAGCAAATATGGGTACTGGGGCCCGGAAGTCCGTTTTTGAGAGGCTTCGAGCGAATGGAGCCGAGATATTTAGGGGTGTCTCTGGGGTAGCTCCGAATGTGGCGGAGTATTGGTTAGAGGTCGTTGAGAGGATCATGGTCGACTTGGACTGCACTGTTGAGGAAAAGCTGAAGGGCGTCGTTTCTATACTTCGGGATGAGGCCTACCAGTGGTGGCTCACTGTCAGAGAGGGTACTCCGGCAGACCGAGTGGATTGGGGGTTCTTTAAGGTGAAGTTCGAAGGGAAGTACGTCGGAGCTAATTACGTGGACACACAGAGGAAGGCATTCCTGAACCTAGTGCAAGGGGGTAAATCAGTAGCGGAGTATGAAGCAGAGTTCTTACGGTTAAGTCGGTATGCCAGAGGAATTTTTGCTACTGATTATGAGCACTATGTGAGATTTGAGGATGGGTTGCGAGATGAGCTGCGGGTGCTGATAGCTCCTCAGCGGGAGAGTGACTTTGCTACTCTGGTCGAGAAAGCTAGGATAGCGGAGGAAGTTAAGCGAACTGAGAGGCAGAACAGAGATAAGGACAGAGGCAGGAATAAAAGGAGCTTTGGACCGTCAGGATCTTCAGGGGGTTTTTAGAAAAAGCCTAGGGTTGAGAGTTCTGCTCGTATTTCTATGGCAGCTGCTGGGAATCAGGTCCGTCCGTGTGCTCGGTGTGGGAGGACTCATGTAGGAGAGTGCTGGGGAAGGAGTAAGGAGTGTTTCAGGTGTGGGTCCAAGGATCACTTGGTTAAGAATTGTCTTCAGGATATAGATAGGACTCGGGCAGTAGGTCAGGGGTATGTGCAGCCAAGAAGGGGTGGTCAACAGATGTCGAGGGGTCGTGGTCTGAACCGAGGAGGGAATGGTTCTGGCCGAGGTCGTAGAGCACCGGGCAGAGGTGCTGGGAGCTCAGATGCAAGACAGCATGGGTTGGTTTACGCAGCCAGACATCGTGAGGAAGGTGATGCACCAGATGTGATCACGGGTACGTTTCTCATTTTTGGGTTACCCTTTATTGCATTGATTGATGTTGGGTCGACTCACTCTTAGATTGCTAGTATGGTGTCTGGAACCTTGAATGTGAACTCTAAAACTGTCTCTAGGAAGATGATTGTACTTAGTCCTTTAGGGCAATCAGTAGTGGTAGATACACTCTTTAGAGATGTACCTTTAGAGGTTCAGGGGGTGGTGTTCCTGGCTGACTTGATGGAGCTGTCGTTCGAAGAATTTGACTTGATCCTAGGTATGGATTGGTTAGTAAGGTATCGTGCGAATTTGGACTGTGCTGCTAAGCACATGTCGTTGAAAACTCCCGAGGATAATGAGGTTATGGTGATAGGTGAGAGGAGAGACTACCTGTCTAATGTAGTGTCTGCTCTTAAGGCGGAGAAGATGGTGAAGAAGGGGTGTATGGCTTTCTTAATGTTTGTTAGTGCCTTGGATGCTAAGGAAGCAGCTGTGGAAGAGGTCAGGACGGTGAAGGAATTTGTGGATGTTTTTCCGGAAGAACTTCCGGGGTTGCCTCCGAATCGTGAGGTGGAATTTGGAATCGACCTGTTGCCAGGTACAGCGCCAGTGTCCATCGCTCCATACAGGATGGCTCCGAAGGAGTTGGTTGAGTTAAAAGCCCAGATCCAAGAGTTGCTAGATCGCGGTTTCATTCAACCCAGGTACTCCATGGGGAGCACCGGTGTTGTTTGTAAAGAAGAAGGATGGATCTATGCGTATGTACATTGATTACCTCCAGTTGAATGAACTAACGATCAAGAACAAGCACCCGCTGCCGAGGATAGACGACTTGTTTGACCAGCTTAAAGGGGCGGTGATGTTTTCGAAGATAGAGTTGATGTTGGGGTATCATCAGCTTAAGGTGAAAGAAACGGACATTCACAAGACGGCTTTTTGGACTCGATACGGGCACTATGAATTCTTGGTGATGCCATTCGGGTTGACGAACGCCCCAGCTGCGTTCATGGATATGATGAACCGGGTTTTCCAACCCTACTTGGACCAATTCGTCGTGGTGTTCATAGACGACATCCTGGTATATTCCAAGTCAGAGAAGGAGCATGATGCGCAGCTTTGAGTGGTGCTGCAAATCTTAAGGGGAAAGAAGTTGTATGCCAAGTTTAGAAAGTGTGAATTTTGGTTAAGAGAAGTCGTTTTTCTGGGTCATGTGGTATTTGCGGAAGGGATAAGAGTGGAACCTCCAAAGATTGAGGCGGTATTAGATTGGGAACCACCCAAGTCGGTGGCAGAGATTCACAGTTTCTTGGGGTTAGCGGGGTACTATAGAAGATTTGTCGAGGGTTTTTCCTCTATCGCCGCACCTTTGACTAAGTTGTTGAGAAAGGAGGTACCTTTTGTGTGGGCGGATAAGTAGCAGGAGAGTTTTGAGAAGCTTAAGAGGGTTTTGACAGAGGCTCCGGTTTTAATTCAGTCGGAAGCAGGGAAAAATTTTGTGGTATATTGTGATGCTTCTCATACGGGGTTAGGCTGCGTGCTGATGCAGGAGGGGAAGGTTGTTGCCTATGCGTCTCAACAGTTGAGACCACATGAAGTTAACTACCCGACGCATGATCTGGAGTTGGCTGCGGTGGTTTTTGCGTTGAAGGTGTGGAGGCATTATTTGTATGGAGTGAAGTCGGTGATCTATACGGACCATAAGAGTTTAAAGTATCTGCTGACTCAGAAGGAGCTGAACGTGAGACAGCAGAGGTGGGTGGAGTTATTAAAAGATTACGACTGCTCGATTGAATATCACCTGGGGAAAGCGAATATGGTGGCAGATGCACTAAGCCGAAAAGTAGTGTCGGATCTGAGGGTGATGTTCGCTCATCTTAGTCTTTATGACGACAGGAGTTTGTTAGCGGAGCTGCAGGTAAAGCCGGCATGGATAAGTCAGGTAAAAGAGAAGCAGTTGCTGGATGAGGTTTTGAGTGCTAGACTACTGCAAGTGCAAAATGGGGGATTAGAGGATTACAGTGTGAATAGTGACGGAGTTTTATGTTTCCGTGGAAGGGTCTGTATGGCGAAGGATGTGGAGTTGAGGCAGAGGATTCTTCGGGAATCGCATAGTAGCCCTTACGCTATGCATCCTGGAAGGAGTAAGTTGTATAGGGATCTTCGGGATCAGTTTTGGTGGCCTGGATTGAAGCAGGAAGTTACAGAATTTGTGGGGAAGTGCTTGACGTGTCAGCAGGTCAAAGCTGAACACCAAGTGCCTTTAGGGTTACTGCAACCAGTAAAGATTCCGCAGTGGAAGTGGGAGAGAATCACAATGGATTTCGTTAGTGGGCTTCCTCTTACGCCTACTAAGAAGGACTCGGTATGGGTGATTGTGGATCGGTTGACAAAATCCGCTCATTTCATACCTGTTCATGTTGATTACTCTCTGCAGAGGTTGGCGAAGCTATATGTGGTGGAAATTGTGAGACTGCACGGGGTGCCGGTATCGATTATATCAGATAGGGATCCAAGATACGTCGAGGTTTTGGAGGGCATTGCATCAAGCATTGGGCACCAGGTTGGACTTTAGTACGGCATTTCATCCGCAGACGGATGGCCAGTCTGAAAGGGTGATTCAGGTGTTGGAAGATATGTTGGGAGGTTGTGTTATCGACTTCAGGGGTAGTTGGGAGGAATTTTTGCCTTTAGCAGAATTCGTGTACAACAACAATTATCAAGCTAGTATTCGGATGGCGCCGTATGAGGCATTGTATGGGCGGAAGTTCGGAATCCTACTTGTTGGACAGAACTGGGTGAACGTCATGTGTTAGGTCCAGAGATAGTGGCAGAATCAGAAGAGAGGGTTAAGGTAATTCGAGCATGGTTGAAGGAGGCATCTGACTGACAGAAGTCGTATGCAGATCTTAAGCGGAAAGAGATAGAATTTGCAGTGGGTGACCGGGCGTTTCTGAAAGTTTCACCGTGGAAGAAGGTGATGAGATTTGGACGTAAGGGTAAGCTGAGTCACAGGTTTATAGGGCCTTATCGGGTTTTGAAGTGAGTGGGACCAGTGGCGTATCAGTTAGAATTGCCTTCAGAATTGAAGCTGATGCATGATGTGTTCCACGTTTTGATGCTACGTCGTTACAGATCGGATCCGTCTCATGTGGTACCAGTTGAGGAGGTTGAGTTAAGACCAGACTTGTCCTATGAGGAAGAACCAATTCAGATTTTGGAGCGAGATGTAAAGGTGCTTCGGAAGAAATCAGTTCCTCTAGTCAAGGTGTTGTGGCGGAACCATGGTTCAGAAGAGGCTTCGTGGGAGCCGGAAGAGGCGATGCGACAGCAATACCCTCACTTATTTTGACCAGGTAATTTCGAGGCCGAAATTATTTTTAAAGGGGTAGAACTGTAACATCTGGGATTTAGGGGTCTTGCATTTTAGTTTATATTTATGTGTTAGTATGCTATGTATGCTGTTTTAGTGTGTTTGGGGGCTTGGGGAAACCTTGAGGTTAAGTTTGGACCTCAGGTAAAATTTTTGGTTCTAGGCCTTTAGGGGAGAGCTAGGGGAGCTAGGCCTTAAGGTATTTAATGTCGTATTCTCTGACACAACAATTCAAGTGATAAAGTGGCAAGGGAGGCGCCACTTAGAGCATAAGGGAGTGACGCCTCAGGGAGCAAAAAGGGACAAGGTTCGAGTTGCATAAACTGCATTTTGGGGGTTACTCTTTGCGTCAAAGAGGGGAGGTGTTGGAGGCCGGCTAGGATACTTCAAGGATGAAGTGTGGATTGAGTCAAACAACTCAAATGTGCGGCTAAGAGGGGAGATAGGAGTTTGACTCATTCAAATTCATTTGAATGAGTGGAGGGGAGGAAAGTTAGGAGAAAATAAGGGATTTGAGAGAGGGGGAGAAGTGGTGGCCGAATGTGGGGTTCTAGAGGTAGGCATATTCGGTTCTGGGGAGGGGCTAAGTGTGCCGAAATTGGGTGTTAGTGTAGTGCCGAAATTTAGTCTTCTTTTCTTTCTAGTTTCTCATTCTCTCTTTTGTGCCCTCTTTTGTGCTGAGAACACTTAGCATTTCAACGTTCTTTCTCTCTTTTTGACCCTTATTCGAAACTTGGAAGACCATTAAGGTCACTTTCATTCATCTTTTTCTTCTCCTTTATTTTCTTCTCTAAATCGAATCTATCTCTCCCTCTTCTCCTCTTTTCTTTTCATTTTGGTAGCCTTAACCCTTTACCTCACTTCTCTTGCTAAAGCCGAACCTTTCTCTTTTCATTCATCATTGCTGAAACTTCCTGAACCTCCACCCTCTCTTCTCATTTCTTTTCCTGAAGCCAAATAACTCCTCTTGGCATAAGAACCTTGGTTGTTTCTTCAGTCTCATTTTCTTGGCCGAATATGTGGGAGCCGAATATCTTTGGGTGGTGGTTCTTCTTCGTGCGTTGATCTCTAAAGGATGTGTTGTCGTTCATCTTTTAGCAACCCTCTTGATTCGGGTTCTACTAGTAGTGGTAAGGTTCTCTTCTCTATTAAGTTTCTTTCTTTCTTCTCTTGGTTTACCGAAATCAAGAAGCTTAACTCTGTATTTATGTGTGTGGCTGGATCTATACAAGGCCTTAGATTCGTAACTCTTTTGTTGAAGCCAGCGTTAGGGGCAGTAGAGATCTTTCAGGATTTGAGCAATCGAGGTAAGCAAGATATAATGTTAGGCCGAAGGCCACTTCTTTTATCCATTAGTGTTAGAGCCAAATCTAATATGGCTTATGTAGGGGTTTTCGGCAATCTCAAAGTGCAAACGTATAGCCTTCGGGGTTTGGTCGACTATGGTAAAGGTATTCTTTTATTAAGTGTTCTTTTGGGTTTCGTTTAGATCGGATTCAATATCTTAACGGGGTTTTCTGACTAAGATATTATTGATGGATGCGAGCACCAGGCAAGGAGAGAAAGGGGTTGGACACGTAGTCCCTACCCCTAAATTCAAGAAGCGGTTGGTTTCAGCAGTTCGTGATTGGCCACCGGGGTGTGGGCCAGCGTCGGAGCAGGATCGTAGGCAAATAGCAGTAGTGTCGTTTAGTGACAGTGTCGACATAGAGGGCGTGGTGTTACGAGTTATCAGGTGTGTAATTAACACACTGTCTATCTATTTGCTTTAATTAAAATATGTGTATTGTGTGTGGTAGCCGAGTTAGTGGCTGTGGTGATGTTATTACCTAATTTGAGGTAATCCGGTAACCAGGTTAGTATACTACCTATCTTGTGGTTGTGGTTAAATATTGTGGATGCATGTAAGCATGTCATATGTGCCTATTTGGTATGTACATAAGTTATATTGCCATATCATTATTATTTTATGACACGTTGCATGGGCTCGGGATATAATGATAAAGGGGAAGTGTGTACATTTATGTACGTGGATTGATGATGGCCTCGTGCCTCATCGTGGATTGATGATAACCTTGAGTCTCATTGTGGATTGATGTTGGCCTCGTACCTCATCGTGGATTAATGATGGCCTCAAGCCTCATTGTACATTTATGTACGTGAATTGATGATGACCTTGAGTCACATCGTGGGTATTGTGATTTAATCACGTGGACCAGTGGCTAGACCACTAAGTGGACTTTGAGTAGCATGACTGCCAAAGAGGTGTGTAGCAGATGGAGGGTCGATTTAGTAATCCCTTGGTGTGTGGTCGCAGGATATACGGGTGGTGTGTAGCGGTTGGATACTAGGTTGGGTTGGGTAACATTTTGCATCATTATGCGTGGTATGTGGATTTGTGTGGAATTGGGCCAAGCCCATTCGTGGAAACATGTGGATTAGTTGCACACTGAGTCGGTTTGACTCACCCTATCTTCTCTAAAAACAATGCAGGTGACTCATGATTTCTTGGACCGGGCTGGAGTGGATTCGAGGTGACCATGCAGCAGCTGTTTTTATTTCTATACACACCCTAAAATTTTCAATTACTTTTGGGATAATTTTTATTGTAATAAGGCCGCTTTAAATGTTTCAGGATTTTTATTATGATTTTAAGTTAGATTCTATAACGGATTATTAATTAAGAAAGACCTCGAAACTATTGCAAGTATAAAATCAAATTTAAGTTTTCAAATTCGGATTACTCACACACAACTCGTTTTCTCAAAATTTTCTTTCAAGTAGATGACCTAAACTTCACTCAAACTTCTAAGTTTTGTTCTCTGTCAAGCTATTACTTTAAATCGACGAACCTCTTACAAATGAGATGATTATTCTAGAACCCTTAACAAGAACATTTTTCAAACTTTTTCCCAGTAACATTCCGAATTCGGCCGTGGTGTTTTGGGCCGGGTTTGGGGTGTTACACTTAACACTAAAGTGTTAATATACCATATTTTTCGATTTCATCAACTTTGCGATTTTTAGACTAATGCTTAATTACGTTATAATCATCCAACCCATGAGATAAGTGTGAGATTACACACCTGATTACAGTGAGGACTATACTTTCCCGATCATCGATACCTAAATACGTATCACACTTGATTAAAACACTAATACTTAAAATAATCTATGCTAAAGATAAGCGATCTAGATCTTTACCCTCGGAATCTCGAACAACTACTATTTGGCGGTTCGCCCCGGTTGACGATTCACAACCTGGTGGAAAATCCCGAATAGCTAATGGCTCCGAACTACGAACAACTTCGAATAATTGATTCTCCCCGAATGAGGGTCCACAACCCGGTGGAAAATCTCGGATTGCCGAAACAGCCCTTTGCTTGAATCTAGAGGGAATAGCGAATCTGCCCCTCTTCCGAATGCTATTCACCACCCTTTTCGACCCTATCTTGTTTGCCTCCATTGACAAAAGAATATTAGTCCAACTATTATTTCGGAAATTAAGTCTATAGGATTTTAAGGGCGAAATCGGCTTACCACGAAATCCTACGTTCACGAGATGAAAATCGAGCGATAACGTCCCTAAGATAAAATCGATTAATAACTCATATTTGACGAAATTACAAGTAATATGGAAGTCCTTGATAGAAATCCTTACCTTAACACTTTGAACCGAATCCTAGCGATTCACGATGATTACAAATACTCCGAGTTTCAGCCTTCACTTTATCACTATAAGGATGAAAAGATTGTCTAAGAGAAAAATAGAGGATACTTTCGGTCAAAAGACCCTCCCAAATCAAAAGTAGATTTGGAAAAAGAAAAGAAGAAGAAAAATAAAGAATCGAAGAGGGTTCTTACCGATTATTCAAAACGAGTGCAAAGAAAACGATTGATAAGAAAATATATGTGAAGAGGGAGGTTCAGCTCTGAAGAAAAATTTGAAGAAATGGTGTTAGCACCATTCGGCCATGGGAAAAAGAGAAGGGAGAAAATGTGTTTTGGGTTTTTCAAATGTGAGAAAGGAGCAAAGAGAAAGATTTGGGACATGGGAGCATTCGGCAATGGTGAAGAAGAGAAGAAGAGAAAAAGTGCCTTTTGTGCTTTGGTATTTCGGCACAAGGGGGAATAGAGTTTAGGGAGAAAAGATGATATCAAAATGGTCAAACATAAAATGAAATTCGGCTAGGAGAAAGAGTTTGGAGAGAATTAAAATTTTTTTACACAAAATGCTAAGAGTTGACCAAAACTAACTCCTAATCCTAGCCAAACTACTAACAACATTCGGCCACTCCCCCCTAGCCACAAAACTGTCCATGTACAAGCCATAAAGGAGTCAACATTTGCCAACTTTACTTTCCATAGCACATTCCTCAACTTAAGCCACTTGTTCCCCTACATACCTTATCCCATTGATTCCTTTCCCTAAGTTCACTTCTTACCTTAAACCATTAGCCACCTTTCCATAAATAAAATAGTCCAACCTTACCAAAAATAAAGCTTGGCCAACACATGCTAGAAGAGTGCGAAAATTAAAGTCACAAAATACATATCATGGGATTCGAACCTCTTCCCTCAAGCAACACTTATGGCGCCAACTTCACTCTACTACTAGCTCATCTTATGCTAGCTTTTGTCACTTAATTTCCTTAAACATCAAGGTCACTTGTTCCACTTCAATAAAGTACTCATTACTAAAATTAATTCTCATTTCGAATAAATCCCGAGCCTTCTCAAGACTATATTAAACACACAAATTGAATCATTCACAAGGTAAGCACCAAAAACATGCAACATATCGATACTCAATTTTTAGGATGTTACAATTCTACCCCCTTAAAGAAAATTTCGTCCTCGAAATTTACCTGGTTAAAAGAGGTGAGGATATTGTTGCCGAATTGCATCCTCAGGCTCCCATGTAGCTTTCTTCGCTCCGTGATTACGCCATAGAACCTTAACCAAAGGCACCAACTTCTTTCTTAGCACCTTAACATCTCGATCTAAAATTTTCACCGGTTCCTCCTCGAAAGACAAGTCCGGCCTTATCTCCAGTTCTTCTACTAGTACAATGTGAGACGGATCCGATATATAATGCCTCAGCATAGAAACATGGAAGACACTATGAATCTGACTCAACTCCAGAGGTAATTCAAGATGATAGGCCACTGGTCCTACATGCTTCATCACGCGGTACGGTCCAATGAACCTAGGGCTTAACTTTCCCTTCCTTCCAAATCTGAAAAACTTCTTCCAAGGTGAGACTTTCAGAAAGACCTGATCTCCCACCGCGAACTCAATATCCTTACGCTTCAGATCCGCATACGACTTTTGTCTATCTGAAGCTTCCTTTAACCGTGCTCGAATCACCTTTACCTTTTCTTCCGTCTCAGATACCATTTCAGGACTTAACAACTATCGTTCCCCCAATTCAGTCCAACAAGTAGGGATACGACACCTATGACCATATAACGCTTCATAAGGTGCCATTTCGATACTGGATTGGTAACTGTTATTATACGCGAACTCTGCCAATGGTAGAAAATCTTCCCAACTACCTCTGAAGTCAATCGCACAACCCCTTAACATGTCTTCCAAAATCTAGATTACTCTTTCTGGCTAACCATCTGACTGAGGATGAAAATCCGTACTGAAGTTTAACTTTGTTCCCAAAGCCTCATGCAAAGCTTTCCAAAACCTGATGTAAACCTAGAATCCCTATCTGATATAATAGACACTGGTACCCCATGCAACCTCACGATCTCCGCTATGTACAACTTAGCCAACTTCTGGAATGAGAAATCCGTATGAACTGGCAGAAAATGAGCAGTCTTCGTCAACCGATCCACTATTACCCAAACGGAATCTTTCTTAGTAGGTGATAAGGGTAACCCACTAACAAATTCCATCGTTATCCGCTCCTATTCCCATAAAGGAATCTTTATCGGTTGCAATAAGCCTGACGGTAATTGATGTTCCGCCTTCACTTGTTGACAAGTCAAGCACTTACTTACAAAATCTGTAACTTCTCGCTTCAACCCTAGCCACCAATACTGCTCCCGAAGATCTCGATACATTTTATTTCCTCCAGGGTGCATAGCATAAAGGCTACTATGCGCCTCTCGCAGAATCATTTGTCTCAATTCCGAATCCATGGGCATACAAACTCTTCCACGAAAACACAGCACTCCATCCTTGTTCGTTTCAAAGTCCCCTATTACACCACTTTCAACTTGTTGCATTAAAAGACCCAACTTTTCATCTGATATCTGCTTTTCCTTGATCTGTTCTAACCACAAAGGCTTCACCTGAAGTTCCTCTAGCAGTCTGCCATCTTCATACAAACTAAGATGAACAAACATTGTTCTTAACTCAAATACTACCTTACGACTCAACGCGTCTGCCACCACGTTAGCCTTTTTAGGATGATACTCAATTGAGAAGTCATAATCCTTTAACAGCTCCACCCACCTCCGTTGTCTTAAGATCAACTCCTTTTGGGTAAGGAGGTACTTAAGACTCTTATGGTCCGTATAAATGATCGACTTCTCACCATAGAGATAATGCCTCCAAATCTTTAAAGCAAACACCACTGCAGCAAACTCCAAGTCATGAGTGGAATAGTTTACTTCGTGCGGCCTCAACTGATGAGATGCATAAGCTACCACCTTTCCACCTTGCATCAACACACATCCTAAACCCGTGTGCGATGCATCACAGTAAACGATAAACTCTTTTCCAACCTCAAGTTGAATCAGTACTGGTGCTTCCGTCAAAATCTTCTTCAATTTCTCGAAACTCTTTTGTTGTTTATCGGTCCACGCATACAGTACTCCCTTTCGCAACAGCTTAGTTAGGGGTGCAACAATCAATGAAAACCCCTCAACAAAGCGTCTATAATAACCAGCCAAATCGAAGAAACTCCAAATCTCAGCCACTGACTTTGGTCGTTTCCAATCCAACACAGCCTCTACCTTCCGAGGATCAACTCTTATTCCTTCAGCTGACACCACATGACCCAAGAAAGTTACTTCCTTCAACCAAAATTCGCACTTACTGAATTTGGCATAAAGTTGTTTATCTCGCAGTATTTGCAATACTGTGCGCAAATGTGAGTCATGCTCTTCTTCATTCCTCGAATATACTAAGATATCATCTATGAACACCACCACAAACCGGTCTAGATAGGGTTGAAAGACTCGATTCATCATGTCCATAAATGCAGCTGGTGCATTGGTCAATCCAAACGGCATCACCAAAAACTCATAATGTCCATAACGAGTTCGGAATGCCGTTTTATGAATATTTGCCTCCTTAACCTTGAGTTGATGGTAACCCGATCTCAAATCAATCTTGGAGAAAACTGAAGCTCCTCTCAATTAATCAAACAGGTCGTCGATTCTCGGCAATGGATACCTATTCCTGATCGTCAATTTATTCAACTGCCTATAATCAATGCACATACGCATCGACCCGTCCTTCTTATTGATGAACAAAACCAGTGCTCCCCACAGAGACACACTCGGTCGGATAAATCCCCGATCCAACAATTCTTGAATTTGGGCTTTAAGCTCCGCTAACTCCTTGGCGCCATTCTATAAGGAGCAATGGACACCAGAGCTATTCCGGGCAAAAGCTCAATGCCAAATTCTACTTCCCGATCTGGAGGTAGACCAGGAAGTTCTTCGGGAAAGACATTAGGAAATTCTTTCACCGTTCTCACACCTTCCACTGATAATTCCTTGGCATCCAAAGCACTAATGAAGGCTAGGAACGCTCCATACCCTTTCCGCACCAACTTTTCTGCCTTTAAAGCAGATACCACATTTGCCAAAAAGTTCCTTCGCTCGCCTATCATTACTACCTCCTTATCATCCAAAGTCCTAATTGACATCCGCTTTTCAGCACAATCCAATTGCGCCCGGTGCTTTACCAACCAATCCATGCCCAAAATAAGATCGAATTCACCGAAAGGCAATTCCATCAAATCCGCCGAAAATATTTCTCTTTGAATCTCTAAAGGCACGTCTCTATACAATTTATTCACGATTACAGACTGTCCTAAAGGACTAATTACCGTCATCTCTCTATCGGTAATCTCAGATCTAATATTCAGGTTTCTAGATATAGCACTAGCAATATACGAGTGGGTAGACCCAATATCTATCAAAGCAATAACAGGTACATCAAGGATGAAGAACGTACCAGTTATCACATCAGGTGTATCGCCATCCTCCCGACGCCTGACCGCATAGACCAACCCCAGCTGTCTTACCTCCACGTTACCTCTAAAGCCATTACCTCGACCCAATGCACCTTGACCACGTCCAGCACCATTACCACCACGACCTGATCCACGGCCTCTCAGTGGCTGCTGAGCGCCTCTAGCTGACTATGCATCAGAGTTACGAGCTTCTTGAGTCGGAGCAGTCCGTCGAGGGCAATTCCTAAACTGGTGGTCCTTAGAACCACATTTAAAACAACCACCAGTTCTCCTCCAGCATTCCCCAGGGTGTCGTCTCCCACAGTCAGCACATTCTTGAATCTAATTGGTAGCCACAGGTGCTTTAGCATGAGCTGGCTCATCATTCCGAGGCCTCTTTTGGAACCTTTTAGCAGAACCCGTGCACTTAAAATCCCTCTTGCCTCTGACTCTTTCCCGGTTCTGGCGTTCTGAATTCTCAGCCTCTTCAGCGATCTTGGCTTTCTCCACAAGCGTGGCAAAAGTCCTTACTTGTTGTGGGGCTATCAGTACCCTCAACTCATCATTCAGTCCATCCTCAAAATGTACACAACGCTCATGATCAGTTGGCACTATCATCCGAGCATAACAACTCAAGCATAGAAATCCTGCCTCGTAAGCTGCCACCGTCTTATTTCCTTGAACCAGATTCAGGAATTCCTTCCTCCGAGCATCCACATAACTTGTCCCGACATACTTCCCTTGGAAAGCAGCTTTGAAGAAATCCCAAGTAACAAATACAGCCTCAGTGCCTTCTCGAACAGTAATCCACCATTAATATGCCTCGTCCCTTAACAAGGACACCGCTCCTCTCAGTTTCTACTCGATGTTGCACTCCAGATCATCCATAATTCGCTCCACTGCCTCGACCCAATACTCCACTACATTCGGAGCTACACCGGAGACACCTCTAAAAACCTCAACACCACTTGATTTAAGTCGTTCCGATATTGATCCACGAGCTGCTGGTCCAGTTTTAGTCCCAGTGACCCTTTCTAGGACTCGCAACATTGCTTGGGTCAAAGCATTGTCCTCTCTCCTATGGTCTTGTGATCTATTTTCCGACATAGGTGATGCCGGTGCATCCATTTTCGGCATATGTCCCGATGCCTCAGACACGGCTCTAGCACCTCGGCCTCTACCATGGCCACGTCTACCACGTCCACGTCCTCTAGCACTCATATTGACTAATTCGGTTTAATCTGATTACAAGTTTTATGAATCAGAATACTATTTCAATGTTTTATTAACAATATTTTATGAGATATAAGAGATAGAGTTTGTTTTCGCATACGCATCCTATAGTCTCAATCTCTATAGTTTCGACACCTAAAACTAGGAGTTCTAGAGTGTTCCTATGATCATATCACAATAATAAACATTCAATATACGAATACTTACTTGACTTGGAGCCGGATGCTCGTGGTGCCATACTACCTTTAACACATAAATTATATAAATTCAAAACAGTTTTAAACGAAAATTTTTGTTGAACCCAAACCACAGCCGAGTTTTGAACCAGGCTCTGTTACCATAAAATGTAACACCCCAAACCCGGTCTATGCGTTAAGACCAGATTTGGTATGTCACACAAAGGAACATACATCTAGTCATATGATGATTTATAGAAAACAGATCCTCAAAACTATTTTGAAATTTAAGTTTATTGAAAACCGAGGTTAATTTAAAATCTATGATTTAAGACATAGGAGTTTATAAATTAAAACTTAAAAAAAATTGATTAGTTAAAATCTTACGAGAAGTTTTAAGGAGTTCAAAAGAAATTTGTAAACAAGATTCTTAAAAATTTTACAGAAAATTTTACGAGATAAAATATTTAAGAAAAACCTCTTTTTTGCGTGAAAATTTAAGAAAACATTTATAAAAATAGAATAGTCACATTGTAGTATCTAAAGCATAAATAAAATCCATCCACAAGTAAAAATCCATAAAAATAATACTAGAGGCCTTATTACATCATAACTAAATAGTAATTAAATAAGAATACTTAAAAGCAGTTCAAAGTTCATATAAACCATCAATCGTAGTATGGCCTCCACGAAGTCATCCCCGGCGCAAGCCTCCATTAATGTTCATTACCTGAGAAGGGTAAAGGAAACGGGGTGAGTTACTTTGAACTCAGTGTGTAACCCACTTACCAAGTCCACTGGGCCAAAACCATTTAAGCAATTAATTGGGCTTGAGCCCATTTACAAATGTAATAATATAACAAGTATAAAATGTATGTGATATGCAATACCCAACCAAGCCTAAATTTCCATCCGCTACACACCACCAGTACCAACCAGCACACTTGTGGGGAGCTTTAGTCACCCACCCCGCCAACACACCAATTGGGCATTAAGCTATAATTTAAACTGGGCACGAAGCCATTAAACTGGGCATGAAGCCATTGACTGGGCATGAAGCCATTAACTGGGCACGAAGCCTTTAACTGGGCACGAAGCCATTAACTGGGCACGAAGCCATCTTCTCTTCGTCAAAAATCCCAACCCATGCAATCATGTATTTAAAATGCATAACCATTCATTCATTTGATAATTCCAACATAAGGCCCATAAAAGAATTATTACAAACTGGCCCATAACTATTTGGCCTATTTCACAATTTGGCCCATTTCACAATTTGGCCCATTTCATCTCATATCACACTTGGCAAATTTTATCGAATAACACATATGGCCCATTTATCACATGGGGCCCAACATATCACTTTTTATCAATTTAGCCCATTAAGGGCAATTCTGTAATTTTCACAATTTAATACCGATTCCATGCTCTTAACACTAAAGTGTTAATATACCATATTTTCCGATTTCATCAACTTTGCGATTTTTAGACTAATGCTTAATTACGTTATAATCATCTAACCCATGAGATAAGTGTGAGACTACACACCTGATTACAGTGAGGACTATACTTTCCCGATCGTCGATACCTAAATACGTATCACGCTTGATTAGAACACTAATACTTAAAATAGTCTATGCTAAAGATAAGCGATCTAGATCTTTACCCTTGGAATCTCGAACAACTACTATTTGGCGGTTCTCCCCGGTTGACGGTTCACAACCCGGTGGAAAATCCCGAATAGCAAATGGCTCCAAACAACGAACAACTTCGAATAATTAATTCTCCCCGAATGAGGGTCCACAACCCGGTGGAAAATCTTGGATTACCAAAACAGCCCTTCGCTTGAATCTAGAGGGAATAGCGAATCTGCCCCTCTTCCGAACTCTATTCACCACCCTTTTCGACCTTATCTTGTTTGCCTCCATTGACAAAAGAATATTAGTCCAACTATTATTTCAAAAATTAAGTCTATAGGATTTTAAGGGTGAAATCGACTTACCACGAAATTCTACGTTCACGGGATGAAAATCGAGCGATAACGTCCCTAAGATAAAATCGATTAATAACTCATCTTTGACGAAATAACAAGTAATATGGAAGTCCTTGATAGAAATCCTTACCTTAACACTTTGAACCGAATCCTAGCGATTCACGATGATTACGAATACTCCGAGTTTCGGCCTTCACTTTATCACTATAAAGACGAAAAGATTGTCTAAGAGAAAAATAGAGGATACTTTCGGTCAAAAGACCCTCCCAAATCAAAAGTAGATTCGGCAAAAGAAAAGAAGAAGAAAAATAAAGAATCGAAGAGGGTTCTTACCGATTATTCAAAACGAGTGCAAAGAAAACGGTTGATAAGAAAATATATGTGAAGAGGGAGGTTCAGCTCTGAAGAAAAATTTGAAGAAATGGTGTTAGCACCATTCGGCCATGGGAAAAAGAGAAGGGAGAAAATGTGTTTTGGGTTTTTCAAATGTGAGAAAGGAGCAAAGAGAGAGATTTGGGACATGGGAGCATTCGGTAATGGTGAAGAAGAGAAGAAGAGAAAAAGTGGCTTTTGTGCTTTGGTATTTCGGCACAAGGGGGAATAGAGTTTAGGGAGAAAAGATGATATCAAAATGGTCAAAAATAAAATGAAATGGCCAAAAGAAACAAAGCTTACCTAATGTTCAAATTCGGCTAGGAGAAAGAGTTTGGAGAGAATTAAATTTTTTTTACACAAAATGCTAAGAGTTGACCAAAACTAACTCCTAATCCTAGCCAAACTACTAACAACATTCGGCCACTCCCCCCTAGCCACAAAATTGTCCATGTACAAGCCATAAAGGAGTCAACATTTGCCAACTTTACTTTCCATAGCACATTCCTCAACTTAAGCCACTTGTTCCCCTACATACCTTATCCCATTGATTACTTTCCCTAAGTTCACTTCTTACCTTAAACCATTAGCCACCTTGCCATAAATAAAATAGTCCAACCTTACCAAAAATAAAGCTTGGCGGACACATGCTAGAAGAGTGCAAAAATTAAAGTCACAAAATATATACCATGGATTCGAACCTCTTCCCTCAAGCAACACTTATGGCACCAACTCCACTCTACTACTAGCTCATCTTATGCTAGCTTTTGTCACTTAATTTCCTTAAACATCAAGGTCACTTGTTCCACTTCAATAAAGTACTCATTACTAAAATTTATTCTAATTTCGAATAAATCCCGAGCCTTCTCAAGACTATATTAAACACATAAATTGAATCATTCACAAGCTAAGCACCAAAAACATGCAACATATCGATACTCAATTTTTAGGATGTTACAGTGTACTTGATTATTCATAGTTGAAACAGAATATTTTAAATGAATCTCATAACAATGTTTATTCATTACGTCAGGGCAGTACTAAAATTTATTATGATCTGAAGCAGATGTGTTGGTGGCCGGGAATGAAACACGAGATATCTAAATTCATATCAAAATGTCTTGTATGCTAGCAGGTAAAACCCGAACATTAGGTCATATTTGGGTTGCTACAGCTTGCTATGATTCCAAAGTGGAAATGAGAGCGAGTCACCATTTGTATCAGGGTTGCCACTGTCACCGAGAAAGAAAGATGTGATTTGGGTTATAGTTAATTGGTTAACTAACTCTACACATTTCATCCCTGTACGTATAGATTATTCATGTAGCAGTCTGGTTTAGACCCTAGTCAGAATAGTGGTTTTGGGACCACAAAACCGAGTCTAAAAATATTTTGATATTATTTTTCGAGTCTACAGCATTTGAATTGGTATGTGTGAAATTTTTGTGATTTAATTTATCCGTTTGTGTGCTTAATTTACAAAAAGGTCTTAATCACATAAAGTGCCAAAGTGACTTGATATTTGTTAAAGTGCTACATTGCTATTGTTTTTATAATGTGGAGTCCTTGAACTGAAATTATGCCATTGGGAGCATGCATGGATGGTAATGGGTAGATATTATAAGTTTTATCATTAAAATCATCAAGGTTAAATTTGTAAAATGGCCATAAATGTGTAATAAAATAAAAAAATAAAAAAATAGGCCATTATCATCTTATTCATGCCAAATTTGAAAGAAAAGAAAGCAAAATAGGGTTCAACCTTGGTTTTGCTTAATTAAGGTATGTTTTTGTTTCGATTTTTGATAATTACTACGTTTTTGTAATCGTTGCTTCATGTTATCTTAAGCCCATGTTTTAATTTCTGAATTTGACGAAGATTTCAAGCTACGCCATTGATGATTATATGAGTTTAGTGATGTTAATTGATGAATTATGGAAGCTTGATATGAGATTAATATGTTTTATCTTTGAATTTTTGATGAATTTGACTATTTTGGGCTATATTGTGAAAATGAGAAACTGAGGAACTAAAATGTGAAATAAATGAAATATGTTGGCTTATATGGACTAATAGAATATTTGGCCAAGCATGTGTATAAAGAAATTATGTATATTTTGTGAATTTATAAAATAGGGACTAAAATGTCAAAATGTGAAAATGTAAGGGCTAATCTATAAAATTCCCTAAATATGTGTATATGGATTGAATTGAATGATTTGATGAATGAATGAGCTAAACTTGAATGTGATTAGATCAAGAACCAAAGAAAACAGAATTAGATCGGGGGAAATCGAAAGTGGTCGAGTAGTCGTTCCCATCCGTTCATATCCATACGAGGTAAGTCTATATACAAATCAATGTGTTTGAGTTGATTTATTCATGCTTATATGAAATTGAATTGTGATGAATGACTATGGAAGATGTATATGTGAAATCCGAGAAAGTTTCGACAATGTCTCAATGTCCGAAAATCCCCTTACGAACATTAGGAATAGTTAGGATACATATGTCATGACATAGGGTTCCGATATTTGTTATTGTGTAAGACCACATCTGGGACGTTGGCATCGATTTGAGTTATAAGTGTAAGACCATGTCTAGGACATCGGTATCGTATATTATTTCTTGTAAGACTCTGTCTGGGACAGTGGCATCGATATTTGATTACATGTAAGACCACGTATGGGACGTTGGCATTGTACGAATTTTCAGAGATATACGAGTATCCTTATAGATTCTGAATGGTTCAACGGGCATTCTGAGAAATGAATGATTATGTGAAATGTGCATCCGATGCAGGTATATTTGAAATGTGTGCAAAATACGAGTACGAAAAGTATATGTGAAAAATATGGAATTGAGATACATGTATGAGAACAATGAAATAAATTGTGCTATGATCAAATGAACTACATCGTTATGTGATATGTGTGTAAGCAAATGGTTAGGAACAATTGAGCCAAAGGAGAAACATGATTTTGCTATTGATATAGTTTATGTGAATGAAATGGTTTATAAATGTTCTACATGATAAGTTTATTTGTATATGGCTTACTAAGCTTTGGAAAGCTTACTTTGTGTGTGTTTGCATTGTCTTAGATTATCGAAGCTACTGGAAGCTCAGGAATCGTCGAGGATCATCACCACACTATCAAACTATACTTTGGTACCTTTTGAATATGTATATATTGAAGTATGGCATGTATAGGCTAGAAATGTTAAGATATGTTTTGGATCATGTGTATATAGTCATGTGAAATGGCTTGTTAATGAATGTGAATATGGTAAATTTAGTCCATGCTTTGTGATGCAAAGGTTAGTATATTTTTTATGAAAGGTTGGCATATTGAGTTGGTAAGTTTTGGACGGATTTATACATCGAAGTGAATGATGTTGTTATGAGTCAAATGGTGCATAATTTTGATAAGATTTGGTTGTTTTTTAGTTATAAAATGAGCCTTGTTGGTGCTTGTAGGTATGACCCTTATTGAGTGGCAATTTGGCCTTGCAAATGGCCTATAATTGCCCACACGGTTGAACACACGGGCGTGTGACCTAACCATGTCCTTCACTATCATATTTCGAAGCAAATTAGTGTTGCACACGGGCTAGACACAAGAGTGTCTGACAGGCCGTGTGATTCAATTCAGTATTGCACACGGTCCAGACACATGGGCGTGTGACAGGCCGTATGGTACTAGTCAATTTTGTGCACGGGCTGAGGCACGGACTGAGGCACGGCCGTGTCAGGCACACGGCCTAGCCACACATGTAACACCCCTTACCCGCATCCCATGCCGGAACCGGACATGAGGCATTATCGTACTTAACTTACTTAAACATACAACCTTGGGCCATAAAATTTGTTCCAACTTCAAAACTTTTCATTTACATTCATAATGTCCCTATTAAGGGTCTACAAGACCCTAAACATACACCCGGAATGCTTCGGGACTAAACCAGAAACTTTCACATACTTAGAAAATTTTCACTCAAAACAGGGCCACACTCCCGTGTGGAATGGAGCACGTCCGTGTGGGCAGGCCGTATGGTCACACATGCCCATGTGCTCCACCCGTAGTCGACACTGACTTGCATCACACGGCCTGTCACACGCCTGTGTGCCTGGCCTGTGGTCGATACTGACTTGCATCACACTGCCAGTCACACGCCCGTGTCCTTTGACCGTATGGCAAATTAAATTCTAAATTCAGTTGTAGACTTCGCACGGCCTGGGACACACCCAGGCCCATGGCCATGCCATCCACACGGTTGAGACACACGGCCGTGTCTCTACCCGTGTGTTTACTACTGAGCATACTGACTTGTAGACCTAGCATGTAGGGGACACATGACCAATCAACACGCCCATGGGGCTGGTCGTGTGCCACACACGGCCTAGACACATGCCCGTGTGACTACCTGTGTGGACATTTGAAAGGCTATCTACCAAGCCGAATGCCACCCTACACAGCAACCATACTTATACCAATTCAATCCAACATGTATCATAACTATAATGCACTCCCAATACTCAAAATCAAGATACCCATATAAGCATACACTTAATAAATTTCATCATCATTGAATATATATAACTTGTCAAGTGATGGCCAAATTCCAAATGACCACTTACAAAATGAATTTGATAACATAAATAGCCAACATATTGGCTAACCAATATGACATAACAAAATGACCAAGTCCTATACATGCCATACTCAAAAATGAATCTAACTTGGCTATACCAAAAAGATGTCGATAGTGTGATTCCGGACTCCGACATTCCATGATCCCTGAGTTACCTTGGCAATACTACAAGGAAAAGAGAAATGAGAGGAGTAAGCATAAAGCTTAATAAGTTTGCATGAAAATAAATAACAACATAAGTTCATAATATCGTCCAATCATAGCATTGGATAAAATGCAAAGTCTTAAATACTTTTCCATAACTTACTCTTGCTTCTTCTTATTGCATACATACCATGTCACATATCATAAACAATTTCTCGTGATTACTCACGGGTACCTGTATTTACTCAATCACATAGCTTTAGCACTAATCTCATTTCTATTTCAAGCTCAACTATTTATCCCACTAAATCACTTGGGATACTCAAAGATACATGTTCATCGTCATTCACACAATTACAAAGTCAATGCCACATCCCAGATGTGGTCTTACATGAGATCACCTCTGAGTGCCGATACCATATCCCATATATGGTTTATACGGGATCTCATATCAATTATCAATGTCATATCCTGGATATAGTCTTATACAATTTTCATATTCAATGCCGATTCCATATCCCAGATATGGTCTTATAGGGATCTCAATTTGGTACCGAGGCCATGTCCCAGACATGGTCTTACACGAGACCTTATCCATCTCATGTCTCAATGATAATATTCTCACATTTATTATAATCCAACTAGGACTTCAACATCACAACTTTCATCATTTTTCTCATTTAACACCATCACTCAATTTCATAGAAATATTATGCATTATTATAATATCAAACATTCTCAAACATGCTAGCATGATGATGAATTTATCACATACAAACTTACCTCGGTTTCAAAATAGGCCACTTCCCGATTTAATCCGATACCTTGCCTTTTCCTCGGTCAAGGTTTATCTCTCATTCTTCTTGATCTATATAATAGCAAATTAGCTCATTTAATAACCACATTAATAAACACATTTCAATAGTCATACTTTGGCAAATTTACCTTTGCCCTTAGACTTTCACAAAATGACCATGTTACCCCTAGGCTCGTAAATCAATTCTAATCAAATTTCTTCCTTTAACGAGTCTAGGTGAACATTTATTTCTCTTACAACAACCCTCAATACTCATTATTTCACACATTTACCCATTATTACACAACCTTTACAAAAAGGTCCTATTAGGTGTTTTCGTGGAAACACCCTTCACAAAAGTTGTTTATCTAACAACTAAGACTCATTTTTCTCCATAAATGCAGCAAAAAACATAAATGCTCACATGGAAAAACTCTAAACTTCCAACCATTTTGCAAAATAGACCCCTCTTTAGCTTGCTTTAAATGTGGACCATTAGATCACTTTATCCGAGACTACCCCGAGTTTGTTGAGCAAGAGATTGCACAAAATTCGAAGTCAAATAATGCTTCAGCTAGGGGTAGACCTTCTAGAAACATGAGAAATGTGAGTGGTAGCCAGAGAGATACGAAAGATACATTTACGATATCTAAAGCGAGAGCACCTGCCAAAGCTTACGCCATTCGAGCTCGTGAGGAAGCTTCGTCTATAAACATCATTACTGGTACTTTTACTCTTTATGATACTTCTGTGATTGCATTGATAGATCCAGGATCTACTCATTCATATATATATGTATGAACTTAGTATTCAGTAAGACCTTGCCTATAGAGTCTACTGAATTTGTAATTAGAGTATCGAACCCCTTAGGTAAAAGTGTCTTGGTTGACAAAGTGTGGAAGAATTGTCCGTTGATGTTTTGAGACATTTGTTTTCCAGCTGATCTGATGTTATTACCTTTTGATAAGTTTGATATAATTTTGTGTATGGATTGGTTAACATTGCATGATGCTATTGTGAACTGCAAACGGAAAGATATTGATTTGAGATGTTAGAATGATGAAATAATAAGGATTGAATCTAGTGATTTGAATGGGTTTCCGATATTGATATCTTCGATGAAAGCTTTGAATTATGTGAAAAAAGGTTGTGAAGCTTATTTTGCCTATGTGATTGATTTGAAAGTAACTGAAAAGAAAGTTGAATCTGTGCCAGTTGTTTGTGAGTTTCCCGATGTGTTTCCTGAAGAATTACCAAGATTACCTCCTATATGAGAAATTGAATTAGTGCCGGGAACAACCCCAATCTCAATAGCCCTGTATAGAATGGCTCTAAAAGAATTGGAAGAATTAAAGTCTCAGTTGCAAAAGTTGACCGATAGAGGATTTGCACAACCGAGTTTTTCACCGTGGGGTGCTCCTGTTTTGTTTGTGAAAAAGAAAGATGGTACGATGAGAATGTGTATTGATTATCGTCAGTTAAACAAAGTGACCATTAAGAATAAATATCCTCTACCCAAAATCAATGATTTGTTTGACCAGTTGGAAGGAGCTTTTGTGTTTTCAAAGATAGATTTGAGATTGAGATACTAGCACTTGCGAGTAAAAGATTCAGACATTCCGAAGACTGCTTTCAGAACAAGGTACGGGCATTATGAGTTTTTAGTTATGCCTTTTGGACTAACAAACGCTCTCGTTGTTTCTATGGACTTGACGAACAGAATTTTCAGACTGTATTTAGATCGTTTTTTTGTTGTATTCATTGACGACATTTTGATTTATTTGCGTAACGAAAGTGAGCATGCCGAGCACTTGAAAATTGTGTTACAAACTCTGCGTGATAAGCAATTGTATGCAAAGTTTAGTAAATGTGAGTTCTGGTTGCGTGAAGTCAATTTTTTGGGACATATTGTGTTAGCATCCGGTATACGAGTTGACCCGAGCAAGATTTTAGTTATTTTAGAATGGAAGCCTCCGAAAAATGTGTCTGAAGTCCGCAGTTTTCTAGGACTTGCTGGTTATTACCGACGATTCGTAAAAGGCTTTTCGATGATTCCAACTCCATTGACGAGGTTGCTTCAAAAAGATGTGAAATTCGAATGGTCTGAAAAGTGTCAGAGAAGCTTTGATCAATTGAAAACTCTTTTGACTGAAGCTCTAGTGTTAGTTCAGCCAAAATCCGGTAAAGAATTTGTTATATACATTGATGCTTCGCTGAATGGTTTAGGTTGTGTTTTGATGCAGGAAGGTAAAGTTATAGCTTATGCTTCAAGACAGTTAAAGCCACACGAAAAGAACTATCCGACACATGATCTGGAATTGGCAACTATTGTGTTTGCACTGAAAATTTGGCGTCACTATCTGTTCGGTGAGAAATGTCACGTTTATTCCGATCACAAAAGTTTAACATATTTGATGACTTAGAAAGATCTGAATCTACGACAGCGAAGATGGTTAGAGTTGTTAAAAGATTACGAACTTGTAATTGACTACCATCTGGGGAAAGCTAATGTTGTTGTTGATGCTTTGAGTCGAAAATCGTTGTTTGCCCTACGTGCACTGAATACTCAGTTGGCACTAACCGATGACGGTTTGTTAGTAGCTGAGTTGAAAGCGAGATCATTGTTCTTACAATAGATTAGTGATGCTCAAAAAGTTGTTAACAAATTGATAGCAAAACTGGCTCAATGTGATGAGAATATTGATTCAGAGTTTGTTTCGAAATGTTTGATCTGTCAACAAGTTAAAGCTGAACATCAGGTGCCATCCGGTTTGTTACAACTGATTATGATTCCCGAGTGGAAATGGGATAGAGTAACGATGGATTTTGTTTCAGGTTTATCTTTAACTCCGAGAAAGAAAGATGCGATCTGGGTTGTAGTTGACAGATTAACGAAATAAGCCCATTTTATTCCAGTAAAATCTGATTACTCACTTGATAAGTTAGCTGAGCTATATATTTCTGATATTGTGAGATTGCACAAGGTGCCACTATCTATTGTATCTGACAGAGATCCGTGGTTTACTTCGCGATTTTGGAAGAAATTACAATAGGCTTTAGGTACGAAATTACACTTCAGTACTACTTTTCATCCACAAATGGATGGTCAATCCGAGCGAATTATTGAGATACTCGAGGACATGTTGAGATGTTGCATTATTGGGTTTGAAGGTACGTGGGAACAATACTTGCCATTGATTGAATTCGTGAATAATAATTGTTTTCAATCGAGTATTAAAATGGTATCTTACGAAGCCTTATACAATCATAAATGTCATCATCGTTATACTGGTCAGAACTTAGCGAGAATAAGATTCATGGGGTTGACTTGATAAAAGAGACCGAGCAAAAAGTGAAAGTGATCCGTGATAGTTTAAAAGCAGCATCTGATTGATAGAAATCACACGCAGACTTGAAACAAAAAGATATTAAATTTGAGATCGGTGATAAAGTTTTTTTGAAAGTGTCTCCGTGGAAAAAAATATTCCGATCCGACAGAAAAAGGTAAATTGAGTCCGAGATTCATTGGGCCATATGAGATTATTAAGCGTATCGGGCCGGTTGCATATAGATTGTTGCTACTACCTGAGCTAGAAAGGATTCATAATGTATTTCACGTATCGATGCTTCGACGATACAGGTCTGATCCCTCGCATAAAATTTCTCCGTCTGAGATAGAAATTCAGTCTGATATGACTTATGAAGAAGAACTGATCTGTATTTTAGCTCGTGAGATTAAAGAATTGAGAAATAAGAAAATTTCATTAGTAAAAGTAATGTCGCATCGACATGGTGTTAAAGAGGCTGCGTGGGAGCCCGAAGATGTTATGAGACAACAATATCCGAATCTATTCAACGGTAAGATTTTTGGGGACGAAAATCCCTAAGGGGGAGAATTGTAACAGTTTGGTTTAGACCCTAGTCGGAATAGTGGTTTCGGGACCATAAATCCGAGTCAGAAATTATTTTGATATTATTTTCCGAGTCTACAGTGTGTGAATTGGTATGTGTGAAATTTTTGTGATTTAATTTATCCATATGTGTGCTTAATTTGCAAAAAAGACTTAATCGAATAAAGTGCCAAAGTGACTTGATATTTGTTAAAGTGCTACATTGCTATTGTTTTTATAATGTGGAGTCCTTGAATTGAAATTATGCCATTGGGAGCATGCATGGCCGGTAATGGGTATATGTTATAAGTTTTATCATTAAAATCATCAAGGTTAAATTTGTAAAATGGCCATAAATGTGTAATAAAATAAACAAACATAAAAAATAGCATATTATCATCTTGTTCTTGTCGAATTTGAAAGAAAAGAAAGCAAAATAGGGTTCAACCTTGGTTTTGCTTGATTAAGGTATGTTTTTGTTTCGGTTTTTGATAATTTCTACGCTTTTGTGATCGTTGCTTTGTGTTATCTTAAGCCCATGTTTTAATTTCTGAATTTGATGAAGATTTCAAGTTATGCCATTGATGATTATATGAGTTTAATGATGTTAGTTGATGGATTATGGAAGTTTGATATGATATTAATATGTTTTGTCTTTGAATTTTTGATGAATTTCACTATTTTAGGCTATATTGTGAAAATGAGAAATTGAGGGACTAAAATGTGAAATAAATGAAATATGTGGGCTTATATGGACTAATAGAATGTTCAGCCAAGCATGTGTATAAAGAAATTATGTATATTTTGTGAATTTATGAAATAAGGACTAAAATGTCAGAATGTAAAAATATGAGGGCTAATTTGTAAAATGCCCTAAATATGTGTATATGAATTGAATTGAATGATTTGGTGAATGAATGAGCTTAGGAATTGAATTGAATGGGCTAACTGAATTGAATGTGCCAATGTCCGAAAAGCCCTGTACTAACCTTAGGAATAGTTAGGATACATATGTCATGACATAGGGTTCTGATATGTGTTACCGTGTAAGACCACGTCTGGGATGTTGGCATCTATTTGAGTTATACGTGTAAGACCATGTCTGGGACATCGGCATCGTATATGATTTCGTGTAAGACCCTATCTGGGACAATGGCATCAATATTTGATTACATGTAAGACCATGTCTGGGACGTTGGCATTGTATGAGTTTTCAGAGATATAGGAGTATCCTTATGGATTCCGAATGGTTCAACGGGCATTGAAACACCCCAAACCCGGCCCACAAGCCTTGACCGGATTTGGTATGTTCCTCGATGTAAACCGGTTCAAAATTCTTTTTTTACTTAGGAAAAACTTGTGTGTTTTGAAAGAAAGATTGTTTTGGGTTGGGCTTGAATTGAAAACAAGTCTATTTTATTAAAAATCTTTTTCTTAGGTGACAAAACGTTTAAAGTTTGTTTAAAAATAAATTTACTTAAAACTTTACGTGATAACAATTCGTATATAATAATTAAGAGCAAAATAAAGTACTTCAACTATGGCCTTATTACATCAAAATAATCCCAAAATAAATTAAAGTACTTAAATGAAAATAAAACGTCCAAATAGATAATTTCCTTGCTGTGCATGGCCACCTTTAAGCTCCTGCCGACTCGGTCCATTACTGATCGTCACCTGAAAAATGGTCCCACAACGGGTTGAGTCAACAGACTCAATGTGTACACAAACACTAAGTCTTAACAATTTCAGGCATTTCAAATCAAACATGCACATATAGCATTTAAACAATATGATGCAACCCGAACCCAAACCTATATGCCATCCACTACACATCACCCGTACCATCCTGCACACCGTGGGGACTACTAAGTCAACCCTCCATCCGCTACACATCATCGAAGGCAGTCGCTGCAGTCGACGTGCTCATCGCCCTTATAAAATTCGTGGCATAGCCACCATATACATATTTTGTGTCAAGAGACACCACATTCAGATATCGTGGTCTTAGGTCACCACATTCAGATATCGTGGTCTTAGGTCACCACATTCACTTCTCCTTTTCATAATATCCCATATGCCCCATATCATACATATCATGTATTAACATGCCAATTTCTTATTCTACATTCTTATAATTTCGTATGTGTGTCATAACAGATATTTAACATATTCCTAGTAGGAGTAGGAAAACGTACCTGAGTACTTTGTACCATTGCATGGTACCTTAGCCTTATTTTACACATTCTTATAATCACATACAATAATTTAAAGCCATAAAACTATTAAGGTTTAGTGTGGGGTACACACCTGATTAACTTAGCAATTCACTTCGAATCTCAAAAATCCGATCTCACTGCTTTAGATCTTGAATGCCTATATTCGGCCAACATTAAGAATATTTAATCAAAAGCCATTCGGCCATAAATCCAAATCCTATTAGGATTGTTGTAACCCAAACTTACCTTGGTGCCGATTGATGTCTAATCAAATGCCGGAAACTTTGTATCCTTCTTTCTTGAAATCGGCAATCACTAGATTACTTGAATAGATTAGTTTCGGCTTTTGAATAATTAATGAAACACATCTATTTACTAAATATGGCCTTGGCCGAATGCTATAGATACTTACCTTGTGGATTTTAAATCCCGAAACTCACTGAATAACTAGGGAACACGCGGCCTATGGTGTACCTTCGGGAAAAGAACTTCTCCTTCCCTGTAGTCGACACTTAGTAAATCCCGAAAGGCCCTTCAAAGTGTCAGCCAAAGATATGGATGGCATTAGAATCTAAATTTCGGCTTAAAGGAAAGAACCAAAACGATGTCAATAACATCCTTACCTTTAGTATTGAAATCGGCAACACTTGATATCCCGAAATTCCTCCCCTAATGTTGTAGTCGACAACACCTTGGCTTGAATCCTCAGCAATTTTCGGCTTTTAGGAGATTGAGAGAATAAGAATAAGAGAATAGGGTGTAGAAGGATTCGGCCAAAGGGAATGAGTGAAGAACAGAAGTCGGCTCTTGGAGAATCAAAAAGGAAAAGAGGATGATGAGCAGAGAGAATTCGGCAGAGGGTAGAAAGAAAAGAATGGAGAAATTTGCTAGAGAATTTCGGCAGAGTCTTCAAGGAAAAAGAAAATAATGCAGAATGGCCTCTCTTTTCCTCCTTGTGCCGAAATTACTAGGCTAGAGTCCCCTACTTGGCCACCACCCTCTTATCTTTATTAAAATTAATAGAAATAATCCTTTAATTATCTCTTATCACTTAATTAAAAAAAAATACCAATAGTTATCCATCATTTATCCACCTATTTACTGAATTTTAACAAAAATAAAACACCTCCCCTTAGTGCCTTAATGCCGTCCACTTCTCCCTCTTAATGCCGAAAAATAAAACTTTATTTTGCTTCCCACGTGACTCGAACCTAGGCTCCTTCCCCCTTGATTGTGGCGTCACTTACTGGGCTTTAAGTGGTGCCTCCTTGCCACTTTTCCAAGCCCGTTCTTGTGTCAAATTTCTTCTATTAATTTTCTTAAGGCCACCTTGCCTTAGTTTCCTCTTTTAAACTTTAAAACTTAACATTTCTAAATCATTTCCTTACATTTCCAAGTTTCCGAAAATGTTCGTTTTCCTCCTTTAAACTTAACATTCCTAAATCATTTCCTTACATTTCCAAGTTTCCAAAAATGTTCACTTTCCTCTTTTGAAACTTAACATTTCTAAATCATTTCCTTACATTTCCAAGTTTCCGAAAATTTTCATAATACATTCATAACACATAAGACATGCCATTTCGTATAATTAAATCAAAAATGCGTAGGCCCATTCTCAGGATACAGTTCTACCCCCTTAAAATAATTTCGTCCTCGAAATTACCTGGCTAAAATAAATGAGGGTATTGTTGTCGCATTGCCTCTTCTGGCTCCCACGAAGCTTCCTCCGATCCATGATTTCTCCATAATACTTTGACTAGAGGAACTGACTTCCTCCGTAATACTTTCACATCTCGTTCTAGGATCTGAATCGGCTCTTCCTCGTAGGACAAATCCGGCCTTATCTCCACTTCTTCAACTGGAACCACATGAGATGGATCCGAACGATAACGACGTAGCATGGATACATGGAATACGTTGTGCATCTGCTTCAACTCCGGTGGCAACTCCAACTGATACGCCACTGGTCCAATTCGCTTTAACACTCGATAGGGCCCTATGAACCTTGGGCTTAACTTCCCTTTCCGACCAAATCTCATCACCTTCTTCCAAGGCGAAACCTTAAGGAATACTTGATCTCCCACAACAAATTCTATTTCCTTCCATTTGAGATCCGCATACGACTTTTGTCTATCAGAAGCTTCCTTCAACCGTGCCCGGATTATCTCAACCTTCTCTTCAGATTCTGCCACTAACTCTGGACCCAAAACTTGACGTTCCCCTAATTCTGTCCAACAAGTAGGAGTTCGACACTTCCTACCATACAACGCTTCATACGGTGCCATCCGAATACTAGCCTGATAGCTGTTGTTGTAAGCGAACTCTGCTAGAGGCAAATGGTCCTCCCAACTTCCTCGGAAATCCATCACACAGCCTCTCAACATATCCTCCAACACTTGTATTACCCGCTCAGACTGCCCATCTGATTGTGGATGAAAAGCCATAGTGAAGTCCAACTTAGTGCCTAAAGCTTGATGAAGTGCCCTCCAAAACCGAGAAGTAAACCTTGGGTCCCTATCTGAGATGATTGACACCGGAACTCCATGCAACCTTACAATTTCTGCCACATACAGTTTGGCCAATTTTTGCAAGGAATAATCAACCCTTACCAGAATAAAATGCGCGGACTTAGTCAATCGGTCCACTACCACCCATACCGAGTCCTTCTTAGTAGGCGTAAGGGGTAGCCCACTAACGAAGTCCATGGTAATTCTCTCCCACTTCCATTGTGGAATCTTAATCGGTTGAAGCAATCCTAATAGAACTTGGTGTTCAGCCTTGACTTGCTGACACGTCAAGCATTTGCCAAAAAATTCTGTAACTTCTCTCTTAAGTCCAGGCCACCAAAATTGTTCCCTTAAATCTCGGTACAACTTACTTCCTCCAGGATGCATAGCATAGGGGCTACTATGCGACTCCTGAAGAATCTTCCGCCTTAACTCCTGATCCTTAGGCATACAGACCTTACCCTTGAAGCACAACACTCCCTCGTCATTAATACCATAACCCTCCAACTCCTCGTTCTGTACTTGCTGTAGCTTAACACTTAATTCATCATCAACCAACTGTCCATTTTTCACTTCATTTAACCACGTCGACTTGACTTGCAACTCTGCCAACAGGCTTCCATCCTCATACAGACTCAAGTGTGCGAACATCGCCCTCAGATCCAACACAACCTTCCGACTTAGGGCATCAGCCACTACGTTCGCCTTGCCCGGATGATACTCTATAGAACAGTCATAATCCTTCAGCAATTCCACCCACCTTCGCTGTCTCAAGTTCAATTCCTTCTGAGTCAACAGATACTTAAAACTCTTGTGGTCTGTGTAGATCACCGACTTTTCTCCATAAAGATAGTGCCTCCACACCTTCAGAGCAAAGAACACTGCCGCCAATTCCAAGTCATGAGTTGGGTAGTTAACCTCGTGTGGCCTTAATTGTCGAGACGCATAAGCGACTACTTTCCCATCTTGCATCAGTACGCATCCCAATCCTGTATGAAAAGCGTCACAGTACACCACAAAATCCTTTCCTGCCTCCGGCTGTATCAATACCGGAGCTTCAGTCAAGACCCTCTTAAGTTTCTCAAAGCTCTTCTGTTGCTTATCCGTCCATACGAAAGGTACTTCCTTCCTTAATAACTTTGTCAAAGGTGCAGCAATCTACGAGAACCCTTCTACAAACCTTCTGTAGTAGCCTGCCAATCCCAAGAAACTACGAATTTTAGCCACCGACCTAGGTGGTTTCCAATCTAACACTGCTTCAATCCTTCTAGGATCCACCCTTATTCCTTCTGCAGACACCACATGTCCTAAAAACGCAACCTCCTTCAGCCAAAATTCACACTTGTTGAATTTGGCATATAACTTCTTCTCCCTTAACACTTGCAGCACAACTCGGAGATGCTCATCATGCTCCTCTTCCGACTTGAAATACACCAGAATGTCATTGATGAACACAATGATGAACCTATCCAAGTATGGTTGAAAAACCCGATTCGTCATATCCATGAACGCAGCTGGGGCGTTCGTCAAACCAAACGGCATTACAACGAACTCAAAATGCCCATACCTTGTCCAAAAGGCTGTCTTATGGATATCTGCCTCCTTTACTTTCAACTGATGATATCCTGACCTTAAGTCGATCTTTGAGAACACTACCGCCCCCTTAAGCTGATCGAACAAGTCATCAATCCTTGGCAAAGGATACTTGTTCTTGATGGTCAGCTTGTTCAACTGACGATAGTCTATGCACATACGCATAGTTCCGTCCTTCTTCTTCACGAACAGGACCGGTGCTCCCCATGGAGACACACTGGGTCGAATAAACCCATGATCCAGCAATTCTTGGATTTGAGCCTTGAGCTCCACCAATTCCTTAGGTGCCATTCTGTACGGAGCGATTGACACAGGAGCTGTTCCAGGCAGCATTTCAATTCCAAACTCCACCTCCCTATCTGGGGGTATTCCTGGTAATTCCTCTGGAAACACATCTTCAATGTCCCTTACAGTTCGAACTCCACCAACACCTCCTTCCTTTCCATCTAACGCACTAACAAAGGCTAGGAACGCCTTGCATCCTTTCCGAACCATCTTATCAGCCTTTAATGCCGAAACTACATGAGACAAGTAGTTTCTTCTTTCTCCTATCATAATGACCACCTCACCCTCCGGGGTCCTTAATTCCATTCGCTTAGCTGCACAGTCCAACACAGCCCGATGTTCCACTAGCCAGTCCATACCAAGTATGAGGTCGAATTCTCCAAAGGGAAGTTCCATTAAATCGGCAGCAAATACTATTCCTTGAATTTCTAGAGGCACTCCCCGAAACATCTTATTCACTACTACAGTTTGACCTAATGGGCTTACTACAGTCATTTCCCTATCCGAAAGTTCAGAGGATATATCTAGAGTCTCAACTACTCTACATGCAATATAAGAATGGGTCGAGCCCACATCAATCAAAGCATAATAAGGCTTGCCAAATACAAGGAACGTACTGGTTATGACGTCCGGCGCGTCTCCATCCTCCCTACGGCGAACGGCATAAACCAAACCCGGTTGCCTTGCCTCAGTATTATTATTAGCATCTCTGCCAGGTGTTCCACGTCCTCTTCCAGTGCCATTACCTCGGCCATTCGGACCACGACCTCGCTGAGGCTGCTGACCACCTCTCCCAGCCTGATTGACATTCTGAGCTACCGGTTTATTTCCCTCCGGCCTCATTGGACAGTCCTTAATCATATGGTCCTTGGACCCACATCTGAAGCATCATCTAGTCTTTTTCCAACACTCTCCTAGGTGTTTCTTCCTACATTGTTCACAAGTACGATATTGCCCTCCTGTAGCAGTCTGCTGACCTCGCGGCCCATCAACTCTAGGCCTCTTATTCCCAGATGATCCTGACGATCCAAAACCTCTTTTTGGCCTGTTCCGATCAGTGTTCTGCCTTGCAGGATCCTTAATCCCTTCAGCTACCTTAGCTTTCTCTACTAAGGCAGAAAACTCCTGTTCCTGATGTGGTGCTATTAACAACCTCAAATCATCCCTTAATCCGTCCTCAAACCGGACACACCGCTCATGCTCCGTAGCCACTACTCCTCGAGCATACCGGCTTAACCTCAGAAACTCAGCTTCGTATTCTGCCACCGACTTGTTCCCTTAAACCAGCCCTAGAAAAGCCTTCCTTTGCTCATCAGTATACCGTGTGCCAACATATTTCTTCTGATATGCTGCCTTAACATATTCCTAGGTCAGTTCCTCGGCTGTGGCACCATCCCGAACTGTTAACCACCATTGATACGCTTCATGGTGTAGCAGTGCCACCATTCCTTTCAGCTTCTCCTCAGGGGTCAGATCGAGCTCATCCATAATGCGCTCGGTTGCCTCCAACCAATATTCAACCGTACTGGGTGCCACACCCGATACTCCTCGAAATATCTCAGCCCCATTGGCTCGGAGTCACTCGGGCACAGATTTCTGAGCTCCCATATTTCCACCTACTCCAGCCACTATTTCCAAAACTCGCAGCACAGCCTGCGACACAGCATCATCCCTCGCCTGAGCTTGCTGCTCAACACCAACAGCTGGGGGTGGTGGTGGCTGTGGTATCTCATTGTCTGACCCTTGACCCGATCTAACAGGTTCCGACACAGTCATTCTTCCTCGACCACGTCCACGACGACCACGTCCTCTAGAACTCATTCTAACGACTGCGCTTTAATCTGATTAAGAAATTTTATGAATTAGCCTTTATTCCACTGATTACCCACGAAGAAGTTTTATGGAAAGAATTTTAGGAGTGGTTCTTTCGTATTCATACATGCACACAGTCTTTACATTCATACATTCATCAATCAATTATGAACTTTCGTTCATTCAGAGAAATGTTGTAGTTTCCATTGTTGTTTTTTTCCACTACCCAGGGGTATTTTCGTAATTTGCCCTACAAGGGTATTTTCGTAATTTTTTTCAAAATAAGGTTCCTTGTGGATTTTATCAATAAGGGTATTTTGGTATTTTTTTTTGAGATCCCGAGAGTATTTTGGAAATTTTGAAATTACAGGGGTATTTCGGTAATTAACCAGGGTAAATTTGTAAATCTTAATAAATCAAGGGTATTTCAAAATTTGCAAAACTTGAGGGTTCTTGTTGAGAATTTGTTTTCCAAATCGGTGATGTTGCAAAAATTTTGAAAATCAGGGTCATTTTGGTAATTGTGTCAAACCAGGGGTAATTTCAAAAATTTTCCAAATCGGGATATTTTGGACTTTTGCAAAATAGAGGTTTGGGGATACTTTTACAAAGGAAATTTCATTGAGATCGAGGGTGATATGGAAATTTTAATACCAAGGGCAATTTAGTAATTTTGTAAATAGGGGTATTTTAGTAATTTTCATAAATCAGGAATATTTCAGAAAATTTTTATAAAGTCGTGTTTGCAACTCAAAAAGGTAATTTTAAGAGTTTTAAAACTAGGTTTTTATGAAAATACAGCTAGTTCCCTTTCGGGTTTTAGTTAGGGGTTTAGCCCATGAATAAGTCCTCTTGGTTAGGGTGAACCGAAGCTACGCACCAGGTAGGATTCAAGTGGAGAGGAGGTGAGTCACGCGGACTGTTTAAATACCAAGCTCCTACCAAAACCAATCCTAGACATGCGCACAATGGTTGCCACACCCTAACTCGGCGACTTAGACACAGGTTTGTTTAATTAGGCATTTAAGTCTTATGTAATTGTTGGGGTAAACTAGTCCTAGAGTTCAAGTACTTATCATACTAATCTACGTGCCATTCCAGTTCTACCCTTCTACAGTTCATACTATAATTCACACAATGGTTAGGGGTACTTACCTGGTGGACTGCGGGTCGGAGACTTAGGTGCCATGCCAGAAAACCTGCTTAAAACTTTCTCAAAATTCATTTGGGCCTTAATTTTAAAACATTGTGGGCTTTAAACCCCAAGCCGAGAGTTTAAAACCTGGCTCTGATACCAAGCTGAAACACCCCAAACCCGGCCCACGAGCCTTGACCGGATCTGGTATGTTCCTCGATGTAAGCCGGTTCAAAATTCTTTTGTTACTTAGGAAAAACTTGTGTGTTTTGAAAGAAAGATTGTTTTGGGTTGGGCTTGAATTGAAAACAAGTCTATTTTATTAAAAATCTTTTTCTTAGGTGACAAAACGTTTAAAGTTTGTTTAAAAATAAACTTACTTAAACTTTACGTGATAACAATTCGTACATAATAATTAAGAGTAAAATAAAGTACTTCAACTATGGCCTTATTACATCAAAATAATCCCAAAATAAATTAAAGTACTTAAACGAAAATAAAACGTCCAAATAGATAATTTCCTTGCTGTGCATGGCCACCTTTAAGCTCCTGCCGACCCGGTCCATTATTGATCGTCACCTGAAAAATGGTCCCACAACGGGGTGAGTCAACAGACTCAATGTGTACACAAACACTAAGTCTTAACAATTTCAGGCATTTCAAATCAAACATGCACATATAGCATTTAAACAATATGATGCAACCCGAACCTAAACCTATATGCCATCCGCTACACATCACCCGTACCATCCTGCACACCGTGGGGACTACTAAGTCAACCCTCCATCCGCTACACATCATCGAAGGCAGTCGCTGCAGTCGACGTGCTCATCGCCCTTATAAAATTCGTGGCATAGCCACCATATACATTTTTTGTGTCAAGAGACACCACATTCAGATATCGTGGTCTTAGGTCACCACATTCAGATATCGTGGTCTTAGGTCACCACATTCACTTCCCCTTTTCATAATATCCCATATGCCCCATATCATACATATCATGTATTAACATGCCAATTTCTTATTCCACATTCTTATAATTTCGTATGTGTGTCATAACAGATATTTAACATATTCCTAGTAGGAGTAGGAAAATGTACCTGAGTACTTTGTACCATTGCATACCTTAGCCTTATTTTACACATTCTTATAATCACATACAATTATTTAAAGCCATAAAACTATTAAGGTTTAGTGTGGGGTACACACCTGATTAACTTAGCAATTCACTTCGAATCTCAAAAATCCGATCTCACTGCTTTAGATCTTGAATGCCTATATTCGGCCAACATTAAGAATATTTAATCAAAAGCCATTCGGCCATAAATCCAAATCCTATTAGGATTGTTGTAACCCAAACTTACCTTGGTGCCGATTGATGTCTAATCAAATGCCGGAAACTTTGTATCCTTCTTTCTTAAAATCGGCAATCACTAGATTACTTGAATAGATTAGTTTCGGCTTTTGAATAATTAATGAAACACATCTATTTACTCAATATGGCCTTGGCCGAATGCTATAGATACTTACCTTTTGGATTTTAAATCCCGAAACTCACCGAATAACTAGGGAACACGCGGCCTATGGTGTACCTTCGGGAAAAGAACTTCTCCTTCCCTGTAGTCGACACTTAGTAAATCCCGAAATGCCCTTCAAAGTGTCGGCCAAAGATATGGATGGCATTAGAATCTAAATTTTGGCTTAAAGAAAAGAACCAAAACGATGTCAATAACATCCTTACCTTTAGTATTGAAATCGGCAACACTTGATATCCCGAAATTCCTCCCCTAATGTTGTAGTCGACAACACCTTGGCTTGAATCCTCAGCAATATTCGGCTTTTAGGAGATTGAGAGAACAAGAATAAGAGAATAGGGTGTAGAAGGATTCGGCCAAAGAGAATGAGTGAAGAACAGAAGTCAGCTCTTGGAGAATCAAAAAGGAAAAGAGGATGATGAGCAGAGAGAATTTGGCAGAGGGAAGAAAGAAAAGAATGGAGAAATTTGCTAGAGAATTTCGGCAGAGTCTTCAAGGAAAAAGAAAATAATGCAGAATGGCCTCTCTTTTCCTCCTTGTGCCGAAATTACTAGGCTAGAGTCCCCTACTTGGCCCCCACCCTCTTATCGTTATTAAAATTAATAGAAATAATCCTTTAATTATCTCTTATCACTTAATTTAAAAAAATACCAATAATTATCCATCATTTATCCACCTATTTACTGAATTTTAAAAAAAATAAAACACCTCCCCTTAGTGCCTTAATGCCGTCCATTTCTCCCTCTTAATGCCGAAAAATAAAACTTTATTTTGCTTCCCACGTGACTCGAACCTAGGCTCCTTCCCCCTTGATTGTGGCGTCACTTACTGGGCTTTAAGTGGTGCCTCCTTGCCACTTTTCCAAGCCCGTTCTTGTGTCAAATTTCTTCTATTAATTTTCTTAAGGCCACCTTGCCTTAGTTTCCTCTTTTAAACTTTAAAACTTAACATTTCTAAATCATTTCCTTACATTTCCAAGTTTCCGAAAATGTTCGTTTTCCTCTTTTAAACTTAGCATTTCTAAATCATTTCCTTACATTTCCAAGTTTCCAAAAATGTTCACTTTCCTCTTTTGAAACTTAACATTTCTAAATCATTTCCTTACATTTCCAAGTTTCTGAAAATGTTCATAATACATTCATAACACATAAGACATGCCATTTCGTATAATTAAATCAAAAATGCATAGGCCCATTCTCAGGATGTTACAGTCATTCTGAAAAATGAATGATTATGTGAAATGTGCATCTGATGCAGGTACGTTTGAAATGTGTGCAAAGTACAAGTACGAAAAGTAAGTATATGTGAAAAATGTGGAATTCAGATACATGTATGAGAGCAATGAAATAAATTATGCTATGATCAAGTGAACTACATGGTTATGTGATATGTGTGTAAGCAAATGGTTAGGAACAATTGAGCCAAAGGAGAAATATGATTTTGCTATTGAGCTATGCTATAGTTTATGTGAATGAAATGGTTTATAAATTTTCTGCATGGTAAGTTTATTTGTATATGGCTTACTAAGCTTTTGAAAGCTTACTTTGTGTGTGTTTGTATTGTTTTATAGATTATCGAAGCTACTGGAAGCTCGGGGATCGTCGAGGATCATCACCACACTATCAAACTATACTTTGGTACCTTTTGAATATGTATATATTGAAGTATGGCATGTATAGGCTAGAAATGTTAAGATGTGTTTTGGATCATGTGCATATAGTCATGTGAAATGGCTTATTAATGAATGTGAATATGGTAAATTTAGTCCATGCTTTGTGATGCAAAGGTTAGTATATTTTAGATGAAAGGTTGGCATATTGAGTTGGTAAGTTTTGGATGGATTTATACATTGAAGTGAATGATGTTGTTATGAGTCAAATGGTGCATAATTTTGATATGATTTGGTTGTTTTTGAGTTATAAAATGAGCCCTGTTGGTGCTTGTAGGTATGACCCTTATTGAGTGGCAATTTGGCCTTGTAAATGGCTTATAATTGCCCACACGGTTGAACACACGGGTGTGTGACCTGACCGTGTCCTTCACTGTCATATTTCGAAGTAAATCAGTATTGCACACGGGCCAGACACATGAGTGTGTAACAGGCCGTGTGATTCAATTCAGTATTGCACACGAGCCAGACACATGGGCGTGTGACAAGCCGTATGGTACTAGTTAGTTTTGTTCACGGGTTGAGGCACGGACTAAGGCACGGTCGTGTGAGGCACACGACCTATCCACACGGGTATGTACCCTATTTTGAAAGAAAATTTTTATAAGTTTTGCAAAGTTTCGTATGTGCTCGGTTTCGTCCCAAGTCCTCTTTAAAGCATATTTAAGGTCTCATAGATCTTCTAATGGAACAAAGTGTTTGTGAATGATGATATTTTGTATTGGAACGCCGGTATCCCATGGCGCAGCAAAATAAAATTAGATCCGGCGATCCAAACCATGAATCCATGTGTGAGGAACGAATCGGGGTAAAATAAAGGTTTCGAAATTACCAAAACTTCAATCTGAGTAGGCAGCGATGCCTTGGCAACAAGAGTTTTGATCTATTGTCGAATCAAGCCACAACCTTTTCCGATGTCTGCCTCTACGTAATCCACCTGGTTTGACTATGAACGGAAGAAATCTCCAAAACTGTTTTGGAGGTTTATTTGCTTGACGGCTGCTAGACCTAACAAACAATCACTTAGGGTTTTTCAATTAACTCAGCTTTGTCTCCTTTTAATACCTTTTATAATGGGTGTCTTTTTCATTGGGCCTTTTTATAATTGGTATCCTTTTAATTGGGCCTTTTAATTTGGCCTTTTATAATTGGTATCTCTTGAATGTATTATAAGATTAAATAAATACAATAAAGTTTTTAACCGAAAATTATAATTACATTAATTATATCCAAGAATTATAATTACATTAATTATAATAAGGATTTCGGTAAACTATATTTATTTAAATTTATATATGAATCAAATTCATATATTAATAAAATTATGTTATCATTATGTGTACAACATCCTTGTACATATAATATGTTCAATATTTGATTGCCCAATTAAATTAATTCTTTAATTAATTTAATTCATGTGACAACCAAACACAATACCAACTATATTTTATTCCGTTCATTTCAACCATAAGGTGTGACCCTGTAGGTTCTTGCAACGTTAGCAGTAATACTAAAACGATTCTATTTTCATAAACAATGAGTGGCATCTAGCAATGCATCATTGCTACCTAAGTTACAAGAAGTCATGATTCGACATAACCTTTTGTGATTAACCTTTCATGCATTAATCCTTAAGTCCTTTATCTCTGGAACGGATACAAGTCATGGGATAGTCACACTTGCATAGTCCATCCCATGTTTCTTGCTATCTTGAGTAGACTATGATATACAAATTAGTATGACATCTCATATCAACTTATTTGAGCATGACCATGCATTTCTAGTCTCATTCAATCAAGTGACCTAAGATATTACTCCTATTATGTAGTTGGGACTTATCCTTTATTGATCAACCATATCCCTCTACATAGATTATGGTATATCCAACATCAGCCTTTATAGAACAACCTGTTACGGTGTATGTTTGACTGTATCAAAATATACAACTCACGATGCTGGGACAATAATGATCTCAAGTCTGAGGATCATATACATATTAATCACTATGAGTAATGTTGTGACAATTACATAATAATCCAAGAAACATACTCATAGCAGGTCAATCCAATATGTTGTTCTCTAATACACATATTCATGCATTGATTTTGACACTCCATATCAATGAAAACTCTTTATCATCAATCAACTACATGTTAGTCTTAATGCATTATTGTTGTCCTAGTCAACAATAATACTCGACTAAGGATCTTTTAAGAATAATCATATTATCCTCAGGACATTATTATAAAACAGTTTATCTATACACAGAGAAAGAAAAACTAAAATAATAATGACAACGCTTTATATTAATAAACATGGTAAATTAAGTATGTTATTACAACCATCTCATGATTGATCTTTGGGCATACTCTTACAATCGCCCACTAGCACTAAGACCAATCACTCATATATCTAATACCAAGTGACTTAGTGTGACGATCATGCTTCTACTGTGTCAGAGGCTTGGTCAGAGGATCAGCAATGTTATCATCTGAAGGTACTCTGCATATCTGTACATCCCCTCGATCGATAATCTCTCGAATAAGATGGTAGCGTCTAAGTATATGTTTGGTTCGCTGGTGAGATCTGGGTTCTTTAGCTTGTGCAATAGCTCCATTGTTATCACATCGTAGTTCTATAGCATCTGATATGCTAGGCACAACCCCTAGTCCAGTAATGAACTTCTTGATCCAAACTGCTTCCTTTGCTGCCTCACTGGCTGCAATATACTCAGCCTCTGTTGTAGAATCGGCTACTGTACTTTGCTTTGAACTCTTCCAGCTCACAGCACCACCATTAAGGCAAAACACAAAACCTGATTGCGATCGAGAATCGTCCTTGTCGGTTTGGAAGTTGGCATTAGTGTAACCTTTTACACTTAACTCTTCCTCACCTCCATATAATAGGAATGTATCCTTAGTTCTTCTTAAGTACTTAAGGATACTCTTGACTGTGCTCCAGTGACCTTCACCGGGATCTACTTGATACCTACTCGTCATACTTAAGGCATACGAGACATCTGGATGGGTACATAACATAGCATACATGATAGATCCAATAGCAGAAGCATATGGAGTTTTACTCATACGTTCTCTCTCTTATGGAGTTGAAGGACACATTTCCTTCGAGAGTGAAATACCATGTCTCATAGGTAGGAATCCTCTTTTAGATTCTTCCATACTGAACCTTTTCAGTACTTTATCTATGTATGTACTTTGGCTTAGACCTAGTAGTCGTCTTGATCTATGTCTATAGATCTTGACTCCTAAGATATAAGTGGCTTCGCCCAAGTCCTTCATAGAAAAACAACTTCTTAACCAAGTCTTAATAGACTGCAAGGTAGGTATGTCATTTCCTATGATAAGTATGTCATCCACATATAGTACTAAGAATGTGATAGTACTCCCACTAACTTTTTTGTAAACACATGGTTCATCTTCATTTTTTATAAAACCAAACTCTTTGATTGCATCATTAAAACAAAGATTCCAACTTCGAGAAGCTTGCATTAATCCATAAATGGATCTTTGTAGCTTACATATCTTTCTAGCATCCTTTGGATTTACAAAACCTTCAGGTTGTGTCATATACACATCCTCTTCAAGTTTCCCGTTAAGGAAAGTTATTTTGACGTCCATCTGCCAGATTTCATAATCATGAAATGCAGCTATGGCGAGCAAGATCCTGATGGATTTAAACATAGCTACAGGAGAAAAGGTTTCATCATAGTCAACACCATGAATTTGGCGAAAACCTTTAGCGACTAATCGCCTTTTGTATGTTTATACATTACCATCCATGTCTGTTTTCTTTTTGAAAACCCATTTGCACCCTATAGGTTTAACCCATTCGGGTGGGTCAATCAAAGTCCATACTTGGTTTTCATACATGGAATCCATCTCAGATCTCATGGCCTCAAGCCATTTCTCAGAGTCTGGGCTTGTCACCGCTTTTTGATAAGTCCTAGGCTCATCTTGATCTATAAGAAGAACGTCACCATGCGTTGTAATGAGAAATCCATATCTCTCAGGTGCACGGCGTTCTCTTAAAGATCTGCGCAGTGGTTGTGTTTCTACAGCAGCTGTTTGTTCCTCAATTTCTTGTGGAATTTGTTGTTGTTCAATCTCTGGTTCAGTGGTATCTTGTGATTCTCGAATTTCTTCAAGTTGAATCTTTCTCCCACTTCCTTCTCTAGAAGTAAATTCTCTCTCTGGGAAGACACCAGTCCGAGCAACAAATGTTTTGTTCTTAGTGGGATTAAAGAAATAATATCCTTTAGTTTCTTTTGGATACCCCACAAAAATACATCTTTCAGATCTGGGTTCAAGCTTAGTAGACGTCTGACGTTTAACATAAGCTTCACAGCCCCAAATTTTCATAAAAGACATACTAGGACATTTCCCAGTCCACATCTCATATGGCGTCTTTTGAACTAATTTAGATGGAACACGATTTAGTGTGAAAGCAGCTGTCTCAAGTGCATGTCCCCAAAAGGATGTCGGTAGATCAGCATGACTCATCATGGATCGAACCATGTCTAACAAAGTTTGATTTCTTCTCTCAGATACTCCATTCCATTGAGGAGTACCAGGAGGAGTAAGTTGTGAGACAATCCGACATTCTTTCAAAAGATCATCAAACTCTAGGCTCAAATACTCTCCACCTCGATCAGATCGAAGTGGCTTGATAGTTTTGCCTAGTTGATTTTGTACTTCATTTTTGAATTCCTTGAACTTTTCAAGGGACTCAGATTTATGGCGCATGAGATAAACATACCCATATCTACTAAAATCATCAGTGAAAGTAATGAAGTAGTGAAATCCACCTCTAGCCTGTGTATTCATTGGTCCACATACATCAGAATGTATTAGGTCCAATAAATCACTAGCTCGTTCACTTTTACCAGTAAAAGGAGATTTAGTCATTTTTCCCAATAAGTAAAATTCACATACTTCAAATTGTTCAAAAACAAATGAATTCAAGAGACCATCTTTATGGAGTTTGGATATGCGTTTCTCACTTATGTGGCCCAAACGATAATGCCAAAGATAAGTTTGATTTGAGTCATTTATTTTAGATCTTTTAGTATTTATGTTGTAAATGGGATTCGTTTGATCTAAAATATAGAGGCCATTAATCAATTGTGCCGAACCATAGAAAACATTATTGAGATAAAATGAACAACAATTATTCTGAATAATTATCTCAAAACCAATTTTGTCTAAACAAGAAATTGAAATAATGTTTTTAGTCAAACTGGGCACAAAATAACAATCCTCTAAACATAAAGCAAGTCCACTAGGCAAAGATAAAGTATATGTTCCCACAGCTAATGCAGCAACTTTTGCTCCATTTCCAACTCATAGGTCCACATCTCCTCTAGCCAAAGTCCTACTCCTTTGTAGTCCCTGTACAGAAGTACAAATATGAGAACCACAACCAGTATCTAATACCCAAGAAGTAGTAGTTGATAAATTAATATCAATAACATAAATACCTGAAGCAGACATTCAGCTTGCTTTAGCCTTCTTGACTTCTTCAAGATAGACAGGGCAGTTCCGTTTCCAATGTCCAGTCACACCACAATGAAAACAGTTTCCTTCCTTAGACACCCCACCTTTAGGTTTCAGTGCAGCCTTTCCCTTTCCAAATTTAGGCTTACCTTTGCCCTTGGGCTTTGTTTGAACTTTGGCCTTTCCCTTGCCCTTGTTATTACGGACCATCAGTATGGGCTTGGGTCCAACCTTTTTCAAGTTGCCTTCAGCAGTTCGTAACATACTGAGCAATTGTGGTAGAGTCTTGTCAATTTCATTCATATTGAAATTGAGGACAAACTGGCTGTAGCTATTCGGCAACGATTGTAAAATAACATCAGTGGCCAACTCTTGGATCAATGGAAACCCAAGCTTAGACAGGCTTTCAATATAGCCAATCATCTTAAGGACATGAGGTCCTACTAGGCTTCCTTCAGCGAACTTACATTGGAATAGGGCCTTAGAGATATCAAACCTCTCTTGTCGTGCTTGCCCCTGATAAAGTTCTTTCAGGTGCTCGATCATATCATAAGCAACCATGTCCTCATGTTGCTTCTGAAGTTCAGGATTCATAGTGGCAAGCATAAGACATCCAACATCTATCATGTCATCAAGATACTTCTTGTAAGCATCTCTATCAGTCCTAGAGGCATTAGCGGGTGGTTCATTAGGAAGTGGTTGTTCAATGGCATATAATTTTCGTTCTTGTTTAAGGACAATCCTCAAGTTACAGAACCAATCAAGAAAATTCAAACCGTTCAATTTGTCCTTCTCAAGGACCGATCGCAATGAGAGTGTGCTAGTGTTTACAGCCATAATATATCTACAACAATTAAATATGCATGTGAGTAAATTTACCAATTTTATATCAATCATTAAAAAGACTTTATTAAATGATATTCCCACTATTTTATTTCAAAATTAATAACCCTCATATATTAATTTCGGAAAAACTTTCTCAAAAGTATTTCTAGAAGGTTAAGGATCCATATTTCACCACCTCTTAAGTCAGCTTTGGCTTTACTCTTAAGATTATGGTTATTTAGGTAAGTAACATTTGCTAATTACATCATATGTAACTCCTAATATTTGGTGAACAACTCTTGTTCTAATCATCTTATGATTTATCCAATTTACTTGCCTCTAGGTTTCTAATCCTATTAGAGTAACCTAGTTAAGTCATTAACCAATTTTTGACCAGCGAATATCACTTGTTTATTCTTTGCGTTTAACCAAGATAAATACTAGTACTTCGCTTTGGCAGAACCTACATAGTATTGATCGAGGCCTTAACGAGGGCAAAATTGGAAGGCCATTTTGACTTAATATTTTAATAGAGGGATTTTATTAAGGTTGTTGCATCTCACCAATTATGGTCTACTTTAGCCCATTTAGTCTTCTAATCGATCTCATCAATTAATAGGGTTTATTATCATCAAGTTTCAATTATATATATATATAATTGGCATGCTTTAGACATCCATAGCATCTCATACATGAATAAATAAAGCAATAAATAAATGCAATATTTATAGCCCATAAACTAAGGTGGTTCAGCCCAAGCCAATGGGAAGACCAAAAAGAAACCTAAAGGTGTAAGCCATTTCACAAGCTATCAATCCACAATAATTGTCCCACCTTGCTTCTCGTTTGGCCCACAGCAACTCTTGCAAATTACAATATGCAGAAACTCGTTTTACATACGAGGGAATAAGATGAGAAGAGAAATACAAAAGAATAGTAGTAAGGCACGACATGCAGGCCGTATTTATAGAAAAAAATACAGCCTTTTATTGAATGGGTCATTGGGTTATAACTATGCATTTCAAACACCGTGCATGTCAAAAATAGCATACATAATTTAATGTTTTTTTTTTTTTTGCTAAGGTGAATTATAAAATATCCTTTCAACCTTTTATGGCCCATAAAGTTTATAAATTTCTTTCGGCCTACTTCCTCCAACCACCTCAGACCCCATCCCCGGGGTGCGGGGGCGGAGCCCCCGCGGTACGAATCGCATACCCCAGTCAAATGAAACCTCACGATTTGATAACTTTTATCAACAGAATCATGTTTTTTAGGATTTTAATCCTTGAGGTTTCATATCGGAACAACCCTTGTTCCACTAGCCAGTTAACTCTTACTGGAAGCTATAAATACCACCGTTGCATTATTACAGATTTGTTAATAGTTAACAGTAATAACATAAAATCGAATAGGCCACAACACCATGATTAACATTTAATCAATTACCGAAAGGAACAGTTATTAGGTTATGCTTAAACTATTTAGACAATCGAAAATACAATAAGATCAAAACATGCATGTCATACAATTGCATCACCCAAGTATTTAAACCCGAGTTCGTATCACACAAGTGGCTCTGATACCACTGTTGGAACGCCGGTATCCCATGGCGCAGCAAAATAAAATTAGATCCGGCGATCCAAACCATGAATCCATGTGTGAGGAACGAATCGGGGTAAAATAAAGGTTTCGAAATTACCAAAACTTCAATCTGAGTAGACAGCGATGCCTTGGCAACAAGAGTTTTGATCTATTGTCGAATCAAGCCACAACCTTTTCCGATGTCTGCCTCTACGTAATCGACCTGGTTTGACTATGAACGGAAGAAATCTCCAAAACTGTTTTGGAGGTTTATTTGCTTGACGGCTGCTAGACCTAACAAGCAATCACTTAGGGTTTTTCAATTAACTCAGCTTTGTCTCCTTTTAATACCTTTTATAATGGGTGTCTTTTTCATTGGGCCTTTTATAATTGGTATCCTTTTAATTGGGCCTTTTAATTTGGCCTTTTATAATTGGTATCTCTTGAATGTATTATAAGATTAAATAAATACAATAAAGTTTTTAACCGAAAATTATAATTACATTAATTATATCCGAAAATTATAATTACATTAATTATAATAAGGATTTCGGTAAACTATATTTATTTAAATTTATATATGAATCAAATTCATATATTAATAAAATTATGTTATCATTATGTGTACAACATCCTTGTACATATAATATGTTCAATATTTGATTGCCCAATTAAATTAATTCTTTAATTAATTTAATTCATGTGACAACCAAACACAATACCAACTATATTTTATTCCGTTCATTTCAACCATAGGGTGTGACCCTGTAGGTTCTTGCAATGTTAGCAGTAATACTAGAACGATTCTATTGTCACAAACAATGAGTGGCATCTAGCAATGCATCATTGCTACCTAAGTTACAAGAAGTCAAGATTCGACATAACCTTTTGTGATTAACCTTTCATGCATTAATCCTTAAGTCCTTTATCTCTGGAACGGATACAAGTCATAGGATAGTCACACTTGCATAGTCCATCCCATGTTTCTTGATATCTTGAGTAGACTATGATATACAAATTAGTATGACATCTCATATCAACTTATTTAAGCATGGCCATGCATTTCTAGTCTCACTCAATCAAGTGGCCTAAGATATTACTCCTATTATGTAGGAGGGACTTATCCTTTATTGATCAACCATATCCCTCTACATAGATTGTGGTATATCCAACATCAGCCTTTATAGAACAACCTGTTACGGTGTACGTTTGACTGTATTAAAATATACAACTCACGATGCTGGGATAATAATGATCTCAAGTCTGAGGATCATATACATATTAACCACTATGAGTAATGTTGTGACAATTACATAATAATCCAAGAAACATACTCATAGCAGGTCAATCCAATATGTTGTTCTCTAACACACATATTCATGCATTGATTTTGACACTCCATATCAATGACAACTCTTTATCATCAATCAACTACATGTTAGTCTTAATGCATTATTGTTGTCCTAGTCAACAATAATACTCAACTAAGGATCTTTTAAGAATAATCATATTATTCTCAGGACATTATTATAAAACAGTTTATCTATACACACAGAAAGAAAAACTGAAATAATAATGACAACGCTTTATATTAATAAACATGGTAAATTAAGTATGTTATTACAACCATCTCATGATTGATCTTTGGGCATACTCTTACATTTTGTTGATGTAAAATGTATGTTTGTGAAATGTTCCAATTTGTCCGATAATACCTCATAATCTTAGTCCGGCGACGGATATGGGTTAGGGGTGTTACAGTTCACTCGAAAAGTTGGCAGAATTGTATGTCTCTAAAATTGTCAAGTTGCACAGTGTATCATTGTCAATCATTCTGATTGCGACCTAAAATTTACCTCTAGGTTTTGGGGTAAACTACACGAGACTCTGGGCACCAAGTTCAGTTTCAGTACGGCTTTTAACCCACAAATCGACGAAAATCTGAGAAAGTAATCCAAATACTTAAATATATGCTCCGATGTTGCATTCTTGAATTTGAAGGTAGTTGGAAAAAAATTATTCCATTAGTTGAATTTGTGTATAACAACAATTACCAGTCGAGCATCAAAATGGCATCGTAAAAAGCATTATATGGTTGAGAGTGTATAATTTCATTATACTGGACTGAACTGAGTGATAAAAAGATTTCTAGCACAAATTTAATTCGCAAGTCTGAAGATAACGTCAGGGTTATTCAAGATTGTTTAAAAGTTGCTTCAGACCATTAGAAATCTTATGCCGATTTAAAAAGAAAAGACATCAAATTTTAGGTTGGTGATAATGTATTCATAAAATTATCACCTTGGAAGAAATTTCTCCGTTTGGGTTGAAAATGGAAACTCAATCTGAGGTTTATTAGTCCGTACGAGGTTCTCGAGAGAATAGGGTTAATAGCTTATCATTTTGCTTTGTCATCAGAACTTGAAATCATAATGTCTTTCACGTATAGATGTTGCGATGGTACAGATCATATCCTTCCCATGTGATCTCTCTGGTAGAAATAGAATTACAGTCTCATATGACATACAACGAAAAACTGGTTAAGATTTTGGCTCGAGAAGTTGAAGAGTTGAGAAATAAACGTATAGCTTTAGTAAAAGTTCTCTTGAAACGCCACGATGTGGAAGAAGCCACTTGGGGACCAGACAAATCTATGAGATTAAAATATCCAAACCTTTTCTCCAGTAACAATTTCGAGGACGAAAATTCCTTTAGAGGGGGAGAGTTGTAATAACTCGTTTTCCAGTGTTGTCAGAAATAGTGGTTTTAGGACCATAATTCAGACCAATGAGTTAGTAAATGTTATTAGTTAATATTTACAAGGTTATTAGAGTGTTATTTAATTTTGGTTTTGAAATTTTGATGTTTGAATAGTTAATTAAAGACAAAGGACTAAATCGTAAAAATAAAAAAAAGTTAATCGTTATTAGTTTATTTCTAGTTAAAGGTTATAAAATTAGGATTGAAGGGTTTTATGTGGCAATTAGACCCTAGTGGTTATAGTGGACGGTTAAGGTGTGGTTATTTAATAAATTTAAGTTAATATTAAAGGGCAAAATGATAATTAAATAATAAATAAAAAAATAAAATAGGTAAAAGTGATCATCTTCTCCATTTGTTTTCTTGGCAAACCAAATGCACCATTTTTACATTAGGGAATATTCGGTCAAGCTTAGTTTGATTGCATGTAAGTGAATTCTCAACCTGTTTTCAGTAATTTTTATATTTTTAAGATCGTTATAGCTTAATCTAGTTAGTACAAAGACTATTTTGTGAAATTGTTATAGGTTTGAAAAATCACCATTGATGAATTGAAGTTCCTAGATGTTAAATGGTTGAACTTGAAGAGTTGTTTTAAGTTTAGGGACTAAAATGATAAAATAATAATCTTAGCATGAAATTCTTGTAAAATTTAATTAATTATGGGTTGTAAATGAATAATAGTAAATTTGGCTAGCATATTTTGGGCTTAATTGTGATAAATATGTAAGTTTCGATTTTAGGGATTAAATTGAATAAAGGTAAAAGTTTAGGGTAATAATGTAAAATGTTAGTAAAAGGTTAAATACATATATTTAGATGCTTGTTATCGAAGCATAGTAAAAGCTTAGCTTGATTGCATATATTTAGAAGCTTAGTTACATTATCAACTGATCGATAATCGTGTAAAAGGGAAAGTCGTCAAGTAGTTTTCGGTGTAGTGCTTCTTGTTGTTTTGTTTAGGAAAGTTCATATTAGGTTAATTATGTTTATTAATTGTTTGAATTAAATTATGTATGGTATTAATGTGTAAGTCTTTGTAACATCCCGAATTAGGGCCTAGTCGGAACAGTGGTTTCGAGACCACGAATCCGAGTCGAAAAAATATTTTAAATATTATTTTCCGTGTTAATTATGTGTGAATTATTATGTGTGAAATTTTCGTGATTTAATTTTATTGTTTGGGTGTTGAATTATTAAAAAGGGCTTAATCGCGTGAATTGAAAATTTGATAGTTTATTGTGTAATGGCTAAATTGTTGATGTCTTTTTAAATAGAAGTATTAAAGTTGTAATTTGCCCAACTTTAAATAAGTAGTAGTGGACGGCATAGACCTTAAATTATGGTTAAAGTATATTTTATATATATTATTATAAGATAGTGGAATGATATGAAATATATTAATATTATAAAAAAAGAAACATGTTTTATTTTCCCATTTTCATCATCATATTCACGAAACAAACAGAGAGAAGAAGAAACTTAGCTTCAAACCATTTGGCCATTGCATGCTATATTAAGGTTAGTAATTGAGTTCGGTTTTTGATAATTTTTACGTTTTTGAGATCGTTGCTTCGAGTGCTACAAAACCCATGTTTGAATTTTGAATTTTGATGAATATTTTGAATTATGCCATTGTTGAAAGCTTGTGTATTTTTATGATTGATGGTAGATTATGCATGTTTATGAGTAGAGGAACGATTTTTACTAAGTGATTTTCAGTGAAAACGAGTAAAACGAGTTAATTGGTAAAAGTTGTTATTGTTCATGAGTATGTGTTATGGTAAGAATTTGAAGTTGCTATAGAAGGGGAAAATGTTTAGCATGTTATAAAACATAAGAATAAGGGCTGAAGTTTAATTTTCGAGCCTAGGGGTAAAATCGTAAATATGAAAAGTTTAGGGGCAAATTTGTAATTTTTCCAAAGTTAGAGTTAAGGACTGTTTTAGTAAATGTGAGTATTAAATAAGCTAAATTTGCTATTATAGATCAAGAAGAACGAAATCCGGAGTTAGATCGGGGAAAGAAAAAGATAGTGGACTAAATCGATATAGTTTATCGTATTTTGGTTTCGAGGTAAGTTTGCAGTAAATAAATGCAATATTCTATTATTTTACATTTAATACTATTAAATTCCAGCATTTACATATTTATTCTGTAAATTTATTATTTAAAGACTCAAGTATGAATTGATGGAAAAGCTATCTCAGAAAGTTCCGGTTGAACCTTAGGAATGTGTAGGATACAAATGTCATGACATTAGGGTTTAAGGAAATCATGTAAGACCATGTCAAGACATGGCATTGATAAGTTACTATAAGGCAAAGGTCCCATGTAAGACCATTCCAAGGCATGGCATTGGTGAGTTCATAAGGCAAGGATACCACGTAAGACCATGTCAAGACATGGCAATGGTTAAATTTCATAAGGAAAGGTACCCGCGTATCCTTAAGTATTCCAAGTGGCTCAACGGGAAAATTCAAGGAGTATTCCAAAGTATAGGTAAGACAAGTTCAAGCTAAAAAGGTAAGGTAAGATAAATTCATGTTAAAAGGTACAGGTAAGAATACAAGTTTAAGTATATTGAGTTAAAAGCTTAAAGTGATCTTGATAAGAAAAGAATAAGATAATTCATTAAGAATGTTGTTATCTATTTACATGTAAACTTACTAAGCTTTATGCTTACTCCCATTCTTTATTTTTTTTATATAGTATTACAAGCCAACTCGGGGATCGAAAGGACGTCGGAGATCGTTACACACTATCAAAGGATTATATTGGTATTTTGTGACTCGAACATTTTAAGTTATGGCATGTATAGGGACTTAGCCATTTTGTGTGTATGACCTTATGATATGGCTTAATATTGGCTTGTAAATGCTTGGTAATGATTAGCCATTAAAATGGTTAATTGAGAACATGATTTGGATGTTATGAAATGTCTAGTTGATAGTTATTTTAAAGAAATTATGTAATTATATGCAGGGGAACAGTTTGGACAGCAGCAGTGACGTGATTTTGAAAAATCACCAAAAATAGTATAAATGGAATTAGGTTATGTATGAGATATATAATTAAAGCTTATTGAGTCTATTTTTGTATAAAAAAAACGGTGTAGGAGAAAGAGTTGTATATTATGAGATAATTGATTTTTAGTGAAGAGAGGTTAGAACTGTCGAACTGTGTAATAGGAGAGACTTTAACTAATAAACTGTACTAATTGGCCACACCAAAAATTCTGGAAAAATTACAGTAAGAAGATATATGAGTCTAGTTTCAAACAAAATCTACGGATCTAGATTTTGAGTTTCTTAACTCAAGTTATAATTGATTTAGTGAACATGACGCAGATGGACAGTTTTAATTTTATGCCCCGAACTAGTAAGTTAAGTCTAGTAACGCCTCGTGCTCGACTTCGGCAACGGTCTCGGGTAAGGGGTGTTACAGTCTTGGTATGGTTTATTGAGAAAGTATTGATGTAAAATAGAGGGACTGAAATGTACAGGGCAGCAATTACATGTTTGAAATTAAATATACTGTTACAAGGTATGCAAATAATCATGTTGAATATGGTGATATGTTATAAAGATGGAAAGAATATGGGAAATAAGTTAAAGATCGTGTGAGATTAGTGAATGAGTAGGATACAAATGCCATGTCATTAGGGTTTATCTGACATTATGTGCTAGTGATTACAGTTATCAGGTACTTTGTACCGGTGTTATAGTTATCAGGCACTCTGTGCCGGTGTTACATTTATCGGGTACTATGTATCAGAGGTGGATACCATACTGATGGTTAGAATCTAATATTTTTTGTAGATTCTCAAAAGTTTGTGTGAGCAACATCGAGTAATGGTTAATGTCCTGATTGTGAGCTTGTGTGAGTATAAATTCCCCATGTATCCAAAGTTAATTTACTAAAGTTCTTTGAGAAAAATAAGTTAATGAATTGAAAGGTAATGGATTATTATAGCATGGAATGTGATTCATTAACTTAATGCGAATTGGCAAATTTAATATGTTATTTAAATGTTTTAATGTTAATAGGTGTTCATGGCTACCCATTTGGCATGGTAGGAACATGAAATAGGGCCAGTAATTCTAGGTTGTATGTTAATTTCAATTGGTATGCTTATAAATAATAGGTATGTTATGTTTAAATTATACAAACTTGCTAAGCTTTAAGTAAGCTTATTTCATTTCGTTTTCTTCCTTATAGATTGTCGGATTCGAGTTGTCGATTAGATCATCTTTGGAGATCACACTATCTGTCAACTCATTTGGTAGCTATTTACTCATTTTGGCCTGGTTACAGGTGACATGTAAATAAGGTTATGGTAATGGATCTGTATAAGTACATTAGTTATGTTTTGTGCCATTTTGAATAAGAATTATGTGTAATGATTCAATTTGGATGGTTTTGTTTTTGTAACACCCATTACCCGGTCCTGTCACTAAACCCGAGTAATAGAATGCTACAAACAAATTTCAAACAATTACATGCAATTTATTTATCAAAATCTCAAATAAATATCAATTCATCACATACGAGAAAGTATACATGATATTCAATAAATTTTGGTTTTATATCGAGCATACAAAAGCTTAAAAACAATTCAGTATAAAACAATGATCAATTTGAATCAAAAACAAAAAAGTTAAGAAAAATCTGAAAACAGGAGTCACACGACTGTGTCCTCTAATCATGTGAAATGGTCGAGGCCCTGTAGGTCAAAAGTGTGAATATTCAAAAATACATCACACCACCATGTCTTTGGGCCATGTAACAAACTACCAAAAATCAACCAAAACCTATAGGCCACATTATCATGTCTTAAGCCGTGTAGGGCACAAGGCCATGTGCAAGGTTGTGTGTACCTGAAAAATACCTTCCAATTCAATCAATTCAACCTACATTCACTTAAAAAACAAGCAACCATTTAATCACACCCAAACCAATTCAAAAGCATCAAATTCAAACCAAAATCATCTTTTATAACAACCAACCTATGTTCCTAACCAATATGCCTTGACACCTCAATCAATAATCCAAAATAAACTAAAACATTATTTTTATACCATTTCAATATGCCCTCCTAGGTACCTCAAACTATGATTCAATTAACACCAAACTAACAATTTGAAACAATCTCAAATTGACTCCTAGTCAACGTCATTCCATACACACCAAAACTACTAAATCATTTCAAGCATAAAGAGTCACTTTTTGCACATCTATTTTATAAGACCTTACCTAGTTACAAATTAAGCTATCAACTATACAATCCAACTACCCAACCAAATACCATTAACATAATCAATGCTATCACTTATATACATCTAATTTTTCAGAATACCAACACAATCCATATAAACATCATATAAACATAAGCCATCCTAGGTACATGCCAATACCAAAATGAACACATCACCAACATGTGAGTTTGGGATTTTCCACTGGATGTTGAGTCGACGATCGAATCGTTAGGCACCTAACCTACGCACGAACAACAAAATTGTACGCTGAGTATAACTCAGTGGTATTTCTATAATTGAACATTAAAACATAATATAAATTCTATAATGCATTTTAACATGTCAATCTACAAGTCCTATTATATTAGCTAATTATTAAACTATTTACATATCTTAAACCGATCTATCATAGTTGCAGCATATACATTTTTCCCTATCTCAATTAAATCGACTAAATCGTACAATATCAAATCCATAATTTCGAGCTTATAAACTGATATCCACTATCCACCCTTGTTTCAATTTCATTTATACTCAATTCCTCACTTCTACAATATAATTTCATCAACCAATCATTAAATCACACATGTGACAGTATGATTCATCACAAATTGAACTCAATTGCACAATTATAACAATATATCATATTTGCAAATCTATTCAATTTAGTCATTATTACAAACAACTAATTCGAATCGTTTCAATTCAGCTCGTTCTATCATTTCCAGCTTACCTTATGTTATTACCATGCAACGTTGTTTGTCAATGCAACAATTGAAAAGGTTCAGGTTATAGAAATACAATCCGTAAACTCCGAGCTATTCGTCGATAACTTTGTTTTTTCCTTTCGTTTTCAAGGAATTTGGTTCAACGTTAGCTACAGATTAGCATAAACATATAAAATTATTAATACACAGCCATTTTAACAATCAATTGCTATTTTAGACAACTTTTGCATTTTATTCACTTTAGTCCCTAAAATAAAGACTAACATAACTTTCAAATTCAATAATCGATTTTTATACTAATTTCACTCTAGACCTAATTTAACTTCATATTTCTCATTCCTACCCCAAATTTCTAAATTTATGCAATTTAGTCCCTATTACACAAAATCATCATTTGACTTTACAATTTAGTCCTTTTTCAATACTAAACTTAAAATCTACCAAAATAACACCTCAAACTTCAATTATTTAACAATGGCAACATCTTCAATCTTGAACAATACCAAAAAATACTATATGGACTAGCTAGCTCATATTACCGAGGTTTCGAAAACATAAAAATGATAAGAAAATGACTAAATTGAACTAACCAATTGACACTTGAAATCAAAGAACCCAAATCGTTCGCCTTCCTTTCTACCTACTTTGCTTCAAAATTTTAAGGTGAAAAGAGAAAAATATGTTTCTTAATATAAAAACATACATAATATTAAGTTATAACCGGTCACTATAACACATTAAGGGTGGATTTTCTTAATAAGCCACTTACTAAAGTTCCAATTATATATATTCCTCAAGAAATCATACATTTGACACTTTTACGTTTTAGTCCTTATACCTTAATTAACCCCTAATTCGATAAAATTACTTAATTGGTATTCAATTCACTTGTACTTAACTAACTAACTAATTAGATATTTTATCATATCTAAATTCAATTTAACTTTATGGTAGACTCATAAATATTGTTAAATAATATTTACAGACTCGATTATTATATTACGGGGTTCTAAAACTGCCATTCCTAGTCCCATTAAAATCAGGTTGTTACACTTGTACCCTAACTAATTATCTAATTAACAAATTCATCAGACCAAAGTTCAATATAATATTATAATTAACTCGTAAATATTATTACATAATATTAATGAACTTGATCAATGGAGAACGGGGTTCCGAAACCACCACTTTCGACACAACTAACTTTCTGGTCATTACAGTTTTGGTTGATTTTGGTTTGTGTTGGTAAAAGCATGATTTGGTAACTATGAGACATTTTGCTTAGTGAAATAGGTACTTATATTTTAGTTCTTTTGGTGAACTTTGCTTAGTGATAATCTAACTAGTGAAAGTAGGGTTATATACAAATGTTTTGGTATGAACAGTTTGGCATGAATAATCATGAACTATTGATGTTTAGTTCTTGAATTGTGGTGCCAATGATGGCATATTGGTTAGGCACTTAGGTTGGATGTTTCATGTTATGTTTTGGTATATTTATGAAGTTTTTGTACAGGTTGATCGATGGTCAATGGCTTGCTTGAGGCTTAAGTGAACCTAAAATGTCAATGCTTGGTTTAGAAGTTATTTTTAGGTGCACATGTTTGTGACACGGTCTACCACACGGTTGGGTTCCATACATGGGTGTAAGACATGACCATGTGGTTTGTTGAAGTTAGGTGTAGGTTAATCCACATGGCCATAGTCTGTTACATGGTCTGGCGACACGGCCGTATGACTCTGGATTACATAACATCAGTTTATTACACAGTTTGGGGATACGACTATGTGATAGCACCACACAGCCTCATTTTTGTCACACGGCCTAGCCACACAGTCGTGTGACCCCTATTTTCACTTTTTACCTATATTTTTGTAAAAGTTTCAGATTAGTCCGGATTTGATTCTGAGTTGGTTTAAGAGCTTTGTAAGCTTGACTAAAGCCCAGTTTTGGTTGTAAATCACAGTATAATGATGTTTTCGAATGTTTGATGTTTTAACTTGCTTTTAATTGGAAATTGTGGATGATAAATGTTGTTAACTGTCGTAATACCTTATACCTTTGGTCTAGCAGCTAGACCAGTATAGTGTGTTACAAAATCGGTTCAATTTCTAGTTCAACTGACTTTTTAGCCCAATTAACTAGTCCATACCAATTCGGGGGTCAATCGATTTTTAAAAATTTTAAACTATTTTAGCCCACAACATTTACAATTTTTTGTCAATTTGGTTCATACTCTTTAAAAGTATGTAATTAAAAAAAATTAAATTCTTTTTCTAACTTTAAATGAAAAACATATTTTTTTAAAATATATATAATTTTAAAAAATAAAATTATGAAAAATAATAAAAACTCTTTAAATTCAAATATAAAAATAAAAAATATTTTAAAAATATAAGAAATTCCAAAATTTGATGTTATCTAAATCGGACCGGATTTATTAGATCAAGAACCAACTAGGTTATTGGTCCGGTGAAAGGTAAAACATTGGTTGACTCGCAAACCAGTACGGGTTGGTTGAATCGTGCTAAAAATCCAGTTGAACTGATTTTTATAATTTTTAATATTTTATTTTTATTTTTAATTTTATAATAATTAGTTTGTTTTCAACTAATTGGATCGTTCGTTCTGAGAACTAATTGGTCAAACTAGTTCAAAATCGATTCAACTGGTTTTTTGGTTCGGTTCAACCAATCTATAACGATTTGTGGGTCAACCATATTATTACCTCTAGTCGAACTAATACCCCAACCGATTAATAGTCAACTGCCTGGTTCGGTCCAGTTTAGATAACATTAAATTTTAAATTTTTATATAATTATTTTTTTATTTTTTGAATTTTAAAAAGATTTTTCATAATTTTTTATTTTTTAAAAATTATAATTTTTTAAGTTTTATGTTTCTATTTAAAATAAGGAAAAAGTAAAATTTTTATGTAATTTTATAAGGTAAGACCAAATTAACAGAAAACTATAAATATTGAGGGTAAGAAAATTATTTTATCTTTAGCATCGTTAACTTTAATAGTAAATTAAATAGAGGTGCCAAAATTTTTAGATAAAAAAATAGAACTCAATATCTAAAATTTAAAATGTAAACTAAATTTTAAATTTGAAAATAGTATAAAGCATATTTAAAGAAATACCGTTAAATGGTTGGTTTCAACATGTTTCCACCCTATAGGAAGTAGTGTGTTTTGAAAATTGGGTTTTTAGAGTGGGTCAATTTTTTCCTTAAAGTTTTCAGATTGGGTGGGGACAAGTTTAGGTAAAACCCATCTCACCTTCCTCAATATATTTAATAAATTGTCCATCTTTAATTTTATAACTATTTTTAATTATAATTTATTAATTTTATAAGATTTTATAAAATATATTTAATATTCTTCATATATTTTTATCACAATTTTAAAAATTTATAAAAAAAATTGCAATGCATATTTAATTTATTCTAGTCAAAACTCATATATATTATAAAGCAAAGATACATCAGTATTTACATGGGTCCTTTTTTGGAGATAATACCGGGCTAGACATTTTATTAACCAAAAACAAAACAGAAGAGCCCTACGCAACTAAGCGGCCCAAAACCATGAAACCCCAACGGCAACAAAAAGTAGCATAGAAAAACAAAAGGAAACATTGAAAAAAAAATAAAACAATAAATTTAATCCAGCCTGATTTGAAACCTATAAGATCATCTTCTAGAACTTTCTTTTTTCTCCTTTGACGAATCAGTTCCCCGAGCAAAGACCCCCTTCCCACGTGACCTCCATTTCTGCACTCCTACACCGATTCAAGAACAACGCCGCCCTCGTTCAATCTAGTTCACGTTCCCGATGTGTCCCTAGGCCCCATGACATCCCAGCGAAATCCGGTAACGCACCTACTAGTACACTTCTACTCCTCTTTTTAAACTTTCAGATGCAATAACATGAGCCAATCGATTAGTAGTTCTGGGTAGATGTTTAAAACGTATTTCGTTGAAACCTCTCTTATTTTGTTGGATATCTCTGATTATATTACTGATCTCGGATCTGTCTGCTTCATCTGATATGCATTTTTTGGATCATTTCCCTAATTTATTTTTTTAAAATCTAAATTTTTAGAAAATCTTATCTCAACAACTGAAAAACTCAATTCTCTATAAAAATTCAGATTTTTAAAAAATAAAATTAATTGTAAAAATAAGGAGTCACCAAAATAATATTTATTAAGGTTGGGTGATAAAAATGTGTATATTTAATTACAAATTAACAAACAAATTACTAAATTTATAAAAGTATGTAACAACACTGACAAATGATAAAAGTATATAATGATAGTGCTCATGTGTACAAAATAAAAAGTTATTAGAGTTGAATTACTATGTTATTTACCTTTGTTTAGTATCATACTACGAATACTGTAGAGCAGCAGCTTTTAGTCCAGCAGGTGCCATATCAGTCTCCATATCAGAAACGAAGACCTCATGCACTAGCTGATTACATGGAGTTGATTACAACTAATTAGTCATATATATAGAGACAGTAGAGAATATGGAATGAGTTATGCAATCTGTAATGCCATGTTATTTTCATCTCTAAGTTTCTTCTTTCCTCTTCTGTTTCTGGATGTCTCTTCTTTACTATTATCTCTCTTTTCTCGATCATCAATGAAATTCAATTATCCATCTTCAGTTCGCAACATATTAGTTAAGAACCGATAGGAAAAGAAATACGATTTTTTTAGTAAATGGTACTGCATGTTAAAACTATGTTTGTATCTTGCGAAATGATTTTTGATTTCATACTTTATAATATTTGGACGGTTTAGCATAAAATATCTTTCGGTATATTTTTCTTAAATATTCTTTTATTTTTTTATTTAAAAAAGCCTTAAAATATAGTTTTCTTACAAAATATTATAAAAACATTTCTTTATAATCAAAATTTATTTTATACTAAATAATATCTTATATAAATCTAATAATAATTTATTTTAATTAAAACTTAATTGAAATTTATATTATATATATGTATATATGAGAGGATAATAGCATATTGGAATTGAATAAGATAAATGAAATCAAGATCTAAACAAGTATTTTATTACTCACGCAACTATTACACAACAACAATACAAATATTTTGTGTCTACTCTAAATATTCCTCTCTACTTTTAACACCCACAGTTCTATTTCTTACACTATGCTATGCTTATGCACTTTTCACATGCACACCACACAAACTTGGGACTATTTTTTTTTCTTATTACACGCTTAAGTGAAGCTAATCTTTTGCTATTATATTTATCCGTTGCCACATTGCTTTTGCATTGCTAACTTCTTGCCACCTTGGTATCCATGTTTAGCCAACCTTGAAGTCGGTTTGACATCTAACAGTTTCAACAATGATATCAAGTATATGCCATGGTTTTTCTCCCCAACATAAACCCTTTAATGGTGACTCCACTCCATGGAAAAATACCAGGCTTGGTTTATGTTTAGCAGTGAAGCAAGATGATCCCAGTATCAGTAACAACAGTGTGCGTTGCCATTTAATTGATATGTGATAATAATACTACAATAATAAGCTTATAGAGATAAAAAGAACATACTATATGATAAATTTGAACTAGAGACCACCTTGGTCATGGGTCTGTTTACTCTAAGTAAATATGTTGACATTTCAATCCACGTTTCTCCTGGTAATTGGTTAATGAATCAAGTTTTGTTTTTACAATCTCATTTTCTTCCTCGGTTTTAATTCTCATGAAATCAAGGTAAGACTTGCCATTTAGTCTCCGAGCAAAAAATTCCTTGAAGTATTTCTCCAGAGGGACTCGTCGAAAAATTGCAGGGTTACTAGGACCAATAAGGCTAAGTGCAGGGCCTAATTCCGAGTCTAACTTGGAGCTATAAAAAGTTGCTATTGATAGCCTCTCTTTGGTTGAGTTTACAACTGCTCTATGCTCAATGCTACGATATTTCCCATTGCTGAAAATCTATAGAGAAACCAGAGAAATATAATCATGAGAGGAGACCCTTTTATATAGTCAATGGGATTTCAGACTATTCACAACACCAAGTGAAATATACCTCCATGATGTCTCCAATGTTAACTACTAAAGCATTGGGAAGTGGCTTAATGGAAACCCATTTTCCGTCTTTTCGGACTTGAAGGCCTTCCGTTTCACTGAGCTGAAAGAGAATCATCAAAGCATCAGCATTAGAATGAGGACTGAAACCAATGGTCATATCAGGTTCAGGGCATGGTGGATAGTAATTCATTCTTATTGATTGAATCCCATCATTGAAAAGCTCTCTCATTTCTTCGGTGCCCATATTTAAGGCCCTAGCCATGTAATCTAAAATCCTCAAAGCTAGATTTTTCACTTCAATAGAATACACTTCCATTGCCTGCCTGCATCAAAAGTGCAAATCAAAATCAAACTATTTCAGAAGTTTCAAATTCCATATTAAAATAACCATGGGAGATACCTTAACTTAAGGGGGAGCTTTTCAAATAGTTCAATGTTCCTAAGATTGTGTGGCAGTGTGGTGATATAAAACATATCTGACCAATCTAGCTTCTGATCTTCTGAAACTACAAACAATTGACCAAACCCTTCATGGTTATCTGGTTTTTGCCAAAGAAGCTTCTTATCTTCATGAGGTAGTTTGAAGAAATTTTCAATCTCCAACTTGAAATCCTCCAACAATGATATACTAACACTATGGTTCACTACCTATTATTGCCATAAACAAAAGACTTGCTTTTACAGATTTCAAGAGAATACCAACAAGTAATGAGAAAATATGGCGTACCTGGAAGAACCCCCATTCCTTACAAGCAGAGTGCAGTCTTTGAAGTTCAGAGTCAACGGAATCCCCAGCAGCAAGTTTCTGAAGATCGATGATGGGGACAGAAGGAAGGTGATGATTGGGTGAGATGGAGTGAGGTTTTTCTTGAAGAGGGCCGAGATATCTAGGTGGGATTTTGGCGATGGGGTCCTTAGCTAACTCTTGAACACTGGGAACGATGATAGATTTCCCAAAGTTGACAAATTCTGCATCTGTTGGCGACTCCATAAGGGTCAAGTCTTAGGTTAATTAATGCTTTCAGGTTTCAACAAGTGAACCAAAATTAAGTAAGATTGAAGTTTAGTAGTGGTGGAATCTTTTTCTCTTGGAGGCTGCATTTTATATAAATAAATATCTTTAGTTGTGGATAGTGACAGCTGACAACCAAATTGCATTAAATTCAGAAGTAGAGCTGAAAATGTAAAATGGTACTGCAGTTTTTCCTTTTTTATCAAAAGGTAGCGAATGTTTTCTATTATTTATCTTTCGAGATTTATCACTGTTTTTTTCTTAATAATATTTTTCTTACTATTATATTCAATACTTATTGATAAATAATAGTTCATGTTAAAATTAATTAAGGTTATGTTTGTATCACTAAAAATAACTTTTGGGAAATGATTTTTGAAAAAAATATTTATTTTCATACTTTATAACATTTAGATGATTTTGTATAAAATATTTTTTGTTTTTCTAAAATATATATATATATATATATTTTTGTTAAACAACACAACCTAAATTATACATTTCTTTACAATCAATTTTATATTACAATAAGATAATTTTTATACTAAATAATATTTTATATAGATTTAATAATAATCAATTTATAATTAAAAATTAATCGATATTCATATTGTATATGAGGGGATAATATCTCATTGGAATTGAATAAGATAAATGAATTGATACAAGATTTAAATCAATATTTATATATATTTTATAAAATATTCATATTTTATGTTATAAAGCACTGACTACTAAATATTTATAAATTATAAATTGCTTTTAATGTTAAAATTTATTATTAAAATAAAATCGTAATATTAAATTTTTTTAAAACAATAAATAATATTAATTATATTAATAATTAAATGTATCACTAAATATAGATATGTATGTTTAATAGTATTGAAAATTACAATATTTGATGTTAATATTTAATATTTAATATAATAATATTTGACTTTGCTCATGTTTATTTTTATATAAAAATAAAGTTACTCAAATGAAACTGTTTTCTCCAAAAGGAGAAGTAAATTTCCAAAACAATAGAGTTATTTTTCAATAACCAGTAAGTTATTTTTCGTTGACAAAGTTAGTTTGAAGAAACAAACGAAGGAAATTGTACATCGTAATTTATTTTTCATTTACCAAGCTATTTTTCATGAAAAACACAGAAAAATATAGAAAACTTTTCTATAAGTCATTTTTTTTGTGAAAATATCTCCATGCAATCATTCTCATGTAAAATACAAAAAACGGTCACTAAACTAATATTAAAATTACACTTCGCTCACCCAACTTGCAAAAGTCATGTAATAGTCACTGACAATGTAACACCCTCGCTCATCCCGACTTATGGTACAAGTGAGAGATGTTATAGGAGTACATGCTTAACAAAAAATCTTGAATATCTTCAAAATTTTTAACCTTAAAACATTTTTATTAAATCATAAAATCAAGTTTATAATAATTTGGGAGTTTTAGAAACAATTTAAAATCATTTAAAAGAGGTTCCGGTGTGGTTGGAAGTGTCTGGGACCAAATATGAGCTTCTATGGGCTCATAGTCCACAAAACAATGTAGTGACACTATCCAAGGGGCTAGGTATCAAATACATAACCCAGGCAAGGGCCTTGCTCCCCCTCCCCCGAAAAAAAGTTTTGAATTCTATCATCTTCTAAATAGAGAAATTATAAATTAATAGTGAAATTACCTCCCACATAAAATGAAAATTTTTAATTCAGTCCTCTTATAGATAAAGAAATTATAAATTAATATATAGTAAAATTCCACTTTAGCCCCCTTAAAAATGGAAAAAATAGTTTAGTCCCTTAAAAAATGATGAAATTATAAATTAACATATAATAAACTTATATTTTGACATATGGAAAAATTATAATTAAATTTCGACCTCTGCTAAAAAAAGTTCTAGATTTTCCCATGCATAATGTAACACCCCCTACCTGAGTTCATACGGTGGACTGAGCAAAGAGTGCCACATTTAAGAACTATTAGCACTAAACTTGAACATCATTTAATTCACTTCATTTAAACCTAATTAAGCTCATTTGAAGTTATTTGAGTCATTTCCAAGCTATCATTAAAGTTTGGTTGCATTCAAGGCTCACTCGAGGACCTTTCAAAGCAAAACAAACCAAACAAGGTGGTCTTCCATAGTAGTTTTAGTACATCTTCCATTTCTATTGATATAAGTTCCCTAAAGTTGTTCATCAAGGCATTTTTTCTGACTTTTATTTATACAATATCTAATAATCTCTGATCATATGCTTATTCGAACCACACATAAAACATTCCTCGATGGTTGACCAGTACCCACCCATATGAAACTTTCTACAATTTTTGCAAGATGGAATAGGTCTCCTTCTGGTAATACCTAATAGTAGTGATCTACCACAATCCATTGAGACAAATTAGAGTCTTTTCGGCACTTAACGAGCTTGTTTTCTAGCCGTTTCAGTTTAGTTTGCTACGTTTTCCATTTTTAATAGCTTATGTTTAATTTTAGTAAAATAAGCTTTTTTTACACATATTTTGGCTAAGGAATGACCTAACTAGAAAATACGAGCCTAGGGGAGGTTTAACAAGTTGATTTTGTGTGCAGGACACTATTTTCAGGCTAAGAATGTGAAGGACAACGGCAGCATTGCGACACCGGCATGTGGTGTTGCAACGCTGTAGTTCAAAGCCAAGGAAGTCACCCACGAAGTACAATATCGCGACACCAGTCCTGTGGTGTCCCAACACCGGAGCAACGGACTGCAATTTTAAGTTAGGGGTGTTTTTTGCCTACACAACACATCTTATTCAACTTTAGGTCTTCTAATTGACCTAGTTAGGGTAGAACATTTGGCTATAAATATTGATTTTAGCCTAAGTTTAGAAGGCTTGGCCGAGAGAGCTATTCTAGATTAGATTTTTAGGAGTTTATTTTCAATATTAATCTTATTTAAATTTAGTTTTTTTAACTCAAAAACACAATTGTTTCCTTTATTCTTGTAACACCCCATACCCGAGTCCAAGGCTAAGACTGGATATGAGACATTACTATGCTTGAACTTTTTCAAACATGCACTTACGGGCTGTAAAATTTTGTTCTGAATTAAAAACTTCTCTTTCTTAGTCTAATCATACATTTCATGGGCCTACGAGGCCTTAAACACATATCTGGAAACTTTCGAAACTTAATCGAAAACTTTTCCTTAAAATAGGGGTCACACGCCCATGTGGCTTGGGACACGCCCGTGTACCCCTTAGACACGCCCATGTCTTCCACCCGTGGTCGACACTGACTAATTACACACAGTCTTGACACGCTCATGGGCTTAGACCGTGTGCCATACCTTGATATACTAACTTATTCACACGGCCTGGGGCACATGCCCATGTGCTAACCGTGTGTCTCACACGGCCTATACAAACGGCCTTGGGATTAGTCCGTGGTCTATACTGACTTAAGACACTAACATGCAGGGAACACACGGCCTAGACACACGCCCGCGTGTCTATCCGTGTGGGCACTTGAAGGCTATTTACCAAGCCAATTGCCACCCTGAAATCAAGATCAATCTCATATTCAATTCAACAACTCAATTTACTACATCTTTCATGAACAATACTACATGCTTCATTGATATTAATAAACATACATACTTAGTCAATCTTGGCCATTCACTTAGCCATAAACAAAAGAATAATAAACTTGATAGCCCATACTTTTGCCCTTTTTAAGACATATTCTCAAAATAAAATGTTTCCTATACATGCCATATTTAATATAAACATCTTGGCTATACCAAAATAGCGATTGATAGTATGCTTCGAGCTCCGATGATGATGATCCACGAGATTAGCTTGGTGGGACTACATGGAAAGAGAGAATAAAAGACATAAGCATTTCGCTTAGTAAGTTTGCATATAATGCACATAGCACATACTTGTTTAACATAAACCATTTGGCATAAACATTGGCATCATAAATTCAGCTATTTAAGCTTACTTACTCTTACTGATTCCTACATATCTCATGATACTTACTAGTCTCATGCTCGTGAGGTAAACAAGGTACCTGTATCACTTGATCACATAGATCAGCATACTTTACTATAATAATCATAATCTCTAATTCATCATTCATAACATGAATAATACTCATTTCCAACTTGATAATAGCTTTGCTTACTTAATTTTCTTGCTATCTCATTTAAGCTTTACTCATTTGCCCGATGAATTTCTATGAATAACCGAGGATACTGAATCTCGTCCCACATATAACTCGATGCCAAAGCCATATCCTAGATATGGTCTTACATGGGATCTCTCATCTTGGTATCGATGCCATGTCTTGACATGGACTTACACAAAGTCTTCCTTGTGTGTTCCCTTGGGAACTTACCATTGCTATGTCTTGACATGGTCTTATTTGGTATCTTTACTCATGAACTGGTCAATGCTAAGCCTTGGCTTGGACTTACATGAAGTCTTCCTTGTTACTCACCAATGCCATGCCTTGGCTTGGACTTACATGGGATCTCTATCTCATGATAGCTTTTCAATGCCAAGACTTGCCTTGGACATACATGACATCTTTGCTTGGAGACTCACCAATGCCATGCCTTGGCTTGAGCTTACATGGGTCTTCATCTCATAATAACTCTTCAATGCCAAGACTTGTCTTGGACTTACATGATAACTTTGCTTGATTGCCGATGCCATGCCTTGGCTTGGTCTTATACGGACTTTCTTATCTCATGTGGTAGATCGAGTATCCTAAGTAATTCAACTTCAATCGGAACTTTCTCATGCTTAATCTCATTGATTTCTTTATTTAACATAGCATTAAGCATTTCTATGGTAATAATGTACATTATACTAAGCAATTCAATGATTGTAATCATAAAGCTTAGAAATCATACAAACTTACCTCGATATACAAAATGTATGTAGATATGCAATTTAGTCCTCGATTTGTTCTTGCCTCGGTTTCGATCCGGGCTTCATTTTTCTTGATCTATAATAATAATTTAGATCATTTAAAAATCACATTGACTAAATTGACTCTTAACTCATACTTTGGAAAAATTACAATTTTGCCCCTAAACTTTCTCATAATTACACTTTCACCCCTAGGCTCGTAAAGTGATTTTCATTAAACTTTCTAACTCTTCATGCTCAGCCGATTCATTGTCTCAACTATAGAAATAATCAATTCTCACTATTTCTACCATGTATGGCAAATTTCATAATTATTACAAACTAGTCCTTACTAGTATTTTTCATGAAATTCATTTAGGAAAAGATGTTTATCTAACATCAAACTCTCATAATCTTTCTTAAAACATCATTTTACAAACATGTCATACATGGGTAGATTTTTGAACATGCATCTTGGCTCATCTTATAGCTAAAATTAGCTAATTCATAAAACGAGAACTCCAAAAATACGAAGAATATTAAAAACGGGGCTAAAATGAACTTACTAGCAAGCTTGAAAAATTGAAGAACCCTAACTATGGCTTCCTTCAAATTTTTGGCACTTGGGGAAGAAGATGAGAATGATTTTTGTCATCTTTTTCCCTTATTAATCATTTAATTGATAAATGACCAAAATGCCCTTCTCTTTAAAAATTCACCATTTACCAACTCATGTCCATTTTTGTCCAAAAATTATAATTTGGGAAACTTTCTATTTAAGGACTTCTAATTAATATTCTAAAGCTATTTAATACAAAAAGCTTCTAGAAACTCATATTTTGCAACTTTTGCAATTTAGTCCTAATGGACCCTTTAATAGAAATTTTCATAAAATTTCTACATGAAACTTTCATAATATCATGCAAACATCTCAAATACCTTAAAAACTCATATTACTATTCAAATTTGTGGTCTCGCACCACCATTTCGACTAGGCCCTAAATCGGGCTGTTACAATTCTGACTTGGATTTGATTTGGATCCAAGCTCTCATTTCTTTAGGTTTTCAATTGCAATCGACATTATCTTCGCAAATGTTCAAGGAATTCTGACTTTCGTGCACAAATTGATATCAAAACAGATCAATTTATTTATTCCCTTTTTCTATTTAATTATCTGTTTTGCATGTTTAATATGAAGTTAGGGAAAATTGCATTTAGATCCATGAAATTAGGGAAATTATGGAATATTTCCTTAGGGAGATTAACGATCGGATGTGGGAATAATTGACTGAAAAATTAGGGTTTGCTTTCGAATTAGTTGGTTTAAATTATGTCTAATTAAACCTTAGGATTGGCAGCCTTAGGAAGTAATTTAGGATAAACGAGGTCAAAAGATAAGTTTACCGAGTAAATGATAATTTATCCGGGTCAAGAAAGTAAGTTTGAAAGATAAGTGAGTATTGGTCGATTAATTAATTAGTTAGAGGCCGAAAGGTAATAACTCGTTAGTTAATAGCTAATTTGGTAAAACTTGAATTATGATATTAATTAGGAACACTGATGTGAGTTAATCTTCTACTTAATTAAAATTTTATTTTCTTCAAATTAATAGGATAAATAGAAAAATTTAGAATTATAGATATGAGTTTTATTTTTATCCTATTTAATTTTAAGTTATTAATTTTATTTTAATTTCTTTGATTTCAATGCATGACTCAAAGTGGAACTATCCCAATCAAACCAAACCTTGAACCAGAAAGGTTTCTGAGACGAACCTGTCAGCAAATGCAAAACAATCCACCTTGGTAACTGGTTTACCTTGGGAAAACCCATTGTTTGACAAACCACTAGCACAACTCCGAAGAGAACCACTGATGGATTGACAAGAAAGAACATTGAACGAATATGCATTACCCACTTTAGACGTAATCCGAGGCAATATTGAGAGGCTAGTGATTAACGCCAATAATTTCAAAATCAAGATAGTTACCATTCAAATGATCCAGAACACTTTGCAACTCTGGGGCAATATGATGGAAGACCTTAATTAGTACTTAAAATGGTTCCTTTAGCTATGTGATACTTTAAAGTACAATGGGATCACTAATGAAGCTATTTGTCTTCGATTGTTTCCTTTTTCATTGTGGGACAATGCATATGATTAGCTTGACTCATAAGACCCTGGTTCCATTACTACATGGGATGAATTAGCAAGAAATTTTTTACATAAATTCTTTCCCATTAGTAGAACCATGCAGTTAAGATGCAACATCGCCAATTTCAAGCAAATTGAGGGCAACAACCTATATAAAGTGTGAGAACGTTTTTAAGTCATAGGAAGTGCCCACACCATGGAATGCAAGAATGGCAACAACTACACATATTTTACAACGGGTTGGGTGGTAGCTTGAGAGCCGAAATAGATGGTGCATTTAGCAAGGCTTTCATGAACAACACCTATGGTGAGCCTATCAATTAATCAAAGACATGGAGGTGAACTCATACATGTTTCCCAACGAGTGATTTTCGTATAACCCAAAGTTGTCAATGGCTAAAGCAGTTAAAGAGGATGACAAATATCAACAAATATTGGAAACGCTACACTACTTAGAGATTAATGTCAAGCCCTCCATGAATGATTCTACTTGAAGCTATCTGTCATACTTGGATAATCAGCCGGAAGAGGTAAGTTACCTAGGAAATAGGGGAGGAAATCCCTATTTGAACACTTATAACCACAGTTGGAAAGACCATCCTAATATAAAGTGAGGAGGCAATTAAGGGGGTGGAAACACGATGCATCGAATCCTCCGTATCAGCCCTCGCATCTACAAAGATCTCAAGAAAGACCCATGGGAAATGACCATGTTGGTTGTGGTCAAAGACTAGATCGAATTGAAGGAGAGATGCAATTGATGAGGTCTGACATTCAACAGGTAAAATCTTAATGTGCCAAAACCTTTGCCGATGTGGCCGAATTAAAAGAAGTACACAATATAGTGATTGTGTTGAATGAAATGTAAAAGGAAAATGGGTACATGCATTCCAAATAATATGGAAAACAACCCCCGGAAGGACAAAAAAGAGCATGTAAATTCTATCACACTTCGCTTGGGTAAAACTGTTACACTCCAAATTTGGTGGATCTAAGATGAATGTGAATCAACATGAAATTTACCTATTTTGGCCCACTATGGTAGCATAGTCGACCACCTTACACACTTCTGGCAAACTAAAGTTGGCGCATAAAGTATTTGCCCATAGTAGTATCTAAGGGTTTCATCTAGGGGTATTCTTCAATTGAAGAAAGGGTATGACAAATGAAGGGTATGCCTTAGAGTTTTGGTTGAGCATGAAGCTCCTACTAAGTATATGAGAAAATTGTAAGGGACTAAAGTGTCTTTAAGACCATGCCATAGTGAGTCACCGCCAAGTTGTAGTATGTCTAGTTTGCATGACCACTATTCTAGTTGGTTCTCGTAATGAGATTAGTTGAGGGTCAATTGAACTGATTTGACTCTCTTCTTGACTGGCCTACCTTTAAAAATCAACTTCACCAGATTTTCTTCTACTTGCCGCAAATTTTTAGTAGGAAAACAAATAATAGTTTCAGTAAATATGACCACTTGTCAAGATCCACTAAGAGAAGCTGAGTATATGTATATATGGTAAGAAGAGAAAAGGGAGATGGTTTTTCTTCTTTCTGTCCTACCCTTTGGTTCTTCTTCTTAGATCTAAACATTCTTTTCCTTTTCCTTAACCTAAAAGTCAAGGTTTTTGGGTTAATCGGTGGATGTTTCAACCTCCTGTTATTGCTACTGGTTCGGGAAGGATGATGTAACACCCTGGTTTAGGGGTTATGCGTTTGGAGCATAACCCGAGCATTTAGAAGGCTTAAGGTCCTGTTGGAGGAATTTTAGGGGTTTTTGGAGAACCTTAGAAGGCAAGGGATGCCTTAGAAAATTTTTTAAATTTTAGGGTAATAAGAGGGAAATAGGGTAGAAAGGCCTTAAAATAAAATTGTGGAGTTTAAGGCACAAGAAAGGCATTGGCAAAGTGGTGCCCGTGCGCCACTTAGGCGCTGGAGGAGGGTGAGGGCGCTGGTTCAAGTGGTAGAAGCGGCATTTTGGTGTTTTATTTTTATATGCGGTTATGGGCTGGCGTAGGAAGGGTTTAAAAATAAAATGGTGTGGCTTATGGACATGAAAGGCAGGTGGGCGGAGTGGCTAAGGCGCTACTTGAGAAGGGGCTTTGTGCAGGTCGCGGGTTCGAGGGCTGGAAGCAGCATTTTGGCATGTTTTATTTTATGCGGATATGGGCTGTAGTATGAAGGCCTTAAAAATAAAATGGGTGGCTTTATGGCATAAAAATCAAAGTGGCCGAATGGCCTGGGCGCTACTTGGCTGTTGGCTTCCCCCAGGTCCCAGGTTCGAGACCTATGGGCAGCAATTTGGGGTGTTGTTTTTATATTGATTTTTGTAGCAAATTTGAAGGGTGGACGGCATATGGAACCTGCAGGTGGGGATAAAGATTAAGATTAATTTTGTTTTATTTCGGCTGGAGTGATAAGGGTGGGTTTTATTTTTTATTTATTTTAGATAATAGGATAATTGTAGGAGTATTTTAATAGGATTAGATTAGTGGTTAGTTTTTAAATTCGGCTGGGGGGGTAGCTTTGTTAGTTTATTATTTTAGATAATTATAGGATTAATTTAGTTAATCAATAAGGGATAATGGCTGGTGGTTTAATATTTTCTTTAGGATTAAGTGATAAAATATGGGTTAATTTAGGAGTGTGTAATTCAAATCAATTTGAATTAGGGGCCATAGGTGATGGCCGAAACTTGGGCTCTTCAGGTGGGGAAGTAGCCGAATATTATTTAAGGGTGTGTGCTCTCCTTTTTCCAAATTTTAGTTCCCTCTTTTAGATCCTACTTCCTTAAATTCCTTTTTATATTTTTTCTTTTCTTTCTAGTTGACCGAACCTCCAAGTGATCTTTATTTCTTTTTGTGCTTTGAAATTGAAATCCTCCCAAACACCATTAATCCCTGCCGATTTCTCCTTTGGCTTTCTATCGAATATTTCTTTTGTTTCTTTTAAATCCCTTGGCAAGCCGAATCTTCTCTTTTACTTTGGCCGAATATTGGTGTGGTGGGGATCTCTTCGGTTTCTTCTCCTCAATCGTTGATAGTCAAGATTCGGTAAGTGGTGGTAAAGGTCCAGGTTGTATTTATTCTTTTATTATTCGAAAGCCGAAGGCTATTAAGGCTAATCATTTATGCGTTTAGGGTGTGGTCGATTGCAAAAAGGACCATTCCGTAGTCCTGAGATTTGATTGGAAATCAAATCAGCCTTGAGAAGCAAGGATATTTAAGGACATAGATCAATTCTCCGGGATTCAAGATATTTTGGTAAGTAATATTTAGTAAAGGTTCAACATTTAGTTTATGACTTGGAGGTTTAACCCGTTTATCTGATTAAGCTTTTTGATGGAGGCCAATACCAGTCAAAAGGGGAAAGGGAAGGTCCCTATCCCGAAGTTTAAGAAGAGAGCCGTCTCGGCAGTTCGTGATTGGCCACCGGGGTGTGGTCGTGCAGCAGAAAACGATAGGCAGATAGCTGTAGTCTCGCTAAGCGATAGCGTCGAAATCGAGGGATTAGAACTTCAGGTTATAAGGTGTGTAACTAACCCACTGTTTCCGGGTTTTGTGTTTTACTAACAAGTGTAGTAATAAGTGTGCCATGTATACCCTAAAGGGTATAGCGATGATCAGGTTAGTATCGGACCTGTTGCAATGTGATTATTTGTTTATGAGTATGTTTATGGATATTAATAAGCATGTGTATGCATTATCACGATTATATTTTACGTGGCATGTGCATGGGTGGGTTATGAAAAGAAGGTACGGGTGTACTTCGAGTACGTGGTTGATGTCAGCTTTGTGCTACATCGTGGATTGGCGCTGACTGAGGTCGCGTTGTGGATCTTTGCGATTTAGTTCGCGTGGTTACCTTGATTGATATCGGCTTTATGCCATATCGTGGCTTGATGGGTTGCTATGTGCTCCCTCGTGGACGGCATTGGTTGCCTTTTTGGAGGGAAAAGGAGAGGGTGACTCGATAGTCCCCTGGTGTGTGGTAGGCTGGATAAGGGGGTGTGTAGCGGATGGACCCTGGGTTTGGGTTGGGTATCATGTTGCATTATTTTTTGTAATAATATGGAAATGGGCCAAGCCCAATATGACATGTGGATAGGTATGTTTTGGGAACATACGTGGAAATGGGCCAAGCCCAGTTGATATGTGGTTTATTGAGAAATGGGCCTAGCCCAGTATTTGAGTATGATTTGAATGTGGGCCAAGCCCAGATTGTGGTAATTGTTAAAATAAATATATTATTTGTTGCATTTGATAATTGGAATATTATGTGGCTAGCATGTGGGTGGATTTCAGTGGTTAACTTACACACTGAGTCATTATGACTCACCCAATTATTTTCAAACATCGCAGGTGACAGGTTGATCGGACCGGGTTGGAGAGGATGCAAGGTGGCCCATGCAGAAGGAGATTGATTTAATTATTTTTAAGCAATTTTTAATACAAAGTGTTTTGGATTAATTATTTTTGTAATAAGGGCCTTATTATTATTATTTTTGTTATCACTATTTTTGATATTACTTGATATTATGGTTTACTTAAAAGAAATTATTATGTGAAGATGATTTTAATTTTAGCAACCTATTTAATCAAAGTATTTATATATTTTTATACTAAAGTTTTAATATGGATTATTTTTAATAACAAAGCTTTATTTATAATTTTAAAAGAAAAGACATGGTTTCCAAAAGTTAATAAAATTTTCAAGTTTTATTCTAAAGTCAAAGATTTTGCAAACGGTTTCCGTAGTGACATAACCAGATCCGGTCAGGACTTGTGGGCCGGGTTTGGGGGTGTTACAGATTGGTATCAGAGCCAGGTTCAAAACTCGGCTTTGAGGGTTTTGGGCCCAAAAACATTTTCAAAATGGGCTTTTCAAAAATATGGGCTTTTAAGAGATTTTTTAAGTTTTCTGGCATGGCACCTGTACCTCCGGCCCGAGTCCAACAGGTAAGTACCTCAGACTTGTGAAGTAAGTTGTTATATGAACTGTTATGGGCTTTGTTGGGCTCGTAGATTAGAATATTCAGGCTATTGGACCCTAGGACTAGTCTACTCAAACACGTGCATAAGATTTAAAGTGCCTAATAAACAAACCTGTGAAGTAAGTCGCCGTGTTAAGGTGTGGCAACCTGTGTGCGCATGTCTAGGAGTGGTATTCAGTGGGAGCTTGGTATTTAAGCAGTCCGCGTGACACACCTCCTCTCCACTTGAATCCTACCTGGTGCGTAGCTACGGTTCACCTTAACCAAGAGGACTTGTTCACAGGCTGAACCAATTATTAAAACCCGGAAGGGATTAGCCTTGCTGTTTTAAAATTTTTGCTTTTAAAATTTTCAAATTTACCCTTTTTGGTTTGTAAACCCTAAATTTGGTTTTGAAAAAAAAAACACGTTTTCCTCGATTTACCAAAATTACCAAATTGCCCCTAGTGGCAAAATTACTAAAATGCCCTTGTAGTGTAAATTACTGTATTACCCTCAAACTTTTGTTAAAATGATTTTTTTTTCTTCTTTGCAAAATACCAAAATCTTTAGTTTTCAAAATATCAAGATACCCTGATTTGAGGAAATTTATGAAAATACCCCTGTGTTGAAAATTTACTAAAATACCCCTGACTTTCAAAATTTCCAGTTTAACCCCAATTTTAATAAAATTTCCCGATTTGGCAAAAGTATTCAAGAATGCTATTTTGTGAAATCCAAGACACCTTGATTTGAAAATTTACAAAATTACCCTGATTGACAAAAATTACCAAAATACCCCTGGTTTTTAAAATCCTACTATATCTTCAAATTGCGAAATTTTCAAAAATACTCTTCAATTTTGGGAATATCAAAAAGATCCTGACTCATTAAAGTTTTTGGAATCGCTTTGGTTTATTACCGAAATACCTCTATAGGAAAATGACGAAAATACCCCTGAGGTAGAAACGGGCAGAAAGGTCCGAATAGTGAATGTGTGTGGTAGATACCACTGAATGTGTCTTCATTGAGAAATGAAGGTGTCTCTATTGATGAATGTGAAAGTGATTCTCTGAATTAGAGTAGTAAAACTCGAACTGAACCCCTGTGTGATCGAAAGAACTACTTCTGAATACCCTTCTTTCATAAAAATTTGCTCGCGATTAAATAGTGGAACAAAATTTCTAATGCATAAAATTTGTTAATCAGATTAAATCGCGACAATAGAGATGAATTCTAGGGGGCGCAGTAGAGGTAGAATGGCAGCATCGGAACCGATAGGGTCTGGCCATGGGTCAGAAAGTGAAGTGCCGCCAGCAGTGGACGTAGAGGGGCAAGACTAGACAGGAGAAGATGACGCAGTATCGCGGGCCATGTTGCGAGTGCTAGAGCGAGTAGCAGGAGTTAGTAGAGGAAATGGAACTCGGAAGTCGGTATCGGAAAGGCTTAGATCGAACGGAGCCGAGATCTTTAGAGGAGTGTCGAGAGTAGCTCCTAACGTAGCGGAATATTGGCTAGAAGCAGTTGAAAGAATCATGGACGATTTGGACTGCACCAATAAAGAAAAGCTGAAGGGTGCTGTTTCGTTGCTTCGCGACGAAGCTTATCGTTGGTGGCTCACTGTCAAGCAAAGTGTACCGGCAGATCGACTGGATTGGGACTTCTTTAAGGTTAAGTTTGAAGGAAAGTACGTAGGAGCCAGTTATTTGGACTCGCAAAGGAAAACGTTTCTGAATCTAGTACAAGGAAGTAAGTCGATAGCTGAGTACGAAGCGGAATTTGTGTGGTTAAGCCAGTATGCTAAGGGAATTGTGGCCACTGATTATGAGAAGTGCGTCCGGTTTGAGGACGGGTTGCGAGATGAACTTCGAATGCTGATTGCTCCGCAGAGGGAGAGAGACTTCGCGGTGCTAGTGGAGAAAGCTCGGATCGCTGAAGAGGTTAAAAAGACTATAAGAGAAAACCGAGAGAAGAATAAGAACGAGAATAAGAGAAGTGTTGGACCATCAGCATCGTTTGGTAATGTCCAGAAAAGACCAAGGATCGAGGATCCTGTACGTGCACTTGTACCAGTGGATCGGAATCATTCTTGTGTTCGATGTGGAAGACTTCACACAGGAGAGTGTTGGGGGAATAATAAAGAATGTTTTCGGTGTGGATCTAAGGCACATCTGGTTAGGAATTGTCCTCGAGCAACGAAGGGTCGTGGTTCTAGTCAAAGTCAACCAAGGATGTGATATCGGGTAAGCTCTTTTGTTTCGGAATACTCTTTAATTGTTCTCCTTGTTTGTAAGTTAATTCTTTCCTGTATGATTTGGATATTGAGTGAGAACTTAGAGACTATGTTTGGGAAGTATGATGAATTGAAAGCAGAGTGCGCAGCGGAGGCGTAGAGTAGGGAGTTAGGATTGCATGGTAGTAAGTAATTTTGAGGACGAAATTATTTTAAGGAGGGTAGAATTGTAACACCCTGGTTTAGGGGTTATGCGTTTGGAGCATAACCCGAGCATTTAGAAGGCTTAAGGTCCTGTTGGAGGAATTTTAGGGGTTTTTGGAGAACCTTAGAAGGCAAGGGATGCCTTAGAAAATTTTTTAAATTTTAGGGTAATAAGAGGGAAATAGGGTAGAAAGGCCTTAAAATAAAATTGTGGAGTTTAAGGCACAAGAAAGGCATTGGCAAAGTGGTGCCCGTGCGCCACTTAGGCGCTGGAGGAGGGTGAGGGCGCTGGTTCGAGTGGTAGAAGCGGCATTTTGGTGTTTTATTTTTATATGCGGTTATGGGCTGGCGTAGGAAGGGTTTAAAAATAAAATGGTGTGGCTTATGGACATGAAAGGCAGGTGGGCAGAGTGGCTAAGGCGCTACTTGAGAAGGGGCTTTGTGCAGGTCGCGGGTTCGAGGGTTGGAAGCAGCATTTTGGCATGTTTTATTTTATGCGGATATGGGCTGTAGTATGAAGGCCTTAAAAATAAAATGGGTGGCTTTATGGCATAAAAATCAAAGTGGCCGAATGGCCTGGGCGCTACTTGGCTGTTGGCTTCCCCCAGGTCCCAGGTTCGAGACCTATGGGCAGCAATTTGGGGTGTTGTTTTTATATTGATTTTTGTAGCAAATTTGAAGGGTGGACGGCACATGGAACTTGCAGGTGGGGATAAAGATTAAGATTAATTTTGTTTTATTTCGGCTGGAGTGATAAGGGTGGGTTTTATTTTTTTATTTATTTTAGATAATAGGATAATTGTAGGAGTATTTTAATAGGATTAGATTAGTGGTTAGTTTTTAAATTCGGCTGGGGGGTAGCTTTGTTAGTTTATTATTTTAGATAATTATAGGATTAATTTAGTTAATCAATAAGGGATAATGGCTGGTGGTTTAATATTTTCTTTAGGATTAAGTGATAAAATATGGGTTAATTTAGGAGTGTGTAATTCAAATCAATTTGAATTAGGGGCCATAGGTGATGGCCGAAACTTGGGCTCTTCAGGTGGGGAAGTAGTCGAATATTATTTAAGGGTGTGTGCTCTCCTTTTTCCAAATTTTAGTTCCCTCTTTTAGATCCTACTTCCTTAAATTCCTTTTTATATTTTTTCTTTTCTTTCTAGTTGACCGAACCTCCAAGTGATCTTTATTTCTTTTTGTGCTTTGAAATTGAAATCCTCCCAAACACCATTAATCCCTGCCGATTTCTCCTTTGGCTTTCTATCGAATATTTCTTTTGTTTCTTTTAAATCCCTTGGCAAGCCGAATCTTCTCTTTTACTTTGGCCGAATATTGGTGTGGTGGGGATCTCTTCGGTTTCTTCTCCTCAATCGTTGGTAGTCAAGATTCGGTAAGTGGTGGTAAAGGTCCAGGTTGTATTTATTCTTTTATTATTCGAAAGCCGAAGGCTATTAAGGCTAATCATTTATGCGTTTAGGGTGTGGTCGATTGCAAAAAGGACCATTCCGTAGTCCTGAGATTTGAATGGAAATCAAATCAGCCTTGAGAAGCAAGGATATTTAAGGACATAGATCAATTCTCCGGGATTCAAGATATTTTGGTAAGTAATATTTGGTAAAGGTTCAACATTTAGTTTATGACTTGGAGGTTTAACCCGTTTATCTGATTAAGCTTTTTGATGGAGGCCAATACCAGTCAAAAGGGGAAAGGGAAGGTCCCTATCCCGAAGTTTAAGAAGAGAGCCGTCTCGGCAGTTCGTGATTGGCCACCGGGGTGTGGTCGTGCAGCAGAAAACGATAGGCAGATAGCTGTAGTCTCGCTAAGCGATAGCGTCGTAATCGAGGGATTAGAACTTCAGGTTATAAGGTGTGTAACTAACCCACTGTTTCCGGGTTTTGTGTTTTACTAACAAGTGCAGTAATAAGTGTGCCATGTATACCCTAAAGGGTATAGCGATGATCAGGTTAGTATCGGACCTGTTGCAATGTGATTATTTGTTTATGAGTATGTTTATGGATATTAATAAGCATGTGTATGCATTATCACGATTATATTTTACGTGGCATGTGCATGGGTGGGTTATGAAAAGAAGGTACGGGTGTACTTCGAGTACGTGGTTGATGTCAGCTTTGTGCTACATCGTGGATTGGCGCTGACTGAGGTCGCATTGTGGATCTTTGCGATTTAGTTCGCGTGGTTACCTTGATTGATATCGGCTTTATGCCATATCGTGGCTTGATGGGTTGCTATGTGCTCCCTCGTGGATGGCATTGGTTGCCTTTTTGGAGGGAAAAGGAGAGGATGACTCGATAGTCCCCTGGTGTGTGGTAGGCTGGATAAGGGGGTGTGTAGCGGATGGACCCTGGGTTTGGGTTGGGTATCATGTTGCATTATTTTTTGTAATAATATGGAAATGGGCCAAGCCCAATATGACATGTGGATAGGTATGTTTTGGGAACATACGTGGAAATGGGCCAAGCCCAGTTGATATGTGGTTTATTGAGAAATGGGCCTAGTCCAGTATTTGAGTATGATTTGAATGTGGGCCAAGCCCAGATTGTGGTAATTGTTAAAATAAATATATTATTTGTTGCATTTGATAATTGGGATATTATGTGGCTAGCATGTGGGTGGATTTCAGTGGTTAACTTACACACTGAGTCATTATGACTCACCCAATTATTTTCAAACATCGCAGGTGACAGGTTGATCGGACCGGGTTGGAGAGGATGCAAGGTGGCCCATGCAGAAGGAGATTGATTTAATTATTTTTAAGCAATTTTTAATACAAAGTGTTTTGGATTAATTATTTTTGTAATAAGGGCCTTATTATTATTATTTTTGTTATCACTATTTTTGATATTACTTGATATTATGGTTTACTTAAAAGAAATTATTATGTGAAGATGATTTTAATTTTAGCAACCTATTTAATCAAAGTATTTATATATTTTTATACTAAAGTTTTAATATGGATTATTTTTAATAACAAAGCTTTATTTATAATTTTAAAAGAAAAGACATGGTTTCCAAAAGTTAATAAAATTTTCAAGTTTTATTCTAAAGTCAAAGATTTTGCAAACGGTTTCCGTAGTGACATAACCAGATCCGGTCAGGACTTGTGGGCCGGGTTTGGGGGTGTTACAGATGATCAACTTTGGAAATTTGAGCTATAGTAAATGTGAGTTTCAGGTGAGTCTCTATCTTGACTCATGCATGTTAGTATATGATGGTAGATCAAATGTTGATGTCTTCTTAGATAGTTGGTGGGTGTATGTGTGTAAATTATTGTAAAGGTTCTACATAATTACAAATGGGGTATATGAGTTGCTACTTGATTAAGATGATGTGTGGTATGTATGCTTGTGAAATCATGTATGCAAGAATATGCATTTTCCAGAAGTGTGAATGAATATAGGTAAGTGCATTTTGCGTTAAGTGAGTAACATGACCATTTGTGATGCCTTTGTTAAGGCAGGTACATTGCTAACCAGACTGGCAGATCACGATATGAAAATGTGTGTAAGACCATGTGGTAGAGACCCCCATGGCTTCATATGACAATGGGGATACTATTGGTGTAGCCTCTAGTGAGATGTAAACTGGATTGGCAGAATATGACATGAAGATATGTATAAGACCATGTGGGAGCAACCCATGGCATTCTCTAAAACCCTTGAGGTGAGAGTTGGCTAACCCCCTTTGTGGGGAAATCAGGATAAGTTTAGAGACTTCTTCACTAGATAACTCTGTGGTAGAGATCTCAGTAAGTTTGAAAACATCTTTGTTTGGTTAGCCTTGTGATGAAATTGAATATGACTTAAAGGCATTTCCTAAAATAGTTCTCAATAGTGTTTTTGAAGTGTGAATTTACGATAGTAGTCTACCAGTATAGGTAATTTGGCGTATTCGTAATTATGAGTAGTCTAAGAGTTTTCCAGATTTGAATTTGGTTTACGCTATGTAAAGAAGCAATCTAAATTATCTAGTATCTACCAAATTTGAGTGTTTCACACCGTATATAAAAAGGTTATCTAAAGTATAAGTTTTCTATCAAATCAGAGCGTTCTCATATATGTAACATGGTTGTCTGGGATTCCACGAGATAACTTAAAAGATTTCATCCACTAGAACAAGTTATGATTTGAGTTGATTTAGGACATGATCTGATTGGTAATCTGATAGTTGTTAATTCAATATGAGAATATGCCAAATGTAGGATCTGTATGAAGTTAATCTTAAAAGATCAGTTAGTATACCCCATCCTGGGGAAGGTATTCAACATCTAACTGAGTGAGAATCCATCAAAGGTAGGTTCTGTATAGATATCCTTTTGAGAAGTGTATTTATTTTCTAAAAAGGAATGAGACCTGTATTGAGTGGTGAAGTTTGGAACCTGCTCAAGGACTGAACTGTGTGTAGGATGGTTAAGTATGGAAGTTGGTGTATATGTATACGCTAGATATTAAGAAAGTATCCGCCAAAGATAGAGAGAAAATCCAAAGTCTTCAAGATGAAGAATTCAACAAGAAATGCTTCAAAGTAAATTGGGTTAAAACTCACTAAGTTTGTATGAATTTATAAATATTTGTTTATGTTGTAAGTTTGTTTTAAAAGTGAATACGCTAAAAGGGACCAAGCCAAGATTGTGCCATGGTTGTAGTTAGAGTTACGATATTATGCATACAAAGGGCATTATAGAAGTACGATGCTTAGTATACTACACCATGAAGAGTCTATTTTTAATAAAGTTTTAGTTGTAATGTCATATGCTATTTTGAAATTCTAATGTAATTTTTAGACATTTTCTATTATAAATCTTGGGTTTAAAAATAGTTGAAAAAGAAATTAAAGTATGTTTAGATATTTTATGCAATTGTAAAAGTTTTGCTAAGTGTTTGTTTGTCATAACATCTGATATTTGAATTCGGTGATTCTGGTCGGGTAAAGGGTGTTACAAAAACCCATGTAAACCTAAGTACGCCCATGTAAAAGGAGGATGATATGATCAACAGGGTCGAAAAAACCTTTGATGAGCCCGAACTTGTGGAGCAAATGGAGAAAGTAGCCAGAAATTGTGAAACATTCGGAGCTTGCCTTAAAACACATACCATTTCCATCGAGGTTGGAGGACAAACAATGAAGGGATTAAGCAAAATTTGTGAGTTTTGTGAATCTATTTAAATCCCTTAACGTCAATTTGCCATCTCTGGAATTAATCGATAAAATACCGAAATATGCCAAATACTTAAAATAAATTATGTTTGGGCATAAGAAATTAAAGAAGGGTGAGGAAATTAATATCGACGCCTCCAACAGTGTGATAATTTCCAGAAAAAACCTCCAAAATTAAAAGATTCGTTTAGTTTTACAATTCTTGTCGAGATAGGGGAAAACATTTTAGTAAAGCCCTTTGTGATTTAGGGGACAATATTAATTTCATGCTTCTATCTATGTACCTAAAGCTCGGATTGAGGGAATTAAAAAATACTCAATAACATTGCAATTAGCCAATAGGCCCCTAGTACACCCTAAAGGTGTGCTTGAGGATGTATTAGTTAAAGTGAAGATCTTTATTATACTTGTCGATTTTGTTGTCCTTGATTTCGAAGAGGATCAAGATATTCCCATTCTGTTGGGTAGGCCATTTTTAGCAACACCTAGATCGATCATTGATCTTAAGAAAAATGAATTAATGAAAATCTATGGCAAGATAGAAGTGTTCAAATGTGACCATGATTCCCAAAATGGGGTATTAGAAAATCAAATTGGGGAGAATTGCTATGCAATTACTTATATTATCCCTAACAACCTTGACTAAAGGTATGATTGTGGTTTGGTGTGTGTAGGAATGAATGGGTCGAGGGAACGAGATAAATGGAAAGACCCTAGATGGAAGGGCATATACTGGACGGATCGCAATGAGCAACAATGGAACAAAAATGTAATGAAGGAAATTCATGGGTTATCGAAAGAATTCCATAGCCATACATAAAATTAATCGTTTAATTTTTAATTCATGTTGTAAATTAGTGAACATTTAATTTGTTTTTCATATTTTGGAACTTTATTTAGGTTTAGTAATTTTAATTAGGATAGGATTATGACCTTAGGAAGCCAAAAGGTGGTCACTTGGGATAGTTGTTTCAGGTTAGGGGTAAACTGAAGGGTTAAACACGCCTGGAAATACAACTTTTGGAAAAATAAAGGTTGTGTTGCAACAGAGAATCTTGGTGTTACGACACAAAACTTCGAATACTCCAGGGGTACTAAACATAAGGCCGTGTTGTGACACCGCATCCCAATATTGTGACATAGACTTCGGAGTTCCTAATTTTTAAATTACATGCCTATGTCGTGACAATGAACCCCGGTGTCACGACACTATATTCTGAACCTAAATTATTTTGAAAAACAAGGTCAATGTCGTGACACCGACGCCAGGTCTGCAACTTTTTGACCCAAACCCTGCACAACCTGCCAGACCCCTTATTTAAACCTAACCCGTTTTAGCTCTAATTACTTCAGTAAACACATTCTAATTAGACACCCAAACTCCCTAGTAGCAGTTGTCACACCCCGAAAACCAGGTTAGTAGAACTGGGTAATTAAACCGTGGGCTTGAGTGAGATATCGGGATTAGTGTTGTAGAAATTAAAATAACATAAAATAAATAAATAATTAGTTAATAATAATTGGGTTAATAAAAATATGTAGTGAGGATTAAATTAAAATGGTTTTTAAATTAGAAGTCAAATGTGCAAATAAAAGAGTTTTAATTGGAATTGGAGTTATTAGAACAAAAGAGAAGATAGGAGCAGGCTTAGGGGTAAATAACCCAAAATTTAAAGTTTGGTTGGCTATATAATACCACCCACCGTCCCTTCCTTCTTCATTTACACCCATTTAAAAAATTTGTTAGATCCTAAATCAAGAGTTTTCTCTAAAAATTTCCTTCATCCTTTTGATTTTCTTGGCATCCAAATACCTTTTTTTCTTCAATTTTAAAAGAAATTCATTCATTCTCCTTCAATTTTCTATTAGCACTTAGCTCAATTTAGCTCAAATTGATCCAATTTCATGGAGATCTTCGAATTAAAGGTAAACATTCTGATTTCTAGTGGTTTAAGCATTTAATATATGATTTGAATTCATGCTTTTATAGATCTAATCAAGAAATCCTAGGATTTATGGTTTTAATGCTTGATTTTACATAAAAAAAATGGTGGATCTCGTAATAGAGTGCTAAACGATGATTTTAAAATGATTTTCAACTCATTTTGACATAATTAAGAGATTTATAAACATGATTTAACAAGTCTTTAAAGAATTTTCATGAATCAAATGACTTTTCTTCTTGAGATTGAAAACGACATGATTTTGTGAAATTAAATGAAATTAATGGCCCAGATCTATAATTACACACTAGTTAAGGGATTAGGAAGCAAGGATTAGAGTTTTAATTGTGTTAAAATAATGTAATTGATAGATTAGAGGTGCGCGAGGTGAGCTCTTCAGTTGGTGCGAGTGGCGAGCTATTGCTATGATTGTTTGGGAGGTTAATTTGTTGTGAATGATAGTGACCTGTGTGCTTGTGCATTTTATGCGAAGCCTCTAGTCATAGCAAAAGTGCCTCATCAAGTAAGGATAAAGGCAAGTAGAAAGTGGTATAGGCTTGGCAGTAAGCTACGAACCGTAGATGAGTGTTCGTGTTCTGGCATATTGCAACATAAACACGAGTTCACGTGATAAGGAAAGTCAGGTAGGAATGCAAACCCTCTTATTTAACGTGTAAACCCTGTTAAAATTTTATGTGAACCTTATCACCTGAAATATGCGAACCGTATCACCTTAATGCATGCGAGTTTATAATTCTGTGTGAGACCTAATGAATGTGAGCCTATAATTCTATGCGAGTTAATGCAGACAAGCTCTGTGATATGCAAACACTTACGTTGTGCGAACCTTTACAAATGTGTGAACCCCATATGTCATGTGAACCTTTATAAATTGTAAACCCATATAATGTATGTGAGCCCATGTTATTGCAAACTTATGTGTATTGTGAGCTCTACAATATTGCAAGCCCTATTATATTGTGTATAGAAAATGTGTTAAAATTGATATGTTGGCATTGTGAACATCTAAAACTATTGGATATCATTGGCATACCATAGGATTGTAAGTACTCACCCTTTTTACTGTGTGTTAAGGCATTGTGGCCTGGAGATCGTGTTGGAGAGTTAAGGGAATGTTGAGCATAACTCCATTCAGATAGCGTGGTGTGTTTGGAAAGTGTGAGCAATCATTCTACACTTATATGAAGATAGCGTACGACTTATTAAGTCATTTGGAGTGTTTTGGAGATCCGCTTATCCAATGCGTATATAATATGATTATGTTTCACATTCACAAATTGCCAATATATCACCATGTTGTGAATGAAAATTGTATTATATGTGAACTGTTACCACATGTATAAATCTTAGCATGATTGATATGATTACATGTGCTGTATGCTTGAGCACTCACTGAGCTTCAATAAGCTCATACTCCTTGCATATACCTTGTAGATAAGTCATTCGTAAGACTAGTGGTGAAGCATGGCAATCTGATGATCAAACATAAGGCAAATCTCTTTGAGTATGTGACATGTTTCCAAACCTCAAAGTGGAAGGCAATGTGGGATCGTCCTAAGGGATTAGAATTAGACTATACTTTTAAATAATTTTTGATGGGTTGTTTGAGTGTTCGAGTGTTTAATTTTTGATTTGGACTTTATAATTGCTTGTCTAAATGTTTGACTAACTTGATTGTATTACATGTTGAATGGTTGATAATTTGATGAATTAACATATTTATGCAGAATAAGGAGCTCGCCGATTGTTGAGGTACACTTCTTACCTCATGTTTTATGAATCAATATGTTGATTAATAAGTATGAAAGTATGTTGTAATGTGTTGTAAGAACCTGTGAATTGGTTAGGGGATGTGTTAATAGGTAGATAAGAAGCAAGTAGGGGTCACAAGTAACAAAATGGGACGTGTTCAAAACCACAAATAACCCAACTAGTAAAATGAACAATGTTGAGAAGGTGCTTGCCAAAAACGAAGTGTTTTCCATTAGGTAACTCACTAGTGGGATTGCCTGATTGGGAGGGATTTTCCAAACCACGGAGAGATCGCCAAGGTGGGTAGCTTGCCAAATGAAAGGGTGTTCGCCAAAGTATAGTCCTCACTAGTAGGAAGTTTTCCAAACATAGTGGGTTTGCTAGATTAGATTGGTTCGCCAAACAAAGGAGTTTTTGAGTGATCTAATTGCTTAACAATCAGCAAAGCAATGAGGAGGTTGTGTGTGAGTCCATTGGATTTGGGGAAGGGTTCACTAGTCTTTAGGGATCATAGGGTAAGATGCAAGCTAGGTTCACCAGTTAGGATGTGAATCAGTGGTGTTGCAAGGCAGGTCGCGAACTAGGTTCGTGGGTAGGTCGCGAGCTAGTGCTCGCCAGGTGTCACATGAATTGCTGTGACTTTGATTAGGTTCGCCGCGAGGTGGGTTCGCAAGTGGCTTAAAAAAGAATTTTCGTGTCTTGTTTTAATGGAGTTTTTAGAGAGGTATACAATTAGGAATATTTTAATATGATTAATGTTGCAAATGTGCAGTGTGATTGGTTGGATGGTGTGTTTTGTGGTTTTTTAACTAGGAGTCACTTCGGTGGCTAATGTGATGTTTGAAATTTGGGTTAGAACGTCTCGGTCGGGTTTGGAGTGCCACAACAACCACATCTTTCTCCTTTCTTCCTTTTTTTTCTCTTTCATATTTTTCACAAAATCCAAACTGCATTGTTAATTTTTTCTGTAACATTGTTGATTCCTCCTCCATTGACAGCATTCGGCATCGAGCATTGCACGACAAAACAATAAATATAGTGAAACGTTCTTGAAATTTTGCTAATTTTTACTTCATCTGATTATTTTCTTTTGGATTATATTGTTGTTATATATTTTTGTTAAAATGGTTCCTAGAAAGATTTGACATACCTCAAAATCGGAAGCATTGATGGATTTCGATGCCGGCCGTTTCTGAAGCCAAGAGGTTGAAAAATACTTCTTGGAGCTTTAAGGCAAAACATTCATCCAGGAACCAAGCTTCGACCCATCGTTCGATCTTTGTGATGATATTTGGGATTTAGTGTGTCTTAATAATTAGACCAATTTTTGTTTGACCCTGAAAGAATCGTTGATCGATTCGGTAGTTTATGAATTTTATGCATCTTTAAAGGAATGAGAAAACAATAAACTATTGAGCGTTGAGCATTCGCATGTTACGGTTCGAGGGAAAGAGATCCTAGTCACTCCCTGGGAAATTTGTAATTTTTACAATGTCCCATTCTTTGTCTCGGATGGTTTATATGAAATGGATATATATTATTTTCAAGACATTGATATGGATGGCATTGTCGAACACCTTAATGAGGGGAGGGACGTTTGGAAACACGAACCAAGCATGAATATTCCTTTATCATTCAATCAAGAAATCATGTTTTCGGTTTCTAAAACATGAATGCAATTTATATGTATTCATATATCACCTTCCCTAAATGTCTCTAACATAAATGCATTTCGAGCTCTTTTGCTTTACACCATTTTGTAGTAGAAGCAGATTTGCGTAGGCAGGTGGATTTACCAATCGATGCTCACTTGCATAAATGGCGAAAAGGTTGGGATATTCTTCCTGCACCTAGTGGCTGCACTATACAAGAAGTCAAAGGTTTCGATGTCAACAACGGAGCAATTCATGAAGCCAATGAAGAGCCTTATTGACAAGTCAATCTAAACCCAATATTTTGAACTAAAAAAAAAAACCAAATGGAACCAACGACGAAAGCACAAGATGGATCCTACAATCTCTAAATCAGAAGGGTAAAGGAAAGAGCCATCCGAACTAATGGCTAAGTGATTTTCCTGATATGGAGTGGATGATTAGATGGATGTAAGAGATGTCCCTAGTGGGCATTGACTATGCACAAAGGCACAACTTGCAAGTTCCAAATCCACCACCCAACAAGTACCCGCCTATGCAATTCTCTGGGCAAACCTAGAACGAGGAATTGGAGGAGGAGGATGAAGATGAGAATGTCGATGATGAGGAGGATGAAGGAGAAGAGCCAACCCACGACTAAACCTCAATGATGTGTTCCTATCAAAACAACCCATAGTGGGAGGGGTCAAATTTCATAGCTCGAGCCAAAGCAGGCCGACCTAATCTACGGGTTAAGGGCTACTAAGATAGCTGCAGGTTGTGGTAAAGGCAAGGTCATTGCGTAGAATCGGCCGACATTTGATTCTGATTAGTTTTGAACTTTAATTTTATTTTTTGGGATTGTAGTATTTAAATTTGGATGATACTATTATTTTTTTCCTTGGTAGTTTAGTTATATTTTGTTTTATAAAAAAGCTGTGTTAATTATGTGTAGGAACCTTACACATTAGATGACACTACATATTGGAGTTAAACTGGCACGAAGAGGACCATCGATTACTTTCGAGGAACTTTCATGGGAAAATCGGGTAGTCTGTTCTCTTATCTTTTAGGTGCACATTAGGGACAATATTCCAAATAAAGTGTGTGTGGGGGGTAACATAGATTTTTTTTTTCAAAATTGTCAAAATTATTGTTACTTCTTTTATTTGTTTTAGTAGTTAATTTTAATTTTTGTGTGCTTGTTTGTGCTCAAGCTTGTAGAAATATAAGTCATTGGTTAGGAGCAAGTAATAGGATTTTGTGTATAAACTATAAATTTAGCTCGAGAGTAAATGATTTTAGGTAGTTTAATGTTAAACTAATTAGTTCACTTTGTTAAACTGTAAATAGGTGAAAGTGTGTTAAGTATACCAAATGAAAAATAAGTACACAAAAAGCATATATGTTTGTTTGAATTATAGGTTGTTAGAATGTTAAAATTTAGTTAATTGAATCCATGTATCGAATTACCTAGGGATGACCTAAGGCGTTGTTTGGTAATCACTAGATCCAAAAAGTCGACCCTATGCATAAATTCCTTAGTACCTTATTTTGAGCCTAAATTCACTTTCTTGATGAACCTTGACTGAACATAAGCCTAATATATAATCTATTAATCCTTTCATTTTTGGTCCCAACACGAATATAGATGTTGGACCATTGATATTGAAGGTTAGGTAGAGACATTAAGGAGGTTTCTAAATAAGAAAAATTGTGAGTGAAAAACTAAGGAACGATATAATATAATGAGTGCATGATTCTTGCAAGCTTGTGCTCTAATGAATTTATCGAGTGAACAAAAGCATTGTGAATGTTAAAAGCAAAGAAAGAGTTATAAAAGCATAGTATGGATAAAAGCAAAGCAAGAGTTATAAAAGCATAGAATGGATAAAAGAAAAGCAAGTGAAATGAAAGTTCAATAGAAAATTTTGAATAAAAAAAATTATGCTCATTTTTGGACAAAAAATTTGCTAAGCTATTTGTACTCATTAATACTATATTGTGGCCTATAAAATGGAGAGAAAAGGAAAGAAAGAGAAGTGGATGTAAATTGGTGAGCTAAATGATATAATTGGGGTAGCACTGGGGTCAGTGTAATGTGTTAAACTATTTTCGTGCTTAACTATTTTGTAGAGTCAATATTTCAATTCTAAACCAACCTAAGTCCCAAAACGTTACAAGCCGAAAAGTCCTATGTAACCTAGGTGATACAAATCTTGTATGAAAATTAAACTGAATGTTGAGAATTCTTACCACTTGTATCTTTGAAGATAATTGTGTACTTGTTTATTTGTTTAGATGAAATAATATGCTTGACATTCTTGAATTTTTTTTGCTTTATAACTTAGTGAAATAATGTGTTTGATATTGAAAAATGAGAGTCAAATACATATCATGCTAGAATTACATATTTCATCACATGGTCTCATTTATAATGTTCTGAACTAATCTCATGTATGAAGCATGCTCAAGCACCATTTACTCGTTCTATTTTATTATTATTGTGTGTTTTTTTTGTTGCTTGAGGACAAGTAACGTGTTAAGTGTAGGGGTGTTTGGCAAATTAGAGTCTTTTCGGCACCTAACGAGCTTGTTTTCTAGCAGTTATAGATTATTTTGTCAAGTTTTTCGTTTTTAGTAGCTATGTTTAATTTTCGTAAAATAAGCATATTTACACATATTTTGGCTATGGAATGACCTAACGGACCAATGCAGGCGTAGAGGAGGACTAACAAGCCAATTTAGTTTGCAAGATACTATTTTTAAGCTAAGAATGTAATAGATGATGACAACGTCATGACATCGTGATAAACCATAATTTACACATATTTTAATCCCATGCTTAGCTTATTTTTGGACGAGATTTCATTAGATTTGATGAATTCGATGCTCCTAATCCTTTAATTTCATGTTTTACATTCAGAAGAGTTTAGGGAGCCAAAAAGAACGAGAAACGGGCCAAAAAGGGACAAAATGAGCCTACCTAGGAAATCAACATGGCCTGAACCATCGAACACGGTCGTGTGTTACGAGCAGGATCAAACACGGCCTAGAATGTCGCACACGGGCAGATCACACGGTCGTGTGTAACGAGCAGAATCAAAGGAGTCCAACACGGGCGTGTCCCTGCCGACCTTGTAACAGTCCAGTTTATACCCTAGTCGGAACAGTGGTTTTGGGACCACAAATCCGAGTCTGAATAATATTTTAATATTATTTTTTGTGTCGTTAATATGTGATTAAGCATGTGCTAAATTTTCGTAAGCTAATTTGCCCGTCTGTGTGTTTAAATCGACAAAAGGATGAAATTGCATTGAATGTGAAAGTTGCTCGCTATTTGTAAAAGTACAAATGTGTTGTGGTTTTTTAAAGTTGTGGCCTTATGTGGCAAATAGACCACTATTTAGATAGTGGATGGTAAGTGGCCTATTATACCCTTGTTGTCTAATTATGCCAAATATCTTTTAAATGACTAAAAAGGTAATTGTTTTATTATCATAAAATTTATGAAACAAAAGATGAAAGTGTTCATCTTTATTATTTTGTTTTGACTGAAACTAGTAAAAGAAAAAGAAAGAAACTTTGGTTAGACATGCGGCACTTGCAAGCCAAAAATTCAAGGTTAGTTTTGATCCATTTTCAATAATTTTTACGTTTTTGCAATCGTTGCTTCGTCTACTATCAAACCCATGTCTCAATTTTGTGTATTGATGATGTTTGTGAGTTATGCCTTTGATGATATGTTGAGCTTTGTGATGTTTAAAGGTGTTATATGATAGGTTGGTGATATATGAACATATTTTGTTCTTGAATTTTGGATGAATTTAGCAAATTAGGGCTAAATTGAGAAAATGATAAATTGAGGGACTAAATTGCAAATTAGATGAAATATTTGGACTCATATAGTCCCTAGAGAGGTTCGGCCAAGCATGTGTATGCATGGATTTTGTGAATTTGGTGTTTTGTGAAAAATGGACTAGATTGATAAAAGGTGCAAATGTGAGGGCTAAATTGCAAATAGCCCTAAATGTATGTCTTTGGATTGAATTGAATGAACTAGTGAATAAAAGGGTTAATTCTTAATATGTTTAGATAAAGAACCGAGGAAAACGGATTTAGATCGCGGGAAAACAAAAGTAAACGAGTAGCCGTTTCTATTCCGATAAATCGAATCCGAGGTAAGTCATTATGCAAATAAACACAATTATATGAAATTGTAAATGTTCTCATGTTTATTGTGGATAATGAATATCTATATGATGTTATGCATATGAATGCCGAAATAAGTTCGATATAGTGATTAAGTTCAAGAAGTCTCGTATGAGCGTATGAATAGATAGAGTTGACTAAGTCACGATATAGACATCTGTTCTGTTGATATCATGTAAGACTGCGTCTGGGACGTTGGCGTTGATTTGAGATTCGTGTAAGACCCTGTCTGGGACAGTGGCTTCGATATCTAATTATGTGTAAGACCACGTCTGGGACGTTGGCATCAATATGAGCTTTATGTATAAGACCACGTATGGGACGTTGGCATTGTTATAATCCTTACGTGTAAGACCATGTCTGGAACATCGGCATCGTACTAATTCGTGTAAGACCCTGTCCGGGACAGTGGCATCAATATCTGAGTACACGTAAGACCTCGTCTAGGACGATGGCATTGTACGATCTTTCCGAGTTTCTGAATATATTACTGGATTTCTTTATGGTTCCACAAATGAGTCTGAAATGAAAATGGCAAATCCGAGCTTTAATAGATTGAGTAAATGAATGTTCGATTCAGGTACGTAATTATACACTAATAGTGTATTCAAGGTAAGCACTTAAGTGAACCTACTATGATGATATGTATATGGAATTTGTGATATGATTCGGAAATGGTGAAAATGGCTAAGTGATTGAGATGTGCTAATGTATTTGTTTGCACATATGCATTTTTATACCAAGATTATTTGTATATGACTTACTAAGCTTTTGGAAAGCTTACTCTGTGTGTGTGTTTAATCTGTTTCATAGGTCGTTAAAGCTACTGAAGGCTCGGGACCATCACGGATCGTCATCACACTACTAAAACTTATTTTGGTACACTTTGAAAATGTATATAGCTCAATATGGCATGTATAGGCTAGTTTTGGTATGAGTTGTATAATGAACTTAGTCATGTGATTCGGCCAAATATGTTTTGATAATATGCCTTAATGAATGTGATATGTGAAGTTGTTTTGGCATGATTAGTTGAGATATGAAATGGTTATGAGATGGTAGTATATAGATAAATGGTGCTTGGGCATAATTGAGTTTTGGTCATATAAATTGGTATGGTTGGAATTGATTTGATTGTATAGATTGAATGAGTATTGAAGGCATGTTTGATTGATCATTTTGGTATGTTTTGATGGTTATATGTGCATGAGATATCTTGTTAAAAATGGCTTGTAGGTTTGACCCTTATGGGTGGCATCTTGGCCTTGTAAATGGCCTATAATGTCACATGGTTGTGGCACACGGGCGTGCCTAACGACCGTGGGTAAATTATAGGATGTAGTTTAGTATCACACGGTCTCGACACGGGCGTGTCATATGGCCGTGGTGTGCAAGTCAGTAGCTAACTAAAAAGTACACGGCCAAAATACACGGGTGTGCTTGGTGGCCCTGGTGGGAAAGTTAGTATATGACCTTGTAGTACACGGCCATGGCACACGGGCGTGCCTAATGACCGTGTTGGTATAGTCAGTATATAGACACAGATGGATACACGGGGGTGTCTAGAAGCCGTGGAGGGCACACGGTCTCCTCCTACGGGCGTGCCTCTCCTGTAGTTTAGTAAAGTTTTAGATTTTCTGAAAATTCTCTATGTGTTTCAATTTAGACTTGACTCAAATTGTAAGCATGCTTAAGGTCTCGATGACCCGTTTAAGGGACATTATGTCTGAGAATGCTGATTGAATGTATGATTTTGTCTGTGAACATTTCCGATATGTCCGGTAACGCTCTTAACCTTAATCCAGCGACGGATTCAGGATAGGGGTGTTACAGACCCCAAGACTAATTCTATTCGGAAAAGGTTACTTGTGGGCTAAAAAAGGCGTTCCAAAGCCTATATAAACACCCTATGGGGCAACCTAAAAGGGACGTCGAGTGGATGCCGAGTAGAAGGTAGAAAATACTCAAAGACAGTCGTCGGGAGCAGCTTAGGAAAAGGATCTCCATCAAGACTGAGGATCTCCCATCAAGTTCTTTAGAAGTTTTTGGGTTTTCTTATGTTTTGTTGTTTTTCCTATTTTAAGATGTTTCCCTCCATTAGTATGAACTAAATCACTCAAATACCTGAGGGGATGAAACCTAAGATAGATCTTATTATTATTTGATTTATAAGATGAATACTTGTTCTTATTCTCAATTGTGAGTTTTTATTCTTGTTTTGATAATTCAGGTTATTGATTCAAGTCGAATGTGCTTATTCAGTGGAGCAAAAGTTCCTGTTTAAGAGTAGATCAGCATAATTAAGCGGAGGTGATTGCAACCTTAGAAATAGGGCGACATAAATCTGTCGGATTAGAGTCAAATCTAATAGGAAATCCATAGATTGAGTTAATGCGACACTAGGGGTTTTAATTAGAAAGAGATTTCAATTAATAAACCTAGAGTAGTTGTTTTTAGTCTTGACAGAGATATTAACATAAATCAGGGATTTTTACGGATTAAGACAAGTGAATAAATCGTATGAATCAAAAGTAATAAGTGAAGTCTAGGTGGATTCTTCCTTAGGTATTGCCTATCTCATATAAGTTGTCTAAAAGTATTTTTCTTAATTCTTTCTTTGTCGTATTTTTAATTAAGTTTTAGTTTAAAAGAAATCACCCCAATTCTTAGGCTAAATAATAGAAAAATAGTAATTACTAGTACACTTGGTCCTTGTGGATATGATATTACCGGTCTTACCATAACTATACTATTGAACGATAGGTGCGCTTGCCTTTATTGTGATCATAGTTAGTTTTAGACACATCAAGATTTTGGCGTCGTTGCCTGGGACTATGATATTAGGAACGCTAAATTTTTATTACTTTAGCCATCCTTATTTTTAATTGCATTTTATTTTTTTTTCAATTTACTAACTTTTTCTTTTCTTTGCTTATGGCAGGAACTTTTAGTTTATGACTAGAAGGAACCCGTCTGGACCATTACTTTTTGACAGTGAGGTCGAATGTACAGCTCGCAGAAACCGAAGAGAAATAAGGCGAAGCCTACAATACATAGAAGAAGAGCAAGAAGACGAAACCAATACTACAGAAGAGATGGCTAATAATAATCCGTTACCTCCTGTGGTTGCCACAAATCCGGTGAATCAAAATCCTACTCCTCGTACTATGTATGATTATGCTAAACCTAATTTAACAGGAACTGGATCAAGTATTGTTAGACCTGCTATTGCTGTAAATAATTTTGAACTGAAACCTAACACTATTCAGATGATTCAGCAATTTGTTCAGTTTGATGGTTTGCAGGATGAGGATCCAAACAATCACTTGGCAAATTTTCTAGAGTTTTGCGACACTTTCAAAATTAATGGTATTTTTGATGATGCCATTCACCTTTGGTTGTTTCCCTTCTCATTGAGGAATAAAGCTAAACAATGGTTGAACTTGTTACCACGAGGATCAATCACTACATGGGACTAAATGACCGAAGAATTTTTACTTAAATATTTTCCGCCGGCTAAAACGGCTAAGTTGAGGAACGATATTTCTTCTTTTGTGCAGATGGATCTAGAAACACTCTATGATGCATGAGAGAGATATAAAGATTTACTAAGAAGGTGCCCTCACCATGGGTTACCTTTGTGGCTACAGGTTCAAACCTTTTACAATGGTGTGAACCCCTCAACTAGGCAGTTGATTGATTCAGCTGCCGGTGGAACCTTAAATAACAAGACCCCTGAAGTGGCTTATGAGTTTATAGAGGAGATGGCACTGAATAACTATCAGTGGCAAGTTATGAGGACAAAGCCAATAAAAGCCGCCAGTGTTTTCAACCTCGACGCAGTGACCATGCTATCAAACCAGGCAGAGCTGTTAAATAAAAAGATTGATGGTTTGTGTGGTTCTTTTCAGGTACATCCAGTTATGCAGTGTGATACGAGTGGAGGAGGAATGAGTAATACTGAATATCCACCCTACAACCCTGGCATAGAAAGCGAACAGATGAACTATATGGGTAATAATTCTAGACCTCAAAATAACCCTTATAGTAACACTTACAATCTAGGTTGGAGGAACCACCCAAACTTCTCATGGGGTGGTCAAGGAAATTAGAGACAACTTCCCCCTCCAAGCTTCCAACAACAACCCTACCCATAAGAGAAAAAGCTGAATCTTGAGAAGATGCTAACAAAATTCATTGCAGTGTTAGAAACACATTTCCAAAACACCGAAACAACACTTAAAAATTAACAGGCATCAATTCAAGGGCTCGAGAACCAATTAGGATAGCTTGCTAAGCTGATCTCTGAACAGCCACAAGGCAGCTTGCCAAGCAACACTGAAACTAACACAAAGGAGCAACTTCATGCCATTGCCCACGATAGTGAAGGGTTAGATGAACCTAAATTTAGGCAAGAGAATGTGGTAGAGGAAGGTAAGATTGAGGTAATCCATGATAATCCAAAACTGATAAGTACAGAATACTAGCCTGGTGAGCCATATCCCAATGCGACAAAGAAAGACCGCACAGATGAACAATTCGATAAATTTCTTAAACTCTTAAAAAATTACATATTAACTTATCGTTTATTGAAGCTCTTTCGCAGATGCCCAATTCAAAAAAAAAATTAAAAGAGCTTTTGACAAACAAACGGAAGTTAGACGAGGCATCGCATGTGGAGCTAAATGCAGTGTGCTCAGCAATCTTACAAAATAGTTTACCACAAAAGTTAAAAAATCCAGGGAGTTTTACGATTCTTTGCTTAATTGGTGGTTTATCGGTTAACAATGGTTTAGCAGATTTAGGGGCAAGCATAAATGTTATGCCTTATAAAATGTTTAAACGGCTAGGTATTGGGAAACCCAAACAAACTAGGATGAGCATTTAATTGGCTGATAAAACTATTAGAGTTTCTAGGGGTATAATCGAAGATGTACTAGTAAAAATTGATAAATTCATACTCCCAGTAGACTTTGTTGTTTTAGACATGGATGAGGATAATAATGTTCCTTTAATTTTCGGAAGACCCTTTTTAGCAACTGTTAAAACTAGAATTGATGTTGGTACAGGTGAACTCACACTTCATGTAAGTGACGAAGCGATCACTCTTCAGGCTCTTGACTCGGCTAGAACATTGAGAAATAAAGGTGAGAACATAAATTCTATTAATAACCATTTGATTCAACCCTCTTTTCAGGAAGCACCACGAAATTACACAACTAAGCCATATCCTAGACCTCGTGCCAACAAAGAAATAACTCATGAGGAATGAAGGCTTAAGATCGATGAGCTAGACGAGTGGAAGACACATGTCAAGGAGAAACCAAGAACACATGAAGCAAAACCGAGGCAACTCCATAACGAACTTAAAGATGAAGCAAACTATTTCATGGTTGGAGACCGAGTTCTAATGGATAATACAGATCCTCGTGTTGCCACTTCTGAACCTGATGGAACAATTCCTTTCACGGTACTTAATACTTTCCCATACGGTACAGTCGAGGTAACTCATTCTTAATTTGGCACCTTCAAGGTAAATCGTACTCATCTAAAACCTTATTTTAATATAATTGATCGCAAGAATGAGGAGTTTTAACTCCTCAAACCACCATGATTATGTGAATGAAAGGTAAGTCTAGCTTAAGACTTTTAAACGAACGCTTCTCGGGAGGCAACCCGAGCACTAACTTCAATGATTTCATATTTTTGAATTTTAGCATCTAATTAAAAACTAACCAAATTATTAGGCGCAGGTTTCCCTAACCACACGACCTTGCACACGGGCGTATCCGTGGTCGTGTGGCTACCACGGAATAGCCACATCGGCATGGAAGAGACCGTGCGGAAACAGGACGAAAAATTTTCCCCAAAACACGGGCTCTGACTAAATGCCACGGCCGTGTGATACGGTCGTGGTCGACATTGAGAAAGTAATACGGGCATGCAACATGCCCGTGTCCCTAAGCCGTTGTTGAAACTGAGAAATCTACACGGGCGTGCAACACGCCCATGTTTGTAGGCCGTGGTCGATACTGATCAAACAACATGGGCGTGGAAACGTCCATACAGGCGTGGGAGAAATGAATGAAACATCACACGACCGTGCAATACGGCCGTGTGACCGAACACGCCTAATGTACACGAGCGTGGGCAGCAACCAGGTGCCCCGATTTTTATTTAAACCCCTTCTTCTCACTTTCTTCCAAAATCCCTTTCTCCCCAACCCTAGCCACCATAGCTTTTCTACTTTCCCACCACCAGCCATTACCCCCTTCCTCCTTTTTCTTTCTCCCTCCACCCTATCCCTTTCCCCTTTCCCTTATCCCATCTTTACACTGCCACCACACCGACCACCATCCTTACCACAATACACAATGACTAATACTAGAGGTAAGACCAAGGCCACCATCCCTATGTCAAAAAAGCAAAAGGATCCTGGCGCAGTCTCCCCGTGCGCAACCACTCTACATAAGTTCATGCCAGCCACTTCATTGACTCGACAAAACAAGGACCTTTGAGTCCATTTATTTTTTCTTTTTCTTTTATTTTCATTTTTTAATTATTTTTCTTTATCTTTATTGTCTTTAATTTATATTATTATATTTTGATTTCTTTAATTCAGGTTCAAAGGGCTGTTAAGGAACGACCTCACCACCACCGAAGTATCCACCTCCACCTTCAACTCTGCCTAATCTTCTCCCATTTCTTTTCTTTGACTCCATTCAAAATTCAGGAAGTTTCACTTCTCTCCTTAACTTATGATTTTATTACTATATTATAATTATCAATCTTTGTACATTGAGGACAATGTACATCTTAATGTGGGGAGGTTAACTATACTACTATTCGAAAATCCCTGAATTATGTCTTGTTCTTAAATAATTTTCTCGTATCACTATTAGAATGAAACTTATATTGATTTATGATTTTCATTGATATGTTTTGGATTAAGTCATAGATAATTGTGCATTGATGGTTTAAAATCTAAGACACTAGAGAATCGAGCATGATATTTTCCGTATTTAAAATTTTTTAGGTTGTTTCCCTAAATTTAAATATTACTTTGAAGTTTGAAATTTGCAAGATTGACATCAAAAACCATAAATTTTTGTGAAATTTTAAGCCTTTAAGAGCATATATTTTTCTTGCTCACTTTATTGATTATGAGTGTGTCAGTATTGATTTGTTATTCTAGAACTTACTTCGATTATACATGTCGAAACCACACCCTTGATTTGATATACTAAGATGATAAAGGCACCTAGGTTTTAACCCACTTAATCCACCAAAAAGCCTACCTCCATAATTAACCCCTAGTGAACCCCTTTGATCCTAATAAACCATTTCTTAACTTAACCATTAATATTAACCCAAAACCAAATTTTTACTTTTCCTACTTTGACTCCCCTTATGTCGAGATTTGATTTGATCAGCTGCCTAACTATTTTCTTTATTTCAGTTGTTAAATTCTATCTTATTATTGTATGTTCTTATTCTTAAAAAAATGGAAACTTATCTATTATTAGTACGATATTGTTGAGCTTAAAGTAATTAATTTCATATTTTGAGAAGAAGCTTGTATTATTTGATGTAATTATCAATTATTAGTTCATTGTTTCTAGTTAGGTAAATTGTCAATTCGATCTCGATTCTAACCCTCTAATTCAGCCTTTATTCACACCTTTAATCCAAGCCCCATTACAACCCTTTTAAAGACCTTTTGATTTGTGTATCATCTCATTCTATAGTGGTGGAGATTTGATTTTCATGCAAGCCTATGGGATTAACTTTTCATGTTTGTCTTATGAGTACTTAATTTGAACCTTAAAACACCTTGAGTGATTTGAGTGAATCTTTAGTGAGGATGTCAAATCTTGTCGGTTTTGGATGAAAGGTAATTATTTAGATAAGGGGAAACATCTATGTTTTTGTGCTATAAAAATTTGTGACTTAGATTGTTTGAATCTTTAGGACTTTTTAAAATTAAATTATCAATGTATGAATTATCTATGAATTATGATGAAATATTATTGATAAGAATTATGAATCAAGGGAGTTAATTTTAATTGTGAGTGAGAATTTTGCTTGAGGACAAGCGAAGGCTTAAGTGTGGGGATATTTGATAAACCATAATTTACACATATTTTAACCCCATGCTTAGCTTATTTTTGGATGAGTTTTCATTAGATTTGATGAATTCGATGCTCCTAATCCTTTAATTTCATGTTTTACATTCAAGAGAGCTCAGGGAGCCGAAAAGAATGAGAAACGAGCCAAAAAGGGACAAAATGAGCCTATCTAGGAAATCAACACTGCCTGGACCATCAAACACTACCGTGTGTTATGAGCAGCATCAAACACGGCCTAGAACGTCGTACATGGGCAGATCACACGGCTGTGTGTGACGAGCAGAATCGAAGGAGTCCAACACGGGCGTGTGATCGTGTGTCTGAGAGTTTTAATATTTATATAATGAATGATCGAGCCTAGAAACTAACTATCACCATGATTGAGGCAAGCGCACCTATCGAACAGTAGTATAGCTTAGTGGCAAGACCAGAATGTCAAACCCAAGGGAACCAAAAGTACTAGTATTGACTTTCTTTCTATTGTTTAGCCTAAAATAAAAGGGATTTAATGTTTATCTAACTAATTACTAAGCTATGGATGCCAAGACATAGAGAATGAATTGGGAAAATACTTTTGAGAAAACCAATTGATTAAGACAATACCCGAGGAAGAATTCACCTAGACTTCACTTGTTATTTAACTCTGAACCAGACGATTTATTCACTTGACTTGATCCGTAGGATTCCTTAATTTATATTAATACCTCTCTCGAGGCTACTAACATCTAACCCTAGGTTGATTAATGGAAATCTCTTTCTAATTAAAACCCCTAGCGTTGCATTAACTCGATCTATGGACTCCCATATTAGGTTTGACCCTAACCTGGTAGATTTTCGTCGTCCTATCTCTAGCAGTGCAATCAACTCCGCTTAACTATGCTAGATCTACTCTTAAACAGGGACTTTTTCTCCTTTGAATAAGCACATCAAAACTTGAATCAATATATTGAATTATTAACACAAGAATTAAGAACACATAATTAAGAACAAATCAAGTATTTATCATACAGTTTAGAAAACAATAACAAGATCCGTCTTAGGTTTCATCCCCCTCAGGTATTTGAGGAGTTTACTTCATGTTTATAAAAGAATACATCTTAGAAGAAATTAAATAACAAAACTGTAATACCCCAGATTAGGGGTTATGCATTTGGAGCATAATTCCTGAATTAATAGGCTCAGTGTATGGGTGAGTGTGTTTAAGGGGTTTGGAGAACCTTAGGAGATGGGGAAAATGCATTGGAAAATAATTGGATTTTAAGTTAAAAAGGGGAGCTAGGCTGAAGAGGCCTTAATAAAAGTTTTGGGGAGTTTAGGACACAAGGAACCGTGTGGCAAATTGACAAGGGACGCCACATAGGAGCAGGGGAGCTTGCATCAGGAGGGAGGAGGTTCGAGCAGTAGAAATTGTATTGTGGGCTTTTCTTTTTGCGTCAAGAAGGGGAGCAAGGCTAGGGAGGCCTTAAGGGAAAATTGTGGGCGTTTTTGGCATAAAAACAGGCCTTGGTAAAGTGGCTGCAAGACGCTACTTAAGGGCCTGGAAACGACGCCATGTGCAGTGGGCAAGGGCCTTGGTTCGAATCACGGGAGTGTGTTTTATTTTTGCTCTTTGCGTTAAGAAGGGAAACTGGGCTAAGGAGGCTTTAAAAGGAATTGTGGGAAGTTTATGACACAAAGGAGCCAGCAGCAAAGTGGCTTGGGGCGTTATCTGTAGCTTGCGGCAAAGAGGGCTCAGGTTCGAGCCTTGTTGACAGCAGAAGGTGGGATTTTATTTTTTGCATATGACGTCAAGAGAAAGGGAAGGTGTTGGACGGCACAAGGGCATTGGAAGGATGAGATAAAGCTTGTTTTATTTTTTTCAAATTTCGGCTGGAAGAGTGGGATAGATATGGGTTTATTTTATTTATTTTAAATGGGTAGCTAAGGGATAAATGATGGATAATAGTTATTATTTTAATGAAGTGAAATGAGAAGAAAAAGGGTTATGATAGGAAAAGAGGTAGTGGCCGATTAAGGGGGTTCTTTTTAATGGCAAATTCGGCTATGTAGTGTGGGATAAAAGTGGATTTATTTTAAGTTAATAGATAGAAGATAAGTGTAGTTTTGTTTAGATTATTTTTATGATAAGGTAAGAGATAATATAGGAGATTGATATAGGATAAAGGATGGATTATTTTTTCTATAACAGAGAAATATGAGGGATTAAGTGCCAAAATTGGGTAGTATAAATAGGGGTGCTCATCCTTTGGCAATTCTTTTCTCCATTTATTTTCTTGTTGCCAAAAATTGGAGTTCTCCTTAAGCTTTTCTTTGGTCCCTCTTGAGAGAGCCGAATCTCCTCTCACTTCCTCTCCTTTACTTCTTTATTTTTCTATAACTTCAACCCCATACTCATTCTTGTGATAGCCGAATATTCCCCCATCATTTGAGAGGCTAGCCGAACCTTGTAGCCTCTTTTTCCTCTTATCTTTACTTGGAACTTTAAGGAAACACCATTGCCGAATCTCTCAGTGATCAAAGGGACTTTTAGGTGCTAGCCTTTTCGAACGGTTTTAATGGTGTGGAAGGTGATTTTGGGAAGTTGATCATTAGGGGTAAGCAACGATAGTGGTAAGTGTGTTCTCTCTTTAAGAAACCGTTTTATTCTTTCTTCATGGGTGTGCCGAATCAATGGTTGGTCTTGATTTTTAGAGCATGGCCGAATGTTCATAGTGCTTTACCAATGTGTCTTTTGTATATAGCCGACAAGAGGAGCATTAGAGGAGTTTTTCGGATCTGAAGCAATTAAGGTAAGCAAGTTTGGTATTCGGCCTAGGGGCCATGTGGATGGATTATTGTATTAAGCCGATTCTAATAGCGTTAGCAGGGATATTGACAACTTCAAGAGTAAGCAAAGCCTTCGGGATTTGGTAAGAGACCAACTCGGCATTAAAGGAGGAGGAAAACCACGTTCCAAAATCGTGTTAGATTCGAGTAGTTCGGGATTTCGCTAAAATAGTCAGGTGCATAGTTATCGCACTGTTCTCCTGTTGTGTGTATGTGTTATATTCATAAATATGTGATATGATGTGAATGATAGCCGAAATAAGGGCTAAGATTGTGAATACACGTGGTGGGTGATCGAATAATCAGGTCAGTGATTTACGATATTAAATGATTATTGATGAATGTATGAAAATGTGATGGCATGTGATGTATATTTGTTTCAAGTGATATGTTGTCATGATACATATACATGCATGGGAATTGGGATGTGACTATCGAAGGAAAAGGGTGTACATTATGTACGTGGTCTAATGTTAGTCTTGTGCTACATTAGCGCTTGATGTTAGCTATGTGCTTCATCAAGGGAGGTGTTGGCTAGGTGCCACATCTCGGCGGTTGATAGCTGTGTGCATCACCGTGGACTGATTGATATGTGGGATCACCTATGTGATCGGTGGCTTAGCCACGGCCTTGGGCGGCAAGTCTGCCAAGGTAGGATGTGTGGGATCACTTCGTTGATCGGTGGATTAGCCACGGCCTTGGGCAGCAGGTCTGCCAAGGCAGGTGTGACGGATGGACATTAGGTTGGGATGGGCTTCATTTTGCATAATTTTGTATATGAACTGCGTGGATATGGGCCAAGCCCATATGGGGGAACATGTGAAATAACTATGCACTGAGTCTGTTTGACTCACCCAATTTTTACCAACATCGCAGGTGATGCATAAGCTTGGACTGGGTTGGAGTGGATCGAGGTGGCCCATGCAGAAGATGATTTACTTGTTTTAAATATTTTATATTTTTCAGTAATTATGAATGAGTAATTATTGTAATAAGGGCCAATTAAAGTATTTGGGAATTTTATTTATGTTAAGGTGGATTGACATTTACATTATTATTTGGGAATGTTTTTATGTTTTAATGTTAACACCTCATATCATAAGAATTTTATATTAAAGTTTTTTTTAATTCGGAATATTTTATAACAACTTAATTTTAATGGGCTTTTAAATAAACAATGTTTTTCTAAAGACAATAAATTCTTATGTTTTTACTTCAAGTCAAAAATATTTTTCAAACGTTTTCCGCAGTGGCATTTCAAATTCGGTCGTAGTGAATGGGCCGGGTTTGGGGTGTTACAGTTTGGTATCAGAGCCCGGTTCAAAACTCGGCTTTGAGGGATTTGGGCCCAAAAACATTTTTTTTATGATGGGCTTTTCAAAGATTTGGATTTTCAAGAAATTTTTCAGGTTCGTACTGGCATGGCACCTGTATCTCCGACCCGAAGTCCACCAGGTAAATACCTCTAATTGTTGAAGTGATTTGTATATGTGAATGTTATGGGCACATTTGGGCTCGTAGATTAGAAGATTAGGGCTACTGAACCCTAGGGCTAGTGCACTCAAACACATGCATAAGACTTAATAACAACCGAACAAACCTGTGTCTAAGCCGCCGAGTTAAGGTGTGGCAACCATTGTGCGCATGTCTAGGAGTGGATTCGGTAAGAGCTGGGAACTTAAGCAGTCCTAGTGACTCACCTCCTCTTTACTCGAATCCTATCTGGTGCGTAGTGATGGTTCACCCTAACCAAGAGGACTTACTCACGGGCTAAACCCAATAACTAAAACCCGAAAGGGAGCTAGCCGTATTTTTATGGAAACCTTAGTTTTAAAAATCACTAAATTACCCTTTTGGATTTGGAGCAAAATTTATTCAGAAAATTTTTCAAAATATTTTCGATTTACAAAATTACAAAAATACCCCTAGTGGTAAAATTACTAAAATGCCCTTGGTTTCTAAAAAAATTCCATATTAGCCTCAATTTCAATAAAATTTTCTTACTTTACAAAAGTATCCAAAAACCCTATTTTTTGAAAATTCAAGACACTCTGATTGGGAAATTTACCAAATTACCCCTGGTTTACGAAATTACCAAAATAACCCCGATTTTCGAAATTTTTGCAATACCTTGATTTGGAAAATCTTTCTTTCAAAATACCCATGAGTTGGGAAAATTTTGAAATAACTTCTGTGATTTTCAAATTGACCCCGATTTATTACTGAAATACCCCTATAGGAAAAATGACGAAATTACCCCTCGGGTAGGGAATGATCAGAAATGCCCAAAGTAGTGAAGTGAATGTTGTGGATGAATGTGAATGTGAATGTGATTCTTTGAATTAGAATAGTTAACTTGAACTGAAACTTTGATTGGTCGAAAGAACTACTTCTGGAAACTTCTTTTCATAAAATTTGCTCGTGGATAAACAGTGAAACAAAATTTCTAATGCATAAAACTTTTTAATCAGATTAAATTGCGACGTTAGATATGAGTTCTAGAGGACGTGGTCGTCGTGGACGCGGTAGAGGTAGAATGGCTGTATCGGAACCCGTTAGATCGGGTCAAGGGTCTGAGAATGAGGTACCACCGCCACCACCAGCTTTTGGTAATGAACAGCAAGATCAGACGGGAGATGATGCTATATCGCAGGTTGTGCTGCGAGTTCTTGAAATGGTGGCTGGAGCAGGTGGAAATATGAGAGCTAGGAAGTCTGTACCCGAGCGACTTCGAGCCAATGGAGCGGAGGTGTTCCGCGGTGTATCTGGTGTGGCACCCAGTACGGCTGAGTATTGGTTGGAGGCGACTGAGCGAATTATGGATGAGCTGGATCTGACCGCTGAGGAGAAAGTGAAAGGAATGGTGGCGCTACTTCGTGACGAGGCGTATCAATGGTGGCTCACAGTTCGGGATGGTGCTACAGCTGGGGAACTCACTTGGGATTATGTTAAGGCGGCATACCAGAAGAAGTATGTGGGGACTCATTACATTGATGCACAGAGAAAAGCGTTTCTGGGGCTCGTTCAAGGGAACAAGTCCGTAGCGGAATACGAGGCTGAATTCCTGAGGTTAAGCCGATATGCTCGAGGAGTGGTGGCTATGGAGCATGAACGATGTGTCCGGTTTGATGACGGATTAAGGGACGACCTGAGATTGTTGATAGCTCCACATCAGGAGCGGGAGTTTGCTGTGTTAGTAGAGAAGGCTAAGGTAGCCGAGGGGATTAAGGACACTGTGAGGCAGAACAGAGATAAGGATAGGAACCGGGATAAGAGAAGTTTTGGACCGTCAGAATTATCTGAGAGTTTCCAGAAAATACCGAGGGTTGAGAATTCTATTCGTGTTTCTAAGCCAGCTATTGGAAATCCGGACGTCCGTGTGCTCAGTGTGGAAGGTATCATGTTGGCGAGTGCTGGAACCGGGATCGAGAGTGTTTTAGGTGTAAGTCTAAGTCCCATTTGATTAAAGATTGTCCTCAGGATCCGAATAGGGCTCGGACAGCAGGTCAGGGCTATGTGCAGCCAGGTAGAGATGGTCAGCAAGCGACGAGGGGTCGTAGTCCGAACCATAGAGGAAATGGTTCCGGCCGAGGTCGTAGAGCACCAAGCGGAGGTGCTGAAGGTTCAGATGCAAGGCAGCCAAGGTTGGTTTATGCAATTAGCTGTCGCGAGGAGGAAGATGTGCCAGATGTGACAACGGGTACGTTCCTTGTTTTTTGAAATACCCTTAATTGCTTTGATTGTTGTAGAGTTTTCTTGTATTGCTAGTGAAAGTGTTTGCATGTGAACTTAGAGATTGTGCCTAGGAAGTATGATAGTTTTATAAGATTAGAGTGCGCAGCGTAAGCATAGTGTGGTGAGTAGGAGTGCAATTAGCTAAGTAATTTCGAGGACGAAATTATTTTTAAGGAGGGTAGAACTGTAATACCCCAGATTAGGGGTTATGCATTTGGAGCATAATTCCTGAATTAATAGGCTCAGTGTATGGGTGAGTGTGTTTAAGGGGTTTGGAGAACCTTAGGAGATGGGGAAAATGCATTGGAAAATAATTAGATTTTAAGTTAAAAAGGGGAGCTAGGCTGAAGAGGCCTTAAGAAAAGTTTTGGGGAGTTTAGGACACAAGGAACCGTGTGGCAAATTGGCAAGGGACGCCACCTAGGAGCAGGGGAGCTTGCGTCAGGAGGGAGGAGGTTCGAGCAGCAGAAATTGCATTGTGGGCTTTTCTTTTTGCTTCAAGAAGGGGAGCAAGGCTAAGGAGGCCTTAAGGGAAAATTGTGGGCGTTTTTGGCATAAAAACAGGCCTTGGTAAAGTGGCTGCAAGGCGCTACTTAAGGGCCTGGAAATGACGCCATGTGCAGTGGGCAAGGGCCCTGGTTCGAATCACGGGAGTGTGTTTTATTTTTGCTCTTTACGTTAAGAAGGGAAACTGGGCTAAGGAGGCTTTAAAAGGAATTGTGGGAAGTTTATGACACAAAGGAGCCAGCAGCAAAGTGGCTTGGGGCGTTATCTGTAGCTTGCGGCAAAGAGGGCTCAGGTTCGAGCCTTGTTGACAGCAGAAGGTGGGATTTTATTTTTTTGCATATGACGTCAAGAGAAGGGGAAGGTGTTGGACGGCACATGGGCATTGGAAGGATGAGATAAAGCTTGTTTTATTTTTTTCAAATTTCTGCTGGAAGAGTGGGATAGATATGGGTTTATTTTATTTATTTTAAATGGGTAGCTAAGGGATAAATGATGGATAATAGTTATTATTTTAATGAAGTGATAATGAGAAGAAAAAGGGTTATGATAGGAAAGGAGGTAGTGGCCGATTAGGGGGGTTCTTTTTAATGGCAAATTCGGCTATGTAGTGTGGGATAAAAGTGGATTTATTTTAAGTTAATAGATAGAAGATAAGTGTAGTTTTATTTAGATTATTTTTATGATAAGGTAAGAGATAATATAGGAGATTGATATAGGATAAAGGATGGATTATTTTTTTTTTATAACAGAGAAATATGAGGGATTAAGTGCCGAAATTGGGTAGTATAAATAGGGGTGCTCATCCTTTGGCAATTCTTTTCTCCATTTATTTTCTTGTTGCCGAAAATTGGAGTTCTCCTTAAGCTTTTCTTTGGTCCCTCTTGAGTTAGCCGAATCTTCTCTCACTTCCTCTCCTTTACTTCTTTATTTTTCTATAACTTCAACCCCATACTCATTCTTGTGATAGCCGAATATTCCCCCATCATTTGAGACGCTAGCCGAACCTTGTAGCCTCTTTTTCCTCATGTCTTTACTTGGAACTTTAAGGAAACACCATTGCTGAATCTCTCAGTGATCAAAGGGACTTTTAGGTGCTAGCTTTTTCGAACAGTTTTGATGGTGTGGAAGTGATTTCGGGAAGTTGATCATTAGGGGTAAGCAACGATAGTGGTAAGTGTGTTCTCTCTTTAAGCAACCGTTTTATTCTTTCTTCATGGGTGTGTCGAATCAATGGTTGGTCTTGATTTTTAGAACATGGCCGAATGTTCATAGTGCTTTACCAATGTGTCTTTTGTATATAGCCGACAAGAGGAGCATTAGAGGAGTTTTTCGGATCTGAAGCAATTAAGGTAAGCAAGTTTGGTATTCGGCCTAGGGGCCATGTGCATGGATTATTGTATTAAGCCAATTCTAATAGCGTTAGCAGGGATATTGACAACTTCAAGAGTAAGCAAAGCCTTCGGGATTTGGTAAGAGACCAACTCGGCATTAAAGGAGGAGGAAAACCACGTTCCGAAATCGTGTTAGATTCGAGTAGTTCGGGATTTCGCTAAAATAGTCAGGTGCGTAGTTATCGCACTGTTCTCCTGTTGTGTATATGTGTTATATTCATAAATATGTGATATGATGTGAATGATAGCCGAAATAAGGGCTAAGATTGTGAATACCCGTGGTGGGTGATCGAATAATCAGGTCAGTGATTTACGATATTAAATGATTATTGATGAATGTATGAAAATGTGATGGCATGTGATGTATATTTGTTTCAAGTGATATGTTGTCATGATACATATACATGCATGGGAATTGGGATGTGACTATCGAAGGAAAAGGGTGTACATTATGTACGTGGTCTAATGTTAGTCTTGTGCTACATTAGCGCTTGATGTTAGCTATGTGCTTCATCAAGGGAGGTGTTGGCTAGGTGCCACATCTCGGTGGTTGATAGCTGTGTGCATCACCGTAGACTGGTTGATATGTGGGATCACCTATGTGATCGGTGGCTTAGCCACGGCCTTGGGCGGCAAGTCTGCCAAGGTAGGATGTGTGGGATCACTTCGTTGATCGGTGGATTAGCCATGGCCTTGGACAGCAGGTCTGCCAAGGTAGGTGTGACGGATGGACATTAGGTTGTGATGGGCTTCATTTTGCATAATTTTGTACATGAACTGTGTGGATATGGGCCAGGCCCATATGGGGGAACATGTGAAATAACTATGCACTGAGTCTGTTTGACTCACCCAATTTTTACCAACATCGCAGGTGATGCATAAGCTTGGAGCGGGTTGGAGTGGATACGAGGTGGCCCATGCAGAAGATGATTTACTTGTTTTAAATATTTTATATTTTTCAGTAATTAGGAATGAGTAATTATTGTAATAAGGGCCAATTAAAGTACTTGGGAATTTTATTTATGTTAAGGTGGATTGACATTTACATTATTATTTGGGAATGTTTTTATGTTTTAATGTTAACACCTCATATCATAAGAATTTTATATTAAAGTTTTTTTTTAATTCGGAATATTTTATAACAACTTAATTTTAATGGGCTTTTAAATACACAATGTTTTTCTAAAGACAATAAATTCATATGTTTTTACTTCAAGTCAAAAATATTTTTCAAACGTTTTCTGCAGTGGCATTTCAAATTCGGTCGTAGTGAATGGGCCGGGTTTGGGGTGTTACAAAAACATAAAGAAAACCCCTAAAGCCCCCTGAAGGAACTCGAAGGGAAGATCCTCAGTCTTGAGCGTGATTCCTGATTCTAATATGGATCAACTGGCTTTCTTCGAGTAATTCCCTAATTTCAGCTCTCTCTCGCTTTGCTCCTGTAAAAAACCCTGAAAGAGGCCTTCTGGCAAACTCCCCTTTAGATTGCCCTCTAAGGTGTTTATGTATGCTTTCGGGATGCCTTACTTGGCCCTCAAGTATCCTAATTCGAGTGAAATTAAAACAAGTCACGGTAGGGACACGCCCGTGTGAATCGAGCCCTGGGCTGTGTTCGAGTTTGCTAAAGTGGCACGACCGTGTGGCGAACTCCAGGCTGTGTGGATTTCTTACTTTGGCCCATTTTCTCCGTTTTTGGCCCGTTTCTCGTTCTTTTCATCCTCCTATGCTCTCCTAAGTGTAAAACATGAAATTAAAGGATTAGGAGCATCGAATTCCACAATTCAAGGGATAAATCATCCAAAAGTATGCCAAATGTGGGATTAAAATATGTATATATTACGGTTTATCAGCGTGTCACATGGGCGTGTCCCTGCCGACCCCAAGACTAGTTCTATTCAGAAAAGGTTACTTGTGGGCTAAGAAAGGCATTCCAAAGCCTATATAAACACCCTAGGGGGCAACCTAAAAGGGACGTCGAGTAGACGCCGAGTAGAAGGCAGAAAATACTCAAAGACAACCGTCGGGAGCAGCTTATGAGAAGGATCTCCATCAAGACTAAAGATCTCCCATCAAGTTCTTTAGAAGTTTTTGGGTTTTCTTATGTTTTGTTGTTTTTCCTATTTTAAGATTTTTGCCTCCATTAGTATGAACTAAATCCCTCAAATACCTGAGGAGATGAAACCTAAGACAAACCTTATTATTATTTGATTTTTAAGATAAATACTTGTTCTTATTCTTAATTGTGAGTTTTTATTATTGTTTTGATAATTCAGGTTATTGATTCAAGTCGAATGTGCTTGTTTAGTGGAGCAAAAGTCCCTATTTAAAAGTAGATCGACACAATTAAGCGGAGTTGATTGCAACCCTAGAAATAGGGTGACATAAATTTGCCGAATTAGAGCCAAATCTAATAGAGGAATCCATAGATCGAGTTAATGCGACACTAGGGGTTTTAATTAGAAAGAGATTTCAATTAGTCAATCGAGAGTAGTTGTTTTTAGTCTTGAAAGAGATATTAACATAAATAAGCGATTTCTACGGATTAAGACAAGTGAATAAATCGTATGAATCAAAAGTAATAAGTGAAGTCTAGGTGGATTCTACCTTAGGTATTGCCTATCTCATATAGGTTGTCTAAAAGTATTTTTCTTAATTCTTTCTTTGTCATGTTTTTAATTAAGTTTTAGTTTAAAAGAAATCACCCCAATTCTTAGGCTAAATAATAGAAAAATAGAAATTACTAGTACTCTTGGTCCTTGTGGATACGATATTATCGGTCTTACCATAACTATATTATTGAACGATAGGTGCTCTTGCCTTTATTGTGATCATAGTTAGTTTTAGACACATCACATCGGCATGTGGTGTCACAGTACCACACTCCGAAGCCAAGGAAGTCACCCACGAAGTATAGTGTCGCAACAACAGAGAAATGAATTGCAATTTTAAGTTAGGGGTGTTTTCGTCTGCACAACACATCTTATTCAACTTTATAGATTCTAATTAACATAGTTAGGGCAGAACATTTGACTATAAATATTGATGTTCAGCGTAAGTTTGGGAGGCTTGACCGAGAGAGCCATTTTAGATTAGATTTTTAGGAGTTTATTTTCAGTTTAGTCCTTTAATTAAAAAAATAGAAAATTTTCCTTTATTCTAACTTGGATTCAATTTGGATCCAAGCTTTCGTTTATTTAGTTTCTATTAGTTTCCTTTTGATTTTCAATTGCAATCGACGTTATCTTCGCAGCTGTCAAAGGAATTCCAGCTTTCGCCCACAAACCAATATAGAAATGGATCAATTTATTTATTCCCTTTTTCTATTCTATTATCTATTTTGCATGTTTAATATGAAATTAGGGAAAATTGCATCTAGATCCATGAGCGGCTAATTTTCTTAGGGAGATTAACGATCGAATGTGGGAATAATTAACCTAAGAATTAAGGTTTGTTTTCGAATTTGTTATCTTAAATTTTGTGTGATTAAAACCTAGGATTGATGACCCTAGGAAGTAATTTTGGATCAATGAGGTCGAAAGATAAATTTATCGAGTAAATCATAATTTATCCTGGTCAAGAAAGTGAGGTTGAAAGATAAGTTAGTATTGGTCGATTAATTAATTAGTTAGAGGCCGAAAGGTAATAATTGGTTAGTTAATAGCTAATTCAATAAAACTTGAATTCTAAAGTTAATTAGGAACATTGACATGAGTTAATCTTCTGCTTAATTAATTGGGTTAATTTCAATTGTTAACTTGTCTTCTTTTGTTTTATTTAATTTGTGCTATTTTTGTTACCTAATTTCAATTAGGTTTTTCGTACTATAATTTTAGGTTATTACTGTTTAACCCTGTTAGCGTAGAAAAAGAATTTTAATTTAATTCAACCTCCCTTGGGTATGATCATCAAAATACTTCATGGAGTATTTTGTTGTAACACTTACTATATTAGAATTTGAATCGTATACTTGTGTACACTGCTGCTTAATCTTATCTTTTTTTTTTTTTGCTACAATATTTCCAGTCCAAACGCGTGTACGTATGTTGACGGTCAACTAGCAACTAAGGTAATTTTTTGAGTTTGTGATAACTCTTGAAAAGAGTTATATTGTAGGCCTCTAAACTTGATTAATTGTCTGTACTTAAGTGGATATATTTACATTTTTAGGATTTTTTTTATAACATTGCATCATGAAGCTTGGATTGTGCTTTCAGTGTTACTATATGTAACTTTTGTTGGTGGAAAGAAAGGAACTATTTGTGCTTGTAGCATGTGAGGAAGGAAGAAGAGAAATGAAGGAGTGATGTATTGTCATGGAAAAAGGTTGGACAAATTGCCAGCATAAATGCCATGGAAATTTCATGAAGATCCTGACACAACACTCAGTCCTCGTCACTCTCAGCCAACTGGACATGTACCAGATAAATCCACTTGAAAAAGAGGGAGAACAGTGTGTGCTGAGAGAGGGGACTTACCTTATAAAAGAGGAAATAGATGAGAATTCTACAGATGGTATTTAACACAAGGATTTAGGAGCGGTTTTTCTTCTCTAACAAACTCTCGTGAAAAATCTAGAGAAAAGAAGAGAGGGTAGCGGATAAAGCACAGAGCAGAGACGCAAGGAAGGGCATGAAGCATTCAAACCTAGGTCTTGCACAATATTACAACACTGGAGTTGGGAGCTGATTTGGCGAAATTTTCTGAAGTTCTTCCTTCGTTATATTGATTAATTTCTATGAATTTCAACTGTTAGGTGATATTGTTGAATGATAACTTTATTTTGTATGTTAATTTCCCACCCATGAGCTAATCTTATCGGGTTGGAATTACTTGATGAATATTTCTTTCCATTAACGACTAGGGCTGATCTTGATTAGATCTACTGTTTCATTCGATTTGTATTATTTTGAATGCATGCATGTAATCTCTAGACATAGATGAATGTATGGTATGTTCACAAACTTGATTTAATTCTAAAAAGGTTAGATGAGTTGGATTGTGATAATTATATAATTTATTAAAGATGTAGAAATGTTGCTCAAGAAGGAATATATTTAGACTTAACTAATGTTTCTTTATCAGACTATGAAAAAACAATAGATGATTGGGCACAATCTATGATTATTGTTGTAAACAACAACAGTACAGTCTGGTCAAAAGAAAAGTTTTTAAATTATTTTGTAGGAACTTTTCAAGGAGATGTTCTACAATTTCTCAGACGATGGGAAGAATCTGAGAAAGGAAAAGAACAAAAGGGTCAACTTATTAATCAAATAAGTTCTCCTAAAGATTTACTAAAAGGTTTAACTTCAATTCTAAAAACAGAATTTTGTGGTTTTACTAATAAAAAAGACCAGGATAGCCAATCCAGCTATATCTTGTCAAAATTAAAATTATGTGATATTAGATATTTAGAAGAATTTTCTAAAAAATTTCTTCATGAATATAAAGAATTAAAAAATGATAGTATAGAATTTTGGAGAAACCAATATTTTCATAAATTACCACCACCTTGGGATGAAATTTGCATAAACAAATATACTTCTTTCATAATAAAACATAGTAATGATAATAATAAAGATGTAGCAAGTATAGATACTATAGGAAATAGAATTTATCATATTTTATTATGAAAATATCCCCCGTACTTGGTATCAGAGGAGCCCCAGAGTAACGATTTCTGGAGTTCTAATATCGTAGTTATCATTGTAAGTTTCTATCTTTTATCTGCAATTTCGTTTATTTCGTTCTTGGTTATCTCAAAACCCATATATCTGTCGTTCTGTCTTCTTGTTGCCGTTAAGTCCGAGTGGGACGTTGTAGGCGTTTGTGAAGACGTTAAAGACACAGAAGGTTTTAGGTACCAGGGATAAATAAAATGGAAGAAATGGATTGTTTATATAAAGATAAAACTTGTGTCCGGAGCATGAATGATGTGTCCGGTTCGAGGATGGCCTGAGGGATGATCTGAGATTGTTGATAGCTCCACAGCAAGAGCGGGAGTTTGCCGTGTTGGTGGAGAAGGCTAAGGTAGCCGAAGGAGTTAAAGAATCTGTGAGACAGAATACGGATAGGAATAGGCAGAAGAAAGGTTTTGGGTCATCAGGGTCATCTGGGAATGTGCAAAAGAGGCCTAGAGTTGATGGGCCGCGAGGGCAGCAGGCTGCTACGGGAGGACAGTACCGTACTTGTGCTCAGTGTGGAAAGATGCACCTAGGAGAGTGTTGAAAGAAGACAGGGGGATGTTTTAAGTGTGGGTCCAAGGATCACATGTTTAGGGACTGTCCTATGAAAATAGATGGGAGCCGACCAGTGGGTCAGGGTTTTAATCAGGCTGGAAGAGGTGGACAGCAGCCTCAGCGGGGTCGAGGTCCGAATGGCAGAGGTAATGGTGCTGGAGGAGGACGGGGAACACCGGGCAGAGGTGTTGGTAATACAGAAGCAAGACAGCTGAGTCTGGTGTATGCAGTTCGTCGGAGGGAGGATGGAGATGCACCGGACGTCATAACCGGTATGTTCCTTATAGCTGACAAGCCTTACTTTGCTTTAATTGATGTTGGCTCGACCCATTCTTATGTTGCATGTAGAGTAGTTGAAACACTAGGCATAGCCTCTGAACTGTCTGATATGGAGATGACTGTAGTGAGCCCGTTAGGTCAAACTGTAGTGGTGAATAAGAAATTTCAGAAAGTACCTCTAGAGATTCAGGGAGTGGTATTTCCTGCCGACTTGATGGAACTACCCTTCAGAGAATTTGATCTCATTCTTGGCATGGGCTGGCTAGTGGAACATCGGGCTATATTGGATTGCGCAGCTAAGCGAATGGAGTTAAGGACGCCGGAGGATGAGGCGATAATTATGATAGGGGAAAGAAGAAACTACTTGTCTAATGTAGTCTCTGCATTAAAGGCTGATAAGATGGTTCGGAAAGGGTGCAAGGCATTTTTGACCTTCGTTAGTGCGTTGGATGCAAAAGAAGGGGGAGTTAGTGGAGTTAGAACAGTAAGGGAATTTGTGGATGTCTTTCCGGAGGAATTACCTGGAATACCCCCGGACAGGGAGGTGGAGTTTGGAATCGACTTGCTACCGGGTACAGCTCCTGTGTCAATTGCTCCGTATAGAATGGCACCAAAGGAGTTGGTTGAGCTCAAGGCTCAGATCCAAGAGTTGCTTGATCGTGGGTTTATTCGACCCAATGTGTCTCCATGGGGAGCACCGGTCTTGTTTGTGAAGAAGAAGGACGGAACTATGCGTATGTGCATAGATTATCGTCAGTTGAATAAGCTGACCATCAAGAACAAGTACCCTTTGCCGAGGATAGACGACTTGTTCGATCAGCTTAAGGGGGCAGCAGTATTCTCAAAGATAGATTTACGGTCTAGATATCATCAGCTTAAGGTGAAGGAAGCAGATATCCATAAGACAGCTTTTCGGACAAGATACGGGTATTATGAGTTCTTAGTAATACAGTTCGGATTGACGAACGCCCCAGCTGCGTTCATGGATATGATGAATCGGGTTTTTCAACCTTACTTGGATCGGTTCGTCGTTGTGTTCATAGACGACATCCTGGTGTATTCCAAGTCTGAGGAAGAACATGATAAGCACCTCCGGGTGGTGTTGCAAGTGTTAAGAGAGAATAAGCTTTATGCCAAATTCAGCAAGTGTGAATTTTGGCTTAAGGAGGTCGCATTCTTAGGACATGTGGTGTCTACAGAAGGGATAAGGGTGGATCCTCGAAAGATTGAGGCGGTGTTAGAGTGGAAGCCACCTAAGTCTGTGGCTGAGGTTCACAGTTTCTTGGGGTTAGCAGGCTATTATAGAAGGTTCGTAGAAGGGTTTTCGTCGATAGCTGCACCTTTGACAAAGTTGCTAAGGAAGGAGGTACCTTTTGTATGGACAGATAAGCAATAGGAGAGCTTTGAGTAGCTTAAGACGGTTTTGACTGAAGCTCCAGTTTTGATTCAGCCTGAGGCGGGGAAGGATTTCACGGTGTATTGTAACGCCTCTAACACAGGATTAGGATGTGTTTTGATGCAAGACGGGAAAGTAGTTGCTTATGCGTCTCGACAATTAAGGCCACATGAGGTTAATTACCCGACACATGATTTGGAACTGGCGGCGGTGGTTTTTACTCTTAAGGTATGGAGGGATTATCTATATGGAGAAAAGTCAGTGATCTACACAGACCAAAAGAGCCTTAAGTATCTGTTAACTCAGAAGGAGTTGAACTTGAGACAGCGAAGGTGGGTGGAGTTACTGAAGGACTACGATTGTTCCATAGAGTATCACCTGGGCAAGGTGAATGTAGTGGCGGATGCCCTAAGTCGAAAGGTTGTGTCAGATCTGAGGGCGATGTTCACACATCTTAGCTTGTATGACGATGGAAGTTTGTTAGCGGAGTTACAAGTCAAGCCGACATGGTTGAATGAGGTGAGAGAAAGGCAGTTGGCAGATGATGATCTAAGTGCTAAGTTGCGGCAAGTGCAGAGTGGGGAGTTGGAAAACTATGGTGTTAACAGCGATGGAGTTGTGTTTCAAGAGTAAAGTCTGTATGCCTAAGGATAAGGAGTTAAGGCAGAGAATTCTTCAGGAATCGCATAGTAGCCCTTATGCTATGCATCCTGGAGGTAGTAAGTTGTATAGAGATCTAAGGGAACAGTTTTGGTGGCCTGGTCTGAAGCGGGAAGTTACCGAATTCGTAGGGAAGTGCTTAACGTGTCAGCAAGTCAAGGCTGAACACCAAGTTCCGTCAGGACTGCTGCAGCCGATAAAGATTCCACAGTAGAAGTGGGAGAGAATCACCATGGACTTCGTTAGTGGGCTTCCCCTTACGCCTACTAAGAAGGACTTGGTATGGGTGATAGTGGATCGATTGACAAAGTCCGCGCATTTCATTCCAGTGCGGGTTGATTATTCTTTGTAGAAGTTGGCGAAGTTGTATGTGGCGGAAATTGTGAGCTTGCATGGAGTGCCGGTGTCGATTATTTCAGATAGAGACCCGAGGTTTACCTCTCAGTTTTGGAAAGCACTACATCAGGCTTTAGGTACTAGATTAGATTTCAGTACGACATTTCATCCGCAGTCAGACGGCCAGTCTGAGCGAGTGATCCAAGTGTTAGAGGATATGTTGAGGGGCTGTGTGATAGACTGTAGAGGAAGTTGGGAAGAATATTTGCCTTTAGCAGAATTTGCTTATAATAACAGCTATCAAGCCAGTATTCGGATGGCACCGTATGAAGCGCTGTATGGACGGAAGTGTCGCACTCCTACGTGTTGGACAGAATTGGGGAAACGTCAAGTTTTGGGTCCAGAGATTGTGGCAGAATCCGAAGAGAAGGTTAAGGTAATTCGGGCAAGGTTGAAGGAAGCACCTGACAGGCAAAAGTCGTATGCGGATCTCAAGCAGAAGGAAATAGAGTTTGCTGTGGGGGATCAGGTGTTTCTTAAAATTTCGCCTTGGAAGAAGGTGATGAGATTTGGTCGCAAAGGGAAGTTAAGTCCAAGGTTTATAGGACCTTATCGGGTATTGAAGCGGGTTGGACCAGTGGCATACATACCAGTTAGAGTTGCCTTCGGAATTGCAGCAGATGCACGATGTATTCCACGTTTCTATGCTACGTCGTTACCGATCGGATCCATCTCATGTAATACCAGTTGAGGAGGTGGAACTAAGGCCAGATTTGTCCTACGAGGAGGAGCCGATTCAGATTTTGGAACGAGATATGAATGTGTTACGGAGGAAATCATTTCCTCTAGTCAAAGTGTTATCGCGTAACCATGGATCGGAAGAAGCTTCATGGGAACCGGAAGAAGCAATGCGACAGCAATACCCTTACTTATTTTAGCCAGGTAATTTCGGGGTCGAAATTATTTTAAGGGGGGTAGAACTGTAATATCCGGGATTTTGGGCTTGTGCATTATTGCTTAAATGTATGAAGTAGCATGCCTATGCGTGTTGTGAATGTGTTTTATAAATTTTGGGAACTTTAGAGTGTAGGTGAATGCCTTAGAAATTATTTGATTTTAAGTTTTAAAGGGGAGCTAAGCCTAATAGGCCTTAAGAGAAATTGTAGGGGGAAATTGGTCATAGAAATGGGCTTGTTAAAGTGGCAACGAGGCGCCACTTAGGGCCTTGGTAAGTGACGCCTCATGCAGTGGAGAAGGGCTTGGGTTCGAGCAACGAGGGAATCAAATGGGGCTTTGGATGGTATTTTCAGTTTTGGTAATAGTAGGAAGGGTGTGCCGAAATTCATTCTTTTCTCATCTTTCTCTTTGAGCCGAAAATCTCTAATTCAACCTATGCTCTTTTATTTTCAATTCTTCAAAAGCCGAAAGTAGGATTCTCCTAACCATTGCCGATTCTCCCTAAAGCCTCATACTCTTCTTTTTCATTCTTGTTGAAGCCAAATCTCCCTAGTGTTCATCAAGCCGAATCCTTTATTTTGGTGGCCATAGCCGATTGCTCCTCTACCCTCTTGGAGCCGAATTGATCTTTTAATCAGGAGCTGAATCTCTCTGTCCCAAGCAAGGGCATTCGACTGAGTTGGTAAGGGAATAGTAGCATTTAATTTTCCTATCTCTTTCTTTTAGACTTGTCGAAATCTAGGAACTAATCCCATTAGTATTCTTTGGCTGAAACTATGAAAGGGAATTTGGGATTTGGTTGTTGTCGACTGCAAGGAGGAGATCAGTCGGGATTTCAAAATCTAAGCAAATATGATTATAGGCCGAAGGCCATTTATTGTGTTCAAATGTTAGAATTGGATCTAACATATGCCTATAGGGATTTCGACAGTTACCACAAAGAAGTGACAATTTCGGGATTTGAGTAGTAAACAAATCGGCAACAAGGTAAGGATGTTGGTTGCGATAATCCTTCGGGATTTGATTATGTAGCCGAATGGCTTTTTGCTAAAATGCTTAGTGTTGGCCGAATGTAGGAACTAGGGATCTAGAACATTAGATCGGGATTTTTGGGATTTCTGTGAACACGTTAGTACCAGGTGTGTAACCCTTCACTAATTCCTAATAGATCTATGGTATTACTATTATGAATGTGTTAATTGAAAGTATGAAAGATGGGCCAAAGTACCATTCAATGGTACAGAGTATCCAGGTACGTAAACCTACTATCACTATGTTAATAGTGCATGAACAATGAATATGACATATATGAGAAATGGTTACGAATATGAAATAAGGTATATGGCATGGTATTTGCATGTTTTGTATTGTGCATGGGCATACGGGTGATTATTAAAGGGAAAGTGATCTGGTGGTTTCTACCACAATATCTGGTGACTCAGGTCACATAATCTGAATGTGGTGACTTATGTCACATATTATTATCTGGTGACTCTGTCACATTATTATCTGGTGGCTATGCCACAATTTATAAGGGCGATGTGCAAGTCGTCTGCAGCGACTGCCTTCGATGGTGTGTAGCGGATGGAGGGTGGATTTAGTAATCCCCACGGTGTGATTGGTTGGTACGGGTGATGTGTAGGGGATGGCTATCTAGGTTTGGGTTCGGGTTTGCATCATTGCTTATATTTGCTATGTATGATTTGTTATGCCTAAATCGATTGGGAATTTGTGTTAGTTGTTGCACCTGTTGACTCACCCCGTTGTGGGATATCTTTTCAGGTGACACTCAGTGAATGGACCGGGTCAGTGGAGACTATGTGGTGGCCATGCTGAACATTTCGGGATTCGAACGGTTGAATTTACGTTTTCTATTATTTTATTTTCGGGATTTATTTGGTATTTTTCAGTTGTAATAAGGCCACTACTTAGACATTTAAATTTTTATGTTTTAAGTTTTTAACTTTCATTTAGTAATCGGTATATGAATTAATCAAATGTTTTTCGCAAAACTCTAAATGTTTTCACCTAAGTAACTACGGTTCACAACTTAATAACCATTTCTCAAAATCGGCAACCCCACTTATTTTACAAAATATAAAACAAACGTTTTCTTAAAAATACAAACTCGAATCACATCTCACTATTTCAATACGCCAAAATACGTTTTAAAAGCCGACATGCTTTAGCAAACACAAAATCATTACCGTTTTCCAAAATGCAAACAAGATTTAGCTAAGGTTTTTCTTAAGGAACATGTCAGATCCGGTCAAGGCTTGTGGGCCGGGTTTGGGGTGTTTCAGTTTGGTATCAGAGCCAGGTTTTAAACTCTCGGCCTTGGGTTTAAAGCCCACAATGTTTTCAAAATTCAGCCCAAAAAGGTTTTTGGTGAAAATTTTTGGAAAGGAGCAGGTTTTCTGGCATGGCACCCAAGTCTCCGACCCGAAGTCCACCAGGTAAGTACCCCTAACTGTTGTGTGATTTGTATTAATGTATGATTCGTATGTGGGTATAACGGGAACATAGATTAGTACATTAGAAGTTATTGAACCCTAGGATTAGCTTACCCCAACACGGAATTACATAACACTCTAAAGCCTAATTAAACAAACCTGTGTCTAAGTCGCCGAGTTAGGGTGTGGCAACCATTGTGCGCATGTGTAGGATTGGATTCGGTGGGAGCTTGGTATTTAAGCAGTCCTAGTGACTCACCTCCTCTCTACTCGAATCCTACCTGGTGCGTAGTGACGATTCACCCTAACCAAGAAGACTTATTCACGGGCTAAATTCAATAATTAAAACCCGAAAGGGACTAGCTACACTGTTTTATAAAAACCTTAGTTTTAAATTCACTAAATTACCCCTTTGATTTGTAGAAAAATTATTTTTGAAATTTTTTTTCCAAAATATTCTCGATTTACAAAGTTACCCAAATACCCCTAGGTTGTAAAAATTACTAAAATACCCTTGGATTATAAAATTACCATATTACCCTCGACTTTTATTAAATATTCTTACTTTACAAAAATACCAAAACCCCATTTTACAAAACCAAGATACCCTGATTTGGAAAGTTACCAAAATACCCCTATAGGAAGAATTACGAAAATACCCCTGGGATGGAAACGGACGAAAATGCTTGAGTGGTGGATGTGTGTAGTTGATACTATTGAATGAATGTGTTTTCTCTGAATTAGAATAGAAGACTTGGAACTAAAACTTTGATTGATCGAAAGAACTACTACTAAACTTCTTTACATAAAACATGTTCGTGGGTAATTAGTGGAACAAAGACTAATGCATAAAACTTTTTAATCAGATTAGATCGTGATCGTAGACATGATTTCTAGGGGACGTGGTCGTAATGTGCGAGGGCGTGGTAGAGGCAGAATGGCCGTATCGGAACCCGTTAGGTCTGGTCAAGGGTCCGAGAATGAGGTACCACCACCACCACCAGCTGCTGAGGTTGAACATCAGGATCAGACGGGGGATGATGCAGTATCGCAGGCGATGCTACGGGCTCTTGAGAGGGTGGCTGGAGTAGGTGGAGGTATGGGAGCTCGGAAATCTGTACCCGAGCGACTCCGAGCTAACGGAGCTGAGGTATTCCGTGGTGTATCCGGCGTGGCGCCCAATACGGCTGAGTATTGGTTGGAGGCGACGGAGCGAATTATGGACGAGTTGGATCTGACTGCTGAGGAGAAACTGAAAGGAGTGGTGTCGCTACTTCGCGATGAGTCATATCAATGGTGGCTCCCAATTCGGGATAGTGCTATAGCTGAGGATCTCACTTGGGAGTATTTCAAGGCGGCGTATCAGAAGAAGTATGTGGGGACTAGCTATATCGATGCGCAGAGGAAGGCATTTCTGAGGCTGGTTCAGGGAAGTAAGTCCGTAGCGGAATACGAGGCAGAATTCTTAAGGTTGAGCCGATATGCTCGAGGAATCGTGGCCACGGAGCATAAACGATGTGTCCGGTTCGAGGATGGCCTGAGGGATGATCTGAGATTGTTGATAGCTCCACAACAAGAGCGGGAGTTTACCGTGTTGGTGGAGAAGGCTAAGGTAGCCGAAGGAGTTAAAGAATCTGTGAGACAGAATACAGATAGGAATAGGCAGAAGAAAGGTTTTGGGTCATCAGGGTCATCTGGGAATGTGCAAAAGAGGCCTAGAGTTGATGGGCCGCGAGGGCAGCAGGCTGCTACGGGAGGACAGTACCGTACTTGTGCTCAGTGTGGAAAAGATGCACCTAGGAGAGTGTTGGAAGAAGACAGGGGGATGTTTTAGGTGTGGGTCCAAGGATCACATGATTAGGGACTGTCCTATGAAAACAGATGGGAGCCGACTAGTGGGTCAGGGTTTTACCAGGCTGGAAGAGGTGGACAGCAGCCTCAGCGGGGTCGAGGTCCGAATGGCAGAGGTAATGGTGCTGGAGGAGGACGGGGAACACCGGGCAGAGGTGTTGGTAATACAGAAGCAAGACAACCGAGTCTGGTGTATGCAGTTCACTGGAGGGAGGATGGAGATGCACCGGACGTCATAACCGGTATGTTCCTTATAGCTGACAAGCCTTACTTTGCTTTAATTGATGTTGGCTCGACCCATTCTTATGTTGCATGTAGAGTAGTTGAAACACTACTAGGCATAGCCTCTGAACTGTCTGATAGGGAGATGACTGTAGTGAGCTAGTTAGGTCAAACTGTAGTGGTGAATAAGAAATTTCGGAAAGTACCTCTAGAGATTCAGGGAGTGGTATTTCTTGCCGACTTGATGGAACTACCCTTCGGAGAATTTGATCTCATTCTTGGCATGGACTGGCTAGTGGAACATCGGGCTATATTGGATTGCGCAGCTAAGCGAATGGAGTTAAGGACGCCTGAGGATGAGGCGATAATTATGATAGGGGAAAGAAGAAACTACTTGTCTAATGTAGTCTCTGCATTAATGGCTAATAAGATGGTTCGGAAAGGGTGCAAGTCATTTTTGACCTTCGTTAGTGCGTTGGATGCAAAAGAAGGGGGAGTTAGTGGAGTTAGAACAGTAAGGGAATTTGTGGATGTCTTTCCGGAGGAATTACCTGGAATACCCCCGGACAGGGAGGTGGAGTTTGGAATCGACTTGCTACTGGGTACAGCTCCTGTGTCAATTGCTCCGTATAGAATGGCACCAAAGGAGTTGGTTGAGCTCAAGGCTCAAATCCAAGAGTTGCTTGATCGTGGGTTTATTCGACCCAGTGTGTCTCCATGGGAAGCACCGGTCTTGTTTGTGAAGAAGAACGACGGAACTATGCGTATGTACATAGATTATCGTCAGTTGAATAAGCTAACCATCAAGAACAAGTACCCTTTGCCGAGGATAGACGACTTGTTCGATCAGCTTAGGGGGGCAGCAGTATTCTCAAAGATAGATTTACTGTCTGGATATCATCAGCTTAAGGTGAAGGAAGTAGATATCCATAAGACAGCTTTCCGGACAAGATACGGGCATTATGAATTCTTAGTAATGCCGTTCGGATTGACGAACGCCCCAGCTGCGTTCATGGATATGATGAATCGGGTTTTTCAACCTTACTTGGATCGGTTCGTCGTTGTGTTCATAGACGACATCCTGGTGTATTCCAAGTCTGAGGAAGAACATGATAAGCACCTCCGGGTGGTGTTGCAAGTGTTAAGAGAGAAGAAGCTTTATGCCAAATTCAGCAAGTGTGAATTTTGGCTTAAGGAGGTCGCATTCTTAGGATATGTGGTGTCTGCAGAAGAGATAAGGGTGGATCCTCGAAAGATTGAGGCGATGTTAGAGTGGAAGCCACCGAAGTCTGTGGCTGAGGTTCGCAGTTTCTTGGGGTTAGCAGGCTATTATAGAAGGTTCGTAGAAGGGTTTTCGTCGATAGCTGCACCTTTGACGAAGTTGCTAAGGAAGGAGGTACCTTTTGTATGGACAGATAAGCAACAGGAGAGCTTTGAGAAGCTTAAGACAGTTTTGACTGAAGCTCCAGTTTTGATTCAGCCTGAGGCAGGGAAGGATTTCACGGTGTATTGTGACGCCTCTCACACAGGATTAGGATGTGTTTTGATGCAAGACGGGAAAGTTGTCGCTTATGCGTCTCGACAATTGTGGCCACATGAGGTTAATTACCCGACGTATGATTTGGAACTGGCGGCGGTGGTTTTTACTCTTAAGGTATGGAGGCATTATCTATATGGAGAAAAGTCAGTGATCTACACAGACCACAAGAGCCTTAAGTATCTGTTAACTCAGAAGGAGTTGAACCTAAGACAGCAAAGGTGGGTAGAGTTACTGAAGGACTATGATTGTTCCATAGAGTATCATCCGGGCAAGGCGAATGTAGTGGCGGATGCCCTAAGTCGGAAGGTTGTGTCGGATCTGAGGGCGATGTTCGTACATCTTAGCTTGTATGACGGTGGAAGTTTGTTAGCGGAGTTGTAAGTGAAGCCGACATGGTTTAATGAGGTGAGAGAAAGGCAGTTGGCAGATGATGATCTAAGTGCTAAGTTGCGGCAAGTGCAGAGTGAGGAGTTGGAAAACTATGGTGTTAACAGCGATGGAGTATTGTGTTTCAAGAGTAAAGTCTGTATGCCTAAGGATAAGGAGTTAAGGCAGAGAATTCTTCAGGAATCGTATAGTAGCCCTTATGCTATGCATCCTGGAGGTAGTAAGTTGTATAGAGATCTAAGGGAACAATTTTGGTGGCCTGGTCTGAAGCGGGAAGTTACCGAATTCGTAGGGAAGTGCTTAACGTGTCAGCAAGTCAAGGCTGAACACCAAGTTCCGTCAGGAATGCTGCAGCCGATAAAGATTCCGTAGTGGAAGTGGGAGAGAATCACCATGGACTGCATTAGTGGGCTTCCCCTTACGCCTACTAAGAAGGACTCGGTATGGGTGATAGTGGATCGATTGACAAAGTCCGCGTATTTCATTCCAATGCGGGTTGATTATTCTTTGCAGAAGTTGGCGAAGTTGTATGTGGCGAAAATTGTGAGGTTGCATGGAGTGCCGGTGTCGATTATTTCAGATAGAGACCCGAGGTTTACGTCTCGGTTTTGGAAAGCACTACATCAGGCTTTAGGTACCAGATTAGATTTTAGTACGGCATTTCATCCGCAGTCGGACGGCCAGTCTGAGCGAGTGATCCAAGTGTTAGAGGATATGTTGAGGGGCTGTGTGATAGACTTCAGAGGAAGTTGGGAAGAATATTTTCCTTTAGCAGAATTTGCTTATAATAACAGCTATCAAGCTAGTATTCGGATGGCACCGTATGAAGCGCTGTATGGACGGAAGTGTCGCACTCCTACGTGTTGGACAGAAATGGGGGAACGTCAAGTTTTGGGTCCAGAGATTGTGGCAGAATCCGAAGAAAAGGTTAAGGTAATTCGGGCAAGGTTGAAGGAAGCATCTGACAGGCAAAAGTCGTATGCAGATCTCAAGCGGAAGGAAATAGAGTTTGCTGTGGGGGATCAGGTGTTTCTTAAAATTTCGCCTTGGAAGAAGGTGATGAGATTTGGTCGCAAAGGGAAGTTAAGTCCAAGGTTTATAGGACCTTATCGGGTATTGAAGCGGGTTGGACCAGTGGCATACCAGTTAGAGTTGCCTTCGGAATTGCAGCAGATGCACGATGTATTCCACGTTTCTATGCTACGTCGTTACCAATCAGTTCCATCTCATGTAATACCAGTTGAGGAGGTGGAACTAAGGCCAGATTTGTCCTACGAGGAGGAGCCGATTCAGATTTTGGAACAAGATATGAAAGTGTTACGGAGGAAATCAGTTCCTCTAGTCAAAGTGTTATGGTGTAACCATGGATCGAAAGAAGCTTCATGGGAACCGGAAGAAGCAATGCGACAGCAATACCCTCACTTATTTTAGCCAGGTAATTTCGGGGTCGAAATTTTTTTAAGGGGGTAGAACTGTAATATTCGGGATGTTGGGCTTGTGCATTATTGCTTAAATGTATGAAGTAGCATGCCTATGCGTGTTGTGAATGTGTTTTATAAATTTTGGGAACTTTAGAGTGTAGGTGAATGCCGTAGAAACTATTTGATTTTAAGTTTTAAAGGGGAGCTAAGCCTGATAGGCCTTAAGAGAAATTGTAGGGGAAATTGGTCATAGAAATGGGCTTGTTAAAGTGGCAACGAGGCGCCACTTAGGGCCTTGGTAAGTGACGCCTCATGCAGTTCGTGCAACGAGGGAAGCAAAATGGGAGCTTTTATTTTGCGGCAGTAGGGAGCAGTAGTGGACGGCATTGGGAGACTGAGGGGATGAGCTTTAGATGTGATTAATTTCTTTTAAAAATTCGGCTAAGCTAAGGAGACAAAGAAGAGAAGTTTTAGGAGAAAAAGAAAGGATTAGATAGGGGGAAGGAGAGTTGGCCGAATATGGGGCTTGGTGGATGGTATTTTCGGTTTTGGTAATAGTAGGAAGGGTGTGCCGAAATTCATTCTTTTCTCATCTTTCTCTTTGAGCCAAAAATCTCTAATTCAACCTATGCTCTTTTCTTTTCAATGCCGATTCTCCCTAAAGCCTCATACTCTTCTTTTTCATTCTTGTTGAAGCCGAATCTCCCTAGTGTTCATCAAGCCGAATCCTTTATTTTGGTGGCCATAGCCGATTGCTCCTCTACCCTCTTGGAGCCGAATTGATCTTTTAATCAGGAGCTGAATCTCTCTGTCCCAAGCAAGGGCATTCGACTGAGTTGGTAAGGGAATAGTAGCATTTAATTTTCCTATCTCTTTCTTTTAGACTTGTCGAAATCTAGGAACTAATCCCATTAGTATTCTTTGGCCGAAACTATGAAAGGGAATTTGGGATTTGGTTGTTGTCGACTGCAAGGAGGAGATCAGTCGGGATTTCAAAATCTAAGGTAAGCAAATATGATTATAGGCCGAAGGCCAATTATTGTGTTCAAATGTTAGAATTGGATCTAACATATGCCTATAGGGATTTCAACAGTTACCACAAAGAAGTGACAATTTCGGAATTTGAGTAGTAACCAAATCGGCAACAAGGTAAGGATGTTGGTTGCGATAATCCTTCGGGATTTGATTATGTAGCCGAATGGCTTTTTGCTAAAATGCTTAGTGTTGGCCGAATGTAGGAACTAGGGATCTAGAACATTAGATCGGGATTTTTGGGATTTTTGTGAACACGTTAGTACCAGGTGTGTAACCCTTCACTAATTCCTAATAGATCTATGGTATTACTATTATGAATGTGTTAATTGAAAGTATGAAAGATGTGGCCAAAAGTACCATTCAATGGTACAGAGTATCCAGGTACGTAAACCTACTATCACTATGTTAATAGTGATTGAACAATGAATATGACATATATGAGAAATGGTTACGAATATGAAATAAGGTATATGGCATGGTATTTGCATGTTTTGTATTGTGCATGGGCATACGGGTGATTATTAAAGGGGAAGTGATCTGGTGGTTTCTACCACAATATCTGGTGACTCAGGTCACATAATCTGAATGTGGTGACTTATGTCACATATTATTATCTGGTGACTCTGTCACATTATTATCTGGTGGCTATGCTACAATTTATAAGGGCGATGTGCAAGTCGTCTGCAGCGACTGCCTTCGATGTGTGTAGCGGATGGAGGGTCGATTTAGTAATCCCCACGGTGTGATTGGTTGGTACGGGTGATGTGTAGAGGATGGCTATCTAGGTTTGGGTTCGGGCTTGCATCATTGCTTATATTTGCTATGTATGATTTGTTATGCCTAAATCGATTGGGAATTTGTGTTAGTTGTTGCACATTGAGTCTGTTGACTCACCCCGTTGTGGGATATCTTTTCAGGTGACACTCAGTGAATGGACCGGGTCAGTGGAGACTATGTAGTGGCCATGCTGAACGTTTTCAGGATTTCGAACGGTTGAATTTACGTTTTCTGTTATTTTATTTTCGGGATTTATTTGGTATTTTTCAGTTGTAATAAGGCCACTACTTAGACATTTAAATTTTTATGTTTTAAGTTTTTAACTTTCATTTAGTAATCGGTATATGAATTAATCAAATGGTTTTCGCAAAACTCTAAATGTTTTATCACCTAAGTAACTACGGTTCACAACTTAATAACCATTTCTCAAAATCGGCAACCCCACTTATTTACAAAATATGACGTTTTCTAAAAAATACAAACTCGAATCACATCTCACTATTTCAATACGCCAAAATACGTTTTAAAAGCCGACATGCTTTAGCAAACACAAAATCATTACCGTTTTCCAAAATGCAAACAAGATTTAGCTAAGGTTTTTCCTAAGGAACATGTCAGATCCGGTCAAGGCTCGTGGGCCGGGTTTGGGGTGTTTCAACATTGGAAAAACCAATTTTCTAAAACAGAAGATAAATATGAAAGAGTTGAATATCTAAAGTTAATAGAAGAACTTTATGAAAAACATAAAGAATTATTTAAAAATATAATTATCACTATATGTTAAATTATGATACTACTGATAATAGTAATAGTAGTAGTAATTCTGATAATTCGGATGTAGATATTAATGTAACTAGTCAAAATTCTGATGAAGAAAACACTTCAACAGAAGAAAATATAGAAATTCCTGAACCCATGGATACTGAACAAGCAGATCCATATGATTATGTAATACCGAAACCTTGGGAAATTGATAAAAAAGATTCTTATGGTAAAAGAAAAATAGACTCAGATCTTCAAACAGATGATCATTTAAAAGCTATTAATAAAAATTATGAAACTGTTGAAAACACAACAAGAATATTAGAAAGTAAGATAGAAAATATAGCTACTAATGATATAAAATTGGAAACACCAGGAGAAACTAGTCAACCTACACCTATACCCTATAAGGTTGATGATTTAAATAAAAGAAATGTTGCTCAAGGAGGAATATATTTAGACTTAACTAATGTTTCTTTATCAGACTATGAAAAAAACAATAGATGATTGGGCACAATCTATGACTATTGTTGTAAACAACAACAGTACAGTCTGGTCAAAAGAAAAGTTTTTAAATTATTTTGTAGGAACTTTTCAAGGAGATGTTCTACAATTTCTCAGACGATGGGAAGAATCTGAGAAAGGAAAAGAACAAAAGGGTCAACTTATTAATCAAATAAGTTCTCCTAAAGATTTACTAAAAGGTTTAACTTCAATTCTAAAAACAGAATTTTGTGGTTTTACTAATAAAAAAGACCAGGATAGCCAATCCAGCTATATCTTGTCAAAATTAAAATTATGTGATATTAGAAATTTAGAAGAATTTTCTAAAAAATTTCTTCATGTATATCAAAAATTAAAAAATGATAGTATAGAATTTTGGAGAAACCAATATTTTCATAAGTTACCACCACCTTGGGATGAAATTTGCATAAACAAATATGCTTCTTTCATAATAAAACATAGTAATGATAATAATAAAGATGTAGCAAGTGTAGATACTATAGGAAATAGAATTAATTTTGCTAGAGAAAGAATTATATTACATTGCTTACAAAGTAAGGCGGCTAAACAAGTTAAAAATAAATTAAGTCATAAATATTGTACAAAGATGTTAGAAGGAGAATGGGAGTTTGGATGTAACTCTATACGTCCAAAAGCCTATAAAAAGCATAAAAAATATAGATTAGCTAGATGGAAACCTAGTAATAAAAATATTCGTGATAAAAAGAAAAAAATTGTTAGAAGAAAAACTTCTAATAATAAAAAACAAATATGCAAATGTTTTATTTGTGACAAAGAAGGTCATATAGCAACGAATTGTCCTAACAAAGGCAAAAATGCTAGAAAGATGATTAAAAATCTTGAAGAACAAGAGTTAGAAATATGTTTTAGTGAGGAAATAAATCCTACTGAAATATTATATGAGTTAATATCAGAAACAGAATGTGATACAGATTCAAATGAATATTGTCGCAACCACTTTTTTGATGAAACAGTAAACGACGCGGTCGACTCGATTTTTGAAAACGAAAAGGAAGGGAATCGCCACCGATCTTTATTTGGGTGTGATCGGATCACCTTTGTTTTAATAAAACGTTTCCGTTTATTAAAACGATACTTTTGGTCTACGAAAATTTGAGAGAAATAGGTTCGGAAGTCAATTATGTGCGAGGAAGGATTAGGAGGAGCCTAAACGGGTTCCTTTCGAAACGCACAGTAGTGTAAGGACCAAAATAAAAGCGGAATAAAATTTGAGGACAAAATCAAAAAAGGACAGGAAGTTTGATTGTGAATTCAAAAAAAAAGGGAAGGACCACACCTGTAAATCCCCCATTTTCTCGGCAAAACGCGCGGATCCCCCTTACGCGGATCGAGTCACAGACGGGTCAACCCCGATACGGCGCCGTTTTGAAGGGTTTTTGGTATTCACTGAAATGACGCCGTTTCACATCCTTTAAAAACCTAAATTTTTCCCTTTTTTTATTATTGCTGCTTTTTTCAACAGAAATTAAAAGATGGTCCTTGGACCCTTTCTCCTTCTCCTCTCTCGATCGACAGAAAAGGGGGGAGTGTTCGTTCGAGCCCCAGCACGTCGCCACCACGATCGGTGGCCAAAGGGGTACGGAACGGGTCGATAGCCCCGTTCACGGGGCGTTTGAAGGTCCGGTTCTTGGATCCCCTCAAGGTAAGTCTCAATTCGCTCTTTCGCTTTTTCCCTTTTTTTTAAAAAAATGATATGCGTATATAATAGAAAAAAAGGGAAAAATAAAAGTTCTAAAAATAAATGAAAGAAAATCACCTCTTGGGTTCGGTTTTGATTTTGTTAGTGTTTGAGTGTTTAATCCTTGCTCGTTTGCGGATGTGTATTTTCGCTGTTCGTATTCGAAATGTATTCTTGGTTTCGATCTTGTTTTTTTTCTTTTGTGATAATAATTGAATGAAAAATTCAAAACCAAAAAAAGGAAGCCCCCTCATCTGGTTCTTCCTTCGGCTTATATAGCCATTTACATTGCTTTCTGTCTTTTCTATTTATTATAGGTACAAGTGGTGCTGAGTGCATGGGCGGTGGCCGGTGGCTGCAAGCGGTGTCAGTGGCTAGGTGGAGCAGGTCGGGCGGTCAGAGCAAGTGGGTTGCGGCGGTGGCAGCATAGCAGAGGCAAGTGGCTAGGGCTTTGTCTCTTCTGGTTTAGTTCGGGCTGGTTTTAATGGGCCATTCGGGTTTAATAGACTTTAGGTGTTATTGGGTTTTGGGTTAGGTTATTTTGGGTGTAGTTTTGGTGTTGGTTCGGTTTAATTTGTTGTAAAATGGGCCGGGTAAATGGGCTCGTACAGATATATTTTTATGTTAGGAAGTAGTTCTAAAAACAAGTTAGAAGAAATTCCTAATTCTGAACAACATGATATTAAGTTAGGAAATCTAATCAGAGAAGAAACAGACTTTTCTGATGATATAATAGAAAAGATTAATAAAAATCATATTTCTAAAGAAGAAATATATAAAATATCTAAATTTAAAATATGGTCACAAAGACACATAGAGAAAATTAGCGGTAACACAGTCGCTAAAGATACTAAAGGAAAATTAGCTCCTGTATCTAATAGCGCATTTAAAGAATACGGATTATATTCTCTAAATTGAAATGTAATTTCAATATAAGTATAATATTTCCTGGGTTGGAAATGTGAAAAGGTAATAATATCCTTTTCCCCAAGTCTCATCTGTTGAATTATTGGTTTTTCTTTGACTTTTGTATTTTTAGATATTTTTTCTAACTTATTTGGAAAATGAATCATTTTTCATTCTATAGATAAATATTGGTTTTTCCAATATTTTAAGACATTGTTCAGATTATCTTCCTTTTGAAGATCTGAGTCTATTTTTCTTTTACCATAAGAATCTTTTTTATCAATTTCCCAAGGTTTCGGTATTACATAATCATATGGATCTGCTTGTTCAGTATCCATGGGTTCAGGAATTTTTATATTTTCTTCTGTTGAAGTGTTTTCTTCATCAGAATTTTGACTAGTTACATTAATATCTACATCCGAATTATCAGAATTACTACTACTATTACTATTATTAGTAGTATCATAATTTAACATATAGTGATAATTATATTTTTTAAATAATTCTTTATGTTTTTCATAAAGTTCTTCTATTAACTTTAGATATTCAACTCTTTCATATTTATCTTCTGTTTTAGAAAATTGGTTTTTCCAATGTTCTATTAAAGTTTTATAAGAGTCAAAATCATATTTTTCTTATTTTTTCACATTTTCTCTTTTTTGTTTTCTTTTTTCTTTTTTATTATAGGTTGAAGATTCATCCGAAGAATCATCTTCATCTGATAAAGCTAAAATAACATTACTATTACCATAATATAAAGGACCTAAATCTAAATCGGATTCTATATTATTATTATTAATAACTTGATCTAATTTATTATTAACATCAGATAATAATTCTTTAGACTTGTTATTCAAATCTAAATCTGTTACTACTCCCATATTATCTACTTTTTCTTCTACTTTGCTAACCTTAGTATATAATTTATTAAAATATATAGATGTCATATCTATTAAACTATTGATACCTTTACTAAGAGCCGAAACATTATTTTCATTCTTAGAGTCTATATGCATAGTATGATTACAAGTTTTATCTTTATATAAACAATCCATTTCTTCCATTTTATTTATCCCTGGTACCTAAAACCTTCTGTGCCTTTAACGTCTTCACAAACGCCTACAACGTCCCACTCGGACTTAATGGCAACAAGAAGACAGAACGACAGATATATGAGTTTTGAGATAAACAAGAACGAAATAAACAGAATCGCAGATAAAAGATAGAAACTTACAATGATAACTACGATATTAGAACTCCAGAAATCGTTACTCCGGGGCTCCTCTGATACCAAGTACGGGGGGAGGGAGGTATGCACAAGCGGAAGGATATAATATCGTAGGATTTTATTTTTACAAGAAAAGGTAGATAGTTTACAAAGAGAATTTATAAAGGAAAGATGAACAAGAGAAAACTAAAATTGATAAAGAACTCGATTTTTAGTTTTGGTAAAAGGTATGATCCCAGATGCCTTGTTTAGGCTAAAACTTTGCCTATTTATAATGAAAATTCTAAACTCTAATTTAATTATAATTCAAGTCCGCATAGTATCCTGATAAGGATGACTTTATTATAGGCTCGGTAGTTGCTTCCACGTAGCCTTCTATCAAAATTGTTGTGGTTGTTTCCACTTTCTTCTTGCAATAATTGCTGCTTGTATCATTGCTTACATCATCTTCTACATGACATTGATGGCTTCTTACATCATTGCCTGCATCACTTGTTATGGATGATAATGGGTTGTCACATCCAATATTTTAATCACTCCTTTTATGGATTTGATCTTATCCTTCTTGGATATTTTGTAAATTCATCTCCTCGATTTTGTCAAGGTGTAATGATTCTGGTGAAGGAACTGGTGTATTCCAGCTTTCCCATGCTTCTTTGATTTCCGCTGTTAAAGGGTAATCATCTATCTCCATGTCAGCTATCTTTGTTAATAACTGAATGGCTTCTTCATTTCTTTCTATCTGGGTTCTTCCAGTATCATAAGCTAAAATTCTTCTTCCATCAGTCCAGAACATATAACTTGTTTGTTGAAGTAAAAACTGGGCCTCATTCATCAAATCAATTCCGGCTTGGATTTGATAATTAGAAAAATTATTATAACACTTGTCAATGGTTTTTGCCAAATGTTGTTGTTGATTTTCATTAACTGCTGAAAGGGATCTGCCTCCAAGCACTTTATGAATAGTCCATATTTGATAAGGCTGATAAAATTTTTCTTTTTCAGCAATACCAATAAGACTACATATTTCTATATGAAAATAGTAAACAAAATCATCTAAATCAACAAAATTTGTTAATCTAGATTTTACTATTGCTGGAAAATCTTTTAATAAATGAAAAGAAAGATTTCGGACTGTTATTTCTTTAACAAATCTCCATTCAATACTGGTTATATCAAATGGTTCATGATTAAGCCTAAATTTGATAGTAGGAAATTGTTCTCCTATATCATTAGTAAAAACATAAGCTTGTAAATAATATTTTGAAAAAGTTTCAGTAAATTGAGCTTGCTAGTTGCAAATAGCTCTATCTATTTTTGAAAATATATCTGGTGGTAGAATTTGTCTACATTTATTATATAGACATATTCTAAACATTTTATTAATAATAGGACTGTTTGTTCCCTTATTAATAAAATATTGGAATATATCAAGAAGATTGTTTATCTCCTTAATATCTGTGTATTTGATTAGGATTTCATCCCAATATATGTATAAAACAGATTTTAGTAATAAATCATGAGCTTCATTTTCTTTAGTTGTTTTTTCAACTAAGAAATCTGAAAATTGTGTAAGAGCTCTTCTAAAGTTTGCTCTTTGATCAGTAATATGGGTTTTCCATATTTTGTTTATAAAATTATAATATTCTATAGGTAATCCTGGATTATAAAAATCTTTTAATTCAGGAAATTCAGGAATTTGTTGTTTTTTCAACAAATTTTCTGTTTCTTGTATAATTTCAGCATAGCTTTTTTGATATACTGAATAAGGATATTGTGACCAAGTAAAATCATTCACCGGGTTTGGTGATTGTGATCCAAATGGTTGGTTTACCATAGGATAAGGTACATAATATCCTTGATTAGGATAAAATGGTACTTGAGTAGGTACAGTAATAAATCCTGGTTTAGGACTTATTGTTTTTCCTTTGTTGGGTTTTTTATCGACAGTTGTCCATTCTCCAACTTTTTCTTTTAGAGGTTTTTTACCTCTATCCATAAGGACTGCTAAGAAAATCAGCAATCATATTATTAGTGCCTTTTATATAAATAACCTTAAAATTAAATTGGCATAATTCATTATACCATCTAATTCTTCTTGGTACAGTTTCTAAACTTTTATTAGTTAGAAATTGTTTAACTGCTTGATTATCAGTTTTTATAATAAAATGTTCGGGTGCTAAATATATTAAGAATTTTTTTATTCCTTTTTTTATTGCAAGTAACTCCTTTTCATAGATAGTATAATTTATTTCATTTGGTTTAAACTTTCCAGAGCTATATCCATAAATTAATTCTTCATTAGTTATTGTTTTAGCTTTTAATACTCGAAAGAATATTCGTAGCACTCTAGACATAGAGTTGCACTCTATACAGAGTAAAGAAGAAACAATATTGGGTATCATCCTTGAAGCTTGTAGACATACAAAGCCTTAGGAATAGTAGATCGAAGTTTGACGATTAAAAGAAGCAGACTATTGTTGCTAGAATATGAACCGTAGACTGGTTAAAACTTTGCCATAGAATTATTGTGTTATAAAGATGTCATCTAAGTAATTCCAACCTTCCCATGCAACAGTGTAGTTTCTCTCAACTTTTTCTTGTTAAATTGCCACAACATTTTAAGTTAGTTATCTGATTTTAATGTTGCATACTTGATTATCCTTTACAAATTTGTTATTCTATTTTTGCCATAGCCTGATTCATATAATTCATAGTGATAACTTAACCAAATTAATCCTAATCAATCCTTGTGGAGACGATCTTACTTACTAATTTATTACTTGATTTGACGTGTATACTTGCACATTCGTACAAGTTTTTAGCGTCATTGCCGGGGATTGGCAAATTGGTGATTGTTGGTTTGTTATTATCGATTTATTTTTGTTAGTTTTAACTTACTTAGTTTTTTTTTTTAATTCTTTTTCAGGTCTGTTGCTAGTTTATGAGTAGTGGTATTCCCGAAAATGAAGAGTATTGTTTTGATCCTGAAATTGAAAAAACCTTGAGGAAAATGAGAGAAGAATTGTAAGAGATGACAAGGATTGGAAATGACCCAGATAGAGAAGATCTGTTATGTTTGAATGGTAGGGATACTGATATTCCTCATGTAATAGATGATAGAGGCAAACCCATTAGAGAACATGTAGTGCCTATCTTGGATGATTTGAATCTAGGGATTGTCAGGCCACAAATTTAAGCTTAGCATTTTAAGTTAAAAAAAATGATGTTTCAAATGCCACAAGCAATAGGACAGTTTAGTGGATTACCTACTGAAGATCCACGGCTGCATCTAAGACTCTTTTTGGAGGTCTGTGATTCAATTAGGCAATAGGGTGTTCCTGAAAATGCCTTAAGACTCAAGTTATATCCTTATTCATTATGAGATTGTGCCAGAGCATAGTTAAATGTTTTGCTGTCAAGAACGATGGCATTTTAGAATGATCTTTGTCAAATATTTTTGCTACGATATAATCCTCCTAATATGAATTCCAAGTTAAGGAATGATATTACATCTTTTTAGCAATCTAAGGATGAGATGTTGTATGAAGCTTGGGAGTGATTCAAGGAATTACTTAGAAAATTCCCAATGCATGGTTTCCAACAATGGGCAGAGATGGGAATGTTTTACAATGGATTAAACACACATACAAGGATGGTAGTTGATGCATATGCCAATGGTACATTGCTAGATAAATCATATAATGAGGCGCATGAGTTTATGGAAAGGATAACTAACAATGATTATCAATATCCGATTATAAGAGTAGGGACAGGCAGAAGAGCTGCTGAAGCAATCGAGCTTGATGCAATCACCTCATTAATAGCTCAGGTATCATCCCTAGCTAATATGATTAAAACATTGAAGAGAGCAGCTGCAGTGTAGGAAATGAAAGCAGCCGAGCTAATATGTGTTTATTGTGAGGAAGATCATGTTTTTGATGAATGCCCATCGAACCCAACCACAGTATATTACATGATAAATTTCAATCAGAAGAATAATCCATATTCCAATATGTATAATCCAGGGTGGAACAACATCCCAACTTCAGCTGGAGTAATCAAGGATTGGAAAATTCCAGTAATGTTGCTCGATAAAATGTCACAAGTGCACCACCTGGATATAATAAACTCATGCCACGGCAAAATGTTCAACAGAGTTCAACATCATATTCTTCATCGATGGAAGCTCTATTGAAGGAATATATGACCAAAAATGATGCTATGATACAAACTCAAGCTACATCCCTAAGAGCCTTGGAAAATCAAGTAAGGCAGATTGCCAATGCATTAAGTTCGAGACCCTAAGGAGCATTGCCAAGTGATGTTGAAAATTCAAGATCTCAAGGGAACGAGCATTGCAAGGCCATTAAGCTCAGAAGCGGTACTCAGTTACCTGGAGTTGTTAATGATACTACTGTTGAAGAGGACATCTCAGATTTTACATATGGAACGGATTCAGAACCATTCGTGGAGCAGTCTACAACTGAGAAGATCAAACAAAAAAATGGTGAAGCAGAGTCAGCTTATGTCGCCAATAAAAATGCCACAGCACAATAATACTAGCAGTACGAAGGAAAGCCACCGCCACCTTTTCCATAGCGCTTCTAGAAGTCTAAAGAAAGATTTCAATTCAAAAAATTCTTGGATGTCCTGAAGAAACTTCATATCAACATACTGTTGGTGGAAGCATTGGAGCAAATGTCGAATTAAGTTAAGTTCATGAAGGATATCTTGACAAAGAAGAGACTATTAGGGGAATTTGAAACCGTTGCTTTCACTGAAAGGTGCATAGCAATGTTCATGAACAAATTGCCTCCAAACTTGAATGACTTAAGGAGTTTTACTTCCCTTGCTCAATTGGAAATCATAATGTTGGTAAGATATTGAATGATTCAGGAGCAAGTATAAATTTAATACCTATGTTTGTTTTCAAGAAGCTAGGAATTTGGAAGGCAATATCCACCACAGTCATGATGCAGCTAGCAGATCGCTCTTATGCACATCCAGAAGGTAAGATTGAAGATGTGCTGGTAAGAGTTGATAAATTTATTTTCTAGCAGATTTTATTATTCTAGAATGTGAAGCTTATAAAGAAGTACTGATTATTCTTGGGAGACCTTTTCTAGTGACAGGTAGAACGCCAATTGATGTGCAGAAAGGTGAGTTGACAATGAGGGTCAATGACTAGTAAATAACTTTTAATGCTTTGATGCCATAAAGTGTGCAGATGAAATGAAGAATGTCATACCATTGGATTTCTTAACTCGGCAGTAGAGGAAGAGTTTGCAAAGTTTTGTCACAACAATTCTAATGATGATGGAGATCCATTTGAGCTGACTGAAACAGAAATGATTGGTGAACTTGGTGAACTTACGGACGAGGGAGGAGTTTCAAATCTTTAGATTTGTCAAATCATTCTTTTAAGCCTCCTAGACCTTCCATAGAGGACCCTCCTACTTTGGAGTTGAAGCCTTTGCCATTACACTTAAAGTATGCCTACTTGGAAGATAACAACACTTTGCTAGTAGTCATATCTGTAGAATTGACACCTGATTAGGAGAAGAAGTTATTAGAAGTTATAAGAAATCTGGGAAAGCATTGGGGTGGACAATTGTTGCTATCAAGGGAATAAGTCCGACCATCTGCATGTATAAGATTTTACTGGAGGATTGCCATGGCAATTCTATTGAGCAGTAGAGAAGGTTGAACCCATTATGAAGGAAGTCGTTAAAAAGGAGATTATTAAATGGCTTGACGCTGGAATAATATACCCTATTTCTGATAGTTCGTCAGTGTATGGCGCAACTTGATCCGTGTTTTTCAAGTTTGTAATTCCTTACTTTTTTTTGAATCAAAATTCTAAATGCAAATGAAATAAATGAAATAGAAATAGATAAATAATATAAAAATAATACTAATATATATTAGAATATATATAACAGAATGGATAAATATATAATAGATTTAATATTCTAACATCTAATATAAATTATATCATAAGCTCAATAATAAGAAATAAGAAATTCACCCTTGACAGTAATATATGTTGTATATGTAAATCCTAGATGTGAAAACAAGCGTAATTCGGCCCTAAAATGAAAAAAAAAAAGAATGGAATATAGATGGAAAAAGGGGGGAGAGGTTGGACGTAAAGTAAAAAAAATTGATATACTAAAATAAAATACGAAATGAAATTGAAACAAGGCTAATGAGATAGAAATAAGGAATCATAAATAGAGTTAGGGTTCGAATTCCATAGATAATGTGAATGGTGTTGCCTATAATGATGGACAAATGAAAGACACTCCAAAAATTTTTATTTATCCACTTCCTATTTTGAAAATAGGTTGGTTGAACTTAAAAATTCATTCATTGAATAAGGAAACAATCCAATTACATGTACTTGAATTGGATGGGACCAATGAAATTGAGCGCTAACCCCCATTTCTTATTGAATTAACCGATCAACCACCTGTCGAAGATTTATTTTGTATTAGATAATTTTGGAAAAAAAATTGGCATATTTCACTTTATTATGAAAATAAATCCTACTACTTCCTTTTCAATGTGTACCCAAGAAAGGATGTGTCATCGTAGTTAGCAATGACAACAATGAACTCATCCCAACTCGTATTGTCATGGGATGGAGAGTTTGCATGGACTATCATAAGCTTAACAAAGCAACTTGGAAGGACCATTCTCCTTTTCTGTTCATCGATCAAATATTAGACATATTAGTAGGAAAATCCTTCTATTGCTTATTTGATGGTTATTTAAAGTATAACCAGATTGCCATAGTCTCCATAGATCAAGAAAAAACCACTTTCACATGTTCATATGGAACCTTTTCTTTCAGACGAATGCCATTTGGGTTGTGCAATGCTCTAGCAACATTTCAGCGCTGCATGATGGCAATATTTTTGGATATGGTGGAGAAATTCTTAGAAGTTTTCATGGACGACTTCTCCGTGTTTGGTGATAATTTTGAGAGGTGTTTGAAGAATTTGGAGCTAGTTCTTTGTCGTTGTGAAGAAACTAACCTTGTTCTGAATTGGGAGAAATGTCATTTCATGGCTTGTGAAGGCATTATTCTAGGTCACAAAATTTCACAATAAGGGATTATCGTAGAGAAAGCAAGGATTGAGGTTATTGAGAAATTGCCACCACCTACTATGGTTAAAGGTATTCGAAGTTTCCTTGGATATGTAGGATTTTATTGAGGATTTTTTAAAGATATCTAAACCTCTATGTGCTTTGTTAGAATACAATGAAACCTACAATTTTGATGATCTTTTCCTGAAAGCATTTGAAGAATTTAAAAAAGCAACTGGTGATATCAGCGGTTGTTATAACACCAAACCAGACACTACCTTTTGAACTTATGTGCGATGCTAGTGATTTTGTTGTAGGAGCAATGCTTGGGAAAATGAATGTAACACCCTAAACCCAGCCTGGACGTTATGGCCGAATCTGGGGATGTCACATTGAAGGGATAATTCAAAACGATTTTACTAAGTTAAAAATCTAGATTTAAGGCTTAGAAACTCAAAATCCTTGCAATTTATTAAGTTGGGATAAAAGCCCATGTTTTAAGTGTTTCGAAAATCATGTTTAAACTTAAGAAATTTATCTAAGTTTAATAATTAAGTAAACAGTTGAACCAATAACAAAATTCAAAATCTAAAGTCAAATCGGAGATACAAGGCCTTATTACAATGAAGTAATTAAAACTAAGTCTTTCAAAACTAAATAAAACTACTTGCAGTGTGGCCACCTTCGAGTCCTCTTCCATGTCGAGCCATCTATTGAGGATCACTTGAAACATTAAATAAAAGGGTGTGAGTTTCAAAACTCAGTGTGTACGACCCTTGGTAATCCAATCCAATCATGCAAATATCACATTGGGCCTAAGCCCTATCAAATTCGGTGGTCTTGGGCCTTAGCCCATAATGACCTCATATCGAAACAATATCACATGAATGCAATGCACCCATCCCAAATCCAACCCTGCACTCTATTTCCCTTCCAACCCTACACTCCTGTGGGGATATAAATATCAACCCACCCATCCCTACACTCCTAAGGTAGCACCAACAACGACACTACTTAAACGTTGCAGCAAGGCTACTAAGCATATAATGGGCTTAAAGCCACCGGTGGATCCACGGTCGTCAAGCGACTATGCGATCCCCACATATCTTCCTCCGTATCATCAAAACCCACCCAAGTGTAACATATATTTCATGAATGCAACATACACATTTTCACACATTAAGCACCTAGGGTATTTTAGTCATTTCACTACCTAGGGGTATTTCCGTAAATCTACCCTACAGGGGTATGTTGGTAACTTTGCAAATCAGAGGTATTTTGGTAATTTTACAAATCAGGGGTATGTTGGTAATTTTGCAAATTAGGGGTATTTTGGTAATTTTACAAATCAGGGGTACTTTGGCCCCTCTCGGGTTTTAGTTATGAACTTTTGCGCATTAACAAGACATTGCAGCTAAAGTGAACAGACACTATGCACCAGGTAGGATCCTAGAGAAGAGGAGGTGGGTCACTAAGACCGCTTAAGTACCAAGCTCTCCCTAGATCCAATCCTAGACATGCATATGTCCATTGCCACACTCTAACCTAGCGACTTGTCCACGGACATGTTTAATTATTAGATTAAGTCTTATGTGATTGAAGAATTTATCAGACTAGGCCTAAAGTCCATTAAAACCTTAGCATACTTTCCTAAGACCCCATAAGGCCCATTAAGCCCATTTCATATTCATGTAGCCCTTTAAACCCAATCATATTTACACAGCCCACTAGGCCCGATTACAATCAAATCATGACACCGTTCATGTCAAATCATTATCCAATAACAACCCATGCCGATTTGGGCCCACAAGCTCAGCAGGCCCATTTAGTCACTTTCGGCTTTTTGGCCTTTCGGCCTTGCCGATTTTTTGTGTGTGTAGTGTTTGTACACACTTGGTAACCACGCGTGCTGCAAACCCCTTAATCACGAACCTACAATAGTCATCACTTAACAATTAATCTTGGCTTAATACACACTTTATCAAAAACTAAAACCTCACCGTAACCTTAAAGTGTGCCACACATCCTAGTAGGCCTTCCTTAGCTACTATTCGCGAATATCCCTAGATCTGAACCCACACATACACCATCAAAATTCGAGTGACTCATAATCCACACAAGTCGCCCCTATAGATCATACCCACATTCGGCCATTTACTTAAACCATAATCGAGTTGAGTACACTTACACTTTTCTACGATCCTTACCACACTTGCGATCCTTGAACCTTACCCTTGTTAATACAAGATTAATGGCAATAAGAAGTTAGATAGCCCTTCAGCTTTTATCAAAATGCACTGAGGGGGTTAACAGAATACTTACCGAATCCAACCTTAGATCCTTCGGCCTAGATAGCTACTGAACGAGATTCGACTTTTAACCTTGACTGAGAGTAGATAAAAATCGATTTGTAATGGAGGAAAACAACAAGGGTTCAATACAAATAGGCATTTCGACAAGGAAGGATGATGGTGTAATTTGGCAATAGGAGGATTTGGCTATGAGAGAATTCGGCAAAAAGGGATTCGGCTATAGGAGATTTCAACAATGGGAGAATTTGGCTATGGGGGAAACTGATTGAGGGGGGAAAAGAAAAAGACTAATGGAACTCAAAGAACCTTTCAAAGCATTCGGCCCTCTCCTTTTATAGCCACAAGTCGAATACACCTTTCCCCAAAGTCCCATTCGGTACTAATTCCTCCTACTCCTCATCTCCTACTTTTCTCCCTGATAACACCTTAATCCTATCCGAAATTCCCTCCATATCCATCACACCAGATTACTTCAAACTCTCCACCGCAAGAGTTCAAAACCAACACAACTCTGGCCGTCCACTCTATAAAATAAACACTCCACAAAATACCACTCATAAGCCTCGAACCTTGGACCTCCTCAGCTGACAATCACGCCACCTTATAGCTCCCCCAAGTGACGCCACTTTCCATTGGACCATAGGCCCACTTGTGTCCTATTTTCCCCTTAATCTGCTTAAGAGGCCTAATGCCTGAGACTAGGGTCCACTAAAGCAGGAAAATAAATTTTTCCCTATGGTCCTCCCTATCTCTAAGACTTCAAATAATCCCAATAATCCCGATAAATTCTAAGTGCTACTTATACATACCAACTTCAGTGCACAAAAATTTAGAGTTTCGAGATTTTTAGGGCGTTACAAGGTAGGATAAAGTGTTTCATGCCATTTACTATGCAAGCAGAACAATGACAGATGCCAAGCTAAATTACACGACTATTGAAAATGAGCTATTGGTTGTGGTATTTGCATTTGACAAATTTAGATCTTATTTAGTTGGCACCAAAGTTACAATTTATAGGGACCATTCTGTAATTAAGTATTTGGTGACCAAGAAAGATGCGAAGCCAAGGTTAATTCAGTGGATCTTACTACTACAAGAATTTAATCTTGAAATTCGAGATAGGAAGGGAATCGAGAATCAAGTGGCTGATCACTTGTCGAGACTTGAAGCAGGTAATGAAGATGGCAATATTCAGCTCATTAAGGAGGATTTTTCAGACGAGCAACTGCTGGTTGCCATGGAATTACCTTGGTATGCCGATATAGTCAATTTCTTAGTAACTGGATTGCTGCCACCTGAGCTTAACAATCAAAGACGAAGGAAATTTCTCCATGATGCCAAGCAATATTACTGGGATAAGCCTTTCTTATTTAAACATTGTGAAGATCAAATAATTCAGAGGTGTGTTCCGGATGACGAGATTGAGAGTATTTTACACCATTGTCATTCAGCACCTAATGAAGGACACTTTGGGGAAACGCAAACTGCGAAAAAAGTTACCCAATCTGGCTTTTATTGGCCAAGCATGTTGAAATATGCATGTGAATTTTGTCAAACTTGCGATTGTTGTCAACGGACTGGGAACTTATCAAAGAGGGATAAAATGCCATTGCAAAATATTCTAGAAATTGAATTGTTTGATGTGTGGGGGAGTCGACTTAATAGGTCCATTTCCACCTTCTTGGGGTAATATATACATCCTTGTAGCTGTAGATTATGTCTCCAAGTGGGTTGAACCTGTCGCTCTCCTTAAGAATGATGCCAACTCGGTACTAAAGTTCCTACATAAGAATACTTTCACAAGGTTTGGTACACCTCGAGCGCTTATTAGTGATGAAGGCTCCCATTTTGATTGCAAATTAGTTGCTACTGCTTTGTATAGATATGAGGTTAAACATAAAATTTCCACGACATATCACCCTCAGACAAATGGACAATCTGAAGTCTCTAATAGAGAAATTAAGCAAATTTTGGAGAAAGTAGTCAATCCCACACGCAAAGATTGGTCATCTAGATTGGATGAAGCTGTAACACCCCTTACCCGTGTTCGACGTTGGAACACGGTACAAGGAATTACCAAAACAAAACACTTACAGTCGTACTAAACCGAGACATAAAATTTACATCCAAGTTTAAAACTTTTCAATTTTCATCACACACTCATTCAACCTAGTCATGCATATCATAAATTGCATCATCATAAACATATAACTTGATCAATAATAGCCAACATCAATGGCCTTATACAAAATGAACTATCAAATAACATAGGCCAACATTTTAGGCCAAATCAATTATGACACATAGTCCTCTATACATACCATAATTCAAAATATTAATTTCAAAATACCAAAAGAGTGTTGATATTGTAGATGGATCTCCGACGATCTCCGAATCCCAAGCTAGCTCATGACACTATAAAACAAGGGAAAAGAGAGGGGGTTAAGCATATAGCTTAGTAAGTAAGTATGTAAATAATAAACAAATTACTAACACGCTTTCAAAATAATACAATCATAACTACACTTAGATTCACCATTTATTCAAGTTCAAACAAGCTGTTTATTCGAGTCATAGTCACTAAATTATTTTTATCTAGAGATACGGAACTCCAAATTAAGATCCTCTAATTTTATCTAAAACAAGACTCACATATCCCCTTACCATAAAATTTCAAGAATTTTTGGTTTAGCCAATAAGTACAGTTTATTCTTTAAAGTTTCCCTTGTTTTGTTGTCCGACAGTTCCGACCCCTTTGCACTAAAAATTAATTATCTCATCGTAAATAATTTGGATAATGTTTCTGTTTTTTTTTCTCTTGAAATTAGACTCATTAATAAATTTAAGCATATAAATTATAAACCACAATCATTTTTATAAAATTGTTAATGATTTTCCAAAGTCAGAACAGGGGATTACAACATCATTCTGACCCTATCTTATAAAAATTCAAATATCACAGAATATGAATTTTTTTGTTTACATCGTTTCTTTTATGTGAAAATAGACTCATTCAGATTTAATTTCATATCTTATTCAATCTCTAATTCAATTTCCACCATTTTTGGTGATTTTCAAAGTCACACAACTGCTGTTGTCCAAAATTGTTTTGTTGCTAAATTTACTCTTTCATAATTTCACTTACTCCATTTCATCTTACCGAAGGTTCGATCAAATATCGAACACATTGTTCATAAATTTTCACACTTACATTGTTTTTTTTATGTGAAAATAGACTCATTCAGATTTAATTTCATATTTTATTCAATCTCTAATTCGATTTCCACCATTTTTGGTGATTTTTCAAAGTCACACAACTACTGCTGTCAAAAACTGTTTTGTTGCTAAATTTTACTCTTTCATAATTTCACTTACTCCATTTCATCTTACCGAAGGTTCGATCAAATATCGAGCACATTGTTCATAAATTTTCACACTTATACCTGCACTAATTCATCACATATTCATATTCAATTACACTTAGTCGTTACATGATCACATGTATTTTCACTTAGTCAATTTCCTGTTGAACTCATCGGAATAATAATAGATACACGGTGGCCTGCACATAGTACCACCCTTGTAGTCGAAGCTATCTGGTGCACATAGTAGCCTGCACTTAGTACCACACATGTGATCAAAGCTATCGGGAATGCATAGTAGCCTGCACTTAGTACTACACATGCAATGTAACAGCCCAAACCCGGCCTAGAAGTTAGGACCGAATCCGACGTGTCACATCAAAGGGAAAATTTCCAAAACGACTTTGTTAATTCAAAACTTAAGTTTAAGCTTTAGAAGCCCAAAACCCTTGTATCTTGTTAAGTTAAGATGGAAAGCCCATATTTTAAGAAAACGTTCATATGTTGAGTTATTTCGAAAACGATGCTAACTTTAAAAATTTTATTTAAGTTTAATAACTGGATAGTTGAAACAATAATAATGAAACCCAAAATGAAAAGTCAATTAAGAGATACATGGCCTTATTACAATCCAATGAAAAACAAAGTATTTAAAATAAATTCATTTGAACAAATTAAAACATCTAATCAGCTTGTAGTGTGGCCATCTCCGAGTCCTCTGCCAAGTCGAGCCATTTACTGTGCGTCACCTGAAATATTAATTAAAAAGGGTGTAAGTTTCGAAACTCAGTGTGTACAGCCCTTGGTAAACAAATTCATTATGCAATTATCACGTTGGGCCTAAGCCCTATCAAAATCGGTGGTCTTCGGCCTTAGCCCATAATGACCTCATATCATATCGCAAGAAATCAAGGTCATGCAAAACCCTCCCCAGAAGTCCATCCGCTGCACACCATTTCCCTTCCAACCCTACACACCTGTGGGGATTTCTAAATTGACCCACCCATCCGCTACACTCCAAAGGTAGCACCAACAGCGGCACTACTCAACGTTGCAGCAAAGCTGCTAAGTATATAATATGCTTAAAGCCACCAGTGGATCCACGGTCGTCAAGCGACTATGCGATCCTGAAATTCTTCCTCCATACTATAATTCCCACCCATATGCATCCTAAACGGAATATCATATGAATGCAGCAAACACAGGAGTAACATCTATAAAACTTATACTCATCACATAGGGGTATTATTGTAATTTCACTACCCAGGGGTATTATTGTATTTTCACCCTACAAGGGTATTTTCGTAGTTCTGTCCCACAGAGGTATTATCGTAATTCTACCCTACAGGGGTACTTTCGTAAATTTCCAAATCGAGGGTATTTTGGTAATTCTAAAAATTATGAGTACTTTGGTAATTCCGTAAATCAAGGGTATTATGGTAATTTTCCAGACTAAGGGTATTTTGGTAATTTCTTTCATCTCAGGTTTTAGTTATCAACAAGTCCTCGCGGCTAAAGTGAACAGACACTATGCACCAGGTAGGATGCCGGAGAAGAGGAGGTGGGCCACTAGGACTGCTTAAATACCAAGCTCGCCCTAGATCCAATCCTAGACATGCATATGTCCATTGCCACACTCTAACCTAGCGACTTGTCCACAGTCATGTTTGATAATTAAAATAAGTCTTATGCTATCTAAGAATTTATCAGAACTAGGCCTAGAGTCCATTAAAACCCTAGCATGCATTTCTAAAATCCCATAAGGCCCATTAAGCCCATTTCATGTTATATAATCCATTAAGCCCATTTCATGCTCATATAGCCCATTAGGCCCGATTACGATAAATCATACAACTGTTCATACCAATTCATTATTCATGCTCATATAATCAACCATTGCCATTTTGGGCCCACAAGTTCGGCAGGCCCATTTAGCCACTTTCGGCTTTTCGGCGTTGCTGATATCGTGTGTGTAGTGTATGTACACACCTGGTAACCACACGTGCTGCGAACCCCTTAATCACGAACCTACAATCGACATCACTTAACGATTAATCATGGCTTAATACCTACTTTAACAAAAACTGAAACCTCACGTAACCTTACTGTGTGCCACCCGTTCTAGTAGCCCTTCCTTTGCTACTATTTGCGATTATCCCCTAGATCTGCACCCAAACATATATCGTCAAAATCAAGTGACTCATATTCCCCATAAGTCACCCTTATAAGCCATTCTTATATTAGACCATTCACTAAACCACAACTGAAACGAGTGCACTTACCTCTTGCTAACGATCCTTACCTACCACGCTTGCGATCTCTGAACCCTACCCTTGTTGATACAAGGTTAATGACAAGGATAAGTCAGATAGCCTTTCGGCTTTTAAAACACACTAAGGAAGTTAACTGAATACTTACCGAATCCACCTTTGATCCTGTGGCCTAAGTAACTACTGAACGAGATTCGGCTTTTAACCTTGACTAAGAGTAGCTAACAATCGATTTGTGCTGGAGGAACACAACAAAGAATCGGCACAAAAAGGGATTTCGGTAAATAGGGATGATGGTATTCGGCAATGGAAGAAACCGATTGAGGGGGAGAAAAGAAGAAAAATAAAATACGAAAACTCAAAGAACCTCTCAAGGGAATTCGGCAATGGGAGAATTCCGCAATGGGAGAAAAGAATGAGGGAAAGAAAAGGAAGAAATAATAGAACCCAAGGAACCTTTCAATGAATCCGGAACCCCCTTTTTATAGCCAAAGCCGAATCCTATCTTCCCCCCACAGTCCCATTCGACACCAATTCTTCCCACTTCTCATCTCCTAATTTTTCTCCATGATATCTCCCTTATCCTTCTCCTAAATTCTCTCTACTGACCACTTCTCCTTAGAGTCCCTCTACAAGCCACTTCCAGCCTTCTAGAAGCCTAAAATTAAACTCCAAAATAAAACTAAGCTAGCACTTGAACCTCAGACCTCCCTGCAGGCATATGTCGCCACCCCCTACACCCTAGTGGCGTCACTTAGCCACTTCACCACAGGCTTCTTTGTGCCATTTTTCACTTATTTTTATTTAAAAGCCCACTACTCACATCCCTGATTCCTTTATTAATTAAATCAAGAATCCTCCACCACAAAACTCGAACCTAGAGCTTCTCCAACACACCTAGACACTTCCAATTCATTAAACCCTTAAAGCCATTATGTCATTTGTCATTTTCTCGGTTACTTAAAAATTTTCTGAGATCCAAAGCCCAAAGCCTAATAGGCCAAATTCTTCTAGGCCCAAATTCGGGGCGTTACAATTCTACCCTCCTTAAAGAAATTTCGTCCTTGAAATTTCCAACTCTTAGAACAGTCATACAACCCAAACTACACAACCGCACTTCCGCTGCGTACTCTAATTCCAAAACAATACCTCTTACGCACACCCAAACTATCTATTCACTAGAGCAGATAGATATCATACAAATACTATTTCCATCTCACTAATACAGGCTAAGTAAGCTTCACAGCCCTTCCTTACCAACTTTTCTGCCCTTAGAGCCGAAATCACGTTTGACAAGTAATCATGTCATTTCCCGATCACTACTACTTCATCACCTTCCACAGTTCTTAACACCATCCGCTTCGCAGCACAATCTAAAGTTGCTCGTTCATATGGTCCCGTTTCAGCTACTGGTGAGGCCGAAGCCTCCTCTACTCTAACGTTGGGCATATGGCCCGACTCTGACGACCTTGCCCTAGCACTTCCACGGCCACTTGCACCTCTTCTAGCGCTCATCGTTGTGTGCATATTTCTGGTTTAAACTTTTTATGAAATTAGTTCATGGTTCCATTGTTTAAAGCACATGTCTTATGCAAGTAACAGAAAAGTTGTTTCGCGGCCGCAACTCCACTACAGGTTTAAGTTTCCTACGGGCTTTAATATCTAAGAACCTATTGTTTAAAGTCGCCCAGTATCTAAATATAGTTCAGCAATTTAAAAAAGTAAAATAATAGAAAACTTACATGGCTCGACGTCGAGGGCTCGGTGAACCACACTTCAAGAATCTTGCAAAAACTTTTTAATCTACTTGTTTAAAAAAACCCAAAATCTAAGGCCCGTTTCACAGCCCGAGCTTTGCAACTTGGCTCTGATACCACTAAATGTAACATCCCAAACTCGGCCTAGAATTTAGGCCCGAATCCAGCGTGTCACATCAAAGGGAAAATTTCCAAAACGACTTTGTTAATTCAAAACTTAAGTTTAAGCTTTAGAAGCCCAAAACCCTTGTATCTTGTTAAGTTAAGATGGAAAGCCCATATTTTAAGAAAACGTTCATATGTTGAGTTATTTCGAAAACGATGCTAACTTTAGAAATTTTATTTAAGTTTAATAACTACATAGTTGAAATAATAATAAAACCCAAAATGACAAGTCAATTAGGAGATACATGGCCTTATTACAATCCAACGAAAAACAAAGTATTGAAAATAAATTCAGTTGAACAAATTAAAACATCTAATCAGCTTGTAGTGTGGCCATCACAGAGTCCTCTACCAAGTCGAGTCGTTTACTGTGCGTCACCTGAAATGTTAATTAAAAAGGGTGTGAGTTTTGAAACTCAATGTGTATGACCCTTGGTAAACAAATTCATTATGCAATTATGATGTTGGGCCTAAGCCCTATCAAAATAGGTGGTCTTGGGCCTTAGCCCATAATGACCTCATATCATATCATATCATATCATATCACAAGAAATCAAGGTTATTCAAAACCCTCTCCAAAAGTCCATCCGCTACACACCATTTCCCTTCCAAACCTAACACCTGTGGGGATTTCTAAATCGACCCACCCATCCGCTACACTCCAAAGGTAGCACCAACAGCGGCACTACTCAATGTTGCAGCAAAGCTGCTAAGTATATAATGGGCTTAAAGCCACCGGTGGATCCATGGTCGTCAAGTGAATAAGTGATCCTCAAATTCTTCCTTCGTACCATAATTCCCACCCATATGTATACTAAACAGAATATCATATGAATGCAGCAAACACATGAGTAACATCCATAAAACTTATACTCATCACATAGGGATATTTTAGTCATTTCACTACCGAGGGGCATTATTATAATTTCACCCTACAGGGGCTTTTTCGTAATTCTACCTCACAGAGGTATTATCGTAATTCTACCCTATAGGGGTACTTTCATAAATTTCTAAATCGGGGGTATTTTGGTAATTCTAAAAATTAGGGGTACTTTGGTAATTCCGTAAATCAAGGGTATTATGGTAATTTTCCAGACTAAGGGCATTTTGGTAATTTCTTTCATCTCAGGTTTTAGTTATGAACTTTGGCCCATCAACAAGTCCTCGTGGCTAAAGTGAACAGACACTATGCACCAAGTAGGATGCCGAAGAAGAGGAGGTGGGCCACTAGGACGCTTAAGTACCAAGCTCTCCTTAGATCCAATCCTAGACATGCATATGTCCATTGCCACACTCTAACCTAGCGACTTGTCCACAGACATGTTTGATAATTAAATTAAGTCTTATGCTATTTAAGAATTTATCAAATCTAGGCCTACAGTCCATTAAAACCCTAGCATGCATTTCTAAAATCCCATAAGGCCCATTAAGCCCATTTCATGTCATATAATCCATTAAGCCCATTTCATGCTCATATAGCCCATTAGGCCCGATTACGATAAATCATACAATCGTTCATACCAATTCATTATTCATGCTCATATAATCAACCATTGCCGTTTTGGGCCCACAAGTTCGGCAGGCCCATTTAGCCACTTTCGACTTTTCGGCGTTGCCGATGTCATGTGTGTGTAGTGCATGTACACACCTGGTAACCACATGTGATGCGAACCCCCTAATCACGAACCTACAATCGACATCACTTAACGATAAATCATGGCTTAATACCTACTTTAACAAAAACTGAAACCTCACCGTAACCTTACAGTGTGCCACCCGTTCTAGTAGCCCTTCCTTTGCTACTATTTGCGATTATCCCCTAGATCTGCACCCAAACATATATCGTCAAAATCAAGTGACTCATATTCCACATAAGTCACCGTTATAAGCCATACTTACATTCGGCCATTCACTAAACCACAACCGAAGCGAGTGCACTTACCTCTTGCTAACGATCCTTACCTACCACGCTTGCGATATCTGAACCCTACCCTTGTTAATACAAGGTTAACGAAAGGAGAAGTTAGATAGCCCTTCGACTTTTAAAAACACACTAAGGAGTTTAACTGAATACTTATCGAATCCACCTTTGATCCTGCGGCCTAAGTAACTACTGAACGAGATTTGAATTTTAACCTTGACTAAGAGTAGGTAACAATCGATTTGTGATGGAGGAACACAACAAAGATTCAGCACAAAAAGGGATTTCGATAAATAGGGATGATGGTATTCGACAATGGAAGAAACCGATTGAGGGGGAGAAAAGAAGAAAAATAAAATACGGAAACTCAAAGAACCTCTTAAGGGAATTCGACAATGGGAGAGTTCAGCAATGGGAGACAGGAATGAGGGAAAGAAAGGAAGAAATAATAGAACCCAAGGAACCTTTCAATGAATTCGGCACCCCCTTTTTATAGCCAAAGCCGAATCCTATCTTCCCCCCACAGTCCCATTCGGCACCAATTCTTCCCACTTCTCATCTCCTAATTTTTCTCCATGATATCTCCCTTATCCTTCTCCTAAATTCTCTCTACTGACCACTTCTCCTTAGAGTCCCTCTACATGCCACTTCCAGCCTTCTAGAAGCCTACAATTAAACTCCAAAATAAAACTAAGCTAGCACTCGAACCTCAGACCTCCCTGCAGGCATATGTCGCCACCCCCTACACCCTAGTGGCGTCACTTAGCCACTTCACCACAGGCTTCTTTGTGCCATTTTTCACTTATTTTTATTTAAAAGCCCACTACTCACAACCCTGATTCCTTTATTAATTAAATCAAGAATCCTCCACCACAAAACTCGAACCCAGAGCTTCTCCAGCACACCTAGACACTTCCAATATATTAAACCCTTAAAGCCATCATGTCATTTTTCATTTTCTCGCTTACTTAAAAATTTTCTGAGATCCAAAGCCAATAGGCCCAATTCTTCTAAGCCCAAATTCGGGGCGTTACATGCGACCTATCCGTCTGCTAAACATAGTAGCCTGCACTTAGTACTACACACGTGACCTAAAACCATCTCGTAGCTCTCTTATACACATAGTGGCCTACACTTAGTACTACACATGTGACCTAACTACCTCATTCGTATATTTTCTATTCCGAAGGTTTAACCGAGAATTCTCACTTTTCAACATTTTACCAATTCATTCATAATCAATCACAATTCATAATTTACATCAAATAATTACTCCATATTCAACCATATCTCATATAATATAACAAAATATTAAAACATAAATAAAAAACGATGTATTATTTACATACAAACTTACCTCGGTGCAAAATATGACGACTTTACAATTTAGTCCACAACCTTTTCTTTTCCCTGATCAAGGTCAATTCCTCGTCTTTCTTGATCTATAATAACACATTTACTCATTTAATACTCACATTATTCAATTTAGTCCAAAAATCACACTATGATAAAATTACATTTTTGCCCTAAAGTTTCACATATTTATAATTTTGCCCCTAGGCTCGTAAAATAATTTTTATTCAATTTCCTTGCATTTTAGGCCTAGCCGAACCATTTTCATAACTATAACAGTCCACAATTTTCACTTATTCACACACTTACACACATTTTACAACTTTTTTACAAACTAGTCCTTTTATGCAATTTCATCAAAAATCGCTTAGTAAAAGTTGTTTATCACACCCCAAACTTTCATATTTTTCCATAAAACATCAAAAAACATGCATGTCGCCCATCGGCAAATTTTTAAACATAAACCCTAACTCAAAATAATGGTAGAAATAGGTAAATCGAGCTACGAGGATTTCAAAAATGTAAAGAACATTAAAAACGGGGCTAAAACAAACTTACAATGGAGCCTGGAAGCTTGAAAAACCCTAGCTATGTCTTCCTCGTGTGAATTTTGGCTTTTAATTTGGCTTTTTAATTAATTTAATCACCAAATTACTAAAATGCCCTTAACTTAAAAATATTCTATTTCACCTATTTCATGTCTATTTTTGTCCAAAAACTTAACCAATGGTCTAATTACCTTTTAAGGACCTCCAATTTAAATTTTCATAGCAATTAGACACCTCTAGCTTCTAGAACTCAAGTTTTGCACTTTTTACAAATTAGTCCTTTTGACTAAATTGAGTGCCCAAACATCAAAATTTTGGAATGAAATTTTCATGAAATCATTCTGTGAAACTGTAGATTAGAAAAATATAAGAGCATTAGAATTTTCCTCGTCAGATTTGTGGCCCCGAAATCACTATTCCGACTAGGCCCAAAATCGGGCTGTTACAGAAGCTTTGTGGGCATATCGTACTGCCTTCGAGACACCATTGGGATTGTCTCCTTTCAAGCTTGTATATGGAAAACATTTCCGTTCACCTATTGAACTTGATGATAAGGCACTTTGGGCAATTAAGAAATTGAACATGGATTGGATTAATGCTGGCAATAACCGACTAGTGGAGCTGAATGAGATGAAGGAATTCAGAGCGCAAGCTTATGAGAATGCCAAAGTATACAAAAAATGTCAAAGTAATGTCATGATAAGAAGATTTTGCCATGACAATTTGAACTTGAACAACAGGTGCTGTTGTTCAATTGTAGGCTGAAATTGTTTCCTGGCAAATTGAAGTCTCGTTGGTCAGAACCCTTTGAAATAGCTCATGTCTACCCTCATGGAGCTGTGGAGGTCAAAGATATGAAAACCATACTTAAATTCAAAGTCAATGGACAAGATTGAAGAATTATTAAGGTGCCCCTATAACTCGGGATAAACATTCCATTGCTCTTCGAAATGCTTAATTTCCCACCTCTGCATTAGTTTCTTTGTTTTATTCGTTTTTGCTTTATTTGATTGGGGTAATTAATTTTTTTTCCTTTGTAGGTATACTAAGGATTGGGCTTGGTAGATTAGTAGTTATCCCATTAGAAATACTTGCTAGCTTTTAATTTATTTACCCCCAATAAAATTTTTATCTTCCCGCCTAAACTATATTTTACCGTGTCAGGCCATAATTACGACTTTCTTATCACCCATGTCACGAGTTGATTTTTCACTTTCTTTTACCCTAATCAATTCATCTTCTTTCACAGTTACTATCAGTTTCTTTCTTCCACATTTTCTTTGTTTATTCCATAACTCCAAAGTTCTTACCTTTTTCTTTTTACAGTTACTCTACCTTGTTTTGAGTGGCTCGACACGCTCCTCCTCCATAGGCTAATGTGCTATCAAGAACCTTTTTCAACCAAGCAATAGAAGAAAGATATACCAATAATATATCCAAGCGATCGTTCTGTTTTGACAAAAGATTCATTTTTAAAGATGAACCTTTCATGGGGTTTGATGAGTCTATATCGTCCATCATTGAAAAGCATGGATGGAAAGCTTTTTATGTCCATCCTGATGATGTTTTAAAAAAGGTTGTCATGGAGTTTTATGCCCATTTGATTTCTCCCAACAATGCTTTTATCTATGTAAGGGGAGCTTCGGTGCTTTTTGATGAATGAAAGCCAAATATGCCCTTCCGGACGAACAAGATGAACACACCCAATTTGTCGCTACAATCACCATAGTTGGTCTAACTCAAGTTTTGTAAAACCTTTGTATTGAAGGAACCAAATGGACGGTGTCACGGCGAGACTGCTACACTGTGGAAAGAACTTCGTTGAAACCTAAATGTCAAGTATGGTACCATTTACTTAAATCCCGCCTCAGCCTTTCGACTCACAACTCCACCATTTCTAAAGAAAGGATGCTACTGTTTCATTCTTTATGACAAGAAAGAAAATAAATGTAGGAAAAATTGTATTCAAAGAAATCCACCGCTACGCCTAGAAGAATGTCAGAAGTCTAAACTTTTGTCTCTTATCACGGCAATGTGTCAACGTGTTAATGTTCCTATTCAAGCCAATGAGGATGCTATTCCAAAAAGAGATGCCATCACAAAGGAAATTGCTATGAGGGTTTTAGGGGAAGAAATGCCACATTATCCACCCCCTAGTTCTACATCTACATCCTTCACTCCCACTTGTGGCCCAGCAACCTTTTCAATTTCTCACAATGCCTTTGAGCAACATGTGCTCAATTCCCTTGAAAAGTTGTACAAGTAGTTTAGTATGTTTGAAAAGCAGCAAGTGTAGATTGCCACAAACTTAGACATACCACAAAAGGAGATGGCTCTCTTTTGGGGCTATGTAAGGAAGAGGGACTGTGCTCTCAATAAGTCCCTTCAGAAGAATTTTACCAAGCTTATGCCTACGTTCCCCAACTTTCCTAAGGAATTGCTATTAGATGAAGAGGAAGGGGAAGAGGATGAAGCTAAAGCTGATGCAATCGAACCTACTACCATCCACACTACCACTAAGGAGAAGGACCATAAAGGACCAGAGGGAGAGGAAGAGAAGACAAAATCTGTGAACATTGAGTCTGACCAGGAAAGAGAAGAAACAAACCCAATTTTTGCACCAACTAAACCTACTATTGTACCTACCCCACCTCCATCGACTGCGCCAATATCAAAGCAAGATCGTGAGATTAATAAGCTGATTGATGATCTCACCAAATTAGATGATGAGGAGGACAAGCTACCAATCAATTCCTTGAAACGGAAGCAGCGTTACAAGCATGTTGCCTGCAAAACCACTCGCCCAAACTGAAGTAACAAAATTTCTTTCCAAGCATTCATTTTCAGTTTCATTTCATCAGGTATTCATAATTGTTGTCTTTACATTTTCTTTATATATATGTCTTTGCATATTTTTTTACTTTTGTCTATTCATGCATTGAGGACAATGCATCCCTTAGGTTTGGGGGTGTGTTATGCATTAGATAGTTGTTTTAGTATTTTTTTTTCATTTTGTCATTCATTTTGCCATGACACACAAATGCTAGAAAAATCTTAGACTGCAATGAGTATATTTTTTTCGATGATGTTCAATGAGGAATTTAATTCTTCGACATACGTAGAAATTTGTGACGGTGAATTAGGTGAGTTTAGCTTAGAATGGTTACTTGATAATTGACCTCTAAAAATAGAATGCCCTAATTCCAGTTACTAGTAGTCTTTAGTAGGCTTCTTTTAACAAACTTAGAAATTCTTGAGGCTAAGTTCAAGATAATGGTAATTCTCAATTTAAAAAAAAATGCCATAAGTTACTCTAATGCTTGAAATTGCGAAGTAGGTCAAAAAAATTTTGTTTGCTCCATTATGTTGTTGATTAGAAAAATAAGTTTAAATAAGAGTAATTCAATAAAAGAAGCAGTTTAGAGACACTCCACTATAGTGCTAGGCTGAGTAGCTAAGGAGGTAGTTGTTTGCTCCATCCATCTTCTAAGTTAAAAGCCTTAACTTCATGAGTGCATTTCATTCAAATTGTGATATGCTCCATTGAGTTTGTCAAGTAAGAAACCATGTGACAAGATGAATCCCCTAGTAAAAATATCTGTAACAGAGTTATGTAAGGCCATATTTTTTAAAAAAAAGGGAAGAAAAAGAAATTGAGTTTAGATGAAAGATAAACTTAGTACATTAGGAGGTACTTGCTATAGTAGAAATTGTTTGAGCTATTAGGAATTTTTATTTTTAGGGAAATATTTTCTGCACTTACTTTGCTAAATAAGCTTATGAAACTTGAACCGATTCTCAAAGACAGAAGATCGTTGAGAATAGAGGTAAAAGAAATATGCTTCATACAGTTTGGCAGTACAAGAGGTAATTATGTGTTATGGAAATTCTTGCATTCATACATACATGCATTCATACATATTTTGCTTGAAGACAAGCCATAACTCAGGTTTTGGGTGTGATAACTCTTGAAAAGAGTTATATTGCAGGCCTCCAAACTTAATTAATTGTCTGTACATAAGTGGATATATTTGCATTTTTAGGATATTTTTATAACATTGCATCATGAAGCTTGGACTGTGCTTTCAATGTTACTATATGTTACTTTTGTTGGTGGAAGGAAAGGAATTACTTGTGTTTGTAGTAGGTGTTGGAAGGAAGAAGAGAAATGAAAGAGTGAAGTATTGTCGTGGAAAAAGGTTGGACAGATTGCCAGCATAAATGCCATGTAAATTCCAGGAAGATGCTGAAGCAACATTCAGTCGTCGTCACTCTCAACTAGCTGGACGTGTACCAGATAAATCCACCTGAAAAAGAGGGAGAAAAGTGTGTGCTGGAAGAGGGGAGCTACCCTATAAAAGAGGAAAGAGAGGAAAATTTTAAAGATGGTGTTTCACATGAGGATTTAGGATCAGTTTTTCTTCTCCAACAAGCTCTTGTGAAAAATCTAGAGAAAAGAAGAGAGGGTAGCAGATAAAGCACAGAGCAGAGACACAAAGAAGGGGACAAATAATTCAACCCTAGGTCTTGCACAATATTCCAACAATGGAGTTGGGAGCTGATTTGTCAAAAACTTTCTAAAGTTGTTCCTTCTTTATCTGATTAATTTCTATGAATTTTAACTGTTAAATGATGTTGTTGAAAGATACCTTTATTTTGGATGTTAATTTCCAACCCATGAGCTAATCTCATCGATTGGAATTACATGATGATCTTTATTTTCATTAATAACCAGGCATTATCTTGGTTAGATCTACTATATAATTTGATTTGCATTATTTTGAATGCATGCATGCTATTTGTAACACCCCAAACCCGACCTAGACGTTACAACCAAATCTAACGTGTCACATCGAAGTGATTTCTGAAATATGGACTTGTTGATAAAAATCCGTATTTAAGATAAAACCCACTTAGTTTTTTTATTGCTTAAGATCATTTGACAGTTTAAGCTATTACAATTTGAAACCAGCTTATCAAAACATTTGCCATATTATTACCGTTGATTTCTTAATCTGAATAAAACCGCGGAAGCTTCTCTAACTAAAAACCTGGAAGTTTAAAACGTGTGTGCTTTTTTGAAAAGCAGTTGTGATTTTGAAAACTCTTTGGTGTCCGTTTGGCAGTTTAAAACAAGAAATCAAAGCCCAATTAAAAATTTAAGAAAATATCAATGGCCTTATTACATAATCAATATCCCAATATGAAAATTAAAATTAAATAACAACGTCTAAAGCAGAACATCAACGATCGTGTGGCCACCTCTGAGTCCCTCGCAGCTCCAAATCGTCTAAGGCTAGGGATTACCTATACAGTTAAAAAAACGGGTGAGTTTACGAAAACTCAGTGTGTATTCCCCTGACAGTCAATCAGTAACAATATATGCAGTAACAGTTTGGGGATAAAATCAGTGGCAGTGTGGGCTTAAGCCCAATACAGTATCAGTACGGTGTAAATATGCATCCCACCCCAATCTAGCCAACACATCACCCGTACCGACGAACACACCATGTGGGGATAAAATTGACCCACCCAGCCAGCAAACCAGTATCGCAGCATAGCTGCCAGTAATAATAACGCAGCAAAGTTGCCAAAAACAATATATGTGGCAACGCCACCAGTAACAGTGAATGTGGCAAAGCCGCCAGCACAATACTTCCTCCATATCGAAATCCCAACCCAATGCGATATGTCATGTCATAAATAGTTCATGTATGCAAAGTGTCCTACTTAGTACAGTCATACAAATAATCATACACTCATCAATCAACCTACCTCTAAGGGTAAAATGGTCATTTCCATCAAGTAGGGGTATAATAGTAATTTTACCTTTTAGGGGTACTTTAGCCACTTTGCTTATTTTGGGGTCTCGGTGCAAATAACGACCTCTCTGCAGGTCTACAGTCTCTTTGAGTGACACAGATAATTTAAATGGTCATAACGGGGTAAATGGGCCTAAGGCCCATTATTCGGTCCAAATGGGTCCACACGCTCGTGTGGCCCATTTAGCCCAACTTCAGTCATGACTATGCGAATGATATATCCCAGTCTAATATGTGCAACTTATTGTGGATTTATTCTGTATGGGGCCCACGAGCTCATTTGGCCCACACGGCCCATTTCAGCCAAACGAGGCCCATATTGGCCCAAGATCACGAGAACGCTCGTGGTGGCCTCTACAATCTATCACCCACGACTTGTGGGCTCGGTTTACCACACGAGCAATCACGGGCTCGTGGGGCCACGAATGTCGAATTTTCGACTTTTCGACTTTTTAACTTTCGTCGATTCACAGTAGAGAGGGGTGTGATTACACACCTGTTTACGAAACCGCTCCAAGTTCCACGAGCACCCAACCAAGATTTAAACATTACCCACGTTAATCCTTTAATCATTAGGGTAAAACACCCTCTTATGGACACTTAATCCAAACCACCTTCCTTACCTTGCTTGAATGAGGCGACTTTAGTCCTCCAAAACAGCTATCCAGAAGTGATCACACGCCTTTATGGTTTATCCGTATCACAACACCGATTCTTAAACAAGATAGGCCTTATAAGTGGCCTCAATTCATATATATCAAACTTGCAGAACATAGGGGTATTCAGCCTATGCACAGAAAGGACAAGATGACTATTTTACCTTAATAGATGAACGAAAAGGTTTTGATTGCTTCAGTCACTTGCATCCCTTCACTCCATTGAAGCCCCTAGCACCCAACAAACCGCCACATCGCAAGGAAGACAAGAAACACAAAAGAAGAATGAGAAAAAGCACTCGACTTTCAGGAAAGAGAGAAGAAAATAGATTGAACACATAAAGAAACAACAAAGAGCCAAAGGAGGGGACTCATGAATACCTATCGATTTGTCAGAACCCTTTCAAGACTAAAACCGTAACACTACTGCAGAGTATAGAGACAGTTGACCAACACCTATAAGCAAAAGAACACCGAAAGGAAGAAAAATAGTGGAAGGAAAGGAATGTTGAGAAGAAGAACAAGAAGATTCGGCTATGAACCAAAAGTCGAGGAATAGAAAGGAGGAAAAGGGGATTCTACAGTGGAGAAAAAGAAAAGTGAAAAAGTGTCTAACACATTCGGCCACAGAGAAAAAGCAACCCAAATGAGCAGTATACCTCCCCTGGTCGAATTTCTTGAGTGCCAGAGTCCAAATTTGGCACAATTCTCCTCTCACTCAAACTCCTTGATTCTCTCCCCTTATCCCTCCTTGAATCTCTCCATGACCAGTTCAAACACCATTCAAATCTATTCAAACTCCCCTTGGCTGTGTTTTAGTCCAACTCTACTTTCTACATAATAAATACCCATTGCGCAACCTAGGACTTGAACCTCAACCCTCTCTGTTGCACAACACGCCACCTTGCCACTAGGCCACAAACTCTTCTTGTGTAATAAAACATGCATTAATATTTATAAAGCCTATATGCTAATGTCCAGATTCATTTAAGAGAAAAACTAAAAATTTTGCAAAAGCTAAGACTTGAACCCAGGCTTCTCAAACACTCCCAAACACACCCAAATCACTTAGCCATTAAAGCAAACAAGCAATTTGTGTCAGAACATGCAAAATTAAAGACCCTATATTTTTGGGGCATTACACTATTTCTAGACATAGATGGATGTATGGTATGTTCACAAACTTGATTTAATTCTGAAAAGGTTGGATGAGTTGGATTGTGATTGAATGATACAATCAAGTACTCAAAATAATATTCGTAGCACTCTAGACATAGAGCTGCGCTCTATACAGAGTGAGGAAGAAATAATATTGGGTATCATCCTTGAAGCTTGTAGACATACAACGCCTTAGGAATAGTAGCTTGAAGTCTGAATCTCGAAAGAAGTAGACTACTGTAGCTAGAATCTGAATAGTAGACTAGTTAAAACTTTTCCGTAGAATTATTATGTTATAAGGATGTCGTCTGAGTAATTCCAACCTTTCCATTCAATAGCGTCGCTTCTTTCAACTTTGTCTTGTTAAATTGCCACAACATTTTAAGTTAGTTATCTGATTTTAATATTGCATACGTGATTATCCTTTACAAATTTGTTCTTCTATTTTCTCAATAGCTTGATTCGTATAGTTCATAGTGATAACTTAACCAAATTAATCCTAATCGATCCCTGTAGAGACAATCTTACTTACTACTTTATTACTTTATTTGACGTGTACACTTGCACATTCGCATATCATTTCACATGTGATAGTTTGTCTTCCTTACCCTTTTTGTTTCTCTACTTAAGTCGAATTGGAATATCTCAATCCTTGAAAGCCTTTAGCTTTCTTTGCTAAAGGTGATGACAAGGAACTAGCTACCACTATCTTGCTTAAATTGTTCTTCTTTTGCCTATCCATCCCTTCTACTATCCTTAGGGCCATCTTAACCAATGTCAAAAATTCCTGTAATCCCAGAGCTATTACATGAATAAATATATCCTCATTAAGTCCTTACTCAAACCTTTTGTGTAACAGCTCATTTTTAGTGAAATCGAAATAGTGGTTTTGGGACCCGAAATCCAAAGTTAAAATTATTATTTTATTATTATTTTAATGTTTGTAACATGATTGAATGATTGTGTAAAAAATCGTTAAGAAATTTTATCGTTTGAATGGTCAATTTGATAAAAAGGACTAAATTGTGTAAAGTGTAAAACTTGTGTTCTATTAGCTAAAGGTGTCCAATAGCTATAGAACCTTAAAGTAAAGGTCCATATGTTGTAATTAGACCATTAATAGTATGATTGGACATATGTGGACATATATTAAGGTGTTATGATAGTTATTAATTAGGGTTAAATTGGTAATTTTGTTAATAAAAACAAAGTAAAATAAAACATGGTTATCATCTTTATTTCTTCATCTTCAACCGAAAACAACAAGGAAGGAAGCTTTTTTTTGTCCATTTTAGGTTCGGCCACATGCAAGCTTGATAATCAAGAAAGAAGAAATTTGAACTTAGATCTGGGAAATAACAAAGTTACAGAATAGTTGACTCAATTCGCCGTTTTAGCAATCGAGGGAAGGTCGTATGTTATAATTTCCTTTCAAATGTATTCTATATGCTTTGATATAGCATAAATTGTGATTATGTGACTACGGACAAGTTTGGAAATGATTCGACAATGATTCGATAGTTGAACCTTAGGAATAGTTTAGGATACTAGCGACTTGTCATTAGTGGTTACAGTGAGTTGGCTTCGGGCCATGATATAATACTTCGGGTGTGAGATAAACCGATTTGGCTTCTGGCCATGCATATCGACTGATTTGTCTTTGGGCCATGATATTAGTACTTCGGATAAGTTACCTTGATTTGGCTTTGGGCCATGGTATAGGTACTTATTGTGCGAGGCCCTAGAGTATTCGACTTCTATTATGAATGGTTCAACGAGTGAATGAAAGTTGAGAATGTGTATAAGATTTGTACGAAATGGTACAGGTATGTACATAAACTATTTTATCATTGAATCCAAGAAATGATGATGAAAGTATATAGTTTTATGAATGAGTATTTGAAAGGTTTGTTAGTTAATGTAAGCTACATGTTGATGTATTCAAATTATTGAATTATAATTATGTGATTTCATTAAGTTATTTCATACGAGCTTACTAAGCTTTATAGCTTACTTTATTTATTTTTCTTGTGTTTTATAGTGTTATCAAAGCTAGCTCAGATTTAGGGATCATCGGAGATTGTTTCACACTACCACCTATCACTTGGTACCTATGAACTTTGGTATTTTAAGTATATGACATGTATAGGTATTTTTAAGTCACTTTGATTATGGATTGATAGAGATTTTGGTTATTTGTAATGACTTGTAATTGCATATGTTTTGGTTTGTAAATATGGCCATAAGTTTTGGCTTAATTTGGTGGATTTAGTTATGTGCATATATGGTTGATATTTTGAGTTCAAGGATAGATATGTGAATGGCTTATGTTATAAGGCTTATGGATATTAACACAGTAAATGTTAAATGCTTGATAATAGATTTGAATTGTGTTTGTGAATTGGTGTAAAATGATGTATGTTAGGTAAAGGTTTAACTAGTTGATTGGTATATGTATTTTGGTATGTTTTGATTGAGTAAAATTTGAGGTATAAGTATGTTGGTTGCTAGTGTTAGAAATGGTATGAATTAACCTTGATTATGGCTAAATTAGATGTTCATTTATGCTTTGAATTGTTTCCATTTTGGTTGTTTAGGTAAACATAAATTTGGGTGGCAAATTGGCTTGGGAAATAGCCTATTTTTATCCACAAGGGCAGAAACATGGGCGTGTGTCTCAGCCGTGTGTGACACGCGGTCATGTTATACGACAGTGTGTCCATTGGTGTTGAAATTAAAATGAAGTCAGTATGCTCCACACGGTCTCAGACACGGGCGTGTGATCGGCCGTGTGGCATAAGTCAGAATACTGCATAATCTAGACACGGCCTAGCACACAGGCGTGTGACTTGGTCGTGTTGCATAGGTCAGTATACCCTAAAGGTTTGGCATGGCCTAGCACAAGGCCTAGAACACGGGTGTGTGTGGCCACTTCGAAGGGCACACAGGCTAGACACACGGCCGTGTGGTTGGCTGTGTGACCTAAGTCAGTAAGCTCACTTGTTTGGACACGGGGTAGGACACGGGTTGGGACACAATCCTGTGTTCCTATTTCGAATGTTCTCACGGCCTATGACACGGGCGTGTCTGGTGGTCGTGCGAGACACACGGCCTTACCACACGGGTGTGTGTCCCCTGTTTTGAGAAAAAAATTCAAAGAATTCAAGAAGTTTCCAAAGTTATCGGTTTAGTCTCGAACCACTCTCAATGCATGTTTAGGGCCTCGTAGGCTCGTATTAGTGACAAATTGATTGATATTGATTGATGAATGTATGAATTGATTAAATTTATGCGAAAAGTATGTATAAATGTATTGTAAGTACGGTAATGCTCCGTAACCCTATTCTGGCGTTGAATGCAGGTGAGGGATGTTACATTCTGCAAATTTTAGCTTCAATTACAACTGACTCCCTTGCATACTTGTTCAATTTAACAAATTCTTTTTCAAATTTAGCTATCATCATATTGTTATGCTTTAAACAAATGAATTTCATCCTCTTCTTTTTAAGATAAAGTTGACCAACATACTTTTTTCTAAAATCTGTAAAAAAGAAATTCCAATTGATCTTCTCTGCTAGGTTCACACTTCCTATGGTAGCTCACCCTTGACAAGCTTTCTCTTTTAACAAAGAAACAACACATATTAACTTATTCACATCCATACACTGTAATTCTTGAAACACTTATTTTTCCAACCAATATTTTGTAATAGTAGTGTAACGACCCTAAAATCACTATGCTATAAAAGTGGCAACGAGTTAAGATTGTGTATAGTGGATTTTTCGGCAAAGTGAAATAAAGTATATAATCGATCAAAGAGAAGGTTGATGGAAGCAAAAGGAAGTTGACTCAAGAAGTACGTCATGATATATTAATTTAAGGTAAGTACTGAATCATAAAGATGTGAAAAATTTTAGGGCTCAATTGAAAATATTTAAAAGTTGAAGGGTTAAAATAGAAATATGGGGAAGTTAAGGGACTAAAGTTGCACTTTTTCAAAAAAATGAGTGGAAAATTGTAATTATTAAAAATTTCCAAGGGAAAAATGATCATTTATTAAGAATGGTAATTTTGAAAAAAATTATTAAAATACCCTTGAATGTGTTGATGAATTGTGGCCATTGGATTTACTTAGCCTTGAAGTATGAAATATGAGCCCTTGGATTATAATAATGATGTTTGTGATATTTTATATTATTTAATCATCTAAATATTATTTTAATGATATTTTTTAAAAAATATTTTATCATTATTTTAATTCATAAATATTCGATAAATATGAAAGAAATACAAAGAAAAGTCTTCATACTTTCATTTACTTCCAGTGTCCAAGAAAAAAAAAAGAGAAGAAAGAGTTTTGCTTTTTATGCAATTTAGTAATTTTCCATCAATTTCACTATTTTCACCTAAAATTCATGATAATTTTCATATCCACTTAAAAAGAAAAGTGAAGTAGAGATCCTAGAAAGTTTGATAATCATCTTGGAAGCTAGAAATTGGAGTTAAAAGTGAAGAAATTTGAGAAGAAAGTGAATAGATTAAAGAGACAAGGTAAGAATTCAAGTATTTTCTTATGAAATTTATTATTAGTTGAAGTAGGATATGAGAAATTAATTTCTAGTGAAGAAACTGATGATGTTTCAATATGTTCATGAAGTGAGAAAGAAAAGAAAGTGATTGGAAATATTGTAGACAAAGAAGACGAAGTGACAAAAGTGTGAAAGGATGAGAAGAGAAGTAAGAAAGTGAAGTCTAGCAAAAGAAATGTAAGTACTCTTATGAATTGTACTTATTTATTTAATGACTAAAATGAAAATTAGTAAATGTTATGTGAAGTGAATGAAAAATAATATTTAGATGTTATAAGAAATCATGTGATAAAGTGAAATAGTAAGCGGATGTGAAAAAAAAATCTTTGAATCCATGATTATCTAGTTTAAAGGACTAAATTGAATAAAATATAAAAATGTATTGAGCTATAGTAATATAAGTATTTTTGTGAATAAAATATGTGAAATATCTAGTAAGTGATGAAATTAGTAAATTGTGAAACATTAAGTGAATTGAAGCATAATTAAGAAATTCATGTAAAAATCATGGAAATATATAAAAAAGAGAAAAATTAGTAAATTATGTAATAAATGTTGTGCAAACATGATCCAGTCTTGAATCATGGAGTGTTTAGTGAAGAGTATAATAAGTGAATATTAATAGCTAAGTATGAATTAATGAAAATTATTCATGAAAAGAAATCATGAATCGTAATTTTGTTATAATAAAACATAAATGAGTTTGGAAATATAATTGTGACATAAAATTTAGTGACAAGGAAATTAAGTGGAAAACTATATGATTTATAAGTGAAATTTTAATGTATATAAATGGTAAATATTATTCATGTAATTATAATAATATAAATATAAAAGTATTGTGTGATAAGTGAATAATTTTAAGTGACATACAATCGTGTTAATAAAGAATGAAAGAATTCTGCAAAATATTCATCTCGTGAACTATTCGTATAATAGTAGTATTGTGAAATAAGTGGGAATTGAAACTGTAAGGAAATATTGTAAGGAATTATAAAATCGAGCATAAGTGATAGAAATGTAAAATATATTTATTTTTTGATATAGGGTAAAAGTGAATTATAAAGTGTAATCATGATAAGAATTAAAGTATTGTAATTAAATAAATAAAATCGAGCAATCTTGTAAAAAGCCCTGGAAAACTAGGTAGGACTCATGGGATATAGTTGGCATGCCATAGGAATTCGAGCCCTCCTACGCTATTCGTGTTACACGTGACATTCGTGACACTACAATGCAATTCTTGTTATTCGTGTTTGTTCTGTGTATCTGACTGTGCCCCATCGTGTGTGTGTGTTGGGGCAAAAAATCATGCAATTTATATATGAAGTTGAAGTGCGGTATCTGCAAGTGAACATGTCAAATTATAATATAGTTATGTGTTACAATAAAATACCTAGAAATATTTCGAGGATCGTACCCAAGGGATTGCTATATTGGAGAGAATTCCTATTAAAATAGTTACCTGAAAATAATTACTAATCTAATCGATATATGAATTAGTAGTGCTGAATCAAAATTAAGATAATAATAAAATTAACTAAACTATCTTAAAACTAAAACTGACCTTAGGTTAAGTTAATGAAACTTTCCTACTCCTAGTTTTGACAATGCAAGTTATTTAGCCTAGAACCAATTGAAGCCCTAATTTTTAACTAGGTTGATAATTGCCCTTAATTTAAGTACTTAACACCCTGAGCTAGGAACACCTTCTGATCTTATCTTCACTAAGGATTACCACCTAAGATACAATTTTTGGTCTCACCTAGGTAAACAGATACCCTTTTGGTCTCACGGCTTCGTACAAGTCTACTCAACAGGATACCCTTTTGGTCTCACCTGTCTAAATACTCTACTAGGGCCGTCAATCCTAGTATACTAAGTTCCCTTGAATAAATACTCAAAGTCAGATAATTATTTACTTGGTTAATTAACCAGTTTAACAAATTGATTCATGCGAGATATTTATAAAGATCATAAAATTATTCTAATACTCATTCCAACATTCAGTTAGCTACGTTAACGAAAGAGATATGTAGTGTCTTTGCTCATCGTGACGTCAGATACTATTTGTGGCATTTCTTCATATCAATGTTTGGTGTCACAATGTCAATAGTTTGGTGTCACGACATTCATTCTTATATCAGCCCAAAAACTATTTTTAGCTTGATCTTTGATGTCGTGACTTCCAAGCTTCGTTGTCATGACATTGGTAGACAATTCAACCCAGAGTTACATCTTTAGCTCCCAAATCAACCTACATGTCCACATAACCTTATTAAGTATCAAAATATCATAAAACTATGGAAAGACATAAAATAACACTTGAACTATAAAATCATAAATAAATACTAAAATGACTTAATTCAACTACTTAACAAGATAAAATTATGTGAAAAGGGATATAAAATAACAGTCTAATTCGTGGCAGATTAGTATCCTTTGTGGTTCTCCATGGTTTACACAAGGTATTTATCTAAGAAATAAGTAAAATAAAGGTCATGAAGTGAATAAATAACGAGTTGTGAATAAAGTAAGTAATAATTCATGGTACATAAACCTATGAGATCATATATTATGTTTATGATATTAAGTGATAATAATATTTTTTTGGTAATTCATATATAAAATGACATATCATGAATAATCATGCTTATATAGAATTAAGGTATTGTCAAGATTTTATATTAAATATCTAGTTATAATTGGAATACATGCAAGTACTTACTAAGCTTCTATGAAGCTTAACGCGTTGTGTGTAGGTAGTGCTAGATGAAATGGAGCTCGTTTAAGCTAGAGGATCACATTTTATCCTCGATATGGTATGGATTATGAATTATGAAGGTAAATTATGAAAGTAGAGTGACATGTACATAGGTAAAAAAAATTTGAAATTGAAAAATAGTGTTATAAGTGCATTGATGAAACACCCCTTTACTCGACCGACCATTATGTTAGGGTATCGAGATGTCAAATTTGTTGTTGATGTAACACCCCTCGCTCAACACAATCTCTGGGTTCGAGTTACAGGATGCCACATCCATTATCGAGCAACTACAATAAAATATTCAACAAACAAATCATTCAAACATCCAATCAAAACATAAACACATTCACATCATGATATACAATCTTTTCTGAGTCTTAATCGAGCTTATGAAAGCTCTTTTGTTTGATCGAGCATGAAATATGACCAAATTGTAAAGATTCAAAATTTTGGATTAACGTTGTGGCACGAGGGAGTTCCTTGTTATGACATGACATACTGTAACAGCCTGTTTTTGGTCAAATCAGAACAGTGGTTTTGGGACCAAAAATCTGAAGTCTAAATATTTATTTTATTATTATTTTAATTTCTACAGCATGATAATATGTTTGTGTGAAAATTTTGTTAAGAAATTTTACCGTTTGAATGCTTAATTCAGTAAAAAGGACTAAATCGCGTAAAATGAAAAAAGTGTTGTTCTATTAGTTAAAGGTGTCAAATAGCTTTGGTTTTTAAATATAGCGGCCTTAAATGGTAATTAAACCATTTGAAACTTGAGTGGACATTCTTGGACAAGGTTTTATAATGTTTAAAGGTTATTATTAAAGGTTATATTAGTAAATAGTTAAATAAGAATAAGTAAATGAAATAAAAATAATTACCATCTTTTAGTCATCTTCTTCAACCGAATATTGGAAGAGAAGAAACCATCTTTGTCCATTTTAGGGTTCAGCTACATGCAAGCTTAATTGTAAGTCCATTTTTGTCTAATTTTTAATGATTTCTACTTTTTTGAGACCATTGCAACTAGTACTAGCTAACCTGGGACTAATTTGCAAAACTATTAAAGATTTTGAATGATTCCATTAATGAATAAGCATGTGTTTTGAATTTTTTGATAGATTATGAACGTTTGTTAATAGATATGCAAGTTTTGTTAAGTGATTTTTAGTGAAAATGCAAAATAGGGATTAAATTGAGAAATGTGTACAGTTAGTGGTTAAAATGTGAAATAAATGAAAAATATGGGCTTCTAGGGGCATAATAGTAATTCGGTTAGCATGGGTATAATTGGAATTTCATTAATTTGTGATTTTATGAAATAATGACTAAATTGTGAAAATGTGAAAGTTTAGGGGCAAAAGTGTAAATGTGTTTTAAAGTATGTGTTGGACTTAATTGAATGAATAGATGATTGGATAAGTCAATTTTGAATATATTTAGATCAAGAAAAGCAAAATACAGACTTGGATCGGGGAAATGATAAAGTAATTAACTAATCAACTCGATTCGCCGTTTTAACATCCAAGGTAAGTTCATATGTTATAATTTCATTACAAATGTATTTTATATGCTTTGATATAGCATGAATTGTGATTATGTGATTACAGACAAGTTCAGAAATGATTTGACGATGATTCGACAATTGGAATCCCGGTTGAACCTTAGGAATAGTTTATGATGCTAGTGACATGTCATTAGGTATACTTTGAGTTGGCTTCTGACCATGTTATTAGCAGTTCGGGTGCGAGATATACCGATTTGGCTTCGGGCCATGCATATCGGTTGATTTGGCTTTGGGCCATGATATCAATATTTTGGATAAGTTACCTTGATTTGGCTTCGGGTCATGGCATGGTACTTATCGGGTGAGACCTTGAGTATTCGACTTCTATTCTGAATGGTTCAACGGGTAAATGAAGGATGTGGTTGAGTATGAGATTGGTACGAGATGGTACAGGTACATACGGTAATTAATTGAGTATTGAAGTTATGGAATTGATGAGTTCCTTGGTAAGTTATATAAATGATCATTTGATAGCTTTGAGATTAAATAGAATTGTTGTATATTATTTTCTATTATATGAATGATTAATGAATGGTGATATTTGCTCATTATTAACATACGAGCTTACTAAGCTATATAGCTTACTTTGTTGGTTTTCCATGTTTTATAGTGATTTCAAAGCTAGCTCGAATTTGGGGTTCGTCGGAGACTTCACCACACTATCCACTGACTCTTTGGTACTTTGAAACTATGTTTTGAGTATATGGCATGTATAGGTATTTTGATGTCATTTTGATTATGGGTTGATAGTGATTTTGGTTATTCGTAATGGCTTTTAAATGTATATCTTTTGAGTTGTAAATATAGCCATGAGAGTTGGCTTAATTTGGTGAATTTTGGTTATGTGCATATATGTGCAATAATGGTTGATATTAGATGTGAGTTATGTTTGTGAATTGGTTCAAAACAATGTATGTTTAGTAAAGGTATAGTTAGTTGATTTGTATATGTGATTTGGTATGTTTTGATGGAGTAAGGTTTGAGGTTATAAGCATGTTGAATGTTGGTAATGAAAATGGTATGAATTAGCCTTGATTGTAGCTGAATTGAATGTTATTTATGCTATGGTTTGGTGCCATTTTGGTTGTGTAGGTATATGAAAATTTGGGTGGAAAAGTGGCTTGGTAAATAACCTATTTTTGTCCACACGGGCGTGTGTCTCAGCCGTGTGTGACACACGATCATGTACACAGCCGTGTGTCCCATGGTGTTGAAATTGAAATGAAGTCAGTATGCTCCACACGGCCTCACACACGGGTGTGTGATCGGCCGTGTGGCACAAGTCAGTATACCCTTCTAATTGGCACACGGCCTAGCACACGGGTGTGTGACTTGGCTATGTTACATAAGTCAGTATACCTTCCAGGTTTGGCACAGCCTAGCACACGGCTGGCACACGAGCTAGACACACGGGTTTGTGGTTGGCCGTGTGACCCAAGTCAGTAACCTCACTCGTTTGAACATGTGGTAGGACACGGGCTAGGACACAGCCATGTGCTCCCATTTCAAATGTCCACACGACTTATGACACAGGCGTGTTTGGTGGCCGTGTGATACACATGGCCTGGTCACACGGGCGTGTGTCCCCTGTGTTGCAGAAAAACTTTATAAGTGTTAAAATTTTTTTGAGTTATCGGTTTAGTCCCTAATCACTCTTAATGCATGTTTAAGGCCTCGTAGGCTCATTTAGGGGACACTATGATTGATTGTGATTGAATTGAATTTGAATTGATAAGTTGTGTATGAAATGTTTGTTTAAAAGTGTTGTAAGTCCGATAATACTCTGTAACCCTATTCTGACGGTGAATACAGGTGAGGGGTGTTACACATACTGGCTTAACCTCATTGTGGCGACGGGGTTCCTAATCACACCGTCGCTAATGTCCAGATCTCATCGCGACGATCGTTGCCTGACGTTGTGACGTGTACTCTATTTTTGGTACAAATTAGCCCATTTGGAGGCTATCTCCTAGCCATCATTCAACTTACTAATTGGTGCATATTTGCAGAACCTCTCCAACAAAAAGAACACCAAAACGCATTCCCAACATTGCATTTAACCATTTCCCAATCAACCAATCTAATATACCTCAATTTGGTACCAAATCATATCAGTTCAACTTATTGAATCACAAACCAATCAAACATGCATATAGTCATTCAATACCTTCATATTAGTCATGTAAATTCATACTTAACTATGCCATTTCAAGTGTCACACATACAGCTCAAAATGTTACCAAAACTTCCATGTGTAATAAGCATTAACCTTTTCAAGGATCAAGAATTATAAAGGATTCAACCATATCAACTTCTAAGTTAACAAAAGCATAACACCTATATATAATCGAGCTTTGACCATCACCAAATGTGTAAATTTTTGGATTGGAAATATTATAGCAAATATATATAATCAAGCAACGGTGTCCACAAGTATACATGTCAAAATTCTAATATAGTTTTGTACAACGGGGTACAGGAAGTACTCCGAGGATCATACCCAAGGGAGGACAGATTAAATTGAAAATTATTTCTACAATAATATGTCTAAACGATACTCACCAAAAATCATATTACAATAAATAATAAGAAATATAATATTATGAAAGAAAGTAAAATTAATAGAACAAAATTAATTAACAAAGAAATTGTAACACCCCAAACCTGGCCTAGAAGTTAGGCCCGAATCTGGCGTGTCACAAGGAAGTGTTTTTCAAAACCATCATTGTGATTGATAAAAACTTGTTTGAGAATTAAAGCCTATTTGTTAAAACTCAAAACACTTAGGCAATTGTTATCTACTTGAAAATGTAATTACCTTTAAAACCTTATCTGTTGCGGAAGCATATTTGAAATAAACAATTTACAAAAATGTGATGTTTAGAAATAGAGTTGCAGAAGCATTTTGAAAACGTTGCGGAAACGTAGTGTTTTGAAAATAGTTACCGTTTTGGAAATTGTATTCCAGTTTTAGTAGTTAGAAAACATCATAAATAAATATCAGAAATAATAAGCTAAAAATAAAGAGGCCTTGTTACAAAATTATCAACCCAATAAATTAAAATAAAGTCGCTAAGTTTAACTTTAAGCATATCTGACATGTGGCCACCTCCGAGTCCCTCGCAGCTCCAAATCCTCTAAGATTGGGGATTACCTGCACAGTTAAAAACGGGGTGAGTTTATGAAAACTCAATGTGTAGTCCCCTTACCAGAGTAACAGTTAGTATACAGAAGCAGAAACCTAAACAGTCTGGGCCGAAGCCTTTTCAACAGTAATAGTACAGTATAGATCAAAGCATACATGGGTCAAAGCCCACTACAAAATTATTGGGTCATAGCCCATAACAGTATCAATTGGGCCTAGCCCAAACAAATAACAGAACAAGTGACCTAGGCCCAGTACAGTGACAGATCTCATAAATAGATATGCAACAGTATGAGGATGCATCCCAACCCATTCCAGCCAACACACCACCCGTACCAACCCTACACGCCATGTGGGGACCAAGTTGACCCACCCAGCCCTACACACCAATAACGCAGCCGAGCTGCTAATGTCAACACAGCAAAGCTGCTAATAACAGTATACGTGGCTGAGCCACTAGGATCAATATACGTGTCAAAGCCACTAAATCAGTAAATCGTGGCATAGCTACCAGTACAGTACTTCCTCCAAAATACAAAAGTCCCAACCCCATGCAATATGTCGTGTATGTCATGCTCAATCATTACACGTGTATGCAAAATGATCATGCTTGATAACAGTCATTTCAACACATATTAAAAACAGATCAGTCACACGACCACAGTTAAATCAGTAAAACATAGTCATGCGATCACTGTCAAATCAGTCAAATCATAGCACAAGTCAGTCATTTACCCACAAGGGCAAAACAGTTATCTCACCCTATAAGGGTATTTCAATAATCCTACCCTACAGGGGTATTTCGATAATTCTACCCTATAGGGGTATTTCGGTAACTCTACCTTACAGGGGTAATTCAGTAATTCTACACTACAAGGGTAACTCAGTAATTCTACCCTACAAGGGTATTTTGGTAATTTCGCAAACTGAGGGTATTTCGATACTTTCACAAATCAAGGGTATTCCGATAATTTTGCAATCTGAGGGTATTTCGGTAAATTTACGAATTGAGGGTATTTCGGTAATTTTCCAAATTAAGGGTATTTTAGTAATTTTTAAATCAAGGGTATTTCAGTAATTTGTAAACTAAGGGAATTTCAGTAATTTGTAAACCAAGAGTATTTCAATAATTTGTAAATCAAGGGTATTTCAGTAATTTGTAAACCAAGGGTTTTTCAGTAATTTCATAAATCAGAGGTGTTTCGGTAATTTTATAAATCAGGGGTATTTCGTTAAATTTCTAAATTAGGGGTATTTCGGTAATTTTACCCTTCCAGGGTATTTCTGTAATTTTACGATCTCCTAGAAGGTCTACAGTCGCCTCAAGCGACTTAAGAAACCTAAGTGGACTTAACGGTGAAAATGGGCCTGAGGCCCATTACCCTGCCCAAGTGGGCCCACACACTCGTGTGGCCCATTTAGCCTAGAAGCAATCACGGCTATGCGGCGACACAACCCAAATCAATAACTTGTCACATCACAAACATTTCATCTGTGTGGGCCCACAAGCCCATTGGGCCCACACGGCCCCCTTTCAGCCTTACGCGGCCCAAAGAACCTAAGTCATGTGCGCGACATGACAAGCCTATCCACTTCTCATTTAACAGTCTAACTTGCATTCGCGGGCCCTACGGCCCATTGGGCCCATCGAGGCCCATTCCAGCCCAAGTGACCCATTACGGCCCAAGCCCATGAATTTGCTCATGGTGGCCTTTCTCATCACACGCTCATGCTACGTGAGCTCGGTTCACCACACGCGCAATCGCACGCTCGTATGGCATCGCTCGCCGGTATTTCAGCTCTTCAGCATAACGCTGATCAATAGTCAAGATAATACAATATACGCACCTTCAACTTTTCAACCGATTAATAATCAGAACAATGTATACGGATACACACCTTATCACGTAGAGTACTAAATAATCACGAGTGCCGTCACCTGCACTAGAGCGATCAACTGCGATTTGCCTAGTTAAACTAAAGTACTCTAAACAGAGATAATGATGCGAATGGGCTTAGGGCCCATTCTCAGCTCAAATGAGCCCACACGCTCGTGTGGCCCATTTAGCCCAAATCTAGCCACAGATATAAGATTCACATAGACCAGTCCAATATTTACTACACAATCATATAATTTATTCATATGGGCCCACGGGCCCATTGGGCCCATGAGAACACTCATGAAGGCCTCAACTATTGCGTCGAAGCTCCCACAAGTGCGCTCGCACGCTTGTGTGGCTACCATCACCGGGTGACCGGCATTTCGATATTTGCCGCTCTACAGCTAGAGTAGTGCGAAATACACACCTGATAGGAATCTGGAGTTGATCCGCGCTCCAAACACTCCTATGCCCAAACGCCAACCCAGGTATCCTTACTCTTCTCATAGATTGCTCTATTTAAAGCCAGCTTCTCATCTTCCCTCTTGCTAGCTTCTCGATGTGGGATCCCTCCTTCAGCAGAGTTTAAATCCATCACAACCTCTTGTCGTCCCAACTTAGCAAAATAAATATCCCTTTTTGCTTGCGATGGGATTCGAACTCAGGCCCCCTGTAACTTAATCCACGCCGCTAGCCACTTTACCAACTAGCTCCTCTTTGTCTTAAAACATGCGCAACTAAATATAAGCATATGGGCCAAAGTCTAAGTTCATTTAAAAAGAAAACAAGAATTGCAAGCGCCAAGACTTGAACCTTGGACCCCTTGTTTCCTTGTGTGGCGTCATTCCCTTGTCTCCTATGTGGCGCCATTTTCCACTAGACCACAATTCCTTTTGTGTCATTTTTCTCCACATTTTATTCCTAAAGCCTACCTACTAACTCCCAGGGTTTTACTCACCTAAAACCAAAATTTTCCTAAAGCTCAGGTTTGATCCCAAGACTTCATGGAAGCCCCCTAACCTTCCAAAATCACTCAACTAATAGGTCCAACTTGCATTAGTGCCGTTCTCTTGTTCTCAAAAATTTTAAACGCTCCCATGGCCAAGGCCCAATGGGCCCAATTCTACTAGGCCCAAATTCGGGTCGTTACAAAAATACTCGCTTCAGTGGTTGTAATTAACTTTAGATCTCGGGTTTTAATGAATTAGCTAATAACTAACCAATTATTACCTTTTGGCCTCTAACTGATTAATTAATTGATAAATACACAATTATCTTTCGACCTTGTTTTCTAAACTAGGATAAATTACGATTTACTCGGCAAACATACATTTCAACCTCGTTTGCCTAAATTACTTCCTAGGGTAATCAATCCTAGGGTTTTAGTGTACATAATTTAAACCAACTAATTCTATGGAGAACCCTTGTTCTTTCGTTAATTACTCCCACATCCGTTTGTTAACCTTCCTATAGGGTTTAGCTACTCATGAATTTCAAGACCATTTTCCTAAGAATTAATTTTATCATGAAAAAACACAGATTAAACTAAAAAAGAGATAAATAGAAATTGGTCCATTTGATAAAGTAGATACGCTCGGTTCTGCAAATTCCTTTAATAACTAGCGAGATATCGATGTTAACAAGCAATACGTAAAAGAAAAATATTTTACTTCTAATTAGAATAGTGGTTTTGGGACCACAAATCCAACACAGTAAAATTCATTTTTATTATATATTTATGGTCTACAGTTTTATGGAACGATTTCATGAAAATTTCGTTCGAAAATTTTGACGTTTGGGCACAATTTAGTTGAAAAGACTAAATTGTAATAAGTGCAAAATGTGAGTTCTATAGGTTAAAGGTGTCTAGTTGTTATGAAATTTTAAATTGGAGGCCCTTAAATGGTAATTAGACCATTATACATATGGATAAAAATGGACATGGATAGGTGAAATTTTAAAGTTTTTTATTAAGGGCATTTTAGTAATTTGGTAATTAAATGAATTAAAAAGGAAAAATAAAGCCAAAATTTGTCCATCTTTTTCCTCCCTTGGCCTAATTTTACGAGAAGACACAGCTAGGGTTTGCCAAGCTTCCAAGCTCGATTGTAAGTCTGTTTTTGCCCTATTTTTAATGCTCTTTACATTTTTGAAGTCGTTGTAACCCGATCTATCTATTTATACCACTAATTTAAGATATGATCAAAATCTAGGGTTTTACGCATGTTTAATATGTTTGTATTTTGATGTTTGATCATAGAAAATGCATGTTTGTTATTTGTTAAACGACTTTTGTTAAGTGATTTTCAGTAAAAATGTCAAAAAGGACTTATTTGTAAAAGTGATAAAATGAGCAAAAAAATGTGAATAAATGAAAAATGGGGGCTATTATGAGTATGAAAATAGTTTCGACTAGGCTTGGGTGTGAAGAAATTGAATGAAATTTATTTTACGAGCATAGGGACTAAAGTGTAAAATATCAAAATTTTAGGGGTAAAAATATAATTTTGTCATAATGTGACTTTTGGGCTGAAATGAATAATGTGATGATTAAATGATATGAATTTGGTATTATAGATCAAGAAAAAAGAAGTTCGGGTTTAGATCGGGGGAAAACCAAAGTGTTTGACGATTAGGACCATTTCTGCTATTTTTGTATCGAGGTAAGTTCGTATGTTTAATAAGCATCAAATTATATTTGTATAAATGCTTAATTGATATAACTGTGGTAAATGCTATATTATTGAAATGAAATATGAATGCTATTGAATACGATACTATGGAAATGACTGACAGATATTTGATACAGCGAAAGTCCCGGGTGAAACTTAGGAATAGGTAGGATACAAATGTCATGGCATTAGGGTTACTGAGATTATGTGTAAGACCATATCTGGGATATGGCATTGATATGAGAGTTCGTATAATACCATAGTTGGGCTATTGGCATCGATATGAGAGAACATGTAAGACCATATCTGGGATATGGCATTGGTACGATACTGTGTGTAAGAGATTCCTGAGTATCCTTTAGTATTCCAAATGGTTCAACGGGAAATGTTGATGAAATGTGGTTAAAAGTGATGGTACGACTCAGTCAAGGTACTCGTGATAGAAATCGACAAGTAAGTGTTAAAAGTGAATTTCATATGACGAGTAAGTGGAAAATTATGAGAATTCATATGGTTCAATTGAGTATTCATAAATGTGATGGCTATTGAATTGAATATAGTTTATTTCTATTTGCTTATACTTATGTAAATGTGAATGAATTGATAAGAAGTATTCAAACCATTTAAGCATTGAAATGAATAAACCTGTGAAATTCTTGGTTAATTATGTGAACGAATACATGGCTTAAAATGTGTTTATTTGATGAGATGAGTTATTTTCATATGAACTTACTAAGCTATATAGCTTACCCCCTTTCTTTCCCTTATCTTATAGTGTTACCAAGCCAGCTTGGGATCGGATATCGTCAGAGATACGGATCACACTATCAAACCCTCTCGTTTTTGGTATTGATGATTGTAGTATTTAGAAAGTATGGCATGTACAGGGACTTAGTCGTTTTGTTAAATGTGTCATTGTGATTTTAGCCAATGTGTTAGCTTGTGATTGTCAAAAGGCTTGTTTTGATATTTGGCCATGTAGATTAGTTTATTTGGGCTATCATGGTTGTAAGCCTAAGCATATATGTATGTGTGTGTGCTTATGTCTTTGGTGATATGGTCATGGTATGCTTGGTGAGTGATAGAAATGTGATTTATGACATGAATGTGAGATGTTTGGCATTGTTGTCTATGGATGAGATGATAAGGTGTTGTACAATTAGGTATCTTGAAAGTAGTCAATTGTGGCTTAATAATTGTTGTGAGCATGATAGATGTTGATATTGTGTTGGTCATAATTGTGGATGTTTTAGTTGCGTAAGTAAGTCATGATTGTGCCTTGAATTGGTGTAAGTGTATGTATGAACAAGGGTGGCAAATGGCTTGGTAAATAGCCTTTTTTTTGTCCACACGGGTAGACACATAGGTGTGTGTATAGGCCATGTGTGACACACAGCCTACCCCATGGGCATGTGTTCCAGCCGTGTGTCCCTTGCACCTTAATTTTGAAAAAACAAAACGTCCAGAATTGAGCACACGGGCAGAGACACGGGCGTGTGCCTCAACCATGTGTGCTACACAGCCTAGCACACGGGTGTGTGGCACGACCGTGTGGCACAAGTCAGAGAGCACCCTAATTTGAACATGTCTGAAGCACGGGCGTGTCCCAGGGGTCACACGGGCGTGTCCCTTGGACCACACAGGAGTGTGAGCCTTGCTTCTAGCAAAAAATTTCTAAGTTTTGTAAAAATTTCTTGAGTTCTCGGTTTAGTCTCGAACCACCTCCAAAGCATGTTATGGGCCTCGTGGGCTCGTATTAGGGACTTTATGATCGAATATGAATGATTTTAATTTGGACGAAAATTTATGACTCGAAATTGTGTGAATGCTTGTGTTATAAGTCCAGTAATGCCTTGAGCCTTGTTCCGGCGTTTAATACTGGTAAGGGGTGTTACATACTTAATAACAAAGTCTTGGACTCAAATCTAATCCAAGTTAGAACAATAAATAAAAAAAAACTATTTTGAAAAGAAAATAAAAGTCTAGTTAAAATACTAATTAAAACTAAGGCTATAACTAAAACCTAAAATTCTACGCTAAAGACATGCCTCCTTAGCTTAGCATCAGCTTTGCTATTTATAGGCAAACTTAGCTGCTCACTAAGGTCAATTACAAGCCTTAATCATGATAAATATGGAATGTGCAAACGAAAGCACCCTTAATTAATTTTTTGCCTTCCGTTAGACCTGTTTCGTGACACAAGCTCATGCTTGTCGTGACACACAACTTCAAATTTGACTTCTGGATTTCATTATGCTATGTTGTGACCCCAGAAGTTCGTGTTGTGAACCAATTGCCATTCTTCATGCCTTTGGGCTTAAAAATAGGTGTCTTGCACACTCAATTAACTCATTAAAACTACATTACGACTCATATTAGCCCAAGAGGTCAACTAACTCAAAAGTATGCATAAAATGTTTAATTTGCAAAAAAAATAAATCTAATCTACTGAAGTTAAAAATGAAATGAAATAACCTAAAATGACTTAAAAACAAGCTCGTTAAGTGCAGAATAGTACCTAATTTGCCACTACAAATTGTGGTAGGTCAAATACCCCCACACTTAACTCATTGCTGATCCTCAAGCAAACAAGATAAAAATAAAACACAAATAAAAGAAAAAAACACAAGATAATAAAGTACTCAAGCATTTTTTGTACATATAATTGGATCAGAGTAATATAAACAAGATGATGTAGCTAAAAACGTATTTCTAGCACGATATGTAACTGACTTGTGATTTCTAATATTAGATAGGTTAGTTCACTAAATTACAAAGCAAACAAATCAAAGAATGTTAAGCATAGTGATCCATCCAAAAAAAATACACAAATATTCATTTATGCTCAATGAATTATAAGGGGTAAGAATTTTTAATTATCAATTTAATTTTCATCCATGTAGTGTATCACAGGTCGCAGATGACTTTTCGGCTTGTAACATTCTACTGCTTAGGTTGGTTTGAACTTCAAGAACAGACTCGACAAAATGGGTTAAGCACGAAAATACTTTGGCACATTATATTGTTCCCAATACTCCCCCAATGTCCCAATTAGGCTCTCCACCTTATATCCACTTTCCCCACCTACCTTTTTTCTCCATTTCCTAAGGTACAATATAGTATCCATGAGTACAATCATCTTGACAAGTCTTTTGTGCAAAAAATGAGTATATTTTTCTTTTTCTATTCTTTTTTTCTTCTTTTCACTCTACTTTTGTTCATTCGAGATTTTCTTGCTTGGCTTTTAGCCTTCACAAAGCTTTTATTCACTTGATTTTTTTCATTAAGGCACAAGCTTACAAGAACCTTATACTCACTATACTACACTATTCCTTAGTTTTCACTGTCAATTATTTTTTCTTTATTTCGAAACCTTAGTTATGTATCTACCTAGCCCTCAATATTAATGGTCCGACGTCTATGTTCGTGCTGGGACCAAAAAGAAGGGATCAAGAGATAATATATTAGGCTCATGGTTTCATTCAAGGATCATCAAAAAAATGGATTTAGGCTTAAATAAGATACTAGGTAATTTATGTATTGGATCGGCTTTTTGGCTCTAATGTGTACCAAACAATGCCTTAGGTTATCCCTAGGTATTTCAATACATGGATTCAATTAATTGAGTTTATCAATTCTCACAACCTATTGTTCAATTAACATTCATGCTTTTTGTGTATCCATTTATCGTATTGTATGCTTAACACACTTTAACCTATTCACATAATTGAACTAATTAGTCTAAAGTTAGACAACCTAGAATCAATTATTATCGAACTAAATTTACAATTTATACACAATCCTATTTACATGCTCCTAACCAATCACTTATATTTTTACAAACTCGAGCACAAAATAAAGCACACAAGAAAAAATTTTAATTGAAAAATACTAGGCAAACATTTAAAAATACTAAAAAATATTAATAAAAATTTAAAAATTCTATGTCACCCCACACTTTATTTGGCACATTGTCCCTAAATGCACTAAAAATAATTAAGGGAAGAGACTACCAGTTTTGGCATGACAACTCAACGATGTTATCGGGTTACCTATCATTTGCTTATTCAGCTCCAAAATGCAATACCGTCCAAAGCGTGGAGTTCCTTCTCAAAAATAAGCCTTTTTTTTTAAAATTAAGCAATAATAATAAAAATAAAAAAATCAAGCGAAAGAAAAAACAAACAAAAAAACTCATCCAAGTTTTATAACTACAACTCCCAAAATAAATTAAAGGCGATATTTAATCAGAATCTGATGCCACCACCTTTTCTGCTACTACCTTCCCTTTACCTCTGCCCGCTGTGGTCTTTGTTGCCCTCTTACCTGCAAACTGGGTTGGGTTGTGTTGTCTTGGGATGCGGATGCAAAATCTTTTAGTTGTCATTTGTTCCAGTTGGAATGCTTACTCAAATTCCTAAGTTGGGAAGGGGTCTTCCTCTTCTTCCACTTTGTCCTCGTCTTCTTCTTATTCCTCATTTGCCCTCCCGGACTCGACGGGATATAGAAAGGGTACATATCTATTAGGAGGCGAGTTGGGCACTTGCATGCCATGCCTCTGTGCATAATCAATTCCCACCAGGTACATCTATTGCATCCATTGGATCGCCCATTCCATATTTGATAAGCCTGTCAAACTCGTTAACTGGACGCCTTAGTTTTGCTTTTTCTTGTAACAAATGGCTGTACATCCATCTTTTGTTTGTGTCGTTGGTTCCACTCGTGCACTTGTTTTCGCTGAAGGTCGAAAAACTGAGCATACATCATATTACCAAGAATTCTCCTCAACGGTTTTGCGAATTGTTGCGTTGGCGACACAGGAAACAGTGCTTGTTTGTGCAAGGCTGTCAGAAGATGCGAGAAATATATTCCCCTCTTCTAGCCACTAATGCACGTGGGCAAAGACTGATAAAGCCAATGTCCCATGCTAACTTGTCCTTTTTGCAATATGTCATCAAGAAAAACCGCTCAAAGATAGTGACGTAAGAAACATTTTATGTTGGGGAAATACAGGTGCAAATTAATTGCATCCACATTTTGGCCATTGGAAATATAATGACATGATTAAAATAAACAGGTATATTAGTAATAGCTTGGCGAGTCCACTCACTTCGCCTCTGAGTCAAATATTATCCCTATAGATATATAAATCAAGCGACTCTAAAAAATGGGAAGCATAGAAAGGAGCGTCGTAAAATGTACATATTTTTTAGGGTGTAACTAGAGCACTTCTTTACCTTGGACCGAGATGTGAGTGTGTATTGCACTTAGTATTTTACGGATTTTTCAATATTTTAAAGAGGCATAAAACTCGTAGATAATTGAATCGACCGCCAGTTCGTTCGTGGTTGAGCAAAAATTCCACCGATGCTGGAAATCAACAAATTCCCATATTGTAACATTCAGTCAACGAGGGATCGAACCCCCATTCATGGATAAATATGCATTTGTTCATTTATAAATAATACTGTTTCACTTCTGGGTCGTGGAAACGGTTAGCTTCGAAATCCATCAGTGCCTCAATATCGGTTCTTCGGGCTTTTCGTTGTGCCATGAGATAATTTTTAATCAAGTTAATGAGATACAAAACACGACCCATAATAGAGAGCTAAATTTGAATGTCTAACCTTGTTAGTTGATGACTTCACTCATATCAAGTTGCTCGACAATCTAATTATGGTGCCTCTTACCTGAAAAAGAAAAGTGAAGAACACTAGAAAAGGCTAATAATAGACAAGAGTAATAGCAAAGGAAGCTACAAACGAAGAAGAAAGGAGATTGGAGTGAAGCACCTTGGGGTTTGTAGCGACTTTGGAATAGCTTGGTGGCTGATTAGAGATTGATTTAGGGTGAGATTAGCACTAATAAATGGGTGCTATTTACATGAAACTAACGGGCCGCACGGAGAACCAATCCCCTAAAAAAAAGAACCTGATATCGTGGCGTGACACGGGGGTTACGTGTCATGACGCAGAGCCCTAACTTTCCAAATTTGCAGTTCAAAGTATCGTGTCGTGACACAGGATATGTGTGTTGCGACATAGCCCCTGGAATTTTCAAAATTTTTGCTTCAAAGTTTTGTGTCGCAACACACGTGGGTCTATGTCACAACATGGCATAAAATTTTCAACTTCTTGAGCTTCAAAGTCCTGTGTCGAGACACGACTTGGAAGTCTCAAAAATTGCCTTCTCGGGTCGTGTCAGACTCTTTAGATTGTGCCTAATCACTTTAAATCACCTTTAAGACTAGTTTTGTAACACCCCTAACCCGTAACCGTCGCCGGACTAGGGTTAAGAGACGTTACTAAACACTCAGAACATTTCACATCCAATCCACAACACTTAGTCAATCATCAATCAAACGTATTCAATTATAAACATATAGTCCCTTATTGAGGTCTATGAGACCTTAAACACGTGCTACAAAGAGGTCAAGACTAAACCGAACACTTACGAAAATTTTTAGAAATTTTAAAGATTTTTCAACACTGTAGAGGTCACATGCCCGTGCGTTCTGGCCGTGTGCCTCACACGGCTACCAGACACGCCCATGTATCCAGACCGTGCCAAAACAGGGCATACATACTGACTTATCCACACGGCCACCAGACACGCCCGTGTGCCATGGCCGCGTGAAATTAAGCTATATACTGGCTTGGTCACATTTCCGAATACGCACACTTAGTGCCACATAACTCTAGTCCTCACATAGCATTCACAATTCAATAATATCATGCTATTCATTTCATAACATTAAACATAGTTAAATACACATATTATGTCCGAACTTACCTCGGATGTCGAAATATTGAAACGGTCGATTAATCGAGCACTTTGTCTTTGCCTCGATCTCGATCCGAACCTCCCTTTTCTTGGTCTATATACATTCAAATTCAATCCATTCAATCACAATTCATTCAATTTAGTCCACACACACTTATTTAGGGCATTTTACAAAATAGCCCTCGCATTTTTACATTTTAACACTTTAGTCCCTAATTCATCAAATCACCAAATACACACAATTTCAAATCAAATATGCTTAGCCGAATTCTTCCCATGCTAATACAAGCCCACACATTTCATTTATTTCACATTTTAGTCCTTAAATTTACACTTTTCTCAATTTAGCCCAAATTACTCAATTTCACTAAAAATTCAAAGACAAAACATGTTCATCCTTCACATATCTTCCATATTTCACTATCAACTAACACATATCTCAAGCATTCATCAATGGCATATATCAAAATCACCACCAATTTCTAAAATTAAAGCATGGGCTAGCTAGAGCACAAAACAACGATCACAAAAACGTAGAAATAATCAAAAACTGAAGCCAAAACATACCTTAATCTTTGCTTAAAGCTAGCCGAATATCCCAAAGCTCAAAACCCTTGCTTATTTTCCTTATTTGATGAACATAAAAGATGATGGAATATAGCTTTTGTTTTTGTTTAATGATCTTTGTTTTATCAAATTACCTATTTAACCTTTATTACTAAAATATATAAGCATATGCACACAAGGTCATTTATGACCATTGCCATCCACTTACTGAAATAATGGGCTAATTGCCTTTTAAGGGCTTCACATTAATAAGACATCAACAATTAAACACTTAACAATCAACACACAGCATTTTACACTTTACGCGATTAAGTCCTTTTACTTAATTCGGCACACAGTCGATAAAATTTCCACACAAAACTTTCACACAGGGTATATCACATATGATAAACACCAAAAATAATATTAAAATATTATTCTGACCTTGGATTTGTGGTCTCGAAACCACTGTTCTGACTAGGGTCTAAACTGGGCTGTTACAACTCTCTCCCCTTAGGGATTTTCGTCCCCGAAAATCTTACCAGTGAATAAGTGTGGATATTGCTCTCTCATATTATCCTTAGGCTCCCACGTAGCCTCTTCAACTCCATGTTTATGCCATAACACTTTCAGTAAGGAAATTCTTTTGTTTCTCAACTCTTTGGTCTCTCGTGCCAAAATTCGAATCGGTTCCTCACTATACGAAAAGTCTGACTGAATCTCAACCTCAGTAGGAGCAATCACATGAGACGGATCAAATCTGTACCATCAAAGCATCGACACGTGAAACACGTTATGAATCTTTTCTAACTCAGGTGGCAATTTCAATCTATAAGCAACCGACCCAACTCGATCAATGATCTCATACGGTCCGATGAACCTCGGACTTAGCTTGCCTTTTCGGCCAAATCGAAGTATTTTTTTCCACTGAGACACTTTCAAAAACACTTTATCACCAACTTCGAATTCAATATCTTTTCGTTTCAAGTTTGCATAAGACTTCTAACGATCCGAGGCCACTTTCAAACTGTCACGGATCACTTTTACTTTCTGTTCAGTCTCTTTAATCAAATCAACTCTGTGAATTTTATTCTCACTCAGCTCAGTCCAATACAATGGAGTTCGACATTTTCGACCGTAACAAGCCTCATACGGTGCCACTTTAATGCTTAACTGAAAACTATTATTGTATGCGAATTCAATCAACGACAAATGTTTCTCCCATGTACTTTCAAACTCAAGAATACAATACCTCAACATATCTTCGAGAACCTGAATGATTCGCTCGGATTGTCCATCCGTTTGTGAATGAAATGCAGTGCTGAAATGCAATTTTGTGCCTAAAGTCTCTTGCAATTTCTTCCAAAATCGCGAGGTAAATCTTGGATCTCTGTCAGATACAATAGATAGTGGTACCCCGTGCAATCTCACAATCTCAGCAATATATAATTCAGCCAATCTATCGAGCGAATAATCTGTTCTCACCGGAATGAAATGATCTGATTTCGTCAATCTGTCTACTATCACCCAAATTGCATCTTTCTTTCCCTGAGATAAAGGCAACCCCGACACAAAGTCCATTGTGATTCTCTCCCATTTCCACTCAGGAAGCATGATCGGTTGTAACAAATCGGACGGAACCTAATGTTTAGCTTTTACTTACTGACAAACTAAACACTTCGACACAAAGTCAGAAATATCTCTTTTCATATCATGCCACCAATAAAACTGTTTCAGATCATTGTACATTTTTGTACTCCTTGGATGAACAGTCAAACGGCTCTTGTGAGCTTCATTCAAAATCATCTGAATCAACTCTGAATTCTTCGGAACACAAATCTGATTTTTGAATCTCAAACAATCATCACTATGAACTCGAAATTCCAAATCGACATTCAATCCACACTGATGTCGTTTAGCCATCATTTCAATATCACTTTTCTAGGCATCGCAAATCTGACGTACGAACATCGGTCTCACTTTCAACTCAACCATAACTGAACCATCATCACGCAGATCTATTTGAGAATTCATAGCTTGCAAAGCATATAAAGACTTCTGACTCAAGGCATCAACAACAACATTAGCTTTGCCCGGATGATAGTCAATCACATGTTCATAATCTTTCAACAATTCTAACCATCTTCTCTGCTACAAATTCAATTCTTTCTGAGCCATCAGGTATTTCAAGCTCTTGTGATCTATAAAAATATAACATTCTCACCAAATAAGTAGTGACGCCAAATCTTCAATGCGAACACAATCGCGGCCAATTCAAGGTCGTGCTTCGGGTAGTTCTTGTAACAGTCCGGTTTATACCCTAGTCAGAATAGTGGTTTTGGGACCACAAATCTGAGCCTATATAATATTTTAATATTATTTTCTGTGACTATGATGTGTGGATATGCATGTGCTAAAGTTTCATAAGTTAATTCGTCCATCTGTGTGTTTAATTTGAGCAAAGGACTAAATTGCATTGATATACAACTTAGCATGCTACATGAAAAGGTACTTAATTGTCATGTCTTTATAAGTATGAGGATTTTATGTGGCAATTAAGCTATTAGCTTGTAAGTGGACGGTTAAGGTAAAAAAACCTTGATTTATATGTTATATATGTTTTTTATTATAAGGATAATTTGGTAATAAGATTAATAATATAATTGTTAATAAAATAAAGCATGAAAATGGAACATTCATTCATGCATTCTCCACCGAAAATACAAAGGAAAGAAAGGTTTTGAAGCTTTCTAACATTCGACATTCATTAAGCAAAATTAAGGTATGTTTTTGCTCTGGTTTTTGATGATTTTTATGTTTTTGAGATTGTTGCTTAGTCTACTATCAAGCCCATGTCTCAATTTGATGAATTGATGTTGTTCATGAAATGTGCCATTGACGATATGTTGAGCTTTATGATGATTTCTGGTGTTAAATGAAAGATTTGAGCTAGATGAACAAACTTTGTTCTTGAATTTTTGATGAATTTAGCTAATTAGGGCTAATTTGAGAAAATATTATTTTTGAGGACTAAATTGCAAATTTGATGGAAAATAAGGGCTTGTATGTGATGTATGAACATTCGGCTAAGCATAAGTATGTAATGATTTTGTGAATTTGATGTTTTGAGAAAAATGGACTAAATTGATAAATTGTGCAAATATGAGGGTTAATTTGCAAATGGCCCTAAATGTGTGTCCTTGGATTTAATTGAATAAGTTAGTGAATAAAAGAGTTAATTCTGAATATGTATAGATCAAGAACTGAGGAATACAGACTTAGATCGCGGGAAAATGAAAGTAACCGAGTAGCCATTTTCGTTTCTGTTAAATCGAATATGAGGTAAGTCATTATGCAAATAAACATATCCGTATTGAATTATGTGTTCTTATGACTATTGTTATCTATGAATACTTATTATATGATCTGTTCATGAATTCCGAGATAAGGGTTACTTAGTGACAATGTCCGAGAAGTCCCGTACGAACCTAAGAATAGATAGGATTAGCTATGTCATGACATAGGTATCTGTTTTATTTTTATCATGTAAGACCACGTCGGGGACGTTGGCGTTGATTTGAGATTTCGTATAAGACCACGTCTGGGACGTTGGCATCGATATGAGTTTTACGTGTAAGACCACGTCTGGAACGTTGGCATCGATATTAGTTTTACGTGTAAGACCATGTCTGGGACATCTGCATCGTGTTGATTTGTGTAAGACCCTATCTGGGACAGTGGCATCGATATCCGATTACATGTAAGACCTCCTCTGGGACGTTGGCATTGTACGACTATTTTGAGCTTTTTGAGTATCCTACTAGATTCTTTACGGTTCAACGGGCAAGTCTGTGATATGAAATGGCCATGTAAATAGTGAATCTGTTTCAGGTACGTTGATTCATACACTAACTGTGTATATAAGGTAAGTTCTTATGTGATCTTACTATGATGATTATGTATATTTGGATAACAATATGAGATGTGATAGTAAGTATGAAAGAGCTTTGTGTATATGAGACTTTTGAATTGATGAATGTGGCAAATATGGCTAAGTACATGGACCAAAGTATATATGTGATAATTTGCTAAGTGATTTAGATGTGCCAATGTATCTATGAGTATATATGCCTTCTATGCTAAGTTTGTTTGTATTATGACTTACTAAGCTTTTGGAAAGCTTACTCTGTGTGTGTGTTTTCTCTGTGTTATAGGTCGTCAAAGCTACTGAAGGCTCGGGACCATCAAGGATCGTCATCACACTATTCAACTTCTTTGTGGTACATTTTAGATATATATTTTGCTAGATATGGCAGGTATAGGCTAGTCTTTTGTATTTGTAAATGAAGTGAATTTAGCCATGTGATTTGGCTAGTTATATATTGGTATTATGTTTAAATGAATGTGATATATGAAGTATACCTTGGTATGGTTGAAGCACATGAATTGGTCAAGTTTTTGGGTAAGCATTTGGATGAATTAAACTTGATATACATATGTTTTGGTGTTGGAAGTTGGCATGGTTGAAATGGATATTGAATGTTTAGATTGAATGGTTATTTCAATTGTCTAGTATGCATGAATTGTGTTGGTAAATATTGCTTGTAGGTAAGACCCAAGTGGGTGGCATTTTGGCCTTGAAAATGGCCTATAATGTCACACGGTTGTGGCACACGGGCGTGCCTAATCACCGCGGGGCTAAGTCAATAGCTAGCATAAGAGTACACGGCCATGGCATACAGACGTGCCTGGTAGTCGTGTGATTTTTGACAGGATCGACCACGGCCAAAGCACAAGGGCGTGCTTGGTGGCCATGGAGCAAAGGTCAATTTCAACCACGGGGAGGACACACGGGTGTGTCTAGCAGCCGTGGAAGGCACACGGCCTGCCCACACGGGCGTGTAACCCCTGAAACTTAGAAAAGTTTCAAATTTCCATGAAATTTTGCATGTGTTCTGATTTAGTCCCAACCCGGTTTATAGCATGTTTTAGGTCTCAGTGACCTAATAAGGGGACATTACGGTTGAGGTTAATATTCAATTGTATGACATTTTGGTAAACGTTTCCGATCTGTTCGGTAACACCTTTAATCCTAGTCCGGCGACGGATACGGGTTAGGGGTGTTACAGTTCTTTTCATGCGGCTTTAACTGCCTCAAAGCATAAGCGATAACTTTTCCTTCTTGCATCAGCACACAACCCAAACCATTCAACGATGCATCACTGTAAACTATGAATTCTTTACCCGATTTCGATTGAACTAACATTGGTGCTTCTGTCAACAATACTTTCAACTGCTCAAAACTCTGTTGGCACTTTTCTGACCACTCGAATTTAACATCTTTCTGTAGCAACCTCGTTAGTGGAGTCACAATCATTGAGAAGCCTTTCACAAACCATCTATAATATCCTGCCAGTCCCAGAAAACTACGGACTTCAGACACATTTCTCGAAGGCTTCTATTCTAAAATAGTTGAGACCTTACTTTGGTCAACTCGTATTCCCGCAGCTGATACAATATGCCCCAGAAATCAAACCTCACGTAACCAAAACTCACATTATCTAAACTTTGCATACAGTTGCTTCTCACGGAGAGTCTGTAACACAATTCTAAAATGCTCAGTATGTTGTGTCTCACCACAGGAATAAATCAAAATATTATCAATGAATACTACAACAAATCTATCCAAATACGGTCTAAATATCCTATTCATCAAATTCATAAACACTGCTGGAGCATTCGTTAGTCTGAAAGGAATCACTAAGAATTCATAATGTTCGTACCTCGTTCTGAAAGTAGTTTTCGGCACATCAGGATTCTTTAACTCTCAAATGATAATAACCCGATCTCAAATCTATTTTCGAAAACACTATAGCTCCTTTCAACTTATCGAACAAATCATCGATACGAGGCAACGGATATTTATTTTTAATAGTCACTTTATTCAACTGACTGTAATCAATACACATCCTCATAGTGCCATCTTTCTTTTTCACGAACAACACAGGAGCACCCCAAGGCGAGAAACTCGGTCGTGCAAATCCTCTATCAGTCAAATCTTGCATCTGAGACTTTAACTCTTTCAATTCTGTTGGTGCCATTCTATACGGAGCTATTGAGATAGGAGTAGTCACTGGCACTAATTCAATGTCGAATCCAACTTCTCTGATAGGAGGTAATCCCGATAACTCTTCAAGAAACACATCAGGGAATTCACAAACCACAGGTACCGATTCAACTTTCTTTTTTGACACCTTTGTATCAATCACATATGCTAGATAAACTTTGCAACCCTTTCTCACATAGTTCAAAGCTTTCATCATAGATACAACAGCTGGTAATCATAGATACAACAGCTGGTAATCCTTTCATAACACTGGATTCAATTCGAACTATCTCACCATTCTGACTTCTCAATTCAATACTCTTTCGTTTACAATTCACAATGGCATTATGCAAAGTAAGCCAATCCATACCCAAAATAATATCAAATTCATTGAATGGTAGCAACATCAAGTTAGCTGGAAAAGAAACATCCTGAAACATCAATGGACAATTCTTGCACACTTTATCCACCAAGACACACTTGCCTAAGGGGTTCGATACACTAATCACAAATTCAGTAGACTCAACAGGTAGAGTCTTACTTGATATTAGATTCACACACACATACGAATGAGTAGATCCTGGATCTATCAATGCAATCACATCAATATCAAATAGAGTAAAAGTACCAGTGATGACATCTGGAGATAATGCTTCCTCTCGTGCACGTATTGCATAGGCTCAGGCAAGTGCTCTCGCCTCCGATCTCACAATTGTATCAATAGTCCCTCTTTGACTTCCACTCACATTCTCGACGTTTCTGGGTGGTCTACCCGTAGTTGTCATGTTTCTCGATCTCACATTCTGAACATCTTCTTCTTTCGCTAACTTTGGACAATCTCTAATGAAGTGATCTCATGATCCACACTTATAAGAAGTTCGATTATTATATTTGCCCCAACATTCTCCTACATGTCGTCTTCCACACTGTCTACACTCAGGTTTGTTGCTTTTGACACTACCAACACTTGATTCAATCGGAATTTGAACTCATAGACCGATGCTTTGTCTCGCGCGATCTCTACTCGGATGTCTAAACGAAGCATTTGATCGATTGCTTACGTCTTTAAATCTCTTCGTCAAATGTTGAGAAAACTTACTCATCGATCTTTTTCTTTCATCTTGAGCTTCAGAATCAGCTTTATTCTTTTCTTTACTGAGCTCCTTGGCTTTACAGGCTCTTTCAACTAACACAACGAATTCATTTATATCAAGTATCTCGACCAACAACTTAATATCCTCATTCAACCCTTCTATAAAGCGTTTACACATAGTAGCTTCGGTCGAAACACATTCTCGAGGATACTGGCTCAATCTCACAAATTACCGCTCGTACTCAGTAACAGACATGCAACCTTGTTTCAACTCGAGGAATTCGTTACGTTTCTAATCAATGAATCGTTGACTGATATACTTCTTTCAGAATTTAGTTTGAAAGAAATCCCAAGTGATTCTCTCTCTCGGAACCTCAAATATCAATGTCTTCCACTAGTTATACACGGTATCCCTCAACAACGAAACAACACATTTAATACATTCATCAGGGGTCAATGACATTTCATCGAACTCTCGAATTGTATTCTCGAGCAAAAACTCAGCTTGCTCAACATCATTATTAGTTGTAGCTCTAAACTCTTCGGCCCCGTACTTTCGAATCTTATCCACAGGAGGTTTATTCAATCAGATCAGATCTATCACTTGTGGTACAACCGGTACTTGTGGGGGTGGAGGTTGTGGAGCAGCCGGATTCGTTCGAACGAACTCCTAAAACCACTCACTCATCATTCGGAAGAAGGCTTGCTTAGCCTCTCCTCCCTTACTATTTTCATTCGGCCTAGATGTGGCTGATGCTATCCCTTGAGTAGGAACAGGCGCGTTACTCTCTACATCGTCAGCAGCTGCTCGATCGGGATCCATTACTATATGAAAACACATTTTCAACAGTCAGGATTTATCACACTATCACAATTATATATATGGCATGTATAGCTAGACTCTCACGTGCTACGTTAGTCCGAGAATTGACTAAACTGTAGCTCTGATACGAATAAAATGTAACACCCCTAACCCGTAATCGTCACTGGACTAGGGTTAAGAGACGTTATTAAACACTCGAAACATTTCACATCCAATCCACAACACTTAATCAATCATCAATCAAACGTATTCAATTATAAACATATAGTCCCTTATTGAGGCCTATGAGACCTTAAACACGTGCTAGAAAGAGGTCGAGACTAAACCGAACACTTACGAAAATTTTCAAATATTTTATAGATTTTTCAACACTACAGAGGTCACACGCCCGTGCGTTCAGGCCGTGTGCCTCACGGCTACCAGACACGCCCATGTATCCAGACCGTGCAAAAACAGGGCATACATAGTAACTTATCCACACAGCCACCAGACACGCCCGTGTGCCATGGCCATGTGAAATTAAGCTACATACTAACTTGGTCACATTTCTGAATACGCACACTTACTGCCACATAACTCTAGTCCCCACGAAGCATTCACAGTTCAATAATATCATACTATTCATTTCAGACATCAAACATAGTTAAATACACATATTATGTCCGAACTTACCTCGGACGTCGAAATATCGAAACGGCCGATTATTTGAGCACTTTGTCTTTACCTCGATCTTGATTCGAACCTCTCCTTTCTTGGTCTATATACATTCAAATTCAATCCATTCAATTACAATGTATTCAATTTAGCCCACACATTGTAATAGCCTGATTTAGGGCTTAGTCGGAATAGTGGTGCGAGACCATAAATACAAAGTAGAAATATGAGTTTTAAGGTTTATGAGATGTTTGCATGGTTATGTGAAAGTTTCACGAAGTAATTTTATTAAATTATGATTGAATTGTTCATTAGGACTAAATTGCAAAAGTTGCAAAATATGATATTCTAGAAGCTTTTAGTATGAAATAGCTTTGGATTATTAATTAAAGGTCCTTAAATAGTAATTTTCCCAATTTCTAATTTTCGGACAAAAATGGGTATGAGTTAGTAAATTTTGAAAGTTTAGCAAAAAGGGGCATTTTGGTCATTTGTCAAATAAATGATTAAAAAGGGAAAGGAAGTAAAAAATTATGTTCATCTTCTTCTCCTTAGTGCCAAAATTTTGAAGAACTCCATAGCTAGGGTTTGTTCAAATTTTCAAGCTCATAGTAAGTGCATCCTAGCCCCGTTTTTAATATTCTTCGTATTTTTGAAGTCCTCGTAACTTGAATTAGCTATTTTTAGCTATATGTTGAGTTAGGATTCATGTTCAAACATATACCCATGTATGATATGCATGTATTTTGATGTTTTAAGGAAGATTATGAAAGCTTGGTGTGGAATAAACATCTTTTTCTAAGTGAATTTCATGAAAAATGCATGTAAGGACTAAATTGTAAGAGTCATAAAATTTGGTCATACATGAGTGAAATATTGAGAATTTGATATTGCTATAGTTGAGAAAATGAATCAGCCAAGCATGAAATACAAGAAAGTTGAATGAAAATCACTTTACGAGCCTAGGGGAAAAAGTGTAAATATGAGAAAGTTTAGGGGAAAAATGGTAATTTTTCTAAAGTATGAATTATGAGTCAATTTAGTCAATGTTAGTATTAAATGAGTTAAACTATTATTATAGATCAAGAAAAACGAAGCCCGGATCGAAACCGAGGCAAGAACAAAGTCGAGGACTAAATTGACTATCTTCATACATTTTGTATACCGAGGTAAGTTTGTATGATTTTTAAGTTTCATGAGTATTTTCATTGAATTACTTATATATGTTGTTATTGTACAATATTTCCATGAAGTTTTAAGGAAATTAAGTATATGAAAGTCTCGAATGAAGTTGGATTACTGAGGATACTTAATCTACATCATGAGACAAGAAAGCCCGTATAAGACCACGTCAAGATAGGACATCTTCAATAAAGCAAAGGGATCATGTAAGCCCAAGACAAGTCTTGGCATTGAAAAGTTACCATGAGATAAAGATTCCATGTAAGTCCAAGCCAAGGCATGGCATTGTTGAGTTCCCAAGTAAAGAGATCATGTAAGTCCAAGATAAGTCTTGGCATTGAAAAGTTATTATTAGGTAAAGACCCATATAAGTTGATCGTTGATGCAAAGTCTTAAAATTTATAACTAGAATGATCGAACCTGGAAACTAACTATGACAACGATTTGAGGCAAGCACACCTATCGAACAGTAGTATAGCTTAGGCAAGATTGAATTGTCGAACCTAAAGGAACCAAAATAAAGGGAATTTGTTGCTTAATCTAAAATTAACTAATTATTAAACTAAAGATTCTAAGACAAGGAAGAATGAAATTGGGGAAACACTTGTGGGAAAAACCAATTAGTTAAGATGATACCCGTGGAAGAATCCACCTAGACTTCACTTGTTATCTAACACTGAACTAGACGATTTATTTATTTGACTTGATCCGTAGGATTCCCTGAGTTATATTAATCCTTCTCTTCAAGGCGACTAACGTCTAACCCTAGGTTAATTAATTGAAATCTCTTTCTAATTAAAACCCCTAGAATCGCATTAACTCGATCAATGGACTCCCATATTAGGTCTCACCCTAATCCGGAAAAATCTCGTCACCCTATCTCTAGGCTTGCGAACAACTCCGCTTAATTATGATAGATCTACTCTTAGACAGTGCCTATTTCTCCTCCACCTAAGCACATCAAACTTGAATCAATATCCCAGAAATATCAGCACAAGAATTAAGAACACATAATTAAGAACAAATCAAATATTTATCATATAGTTCAAAAAATAATAACAAGATTCGTCTTAGGTTTCATCCCCCTCAGGTATCTGAAGGGTTTAGTTCATAATAATAAAAGAAAACATCTCAGAAGAAAAGATAAAACAAAACATAAGAAATCCCTAAAACCCCCTGAAGGAATTGAAGAAGAGATCCTCCGTCTTGAGTATGATTCTGGCTTCTTGAGATGGATCAACTGGCTATCTTCTAGTGAATCCCCACAAATCTGCCTTCTCTGGCCTAGCTGGACGCCCCCTGACTAAAGCCTTGGGTTCCCCCCTTAGTTGGTGATACTTAGGGTGTTTATATAGGCTTCAGAATGTGTTTCTTTGCCCCTAAGTATTCTAATCTGAGTGAAATTTTACTTTGCCACAACAGGGACACGCCCATGGCACATGCCCGTGTGAATCGTGGCCAGGCCGTGTTCTAGTAGGTAGGGAGGCACGGCCGTGTAGTCTTGGGCCCAGGCCGTGTCGATTTCATGATATGGCCCATTTACTCTGTTTTGGGCCCATTTCTTGTTCTTTTCATCCTTTGGTGCTCTCCTGGGTATAAGACATGAAAACAAAGGATTAAGAGCACCAAATTACACAATTCAAGGCTTAAATCATCCAAAAGCATGCTAAATGTGGGTATATGAATGATATATATTAATGTTGATGAATTATGCATTACTGTTCATGTTTTGATGAAGTATTGAGTTGTTGAATTGGGTATATGAATTATCTTGGTTTTAGGGTGGCAAATGGCTTGGAAAATAGCCTTAAGTGTCCACATCGATAGTTACACGGGCGTGTGACCAGGCCGTGTGTGATACACGGACAGCCCACATAGGGGTGTTAATAGACCGTGTGTCCCCTGCATGTTAGTGTCTTAAGTTAAAATAGACCACGGGCTAGTCACACAGGCGTGTGCCTAGGCCGTGTAAGATGGTCAGTGTTCACCACGGGTAAAGAACACGGGCGTGTTCCTGTGTCGTGTGACACAAACAGAATATGCAAGTTATTATACAAGGGCGTGTCCCATTTCACATGGGCGTGTGACCCCTGTTTTGATGAAAAAGTTTTCTAAGTTCGTAAAAGTTTCCGGATGTGAGTTTAAGGCCTCGTTGGCCCATGAAATGCTCGTTATGACTAAGAAATAAAAGTTCTAAATCAAAACGAAATTTTATAGCCCGTAAGTACACGTTTAAGCATATTTCAAGTATGGTAATGTCTCGTATCCAGTCCCAGCTTCAGACTCGGGTATGGGGTGTTACATTTAGTGGTATCAGAGCTACGGTTTAGTCGATTCTAGGACTAACGTAGATAAGCATGAGTCTAGCTATACATGCCATACGTAAGGATGTTTTTATAATGATAGTATGACGACTCCTGGTGATCTAAATTATATTTCTATATAGTAATGGATCCCGAAAGAACTGTGGCGGACGATGTAGAAAGTAACACCCCGGCTCCCGCTAAAGGGACGGTGCCTAACGAGAATGAGAATAGACCTACTACGGTGAGCAGAGAGGAGGAGAAGAGGCTAGAGAAGCCTTTCTCCATATGATGAATACATGGGACACAAAGTTCGTTCGTACGAACCTGAATGCACAACCCTCTCCACCCCCGACTATTCCTCAGCCTATCCTAGTAGCCCCTCAAGTAGTAGAGGTGGTAAGAGGAGACAAACCCCCGGTTGATAGGATCCAAAAACATGGAGCAGAGGAATTCTGGGCCAGAAAGGATGATGATCTGAAAAAGGCAGAGTTCTGGCTTGAAAATACCATTATGGTATTTAATGAGCTGTCATGGACATCCGAGGAGTGCATGAAGTGTGTAGTCTCTCTTTTAAGAGATTCTGCTTATCAATGGTGGAACACCCTTGTGTCAGTTGTACTAAGGGAAAAGATCACTTGAGAATTCTTTCAAGAAGAGTTCAGGAAAAAGTACATCAGTCAAAGGTTTATCGATTAGAAAAGAAAGAAATTTCTAGAACTGAAGCAAGGCAAGATGTCAGTGCCTGATTATGAACTTGACTTTGTAAGACTCAGCAAATACGCTTGAGAGTGTGTATCCACTGAGGCCATCATGAGCAAGAGATTTGAAGATGGACTAAATGAGGACATTAAATTGTTTGTTGCTGTCCTAGAACTGAAAGAATTCGTTGTGCTAGTAGAGCGGGCTTGTAAAGCTAAAGAATTAGTAAAGGTGAAAAGAAAAGTTGAAATGGAGTCTCGTGACTCAAAGAAGAGACAATGGAATAAGTCATTTCAGTCCTCATCCAAGAAGCCAAGAGATTTCTCCACTCGATCGACTACTTCCACCGGGTTTTCGAGTGGAAACAAGGGTAAACAGTATTCGGGGAATAATGCTCAGACTACCTCAGTAGCTAGTGTTGGGAACATTTGATTTAATAGACCAGAATGCCCACAATGTGGTAGACGTCACCCTGGTGAATGCTAAGCACATGAAAATGATTGCTTCAAGTGTGGTTCCAAAGATCACTTTATAAAAGATTATCCTGAGATGATGAAAGAAGAGAATACTCAGAATACGAAATCCGAGAGCGTGGTCAGAGGAAGACCTCAGAGAAACCCGGGAAGTGGAGCGAGTGGTAGGGGTATCCCTAGAGAGCAGGCTGCGAGACCTGAGGGTAGAGCGCCTGCAAGGACTTATGCCATTCGCGCTCGCGAAGAGGCATCTTCTCTTAATGTTATTACGGGTACCTTTTCTCTTCATGATACTAAAGTTATTGCTTTAATAGATCCCAGATCTACCCACTCTTATATTTGCATGAAATTAGTGTCTATTATGAGTATGCCCATAGAGTCCACAGGGTTTGTGATAAAGGTGTCCAATCCATTAGGAAAAAGTGTACTAGTTGATAAGGTATGCAAAGATTGTCCATTGATGATTAGAAGTCATTGCTTTAAGGTCAATCATATGTTATTACCATTTGATGAATTCGATATTATTCTTGGCATGGATTGGTTAACCAATCATGATGTGGGCGTCAACTGTGGAAAGAAAAATATTGAGTTGAGATGTAAAAACGGAGACAACCTTCATGCTGAATCAGATGAACAAGATAGATCGCCGGTAATGATATCTCAATTGTCGGCTCAGAGGTATGTAAGAAAATGGTACGAGGCATATCTTGCATTTGTGATGAATGCCAAAGAGACAGAGTCAAAGATTGAATTTGTACCGATAGTATGTGAGTACTTGGATGTTTTTCCCGAGGAATTGCCAGGACTACCTCAGGTAAGAGAGGTTGAGTTTGGCATTGAGCTAGCTCCTGGTACTGTACCGATATCTATTACTCCTTACAGAATGGCTCCAACGGAGTTGAAGGAATTAAAGGCACAGTTGTAAGTCTTGATAAACAAAGGTTTTACTAGACCAAGTTATTCTCTATGGGGTGCTCCGGTTTTATTTGTGAAAAAGAAAGATGGCACCATGACATTGTGCATAGATTACAGGCAGCTTAATAAAGTGATAGTGAAGAACAAGTATCTATTGCCAAGGATCGATGATTTGTTCGATCAATTAAAGGGAGCCACTGTGTTCTCCAAGATAGACTTGAGGTCTACTATCAGTTGAGAGTAAAAGACTTAGATGTGTCGAAAACTACTTTTCGAACAAGGTATGGGCATTACGAATTTTTAGTCATGCCCTTTGGTTTGACCAATGCACCTGCGGTGTTCATGGATCTTATGAATAGCATATTTAGACCATACCTTGATAAGTTTGTGGTCGTTTTTATTGACGACATATTGATTTATTCACGAGATGAGACGGAGCATGCCGAGCATCTACGGACAGTTTTACAAACTCTACGAGAAAATCAGTTGTATGCCAAGTTCAACAAAAGTGAGTTTTGGCTCAAGGAAGTTGGATTTTTGGGACACATTGTCTCGGGAGACGGAGTCTGAGTTGACCCAAGTAAGATTTCAGCTATTGTTGACTAGAAACCGTCGAAGAATATATCTGAGGTTAGAAGTTTTCTAGGCCTAGCTGGCTATTATAGATGATTCGTCAAGGGGTTTTCCATGTTGCAACCCCTATCATGAAATTGTTATAGAAAAATGTGAAGTTTGAGTGGTCAGAAAAATGCCAACAAATTTTTGGGAAACTGAAAGCATTGTTAACAGAGGCTCCAATTTTAGTACAACCCGAGTCGGGGAAAGAATTTGTGATCTACAGTGATGCATCCTTAAATGGATTAGGCTGTGTACTTATGTAAGAAGGCAAAGTAATAGCATATGCCTCCAGACAGCTAAAGCCATATGAGAAGAACTATCTGACGCATGATATGGAGTTGGCTGCTATTATTTTTGCACTGAAGATTTGGAGACACCATCTATATGGTGAAAAATGTCGGATATTCACCGATCACAAAAGTTTGGAGTATTTGATGACACAAAAGGAGTTAAATTTGAGGCAACGAAGATGGTTAGAGCTTATAAAAGATTATGAGTTTGTCATTGACTACCATCCGGGAAAGGTGAATGTGGTCGCTGATGCTTTGAGTAGAAAGTCCTTATTTGCATTAAGGGCATTGAATTCGCGAATGACATTATCTGATGATGGTTTTATTCAAGCTGAGTTGAAAGCTAGACCGATGTTCCTTCAAGAGATTTGTGAGCCTCAAAAAGATGATAAGGAATTACAAGCCAAGAAAGCTCATTGCGAGTCGAGTGTTGAGTCCGACTTACAGATTAATTCCGGTGGGTGTTTAATGTTCAGAAATAGAATTTGTGTACTGAGGAATGAAGAACTTATTCAGAGGATGTTTATCTGTACATCCGGGTAGTACCAAGATGTATAATGACTTGAAGCAATAGTATTGGTGGCCGAACATGAAGAAAGATGTTTCTGAGTTTGTTCAAAATGCTTAATTTGTCAGCAAGTAAAGGCTGAATACTAAGTACCTTCGGGTTTGCTCCAACCTATTATGGTTCCCGAATGGAAATGGGATCGTGTCACTATGGACTTTGTAATGAGTTTGCCGTTGGCACCGAGCAAGAAAGATGCTGTGTGGGTTTTGGTCGAAAAACTCACGAAATCAGCCCATTTCATACCAATACGAGTTGATTACTCACTCGACAAGTTGGCAAACTTGTATGTTTCAGAAATAGTGAGGCTTCACGGAGTTCCATTATCAATCATATCGGATAGAAGTCCGAGGTTCACATCCAGATTTTGGAAGAGGTTGCAAGAGGCCTTGGGTACAAAGTTGAGTTTTAGTACAGCTTTTCATCCCTAAACCGACGGTCAGTTGGATATGTTAATACAAGTACTTGAGGATATGCTTCGGTGTAGTGTTCTCGAATTTCAAGGTAGTTGGGAGAAGTTCCTACCATTAGTAGAATTTGCCTACAATAATAGTTTTCAGTCAAGCTTAAAGATGGCGCCTTGCGTAAGTGCCGAACGCCTTTATATTGGACTGAACTCAAGGAAAACCAGATTCACGGGGTTGATTTGGTTAAAGAAACAGAAGAGAAGGTAAAAGTGATACGGGAGTGTTTAAAGGCTGCTTTTGACAGACAAAAATCTTACTCAGATTTGAAGAGAAAAGAGATAGAGTATCAAGTTGGTGATAGAGTTTTCTTGAAAGTATCGCCATGGAGAAAGGTTCTTAGATTTGGCCGAAAAGGCAAGTTGAGTCCACGATTTATTGGACCATATTAGATCACTGAGAGGGTTGGGCCGGCAGCCTATCGGTTGGCCTTGCCGTCTGAGTTAGAGAAGATACATGATGTGTTTCACGTGTCCATGTTACGACGCTACCGATCAAACCCTTCGCATGTAATCACACCAACAGAAGTGGAGATTCAACCCGACATGACTTATAGTGAAGAATCGATTAAGATTTTAGCTCGGGAAGTCAAGCAGCTAAGAAATAAGAGTATCGCCCTTGTTAAAGTATAATGGAAAAAGCATGGAATAGAAGAAGCTACATGGGAACTAGAAGAAACCATGAGAAACCAGTACCCAAACCTTTTTGCTGATAAGATTTTCGAGGAAAAAAATCCCTAAGGGGGAGAATTGTAACAGCCCGATTTAGGGCTTAGTTAGAATAGTGGTGCGAGACCACAAATCCGAAGTAGAAATATGATTTTTAAGGTTTATGAGATGTTTGCATAGTTATGTGAAAGTTTCATGAAGTAATTTTATTGAATTATGATTGAATTGTTCATTAGGACTAAATTACAAAAGTTGCAAAATATGAGATTCTAGAAGCTTTTAGTATGAAATAGCTTTGGATTATTAATTAAAGGTCCCTAAATAGCAATTTGCCCAATTTCTAATTTTTGGACAAAAATGGGCTGAGTTAGTAAAATTTGAAAGTTTAGCAAAAAGGGGCATTTTGGTCATTTGTCAAATAAACGATTAAAAAGGGAAAGGAAGTCAAAAATTATGTTAATCTTCTTCCCCTTAGTGCTGAAATTTTGAAGAACTCCATTGCTAGGGTTTGTTCAAATTTTCAAGCTCATAATAAGTGCATCCTAACCCTGTTTTTAATATTCTTCGTATTTTTTAAGTCCTCGTAACTTGAATTAGCTATTTTTAGCTATATGTTGAGCTAGGATTCATGTTCAAAAATATACCCATGTATGATATGCATGTATTTTGATGTTTTAAGGAAGATTATGAAAGCTTAATGTGGAATAAACATCTTTTTCTAAGTGAATTTCATGAAAAATGCATGTAAGGACTAAATTGTAAAAGTCATAAAATTTGGTCATACATGAGTGAAATATTGATAATTTGATATTGCTATAGTTGAGAAAATGAATCAGCCAAGCATGAAATACAAGAAAGTTGAATGAAAATCACTTTACGAGCCTAGGGGCAAAAGTGTAAATATGAGAAATTTTAGGGGTAAAATGATAATTTTGTCAAAGTATGAGTTATGCGTCAATTTAGTCAATGTGAGTATTAAATGAGTTAAATTATTATTATAGATCAAGAAAAACGAAGCCCGGATTGAAACCGAGGTAAGAACAAAGTCGTGGACTAAATTGACTATCTTCATACATTTTGTATACTGAGGTAAGTTTGTATGATTTTTAAGTTTCATGAGTATTTTCATTGAATTACTTATATATGTTGTTATTGTACAATATTTCAACAAGGACATTAAGGAAATTAAGTATATTAAAGTCCCGAATGAAGTTGGATTACTGAGGATACTTAATCTACATCATGAGACAAGAAAGCCCGTATAAGACCATGTCAAGATATGGCATCGGCAATAAAGCAAGGGGATCATGTAAGCCCAAGGCAAGTGTTGGCATTGAAAAGTTACCATGAGATAAAGATTCCATGTAAGTCCAAGCCAAGGCATGGCATTGGTGAGTTCCCAAGTAAAGAGATCATGTAAGTCCAAGATAAGTATTGGCATTGAAAAGTTATTATGAGGAAAAGACCCATATAAGTCCAAGCCAAGACGTGGCATTGGTGAGTCTCTAAAGAGAAGATATCATGTAAGACCATGTCAAGACATGGCATTGACAAGTTCATGAGATAAGGACACCACATAAGACCATGTCAAGACATGGCAATGGTAAGTTTCCAAGGAAACACACAGAGGATATTTCGTATAAGTCCATGTTAAGACATGGAATCGATACCAAGTTAAGAGATGCCATGTAAGACCACATCTAGGATATGGCATTGGCATTGAGACACATGTATGTTAGATTTAGTATCCTCGGTTATTCCAGTTAATTCATCGGGAAAAAGTGTAAACAAGGAATGAGGTAACAAGAAAGTTAAGTATGTAAAGTTATTGTTAAGTCAAAATGGTTAAGAGTATTATTCAAGTTAAGAAAGATATAGTTAGAATTTATGTTTACAATAGCAAAGTATACTAATCTTTTTTATTAAGTGATTCAGGTATCTTGTTTACATTACAATCATGAGACTAGTAAGTAACATGAAATGATTATGAATAAGTAAGAGTAAGTAAGCTTAAGCACTTGAGATTTGGGATGCTATTGTTTATGATGGATGAGTTATATTTAGCAATTATAATGCTATATGTATTACATGCAAACTTACTAAGCTAAATGCTTACTTCTTTATTTCTTTCTTTCCTTGTAGTCCCGCCAAGCTAACTTGTGGATCATTGACGTCGGAGCTCGGAACACACTATCAACCACTATTTTGGGTATAGTCAAGTTGTTTATAATAAGTATGGCACGTATAGGAATCATTTCATTTTGAGTTTTGTCTTAAGCACAGCCATAGTGTTGGCTATTAAGTTATTATTCTTTTTGTATATGGCTAAAGGAGTTTGGTCAATATTTTATTAAGTTTATATATATCAATGTTGATGAATTATGCATTATTGTTCATGTTTTGATGAAGTATTGAGTTGTTGAATTGGGTATATGAATGATCTTGGTTTCAGGGTGGCAAAAAACTTGGAAAATAGCTTTAAGTGTCCACATGGATAGTCAACACCCAATGTAGGCTGTCAGTGTGACTAGGCTGTGTGTGATACACGGACAGCCCACATGGGCGTGTTAATAGATCGTGTGTCCCCTGCATATTAGTGTCTTAAGTCAGAATAGACCACAGGCTAGTCACATAGGCGTGTGCCTAGGCCGTGTGAGATGGTCAGTGTTCACCACAGGTAAAGAACACGGGCGTGTTCCTAGGCCGTGTAACACAAACAAAATATCCAAGTTATTATACACGGGCGTGTCCCATTTCACATGGGCGTGTGACCCCTATTTTGATGAAAAAGTTTTCTAAGTTCGTAAAAGTTTCCAAATGTGAGTTCAAGGCCTCGTAGGCCCATGAAATGCACGTTATGACTAAGAAAGAAAAGTTCTAAATCAAAATGAAATTTTATAGCCCGTAAGTACACGTTTAAACATGTTTCAAGTATGATAATGTCTCGTATCCAGTCCTAGCTTCGGGCTCGGGTATGGGGTGTTACACACACTTTTTAGGGAGCCCTCACATTTTCACATTTCGACATTTTAGTCCCTAATTCATCAAATAACCAAATTCACACAATTTCAAATCACATATGCTTAGCTGAATTCTTCCCATGCTAATACAAGCCCACACATTTCATTTATTTCACATTTTAGTCCTTCAATTTACACTTTTCTCAATTTAGCCCAAATTACTCAATTTCACTAAAAATTCAAAGGCAAAACATGTTCATCCTTTACATATCTTCCATATTTCACTATCAACTAACACATAGCTCAATCATTCATCAATGTCATATCTCAAAATCACCACCAATTTCTAAAATTAAAGCATGGGCTAGCTAGAGCACAAAGCAACGATCACAAAAACGTAGAAATTATAAAAAACCGAAGCTAAAACATACCTTAATCTTTGTTTAAAGCTAGCCGAATATCCCAAAGCTCAAAACCCTTGCTTATTTTCCTTATTTTCGGTGGATGAACATAAAATATGATTGAATATAGATTTTTTTTTTTGTTTAATTATCTTTGTTTTATCAAATTACCTATTTAACCTTTAATACTAAAATATATAAGCATATGCAGACAAGGTCATTTATGACCATTTCCATCCACTTACTCAAATAATGGGCTAATTTCCTTTTAAGGGATTCACATTAATAAGACATCAACAATTAAACACTTAACAATCAACACACAACATTTTACACTTTATGCAATTAAGTCCTTTCTCTTAATTCGGCACACAGTCGATAAAATTTCCACACAGAACTTTCACACAGGCTATATCACATATGATAAACACCAAAAATAATATTAAAATATTATTTCGACCTCGGATTTGTGGTCTCAAAACTACTATTCCGACTAGGGTCTAAACCGGGCTGTTACAAGTTTTTTCTCCATCAAACCTTCTATCTACCCTACTAAAAGTAAATATTAAAAAGTAGAACTAAAAATACAAATAACTTCAAAAATTTACCCAATTATAAGGTTTGATGATTAATCTTATTTGTGGCTACTAGATTCATCTAGCACCCAAGTCCAACAGTATTCCAAATCCTCTGCTTCATCTTTGATATCTGTTATCGCTTTACATTCTAACTTTTGTTTTTCACTCGTAGTTTCGATGGTACCCCCAAAATAATGTTTTATTCTGTACCCATTGACAAGGAAACTTTCCGTATCTTTGCCTATTAGTTCTACTATGTTGGATCACCAGTACGCCCCATGTAACACCCCTATCCCGTGTCCGTCGCCGAATTAAGGTTAGAAGCGTTACCAGACAGATCAGAAACATTCACAGGCAAAATCATACATTCAAACAACATTCTCAGACATAATGTCCCTTAAACGGGTCATCGAGACCTTAAGCATGCTTACAATTTGAGTCGGGACTAAATCAAAACACATAGAGAATTCTCGGAAAATTTAGAACTTTACTAAACTACAGAGGAGGCACGCCCGTGGGAGGAGACCGTGTGCCCTCCACGGCTTCTAGACACCCCCATGTATCCATCCGTGTCTATATACTAACTATACCAACACGGTCATTAGGCACGCCCGTGTGCCATGGCCGTGTACTACAAGATCATATACTGACTTCCCCACCACGGCCACCAACTATGCCCGTGTATTTGGCCGTGTACTTTTTAGTTAGCTACTAACTTGCACAACACGGCCAGATGACACACCCGTGTCGAGGCCGTGTGATGCTAAACTGTATCCTACAATTCACCCACGGTCGTTAGGCACGCCCGTGTGCCACAACTGTGTGACATTATAGGCCATTTACAAGGCCAAATTGCCACCCATAAGGGTCAAACCTACAAGCCATAATTAACAAGATATCTCATGCACATATAACCATCAAAACATACCAAAATAATCAACCAATTCATGCATATTTGTCAACTAAAGGAATCACACTACAATCCATTCAATATTCATTCAATCTAACTATTCAAACCAATTCCAAACATACCAATTTGCATAACTAAATCTAAATTATACCAAGCTCCTTTCATCCATATATACTTACCATCTCATAACCATTTCATGTAACAACTAAGCATGCCAGAACAACTTCACATATCACATTCATTAAGGCATATTATCAAAACATAATTAGCCAAATCACATGGCTAAGTTCATTATACAACTCATACCAAAACTAGTTTATACATGCCATATTGAGCTATATACATTCTCAAAGTGTACCAAAATAAGTTTTAGTAGTGTGATGACGATCCGTGACGGTCCCGAGCCTTCAGTAGCTTTTATGACCTATAAAACAGATTAAACACACACACAGAGTAAGGTTCCCAAAAGCTTAGTAAGTCAGTATTCAAACAAACTTAGCATAAAATGCATATATTGCAAATAGATACATAGGCACATTCCATCCATCTAGCATATATCACAATTATGCTTTGTTTCACATACTTGTGGCCACATTTGCCACATTCATCATTTTAGGATTCTCATTCTCATATTTAAACATACACTTATTCGAGTCAAAGTCTTATAGGTACTTACCTTTTTATACACATTTGTGTATATATATACCAAACGTACCTGAAACAGACATTCGTTCACTTGTTTGATCATGGCTCAGTTTCACAATTCATAACACAGACTTGCCTGTTGAACTGTAAGGAACCTAATAAGATACCCAGAAAGCTCGGAATGGTTGTACAATGCCAACGTCCCAGACGAGGTCTTACATGCACACAAATATCGATGCCACTGTCCCAGACAGGGTCTTATACGAATCAATACGATGCCGATGTCCCAGACATGGTATTACACGTACAGCTTGTATCGATGCCAATGTCCCAGATGCGATCTTACTCGTAAACAGATATTGATGCCAACGTCCCAGACGTGGTCTTACATGTAAACAGATATTGGTGCCAACGTCCCAGACGTGGTCTTACACGTAAACAGATATTGATGCCAATGTCCCAGACGTGGCCTTGCACGATAAAACAGAACAGATACCTATTCCTAGGCTAGTACGGGGCTTCTCAGACTTAGTCAATTCTATCTATTCATATGCTCATACGAGGCTTCTTGAACTCAATCACTATGTCGAACTTATCTCGGCATTCAAATGCAAAACCTCTCATAAACATTCACTATCATCATAATCATATGAACAATTATAATTGCATACATATACATTTATTTGCATAGTGACTTACCTTGGATTTGGTTTATTGGAAATGTAATCGGCTACTTGTTTACTTTCGCTTTCCCACGATCTAAATCCGTTTTCCTCGGTTCTTGATCTAAACATATTCGGAATTAACCCTTTTATTCACTAGTTCATTCAATTCAATCCAAAGACATACATTTAGGGCTATTTGCAATTTAGCCCTCACATTTGCACATTTTATCAATCTAGTCCATTTTTCACAAAACACCAAATTCACAAAATCTACCCATGCTCATGCTTAGCCGAATATCCCTAGGGACTATACAAGTCCAAATATTTCATCAAATTCACAAATTAGACCTCTAAAACAATATTTTCTCAATTTAGCCCTATTTAGCTAAATTCAACAAAACTTCAAGAACAAAACATGTTCATCAAGCTTAGATATTTCATTTAACACCATAAAACATCAAAAAACTCAACATATCAACAATGGCATAACTCACAAACATCATCAATTCACAAAATTGAGACATGGGTTTGATAGTAGAAGAAGCAACGATTGCAAAAACGTAAAGATCATAAAAAACCGACTAAAAATCATACCTTAATTTGAGCTTGAAAATGCCGAATGCCTAGCTCAAGGTTTTCTTCTTTTTCTTTCTTTGATTTTCGGCTAACAAGGATGATAATGTGGCCATTTTTATGTTTTTAACCTTAAAAACAAATATATCAAAACATATAATTCAAGGTCATTTATGACCTTAGCCATCCACTAACCACTTATTGGCTTATTTGCCTATTAAGGCCACAACATTCAAAAGCCACATCACATTGATACTTTAACAATTAGCAAGCAAATTCCACATTCATTGCAATTTCATCCTTTTGTCAAATTAAACACACAGACAGACAATTTAGCTCACGAAAATTTACCACATGCTTAGTCACATATTAACGACACAGAAAATAATATTAAAATATTATTTAGACTCGAATTTGTGGTCTCGAAACCACTGTTCCGACTAGGGTATAAACCGGACTGTTACAATTCTCCCCCTTAGGGATTTTCGTCCCCGAAAATCTTACGGTTAAACAGATTCGGATATTGTTGTTTCACTGAGTCTTCAGGCTCCCAGGTAACCTCTTCAATCCCATGTCAATTCCACAGTACTTTCACTAATGGAATCTTCTTATTTCTCAACTCTTTCACTTCACGAGCTAAGATACGGATCGGTTTCTCTTCATATGTCATATCAGATCGGATTTCAATTTCAGATGGGGCAATCACATGTGACAGATCGGATCGATACCTACGGAGCATCGAAATATGAAATACGTTGTGTATCTTTTCTAGCTCAGACGGCAACTTTAATCTATATGCAACAGGTCCGACACATTCAATGATCTCATATGGTCCGATGAACCTCAGACTTAATTTGCCTTTGCGCCCAAACCGAAGCACTTTCTTCCACGGTGATACTTTCAGAAATACTTTATCGCCGATTTTAAATTCTATATCTTTTCGTTTCAGGTCTGCATAAGACTTTTGACGATCAGATCCTGCTTTCAGACAATCTCGGATCAACTTCACTTTCTATTCTAAATCTTTTATCAAATCAACCCCGTGAAGCTTATTCTCACTGAGTTCGGTCCAATACAAAGGTGTACGACATTTACGTCCATACAAAGCTTCATAAGGTGCCATTTTGATGCTCGTCTGAAAATTGTTATTGTACGCAAATTCGATTAACGGTAGATACAGTTCCCACGAACCATTAAATTCAAGTATACAACATCTCAACATATCTTTAAGAATCTGAATAATTCGTTCAAACTGACCATCTGTTTATGGACGAAAAGCTGTACTGAAATGCAATTTCGTGCCCAAAGCTTCTTGCAGTTTCTTCCAAAATCTCGACGTAAACCTCAGATCTCTATCAGACACAATGGATAGTGGCACCCCGTGCAATCTTACAATCTCAGCAATATAAAGCTCGGCAAATCTCTCAAGTGAGAAATCAAATCTTACCGGAATAAAATGGGCAAATTTCGTTAATCGGTCAACTAGACCATATCGCATCTTTCTTTCTCGGAGTCAGAGGCAAACCAGAAACAAAGTCCATCGCCACTCTATCCCATTTCCACTCAGGAATCAAAATCGGTTGTAGCAATCCAGACGGAACTTGATGTTCTGCTTTCACTTGCTGACAAATTAAACATTTCAAAACAAAGTCAGAAATGTCCCTTTTCATACCAGACCACCAGTAGTGTCGTTTCAAATCATGATACATCTTAGTACTCCCCGGATAAACGGATAGACGACTATTATGTGCTTCCTTCAAAATCAACTGAATCAACTCTGGATTTCTCGGAACACAGATACGATCTCGGAATCTCAGACAATTATCAACAATTTGAAATTCAGATTCAGAATTCACTTCACACTGAGCTCGTTTTCTAGCAATTCATTATCAGACTTCTGAGCATCACATATCTGTTGTAAAAACAACGGTTTTGCTTTTAATTTAGCTGTCATAGAACAATCATCAGACAAATCCAGTTGAGTATTCAAAGCTCGTAGTGCATACAACGATTCTACTCAATGCATCAGCAACAACGTTCGATTTACCCGGATGATAATCTATCACAAACTCATAATCTTTCAACAGCTCAAGCCATCTTCTCTGACGTAGGTTCAAATCTTTTTGAGTCATCAATGAATACAACAACAAAGCGATCTTGATACGGTCTGAAAATTCTGTTCATCAGATCCATAAAAACAGCAGGAGCATTTGTTAGTCCAAATGGCATAACTAAAAACTCGTAATGCCCTATACCTCGTTCTGAAAGCAGTCTTCGGAATGTCTAAATCTTTCACTCTCAACTGATAGTATCCCGATCTCAGGTCAATCTTGGAAAACACAGTAGCTCCTTTTAGCTGATCAAATAAATCATCAATTCTGGGCAACGGGTATTTATTCTTTATTGTCACCTTATTTAGCTGACGATAATCAATACACATTCTCATCGTACCATCTTTCTTTTTCACAAACGAAACCGGAGCACCCGAAGGCGAGAAACTCAGTCTAGCAAACCCTTTTTCAGTCAAATCTTACAGCTGTGACTTTAACTCTTTCAACTATGTTGGTGCCATTCTATACGGAACTATCGAAATAGGTGTAGTACCAGGCAACAAATCAATACCAAATTCAACTTCACGAATCGGAGGCAAACCCAGTAATTCTTCAGGGAACACATCAGAAAACTCACAGACTACAGGCACTGACTCAACCTTCTTCTCCGATACTCTTGAATCAATCACATAAGTAAAATATGCCTCGTAACCCTTTTTCACAAAATTTTGAGCTTTCAAAACAGATATCACCACAGGCAACCCATTCAAATCATCAGACTCAATTCGTACAATCTCATCATTCGGGCATCTCAAATCTATAGTCTTTCTTTTATAGTTCACAACAGCATCATGCACAAACAGTCAATCCATACCCAAAATAATATCAAATTCATCAAATGGCAAAAGCATCAGATCAGCAGGGAAACATATATCTCGAAACATTAACGGACAGTTCTTGCATACTTTGTCAACCAGGACGCTTTAACCTAAGGGGTTCGATACTTTTATAGAAAACTCAGTAGACTCTACAGGCAAAGTCTTGCTGAATACTAAATTCATGCATATATAGGAATGCGTAGAACCAGGGTCTATCAAAGCAATCACAGAAGTATCATAAAGAGTAAAAGTACTAGTTATAACATCAGGTGACGAGGCTTCCTCACGAGCTCGGATAGCATATGCTCTGGCAGGCGCCCTAGCTGAAGATCTGACAACATTATCTCTCGTAGTTCTCTGACTACCACTGACGTTTCTTACGTTCTTCAATGGTCTACCTCTCACAGATGCATTATCAGATCTCACATTCTGAATAGCTTCTGGCTCAACAGTCTCAGGGCAATCACGGATAAAATGATCAAGTGATCCATATCTGAAGCAAGCTCTGTCGTTTAATCTACAACTTCCCGGATGTCTTTTTCCATAATGCTTACATTCAGGTTTCTCGGATCGAACATTACCAATACTGGGCACTGAAGTTGCTGGAGTTTTAGAACTCATTTTCGGTCTAACTCGATTTCTGTTCGAATGTCCCACATTATCTCTGGAACGACTTTGATCATCTCTGAATCTTTTCGAAGCAAACTGAAATGATTTACTCTGAAATCTCTTTTTCACATCTCGAGCTTCAGACTCAGTTTTTCTCTTATCTTTCCCGAGTGCCTCAGCTTTACAAGCTCTGTCAACAAGTACAACAAACTCTTTGATTTCCAAAATTTTGACTAGCAAATGTATGTCTTCATTAAGAGCATCTTCGAATCTCTTACACATTATAGCTTCAGAAGATACACATTCCCGGGCATACTGACTTAGTCTCACGAATTCTCGTTCATACTCAGAAACAGTCATTTGGCCCTGTTTAAGTTCCAGAAATTCCTTTCGTTTCTGATCAACGAACCTCTCACTGATATATTTCTTCCAGAACTCGATCTGAAAGAAGTCCCACGTTACTCGTTCTCTCGAAACAACAGAAATTAAGGTTTTCCACCATTGATAGGTTGCATCTCGAAGTAACTTACAACACACTTTATGCATTCTTCCGTAGTCAAAGACATTTCATCGAATACCCGAATGGTATTTTCAATCCAGAACTCGGCCTTTTCAGCATCATCATCTTTAGTAGCCCGAAATTCCTCGACCCCATACTTACGGATCTTATCAACAGGAGGCTTATTCAACAGATTCAGATTTACAGCCGGAGCTATATCGGATGTTTGAGGGGGATTAATCGGGGGCGGGGGTTGTGAAACAGTCGAGTTATTTCTTACGAACTGACTGAACCACTCACTCATTATCTGGAAGAAAGCTTGTTTAGCTTCTCCCTCATGACCGCTCGTAGCCGGTCTCGAATCAGAGGGCATTGTCCCTTGCGTGGAAGCAGGCGCATTACTTTCTACGTCGTCAGCTACGGCTCTTTTGGGATCCATGAAAATTACATTTATACGTCAGGACTCATCACACTATAACAATTCAGAGATATGGCATGTATAGCTAGACTCTAACACGCTACGTTAGTCCGTGAATCGGCTAAATCGTAGCTCTGATACCAACCAAATATAACACCCCTATCCCGTGTCCGTCGCCGGATTAAGGTTAGGAGCATTACCAGACAGGTCAGAAACATTCACAGGCAAAATCATACATTCAAACAACATTCTCAGACATAATGTCCCTTAAACGGGTCATCGAGACCTTAAGCATGCTTACAATTTGAGTCAGGACTAAATCAAAACACATAGAGAATTCTCAGAAAATTTAGAACTTTACTAAACTAGAGGGGAGGCATGCCCGTGGGAGGAGACCGTGTGCCCTCCAAGGCTTCTAGACACCCCCGTGTATCCATCCATGTCTGTATACTGACTGTACCAACACGATCATTAGGCACGCCCGTGTGCCATGGCCGTGTACTACAAGGTCATATACTAACTTCCCCACCACGGCCACCAAGCACGCCCGTGTATTTGGCCGTGTACTTTTTAGTTAGCTACTGACTTGCACAACACGGCCAGATGACACACCCGTGTCGAGGTTGTGTGATGCTAAACTGCATCCTACAATTCACCCACGGTCGTTAGGCACGCCCGTGTGCCACAACCGTGTGACATTATAGGCCATTTACAAGGACAAATTGCCACCCATAAGGGTCAAACCTACAAGTCATAATTAACAAGATATCTCATGCACATATAACCATCAAAACATACCAAAATAATCAACCAATTCATGCATATTTGTCAACTAAAGGAATCACACTACAATCCATTCAATATTCATTCAATCTAACTATTCAAACCAATTCCAAACATACCAATTTGCATAACTAAATCTAAATTATACCAAGCTCCTTTCATCCATATATACTTACCATCTCATAACCATTTCATGTAACAACTAAGCATGCCAAAACAACTTCACATATCACATTCATTAAGGCATATTATCAAAACATAATTAGCCAAATCACATGGCTAAGTTCATTATACAACTCATACCAAAACTAGCCTATACATGCCATATTGAGCTATATACATTCTCAAAGTGTACCAAAATAAGTTTTAGTAGTGTGATGACGATCCGTGACGGTCCCGAGCCTTCAGTAGCTTTTACGACCTATAAAATAGATTAAACACATATACAGAGTAAGCTTCCCAAAAGCTTAGTAAGTCAGTATTCAAACAAACTTAGCATAAAATGCATATATTGCAAATAGATACATAGGCACATTCCATCCATCTAGCATATATCACAATTATGCTTTGTTTCACATACTTGTGGCCACATTTGCCACATTCATCATTTTAGGATTCTCATTCTCATATTTAAACATAAACTTATTCGAGTCAAAGTCTTATAGGTACTTACCTTTTTATACACACTTGTGTATATATATACCAAACGTACCTGAAATAGACATTTGTTCACTTGTTTGATCATGGCTCGATTTCACAATTCATAACACAGACTTGCCCATTGAATCGTAAGGAACCTAATAAGATACCCAGAAAGCTCGGAATGGTTGTACAATGCCAACATCCCAGATGAGGTCTTACATGCACACAAATATCGATGCCACTGTCCTAGACAAGGTCTTATACGAATCAATACGATGCCGATGTCCCAGACATGGTCTTACACGTAAAGCTTGTATCGGTGCCAACGTCCCAGACGTGGTCTTACTCATAAACAGATATTGATGCCAACGTCCCAGACGTGGTCTTACATGTAAACAGATATTGGTGCCAACGTCCCAGACGTAGTCTTACACGTAAACAGATATTGATGCCAACGTCCTAGACGTGGTCTTGCACGATAAAACAGAACAGATACCTATTCCTAGGCTCGTACGGGGCTTCTCAGACTTAGTCAATTCTATCTATTCATATGCTCATACGAGGCTTCTTCAACTCAATCACTATATCGAACTTATCTCGGCATTCAAATGCAAAACCTCTCATAAACATTCACTATCATCATAATCATATGAACAATTATAATTGCATACACATACATTTATTTGCATAGTGACTTACCTCGGATTTGATTTATTGGAAATGTAATTTGCTACTCGTTTACTTTCGCTTTCCCGCGATCTAAATCCGTTTTCCTCAGTTCTTGATCTAAACATATTCAGAAGTAACCCTTTTATTCACTAGTTCATTCAATTCAATCCAAAGACATACATTTAGGGCTATTTGCAATTTAGCCCTCACATTTGCACATTTTATCAATCTAGTCCATTTTTCACTAAACACCAAATTCACAAAATCCACCCATGCTCATGCTTAGCCGAATATCCCTAGGGACTATACAAGTCCAAATATTTCATCAAATTCACAAATTAGTCGTCCAAAACAATATTTTCTCAATTTAGCCTTATTTAGCTAAATTTAACAAAACTTCAAGAACAAAACATGTTCATCAAGCTTAGATATTTCATTTAACACTATAAAACATCACAAAACTCATCATATCAACAATGGCATAACTCACAAACATCATCAATTCACAAAATTGAGACATGGGTTTGATAGTAGAAGAAGCAACGATTGCAAAAACGTAAAGATCATCGAAAACCGACTCAAAATCATACCTTAATTTGAGCTTGAAAAGGCTGAATGCCTAGCTCAAGGTTTTCTTCTTTTTCTTTCTTTGATTTTCGGCTTACAAGGATGATAATGTGGCCATTTTTATGTTTCTTAAACATATAATCATTTATTACAAAAGACATTTTTAACCTTAAAAACAAATATATCAAAACATATAATTCAAGGTCATTTATGACCTTAGCCATCCACTAACCACTTATTGGCTTATTTGCCTATTAAGCCCACAACATTCAAAAGCCACATCACATTGATACTTTAACAATTAGCAAGCAACTTTCACATCCAATGCAATTTCATCCTTTTGTCAAATTAAACACACAGACAGACAATTTAGCTCACGAAAATTTACCACATGCTTAGTCACATATTAACGACACAGAAAATAATATTAAAATATTATTCAGACTCGGATTTGTGGTCCTGAAACCACTATTCTGACTAGGGTATAAACCGAACTGTTACACCCCATGGCGCAACGAAAAAATTATTTTGGCGATCGACAACCATGATCCAAGTACGAGGAACTAATCGGGTTGAAACAAAGTTGGAAATATACCTTTAACAATTTGATTTCCTTCTCGATGTTGATTCCAAGCTGCAATAGAATCGTCCCGGCCTCTACGTAGTCCACCTAGTCGAAGAACAAACAATAGAAAATACTCTTGAACCTTTCAGAGAGTGTTTTCACAAAAAATGGCTACTAGACCCTTTTATTTTGCTATGGATTATCCTAGTTTTATCCATGCATTGGTTTTAAATGATTCTATTAATTGAGTTGACCTTATTGGTCTTTTCTTCAAATATGTATATCAAATATCTGAAAAACGAGATTATTCTTTTATTTTTAGATAAACATACAGAAAGTAAGAAAGAGACATTATATTCTTTCCAAAAGAATATCAACTTCCATGTATTTCTTTTCTTTGACTGAAATTATTATTATAACTATTTATTTTAATAATTTTAGTGAACTATATTTAGTTAATACTGTATATGAATCAAATTCATACATTAATTTTAACTACGTTCTCTATTTGTGTACAACAACTTTGTACATATAATGCGTTCAATATTTAATTGTCAAATTAAATTAATTCAATAATTAATTTAATTCGTATGACATCTAAACACAATACAAAATGTAATTGGATTCTGTTCATTTCAACTATAGGGTGTGACCCTGTAGGCTCTTGTAACGTTAGTAGTAATGTAGAATGTTTCTAATATTACAAGTAATGAGTGGCATCTAGCAGTGCATCATTGCTACCCAAGTTACAATAAATCATTATTCGTCATAACATTTTTGTGATATTTTGTTTTCATATATTATATCATTTTATCCTTAATATCTAGATTGGGCACAAGTCATGGAATAGTCACACTTGTATAGTCCAATATCATATTTCTTGATATCTTGAGTACACTACAATAAGCAAATAACTGTGACATCTCATATCAACTTATTTGAGCATGACCATGCATTTCTAGTCTCACTTCATCAAGTGGCCTAAGATATTGCTTCCATTATGTAGGGAGACAAATCCTATCTTGATCAATCATATCCCACTTCATAGGTTGTGGCATATCTAATGTCAGTCTTTATAGTACAACTGATAACTCTTGAAAAAAGTTATATTTTTGACCTTTCGACCTAGCTAATTGTTTGTACTTAGGTATATTTTGTTGCATTTTATGGCATTTTAATTAGCATTTGTTATATTAAATTTAGACTTGGACTATGTTGAGTTATTTGGTGCTTTTAATTGGTTTTTGTGGAAGTTTTATGTGGTGGTAGGAAAGGAATAGGTTTTCAAAGAAAGAAAATAAAAAAGTAAAGTTTTGTTAGGGAAAAGTACAGACGATATGCTAGCACGACAGTAATGCTGGGAAAACTGAGTCAAGCGTTTCATGTGCAGTTGTTTCAGTTTTAAATTTAAACTCGTACCAGATAAATCACCTTAGAAAAGAGGATAAGATTAAAGATAAATCACCTTAGAAAAGAGGATAAGATTAACACAAACTGATTTGCTGAACTCTATCTATAAAAGGACGATGAATGGAGCCACAAAAGGCATCCCAGGGAGAAATAGAAAAGTAAGAGATCACGAATAGAAGAGGAAGTCATCCTCTCGGTCAACATAAGACTGTGCTGCTATGGTGTGGATGTTCTTCCATTATTTCGTTAATGCTCTCTTGTGAACTTATTTGGTTGTAAACGATGGTGATGATTCGGAATTATATTTTCCAACCGATGAGCTAGTTCTCATCGGGTTGGGGTTATTTTGATGAAACTTTACTGTTTTAAGTTTCCATGGTATAAATCTGATTATTTTACTGCCCATTCAATTGTTTAAGTGCAACCCTAGGAATAGCCGATGACATACTATTCTTGTTAAGTTGTTTTAATGTGGGAAAGGTTAGATTACTTAACTAATATTGGATGTCATAAGCAACATTCAAATGATACTTGCGTCATAAGGAAAGAATTACACAGGTTACTGTAATAAGAACTTGTATGAGTAGAGACAGTGACTTAAGGTTTTTCCTATGAAAGAGGCATGCCACTCTAGGACTCTTCTGCACAGTAAGTTAGTCAAAATTTTAGCACGTCATTATTGCCAGTAAGGTTGATTCTGAGTAATTTCCGCATAAATATCGTAGACATTACTCTTGATTCTCTGCCAAAATATCTTCACCTTAGCATTCTTAGTTGATTATTTGTTCATTTATATATTATTCACGCAATAGTGCCCATATTTACATTTCTGTTATCACCTTTTCCATATCAATTCCAGTTATTTACCCATCATCTCATGTTTACCTTAGTTTTTGCCAAAATATTTCCTTCAATTATTTTACTATAGCATTAACTTGACCCTATTAAGATAACACAACCCCTCGTGGGAATGACACTCACTTACCTCTTTATTACTTGAATCGATGTGTATACTTGCACAAAAAATCGCACTCCATTTTACACGTGATAAGTTTTTGGCACCATTGCTGGGGATCGACAATTTGGTGAAATTTAGGTAAGTTATTTTTCTTAGTAGTTCTATTTATTTTAGTTTAATTTAATTTTTGCAGGTTTGCCATCAAGGCATGAGAAGAGGCATTCCTACTGACACAGAATACCTTTTTTATCTAGAGATTGACAGAACTTTGCGAAGAAGGAGAAAAGAATTGAGAAAAATGGTTGGAAATAGGAATGATCTCAATGGCAATCCAAATTATCACAATTAGAATCCTCATATGGGGGGTGTGGTGGATGATTGAGACAGGCCAATCAGAGAGCATGTTGTCCTGATGCTAGATGACTTGAGTCTAGGAATAGTCAGGCCGACTATACAAGCTGAACAATTCGAGTTGAAACCGGTAATGTTCTAAATGTTTCAAACTGTAGGGAAATTTAGTGGTTTACCCACTGAAGACCCACGACTACATTTAAGACTTTTTCTAGAAGTCTGTGATTGATTCAAACAACAGGGTGTTCCTGAAGATGCTTTGAGACTTAAGCTATTCCTATATTCCTTAAGAGATCATTCCAGGGCATGGTTAAATGCTTTACCATTAGGAACAGTGGCATCATCAAATGACCTTTTCCAGAGGTTTTTGTTAAGGTATAATCCTCCCCCTATGAATTCCAAGTTGAGAAATGATATTACATCCTTTCGATAATTAGAAGATGAAACACTAAATGAAGCATGGTAGTGATTTAAGGAGTTCTAACAATGGACTCAAATGGAGATGTTTTACAATGGGCTAAATGCGCATACATGAATGGTAGTTGATGCCTCAGCAAATGGTACTTTGTTGGATAAGACATATAAGTGCCAACAATGATTACCAATATCTAACTACATGAGTTGAGATAGGTAAGAGAGTTGCTGGTACCACCGAGCTCGATGCAATCACTTTATGACGGCCCAAGTATCTTCTCTAGATAATATAATTAAAACTATGAAACCTTCAACTACTGTGTGGGAAATACAAGCAGCTGAATCATCATGTGTTTATTGTGATGAAAGTCACATGTTTGGTGAATGTCCATCCAATCCATTGTTAGTATATGATATGGGAAAATCTAATCAAAATAATTATCCATACTCCTATACCTACAATTTGGGGGTGGAGACAACATTTGAATTTTAGTGGGAATAATCAAAGTGCAGGAAATTTCAAAACTGTCCTAAGGCAGAATGTCAACAATGCATCACCAGTATACATTTAATCAATGCCCCCAACAAAATAATCAGTATGGTCAAGCGTCATTATCTACTTTTATGGAAGCTTTGTTAAAGAAGTATATTGCCAAGAATGATGCTGTGATCCAGAGTTAGGCTGCATCCCTCAGAGTGCTTAAGAATCAAATGGGCCAGATAGCCAATGGTTTGAACTCAAGACCGCATGGCGCATTATCTAACAACACCAAAAATTCAAGGACACAAGATAAGGTGCAATACAAGGCTATTACTCTCAGAAGCGGGACTCAGCTAGATGATATTGTTCAAAATTCTGCGGCAGAAGAGGACGACTTAAGACATGACCAAGTAAAGATCCTAGAGCCATCTGAAAAACATACTGCACTTGAAAAAGGTAAGCAGAAGAATGCTATGGAAGAACAAGATCAGGCTGCACATAAAAATGCCACAGCAAAATAGTATCAGTAACATGAAGGACGACCACCTCTACTATTTCCTTAATGATTTCATAATTCTAGGGAAGATGCTCAATTTAAAAGATTTGTAGATGTCTTGAAACAACTCCATATCAACATACTGCTAGTCGAAGCATTAGAGTAAATGCATAACTATGTAAAATTCATGAAGGACATATTGTCGAAGAAATGCAGATTGCAAGAACTCGGGACTGTTGCTCACACTGAATGGTGCACAGCAATGTTGATAAATAAGTTACCTCTGAAGTTAAAAGACCTAGGGAGCTTCATTATCTCGTGTTCAATTGGAAATCACTATGTAGGTAAGGCATTATGTGATTTAGATGCAAGTATAAATCTAATGCCCATGTTTACTTTTAGAAAGCTAGGAGTTGGGAAGGCAAGACTTACAACAGTGACGTTGCAATTAGCTGACAAATCTTATGCCCATCCGAAAGGTAAAATCGAAGATGTATTGGTAATGGTAAATAAATTTATCTTTCCTGCATATTTTCTTACATTAATATGTGAAGCTGACCATGATGTTCCAATTATTCTTGGAAGACCATTTCTTGCTACTGGTAGGACTCTAATTGTTGTACAGTAAGGTAAGCTAATTATGAGAGTGAATGACCAGTAGGTCACTTTCAATGTGTTTAATGTGTTGAAGTGTACAGATGAGAATGAAGAATGCCACACAGTTGATGTTATAGAAACAACAATAAACGAATTTGCAAAATTTTGCTAGAGTAGTGTTGACAACGAAGATTACTTGATGGAGAATTGTGAGGAATTAAGATCGGAAGAGCTTAGTGAATTTAGGGAAGCTCAGTAGATAGTGGACAGGCCAGGGAAGAAATTTGAGACTCTCGATTTATCTAGAAAATCGTTTAAGCCTCTTAAACCTTTTGTAAAGTAATCACTTGTACTATCTGCTACACATCTAAAATATGCATACTTGGGGAAATAATAGTACTTTTCCAATTGTAATTTCTACAGAGTTAACACCTGAGCAAGAGAACATGTTGTTGGAAGTGTTATAACGATCTAAAAGGGCATTGGGATGGACCGTTGCTAATATAAAAGGAATTAACCTAACATTATGTATGCACTAGATTTTGTTGGAAGATTGCCACAAAAATTCCATTGAACAGTAGAGATGACTAAATCCAATTATGAAAGAAGTTGTCAAGAGGGAGATTATCAAGTGGCTTGATGCTGACATTAATTGTCCCATTTCTAACATCTCATGGGTAAGCCCCATGCAATGCGTACCCGAGAAAAGAGGTGTCACAATGGTAAGTAACGAAAATGATGAGCTCATACCCACTCACACCGTTACAGGATGGAGGGTGTGTATGGACTATTGCAAGCATAACAAGGAAACAAGGAAAGACCATTTCCCTTTGTCGTTCATTGATCAGATGTTGGATAGATTAGTTGGTAAGGCTTTTTATTATTTCTAGATGGTTATTCCGGTTACAACCAGATTGCCACATCACTAGAAGACTAAGAGAAGACAACCTTCAACTGTCCATATGGCACTTTTGTGTTTAGATGGATTCCATTCGGGTTATGTAATGCCCCGACAACTTTCCAACGTTGCATAATGGTTATATTTTCAGACATGGTGGAAAATTCCTTGAAGTTTTTATGGATGACTTATTCGTGTTTATGAATGATTTTGAGGATTTTTTAAAAGAATTTAGAGATGGTATTATGCCGCTTTGAAGAAACAAATCATATGTTAAATTGGGAGAAATGCCACTTCATGGTCTGTGAAGGCATTGTCTTGGGAAATAAGGTGTCATAGATAGGAATTGAGGTGGAATGAGAAATAGTAGAAGTGATTGAAACATTACCACCTCCCACCAACGTAAAGGGTATTCAAAGTTTCCTAAGACATGCAGGATTATACAGAAGATTTCTCAAAGACATCTAGAAAATCTCTAAACCCTTATGTACTCTACTTGAAATAAATAAACCTTTTATTTTTGATGATCAATGTTTGCAGGCTCTCAAGGTACTCAAGGAGAGACTAGTAGTAACACCAATTGTAGTTGCTCCAGAATGGTTATTTCCCTTTGAACTCACGTGCAACGCCAGTGATTTTTCCCTAGGAGTAGTGTTAGGGAAAAGAAAGGACAAGGTATTACATGCAATATACTATGCCAGTAGGATGTTGATAGAAGCTCAACTTAATTAAAGCACCACAGAGAAAGAATTGCTGGCAGTAGTCTTTGTGTTCAACAAATTCCAATCTTACTTAGTGGGAACAAAAGTTACAGCTTACACAGATCACTCGGATATCAAATTTTTGATACTCAAAAAGAATGTAAAGCCGAGATTAAGTAGGTGGACACTTTTGCCGCAAGAGTTTGATTTGGAAATCAGAGATAGGAAGGGAATCGAAAATCAAGTGGCTGATCATTTGACAAGGATAGAATTTGGAAATGAATATGGTCACATAAAATGCATTAAGAAGGATTTCCCAGACGAACAGTTACTTATTGCTATGGCACTACATTGGTATGTAGAGATAGTAAACTTTTTGGTGAGTGGTGTAATGCCACCTAACTTCAATATGCATAAGAAACGAAAATTTCTTCATGATGCAAAACACTACTATTGGGATGAACCTTTCCTATTTAAGCATTGTGCAGACTAGATAATTAAGAAGTGTGTCCCTAACGAGGAGATGCTTAGCATTTTACAACATTCCCACTCAGCTCCGTGTGGAGGACATTTTGGAGGAATGAAGACAACCGCCAAGTTTCTCCAATTAGGATTTTATTGGCCGGCCCTATTTAAAGACGCTCATGAATTTTATAAGTCATGTGACCGTTTTCAGAGAATAGGGAATGTCTTAAGAAGATAGGAAATATCATTGCATAGTATATTAGAAATTTGAGTTTTTTGATGTATGAGGAATAGACTTTATGGGTCCATTTCCACAATCTGCAGGCAAGCTATACATACTTTTAGCAGTATGTCTCTAAGTGTGAAGAAGTAGTAGCTCTAGCCTCTAATGATGCTAAGTCGTTATTGAAATTTTTACATAAGAACATTTTCACAAGATTTGGGACACTGAGAGTAATCATCAGAGACAAAGGAACCCATTTTGGTTGCAAATTAATGGCTAATGCTTTGTGTAGATATGGGATTAAACACAGAATTGCCACGACATATCATCCCTAGACCAATGGCCAAGCCAAAATCTGTAATAGAGAAATTAAGCAAATTTTTGAAAAAGTATTAAATCCTTCTCGAAAAGATTGGTCTACTAGATTTAATGAAGCTCTATGGGCATACCGAACTGTTGGAACGCCGGTACCCCATGGCGCAGCAAAATAAAATTAGATCCGACGATCCAAACCATGAATCCATGTGTGAGGAACGAATCGGAGTGAAATAAAGGTTTCGAAATTACCAAAACTTCAATCTGAGTAGATAGTGAAGCCTTGGCAACAAGAGTTTTGATCTATTGTCGAATCAAGCCACAGCCTTTTTCGATGTCTGCCTCTACGTAATCCACCCGGTTTGACTATGAACGGAAGAAATCTCCAAAACTGTTTTGGAGGTTTATTTGCTTGACGGCTGCTAGACCTAACAATCAATCACTTAGGGTTTTTCATCCTCAGCTTTGTCTCCTTTTAATACCTTTTATAATGGGTGTCTTTTTCATTAGGCCTTTTATAATTGGTATCCTTTTAATTGGGCCTTTTAAGTGGGCCTTTTATAATTGGTATCTCTTGAATGTGTTATAAGATTAAATAAATACAATAAAGTTTTTAACCGAAAATTATAATTACATTAATTATAATAAGGATTTCAGTAAACTATATTTATTTAAATTTATATATGAATCAAATTCATATATTAATAAAATTATGTTATCATTATGTGTACAACATCCTTGTACATATAATATGTTCAATATTTGATTGCCCAATTAAATTAATTCTTTAATTAATTTAATTCATGTGACAATACAATACCAACTATATTTTATTCCGTTCATTTCAACCATAGGGTGTGACCCTGTAGGTTCTTGCAACGTTAGCAGAAATACTAGAACGATTCTATTGTCACAAACAATGAGTGGCATCTAGCAATGCATCATTGCTACCTAAGTTACAAGAAGTCATGATTCGGCATAACCTTTTGTGATTAACCTTTCATGCATTAATCCTTAAGTCCTTTATCTCTGGAATGGATACAAGTCATGGGATAGTCACACTTGCATAGTCCATCCCATGTTTCTTGATATCTTGAGTAGACTACGATATACAAATTAGTATGACATCTCATATCAACTTATTTGAGCATGGCCATGCATTTCTAGTCTCACTCAATCAAGTGTCCTAAGATATTACTCCTATTATGTAGGAGGGACTTATCCTTTATTGATCAACCATATCCCTCTACATAGATTGTGGTATATCCAAGATCAGCCTTTATAGAACAACATGTTACGGTGTACGTTTGACTGTATCAAAATATACAACTCACGATGCTGGGATAATAATGATCTCAAGTCTGAGGATCATATACATATTAATCACTATGAGTAATGTTGTGACAATTACATAATAATCCAAGAAACATACTCATAGCGGGTCAATCCAATATGTTGTTCTCTAACACACATATTCATGCACTGATTTTGACACTCCATATCAATGACAACTCTTTATCATCAATCAACTACATGTTAGTCTTAATGCATTATTGTTGTCCTAGTCAACAATAATACTCGACTAAGGATCTTTTAAGAATAATCATATAATTCTCAGGACATTATTATAAAACAGTTTATCTATACACACAGAAAGAAAAACTGAAATAATAATGACAACGATTTATATTAATAAACATGGTAAATTAAGTATGTTATTACAACCATCTCATGATTGATCTTTGGGCATACTCTTACACGAACAACATGTAAAATACCTTAAGGGATGTCATATTTCAAGCTTGTTTATGGTAAGCCATATCATTTGCCTGTTGAACTTGAACATAAGGCATTTTGGGAAATTAAAAGGCTGAATATGGACTGGGCCACTGCTACCAGCAAAAGATTATTAGAGTTGAATGAGATGGAAGAATTTCGGGCTCAAGCATACGAAAATGCTCGTTTATATAAGGAAAATACCAAACGGTGACATGATAATAGAATTTTGCCAAGACAATTCAAACCTGGATAGCAGGTGCTGTTGTTTAATTCTAGGCTCAAGTTATTCCCTAATAAATTAAAATCACGATGATCAGGACCTTTTGAAGTAATTCAAGTTTTTTAGCATTGAGCTATTACTATACAAAATTTGGAAATAGGAGCAACATTCAAAGTTAACTGACAACACCTGAAACATTATTTGGGTGCTCTTGTTGAACTAACAAGCAAACCATTAATCTTAGCAACATTTAATTTAGCAATTTTTCTTTTAATTTCTGTATTTTAATTAATAATGAATTATTTCATTATTTTCTTGTTATTAATATTTTATTATTTACAGTTTAAATCAAAGTAGAGTAAAAGTGTAATATCCCGAAATTGGGCCTAGTAGGATTGGGCCGATTGGGCCTTGGGCTTTAGGAAACTTTTGAGTATTATTTTATTATTTGTGTTAGCTTGGGTATGAATTATGTGTGTTTAGCATAGTCTTGTGAAGGCTTGATTTTATTAATAAGGCTAGAATAATTCTTAGTATTAAAAATTTAGTGCAGTGGATTAGGTGAACTTGACACTTAAATTAATTTAAGTGTTAAATAAGCACATGTGGAGTTAGTGGCAAGGTGGTTAAGATGCATGAAGAGTTGCTTGAGGGAAGTGGTTCGAGTAGCATGATTAGCATTTTGAAGACTTTATATTTATGTATTCTAGCATTAATGGACGGTCAAGCTCTAATTATGGTAAGTTAGACTTTAGATTTTATGGTAAGTTGAATATTAGTTTAGGAAAGCTAGTATTTTGGGATAAGAATCTTAAGATTATGGAAGGATGGGGGGACAAAGGGCTTGGATGATGGAGAGTGTTTTGGAAATTATTCTATGGCTAATAGTCCATGAATGTGGACGGCATGTGTGGCTAGGGGGTTGGCTGAATTTTTGGTTAGCTTTTGGTATTGGTTGGTGCTAGTTTTGGTAGAATTAGTGCTAGTTGAGCACATCTTTCTTTTGGGTCATTTTTGTGTTTCTCTCTAATTTGTTTTCTCCTCTTAGCCGAATGTATTTTGGTCATAAGGTAAACCTTTTGCTTTCTTTTCTTTTTAGCCATTTGAGTTTTGACTATTTTGTTTTTAATTGTTCTTTCTCCCCTCAAGTGCATTCCTTCTTTCCTTTCTTTTTGTGATCAAAACTACAAAACCATCAAAAGACCATTTCTACTCTTTTTCCCTTATTGCCGAATGCACTTGGACTCAAAGTTCTTCCTTGATTCATCTTCTATTCTTGAGAACCCGAAACCCAAACTCCTCATTTCTATTCATCTTTTCCTCTTTGCTTTCCACAAGAGACTTTCAACATTTCTCTTTGGGGTCTTGGAGCCGTTTCTTTGAGGATGCTTTAGGAGTGGTGAGAAACGTGTGGTAGTAAGTATATTCTTCCTTAGCAATCGGTTTTATTTATTTCTTCAAGGGTGTGCCGAAATCAATGGATTAAGTCTTGGTTTTAGGCATGGTCGATTGTTCATAGTGCCATAAAAAGGTGTTCTTTTGTGTGTAGCTAAAGGAAGGGAACTCAGAGTGTGATTCGGGATTTGGTAGGAGACCAAATCAGCATTTAGGGAGAAGGAAAAACCACGTTTCGAGATCGTGTTAGATTCGAGTAGTTCGGGATTTCACTAATAGGCAGGTGTGTGATTAACCCACCGTTTTCAGAGTTTTTGCTATATTTGTATGTGTTGATTATGTACTAACAAGTGCAGTAAAAGTTATGAGATAAATACCCTTAAAGGGGTATGTCGATAATCCGGTAAGTACCAAACCTGATGATATGTGATTATTAATATGAATATGTGTTACGACTATGCTTGATGAACATGCTCACGCATCATTATATTATATCATTATTTATGTTACATGTGCATGGGTTGGGATATGATATGAAAGAAGGTACGAGTGTACTTCGAGTACGTGGTTTGATGTTAGCCTTGAGCTACATCGTGGATTGACATTGACTAAGGTCACGTTGTGGATTAATTGCGATTTAGTTCGCGTGGCTTGATGAGTGGCTGTGTGCCTCATCGTGGTTGATATCGGCTATGTGCCATATCGTGGTTGATGAGTGACTATGTGTCTCATCGTGGTTTTGGTGTTAGCTACGGCTACATCATGGATTGGCGCTGACTGAGGTCGCGTTGTGGATTATTGTGCTTAATTGCACGTGGACGGCATTGATTGCCTTTGGAGTGAAAAGGAGAGGGTGATTTGTTAATCCCCTGGTGTGTGGTAGGCTGTATACGGGGGTGTGTAGAGGATCGACCCTAGGTTGGGGTTGGGTGCACTTTGCATAATTTTATTTGATATGAGTAATTGATGTGAAAATGGGCCAAGCCCAATATGTGAATGTGGATTGGGTTAAGAAATGGGCTAAGCCCAGTATATGAATGTGGATCAGTGTGGAAATGGGTTAAGCCCGATATGTGGAATTATGCGGTTAATTACCCTGTTACTTGATAAGTGATATGAATATGGGCCAAGCCCAGAATGTGTTATTAAGTGAATATGATATCTTGTTATCTTTTATATGGGTTAATATGTGGTTAATATGTGGGTGGAATTCAGTGGAGTAATTACACACTAAGTCTGTGGGACTCACCCAATTTTTCTCAAACCTTTCAGGTGATGCTCGGACCGGGTTGGAGTGGATACGAGATGGCCCATGCAGAAGATATTTTATTTGTTTCACACATTTTATTTATGAAAGGTTATTTATTTTAATAAGGGCCACTTTAAGTATTTAAGGATTTTTATTATGTTTTAAGTTGGATTGTCGATTATATTATTATTATTTGAAAATGTTTTATTTTAAACAACTCAATTTTATTTGGAACTTTAATTACACAATGTCTTAGTAAAGAAAAAAAAAATTTATGTTTTTAACTTTAAGTCAAAAGTTTTTCAAACGTTTTTCCGCAGTGGCATTTCAAATTCAGTCAACACAAATAGGCCGGGTTTGGGGTGTTACAAATTGGTATCAGAGCCCGGTTCAAAACTCGACTTTGAGGGTTTTGGGCCCAAAAACATGGCTTTTCAAAGATTTGGGCTTTCATAAAATTTTCAGGTTATTCTGGCATGGCACCTGTATCTCCGGCCCGAAGTCCACCAGGTAAGTACCTCTAATTGTTGTGTGAATTATTATATGTTTGGTATGTGGACTTATTTTGGGCTCGTAGATTAGTGAACTAGGAGCTATTGAACCCTAGGACTAGTCTACTCCAACACAGAATTGCATAAGACTTAAGTGCCTAATTAAACAAACCTGTGAAGTAAGTCACCGAGTTAAGGTGTGGCAACCATTGTGCGCATGTCTAGGAGTGGATTCGGTAAGAGCTTGGTATTTAAGCAGTCCTAGCGACTCACCTCCTCTTTACTCGAATCCTACATGGTGCGTAGCTAAGGTTCACCCTAACCAAAAGGACTTATTCACGGGCTAAACCCGATAACTAAAACCCGAAAGGGACTAGCCATACTGTTTTATAAAGATCTTAGTTTTAAATTTACCAAATTACCCCTCTGATTCATAAAATTCTGTTAGACTTGAGAATTTTCCGAAATACAGCCGATTTGCAAAATTACTAAAATACCCCTGAGCGGTAAAATTATGAAAATGCCCCTGGTTTATAAAATTACCATGTTACCCTTGACTTCTATGAAAAGCATTCTTACTTTACAAAAATACCAAAAACTCCTATTTTACAAAATAGTAAGATACCCTGATTAGGGAAAATTTACTAAAATGCCCTGACTTCCAAAATTACCAAAATAACCCCGATTTCTGAAATTTCTGCAATATCATTGATTTGGTAGAATTTTCAAAATAATCTCGAGATTTGTATATTTTGGAATGCCTTTGATTTGTAAAGATTTTCAAATTGACTTCGATTTATTATGAAAATACCCTTGTAGGAAAAATGATGAAGCTACCCCCGGGTTGGGAATGGACAAGGATGCCCATAGTAGCATGGTAAATGTTGTGGATGAGTGAATGTGTTACTATTGATGTGAATGAATGTGAATGTGTGATTCTCTGAGCTAGAATAGTGAACTGGAACTAGAAACTTGGATTGATCGAAAGAACTACTCCTGAAAATTCTTTTCATAAAATTGTTCGCGCATAAACAAGTGGAACAAAAGTACTAATGCATAAAATTTCTTAAGTCAGATTAAATCGCGACGCTAGATATGAGTTCTAGGGGACGTGGTCGTCGTGGACGCGGTAGAGGCTAAATGGCTGTGTCGGAACCATCGCTAGTGAAGCATATAGAACCTTGGATGAGAACTTAGGAACTGTGCCTAGAAGATAAGATAGTTTTATTAAGATCAGAGTGCGCAGCATAAGCGTAGTGTGATGAGTAGGATTGCACGATTGTTAGTTAGTTGGAAATTTCGAGGACGAAATTTCTTTAAGGAGGGTAGAATTGTAATATCCCGAAATTGGGCCTAGTAGGATTGGGCCTTGGGCTTTAGGAAAATTTTGAGTATTATTTTATTATTTGTGTTAGCTTGGGTATGAATTATGTGTGTTTAGCATAGTCTTGTGAAGGCTTGATTTTATTAATAAGGCTAGAATAATTCTTAGTATTAAAAATTTAGTGCAGTGGATTAGGTGAACTTGACACTTAAATTAATTTAAGTGTTAAATTAAGCACATGTGGAGTTAGTGGCAAGGTGGTTAAGATGCATGAAGAGTTGCTTGAGGGAAGTGGTTCGAGTAGCATGATTAGCATTTTGAAGACTTTATATTTATGTATTCTAGCATTAATGGACGGTCAAGCTCTAATTATGGTAAGTTAGACTATAGATTTTATGGTGAGTTGAATATTAGTTTAGGAAAGCTAGTATTTTGGGATAAGAATCTTAAGATTATGGAAGGATGGGGGGACAAAGGGCTTGGATGATGGAGAGTGTTTTGGAAATTATTCTATGGCTAATAGTCCATGAATGTGGACGGCATGTGTGGCTAGGGGGTTGACCGAATTTTTGGTTAGCTTTTGGTATTGGTTGGTGCTAGTTTTGGTAGAATTAGTGCTAGTTGAGCACATCTTTCTTTTGGGTCATTTTTGTGTTTCTCTCTAATTTGTTTTCTCCTCTTAGCCGAATGTATTTTGGTCATAAGGTAAACCTTTTGCTTTCTTTTCTTTTTAGCCATTTGAGTTTTGACTATTTTGTTTTTAATTGTTCTTTCTCCCCTCAAGTGCATTCCTTCTTTCTTTTCTTTTTGTGACCAAAGCTACAAAACCATCAAAAGACCATTTCTACTCTTTTTCCCTTATTGCCGAATGCACTTGGACTCAAAGTTCTTCCTTGATTCATCTTCTATTCTTGAGAACCCGAAACCCAAACTCCTCATTTCTATTCATCTTTTCCTCTTTGCTTTCCACAAGAGACTTTCAACATTTCTCTTTGGGGTCTTGGAGCCGTTTCTTTGAGGATGCTTTAGGAGTGGTGAGCAACGTGTGGTAGTAAGTATATTCTTCCTTATCAATCGGTTTTATTTATTTCTTCAAGGGTGTGCCGAAATCAATGGATTAAGTCTTGGTTTTAGGCATGGCCGATTGTTCATAGTGCCATAAAAAGGTGTTCTTTTGTGTGTAGCTAAAGGAAGGGAACTCAGAGTGTGATTCGGGATTTGGTAGGAGACTAAATCGGCATTTAGGGAGAAGGAAGAACCACGTTTCGAGATCGTGTTAGATTCGAGTAGTTCGAGATTTCACTAATAGGCAGGTGTGTGATTAACCCACCGTTTTCCGGGTTTTTGCTATATTTGTATCTGTTGATTATGTACTAACAAGTGCAGTAAAAGTTATGAGATAAATACCCTTAAAGGGGTATGTCGATAATCCGGTAAGTACCAAACTCGATGATATGTGATTATTAATATGAATATGTGTTATGACTGTAACATCCCAAAGTTGGGCCTAGTAGGATTGGGCCTTGAGCTTTAGGAAAAAAAAAATTAGAATATTATTTATTCTTGTGTTAGCTCGGGTATGAATTTTGTGTGTTAGCATAGTCTTGTGAAGGCTAGATTTTAATTAGGAAGTTAGAATAAATTTTAGTATGGTTTATTTAATAAAGTAGGATTAAGTGAGCTTGACACTTAAGTTAATTAAGTGTTCATTTATAGTATAAGAGGAGTAAGTGGCAAGTTGGTTAAGGAGCTTGAAAGGTGGCTTGAGGTTAGAGGTTCGAGTAGCATGTTTAGCATTTTGAAGGTTTATTTTTGTATTCTAGCATTGATGGACGGTCAACCTATGTTTATGATAGGTTGGACTATTTCTTTTGGTAAGTTGAAATTATGATTAAGGAAAGCTTGATATTGGGGATAAGAATCTTGAAGTTAAGGAAGGTTGGGGAGACATAAGGCTAGACTTTAGGATGATGTTTTGGAAAGTTTTCCTAGGCTTTAGTGCATGTATGTGGACGGTATGGGTGTCTAGGTGGGTGGCCGAATTTTGTTAGGTGGTTTCGGGGGGAATATTTGGCCAATTCCTCTTTTGTGCATCTTTTTGCATTTTGCTTTTCCTCTCCAAAAACTCTTTCTTTTGGCCGAATGTTATTGTGCACTTTTGTGCAAAATATGTTTGTGTTTTAGCCTTCATTTTGTTGAACCAAAAGTACTATTCTCTTCCTTTCATTACATTGGATTTTTGTGCACTTTTCTTTTAGGCAAAATTGGTGTTGGCCGAACCTTATTTCTTCCATATTTCTCTTTTCTTTTCTTCTTTTGATTTTTGATTAATCACATTCTCTTTTATCCTCTCTTGGCCGAATCTTTCTTTTTCTCAATACCATTTCTTTTTCATTTGTTCAAAGTTAAAAGATCCATTACCATTCTATTCCCTTTTCTTTTTCACTTCACCATAGCCGAATTTTCTACTTCCTTATTAGTTTTAGTTTGGCCGAATATTCAAGGGTAGACTCTATTTGGTTTCTTCAATCGATTTTGGAAAAGAGTAAGTATTCTTGGCCGATTTTCCTATTATTTCTTTTCTCCTCTCTATGTTATTTTCTTGTGGACAAAGGCCGAACCTATGGGCATTTGTTGCAAGGTTCTAACCATTTTAGGATTCGATTATTCTCTTAGGCTCTTTGGGATTTCGGAAGCAATCGATTTAAGTCATTCCTTTATGGGATCAAAGGTTGGTAAGTCTAAGGGTAAGGATCTTTATGCTTGTTATATCGTTTTAGATGGTCTTCTAATCGATTAAGTTTTTGGGGACTCTATCGTCCGTTTATTATCTTCTTTCCGTGAACGTTAGACTTTGGAGCAATCAAGAATGGGTTCGAAGAGAGCAGTTCATAGTGTTTGGAAGAGGGGTGGTTCTGCTATACCCTCAAATTTCAAGCGAAGGGCTGTGTCGAGAGTTCGAGACTTTCCACCGGGATGTGGACCCTCTGCCGGTGATAATCGTTTATTTGAAGTCGTTCGTACCCCCAAGCCATTGTTCATTCGTGGTTCTTCATCGGGTTATGAACCACCAATCGGAGAGAGAGCACGTATAGATGTTGTTCGAGATGCTGAGAGTGTCGATGAGCGAGAAAGTTTAGTTATCTCTATTATCAGGTGTGTATCTTACACACTTTATAACATGGTTTATATATGTTTTTATGTATGTTATAACTAATCATATTATGAAAGTGGGAAAAACGATGAGATTTGGATATGATACATGATGGTATGAATGAGGATTCGAGTAAGTATGTTTCGATATGTTGTTATTACATGTGGATTGAAAACATGATCTATGATTTATAGTATTTATTATATGATTCATATTAAAGTGTATTAACATGATTTGGTTATCTATTGCATTGGTATGGGCAATATGAGAGGAGGGGGAAGATTGATATTCGTGTCGACGGACACCAGTGTTTTGGTAACACATTGTGACTACGGTCACCAGAGGTTTGGTACCTCCAGAGGTTTGGCACCTCATAGCGTCTCGTCCCTGTGGTTAACACCACCGTGGGTTGGCCCCACTTTTGAGATATGGGATCGACGCCAGTGATTTGGTATCACACGTGGGTTGGCCCCACAACTTGATGATTCGTGTCTTCGGACACCAGTGGTTTGGAACCACCAGTGATTTGGTATCACATTCGTGTCTTCGGACACCAGAGGTTTGGCACCTCATAGCGACTTGTCCCTGTGGTTAATTCCACCGTGGGTTGGCCCCACTTTTGAGATATGGGATCGTCTGCCAGTGATTTGGTATCACACGATGGGTTGGCCCCATCACTTGATTTGTGACTTCGGTCACCAGTGTTTTGGTAACACAATTGTGTCTTTGGACACCAGTGGTTTGGCACCACCAGTGGTTTGGTACCACACGGGGTAGAGAAGGAGTTATGGATGGCTAGGTTGGGTGCATTATGCATATATGTACTTTGTTATAATTTGTGTAAGAATGTGGCATTTACCCGGGAGAGGGAATATGCACTGAGTCTTGGTGACTCACCTTCTCCCTTATCATTTCAGGTGATTCGTGAGATCGCGGATGTGGAGCCGGATGAACTCGAGAAGGCCATGCAATAAATTTGGGTTCTACGTGAACTTTGGTTTGAGAACTTTACTTTATTTAAATTTGGTTTTATATTTTTATGGGTTTGTAATAAGGCCTCTCAAATTATGATTTTGGATTATATTTATGCTTTGGAATTGATTTAAAATATGGCTTATAAATTACTTGGTTAATTTAATAATTGAGCCCAATGTTTTTTAAACTTCACAACGCGATGGTTTTTAAAACGTTACCATCGGGTAACATAAATTAATTGACAATTTCAACAACTTAAGTGTTTTCGATATATTAAATGATTTACAAATATTTAGTTACTACTATCAAATGTAAATGGTTTCAAAGTAATAATTTGAGTTTTCTTAAAATGATATAAATCTTTTCTAACTTATGATTTACTTACTTATATTAAATTTTTATGTAATTTCAAAGTAGATTTCAGTCTTAAACTTATTTTCTACAAATATAGAATTTCAAAAGGGTTTTTCACAAAATTTAAATCGTGAACTCGTTTTTCTTCAAAACGTTTTCCTCTGTGACATACCAGATTCGGTCGTGGCGTATTGACCGGGTTTGGGGTGTTACAAATTGGTATCAGAGCCCAGTTCAAAGCTCGGCTGTGGGGGCCCAAGGCCCAAAAATGTTTTTGGTAGGCCTATGAGAAATATTTTTGGTTCTGAATAGCATGGCACCGAGTCTCCGGCACCGATCCGCCCAGGTAAGTACTTCTCATTTCTTTGTGAATTATTATTGGTAGAAGGGTAGGTATGGAACGTAGTTAGTGTGATAGGTGTTGAACATTAGGACTAGATACCCCAAACAAAGACATAAGACTTTAAAAGCCTAATTAAACCAACCTACGACCAAGTCGCCGAGTTAGGGTGTGGTAACCTTAGTGCACATGTCTAGGATTGGATCCGGAAGAGCTTGGTATTTAAGCAGTCCTCGTGACTCACCTCCTCTTCGCGGGATTCCTACCTGGTGCGTAGCTTCGGTTCACCCTAACCAAGAGGACTCGGTCATAGGCTAAACACGTTAAATAAAACTCGAAAAGGATTAACCCTGTTTTATGAAAACACTAAGTTTTAAAAATCGTTATGATATTCCTTTCAATAGCAGCAAAAGTTTACTTTTGGAAAATTTTCAAAATATTCTTCAATTTACCAAAATTACCGAAATGTCGTTAGTGGCAAAATTACGAAAATACCCTTTGTTTCTAAAATTACCATATTACCCCGATTTGATTAAATTTTTATTTTGTTTATGTACGTGAAAATTTTGTATTTCAAATAATACCCTGACTTCTGAAATTTACAAAATTACCCCCGTTTGACAAATTTACCAAAATACCCCTGGTTTTCAAAATTTTGTTATATCTTTAAATTGAGAATTTCTCAAAAATACTCCTCAGTTTTTAGAAATTACAAAAAGTTTTGATTTATTTAAGCTTTCAAAATTTTCTTGATTTATTACAAAAATACCCTGTAGGAAAATGACGAAAATACCCCTGGGATAGAAACGGACAGAAATGCCCGAAGAGTGAATAAGTATGAAAGGTATTAGGGAATGGATGTACTTTTCTGTGTAAACTAGGATAGAAGACTTAAAACTTTGATTGATCGAAAGAATCTCTATTAAATTCTTCATAAAATTTCTTCGCGAATAACCAAGTGAAACATGTACTAATCCATTAAAAAATCTCCTAATCTGATTAAAGCGCGATAGTTAGAATGAGCTCTCGAGTTCGTGGTCGTCATGGACATGGTAAAGGCCGATTGTGCTAGGGCTAGATCTTCGGCACCGAGGCATATTTTCGAAATGGAGGCGTTAGCATCGCTAGTGCTTGAGACGGGGTTTCATGATCGAATTCAGATTGATGAGCTGACTCAGTTAGTTAAAGAAGTTTTGGAGAAGAATAGAGTTCACGGTTCTCTAGGGTCACAATTTCATTCTGTAAAATCACGGTATGATCGAACTTATTTGCTTGTGATTACTGTGGAAGGTGTCATCTGGGAGAATATTGGAGGAGGATTGAAGCATGTTTGAGATGCGGGTCTAAGGAGCATAAGGCTCGGGATTGTTTCCTCACTCTCAAGTTAGGTATGTTTTGGTTAGAAGTGATGGCTGAATGTAGGAAAATTGTTGGTATAAGTGTAAGTGTTAAATAACAGGTTTGCTAGTGTGAATTAGATGTTTGGTTGTGGGATTAAGGATTCAAGATTTTGTTAAAAGTACATTGTGGTTTTATTAAGATCAGAGTGCGCAGCAAGAGCATAGTGTGGCGAGATAGGATGTACGATGGTTAGTTAGTTGGAAATTTCGAGGACAAAATTTCTTTAAGGAGGGTAGAATTGTAACATCCCAAAATTGGGCCTAGTAGGATTGGGCCTTGAGCTTTAGGAAAAAAAAATTAGAATATTATTTATTCTTGTGTTAGCTCGGGTATGAATTTTGTGTGTTAGCATAGTCTTGTGAAGGCTAGATTTTAATTAGGAAGTTAGAATAAATTTTAGTATGGTTTATTTAATGAAGTAGGATTAAGTGAGCTTGACACTTAAGTTAATTAAGTGTTCATTTATAGTATAAGAGGAGTAAGTGGCAAGTTGGTTAAGGAGCTTGAAAGGTGGCTTGAGGTTAGAGGTTCGAGTAGCATGTTTAGCATTTTGAAGGTTTATTTTTGTATTCTAGCATTGATGGACGGTCAACCTATGTTTATGATAGGTTGGACTATTTCTTTTGGTAAGTTGAAATTATGGTTAAGGAAAGCTTGATATGGGGATAAGAATCTTGAAGTTAAGGAAGGTTGGGGAGACATAAGGCTAGACTTTAGGATGATGTTTTGGAAAGTTTTCCTAGGCTTTAGTGCATGTATGTGGACGGTATGGGTGTCTAGGTGGGTGGCCGAATTTTGTTAGGTGGTTTCGGGGGGAATATTTGGCCAATTCCTCTTTTGTGCATCTTTTTGCATTTTGCTTTTCCTCTCCAAAAACTCTTTCTTTTGGCCGAATGTTATTGTGCACTTTTGTGCAAAATATGTTTGTGTTTTAGCCTTCATTTTGTTGAACCAAAAGTACTATTCTCTTCCTTTCATTACATTGGATTTTTGTGCACTTTTCTTTTAGGCAAAATTGGTGTTGGCCGAACCTTATTTCTTCCATATTTCTCTGTTCTTTTCTTCTTTTGATTTTTGATTAATTACATTCTCTTTTATCCTCTCTTGGCCGAATCTTTCTTTTTCTCAATACCATTTCTTTTTCATTTGTTCAAAGTTAAAAGATCCATTACCATTCTATTCCCTTTTCTTTTTCACTTCACCATTGCCGAATTTTCTACTTCCTTATTAGTTTTAGTTTGGCCGAATATTCAAGGGTAGACTCTATTTGGTTTCTTCAATCGATTTTGGAAAAGAGTAAGTATTCTTGGCCGATTTTCCTATTATTTCTTTTCTCCTCTCTATGTTATTTTCTTGTGGACAAAGGCCGAACCTATGTGCATTTGTTGCAAGGTTCTAACCATTTTAGGATTCGATTATTCTCTTAGGCTCTTTGGGATTTCGGAAGCAATCGATTTAAGTCATTCCTTTATCGAATCAAAGGTTGGTAAGTCTAAGGGTAAGGATCTTTATGCTTATTATATCGTTTTAGATGGTCTTCTAATCGATTAAGTTTTTGGGGACTCTATCGTCCGTTTATTATCTTCTTTCCGTGAACGTTAGATTTTGGAGCAATCAAGAATGGGTTCGAAGAGAGCAGTTCATAGTGTTTGGAAGAGGGGTGGTTCTGCTATACCCTCAAATTTCAAGCGAAGGGCTATGTCGGGAGTTCGAGACCTTCCACCGGGATGTGGACCCTCTGCCAGCGATAATCGTTTATTTGAAGTCGTTCGTACCCCCGATCCATTGTTCGTTCGTGGTTCTTCATCGGGTTATGAACCACCAATCGGAGAGAGAGCACGTATAGATGTTGTTCGAGATGCTGAGAGTGTCGATGAGCGAGAAAGTTTAGTTATCTCTATTATCAGGTGTGTATCTTACACACTTTATAACATGGTTTATATATGTTTTTATGTATGTTATAACTAATCATATTATGAAAGTGGGAAAAACGATGAGATTTGGATATGATACATGATGGTATGAATGAGGATTCGGGTAAGTCTGTTTCGATATGTTGTTATTACATGTGGATTGAAAACATGATCTATGATTTATAGTATTTATTATATGATTCATATTAAAGTGTATTAACATGATTTGGTTATCTATTGCATTGGTATGGGCAATATGAGAGGAGGGGGAAGATTGATATTCGTGTCGACGGACACCAGTGTTTTGGTAACACATTATGACTACGGTCACCAGAGGTTTGGTACCTCCAGAGGTTTGGCACCTCATAGCGTCTCGTCCCTGTGGTTAACACCACCGTGGGTTGGCCCCACTTTTGAGATATGGGATCGACGCCAGTGATTTGGTATCACACGTGAGTTGGCCCCACAACTTGATGATTCGTGTCTTCGGACACCAGTGGTTTGGAACCACCAGTGATTTGGTATCACAATCGTGTCTTCGGACACCAGAGGTTTGGCACCTCATAACGACTTGTCCCTGTGGTTAATTCTACCGTGGGTTGGCCCCACTTTTGAGATATGGGATCGTCTACCAGTGATTTGGTATCACACGATGGGTTGGCCCCATCACTTGATTTGTGACTTCGGTCACCAGTGTTTTGGTAACACAATTGTGTCTTTGGACACCAGTGGTTTGGTACCACACGGGGTAGAGAAGGAGTTATGGATGGCTAGGTTGGGTGCATTATGCATATATGTACTTTGTTATAATTTGTGTAAGAATGTGGCATTTACCCGGGAGAGGGAATATGCACTGAGTCTTGGTGACTCACCTTCTCCCTTATCATTTCAGGTGATTCGTGAGATCGCGGATGTGGAGCCGGATGAACTCGAGGAGGCCATGCAATAAATTTGGGTTCTACGTGAACTTTGGTTTGAGAACTTTACTTTATTTAAATTTGGTTTATTTTTATGGGTTTGTAATAAGGCCTCTCAAATTATGATTTTGGATTATATTTATGCTTTGGAATTGATTTAAAATATGGCTTATAAATTACTTGGTTAATTTAATAATTGAGCCCAATGTTTTCTAAACTTCACAACGCGATGGTTTTTAAAACGTTACCATCGGGTAACATAAATTAATTGAAAATTTCAACAACTTAAGTGTTTTCGATATATTAAATGATTTACAAATATTTAGTTACTACTATCAAATGTAAATGGTTTCAAAGTAATAATTTGAGTTTTCTTAAAATGATATAAATCTTTTCTAACTTATGATTTACTTACTTATATTAAAGTTTTATGTAATTTCAAAGTAGATTTCAGTCTTAAACTTATTTTCTACAAATATAGAATTTCAAAAGGGTTTTTTACAAAATTTAAATCCTGAACTCGTTTTTCTTCAAAACGTTTTCCTCTGTGACATACCAGATTCAGTCGTGGCGTATTGACCGGGTTTGGGGTGTTACAATGACTATGCTTGATGAACATGCTCACGCATCATTATATTATATCATTATTTATGTTACATGTGCATGGGTTGGGATATGATATGAAAGAAGGTACGGGTGTACTTCGAGTACGTGGTTTGATGTTAGCCTTGAGCTACATCGTGGATTGACGTTGACTAAGGTCACGTTGTGGATTAATTGCGATTTAGTTCGCATGGCTTGATGAATGGTTGTGTGCCTCATCGTGGTTGATATCGGCTATGTGCCATATCGTGGTTGATGAGTGACTATGTGTCTCATTGTGGTTTTGGTGTTAGCTACGGCTACATCGTGGATTGGCGCTGACTGAGGTTGCGTTGTGGATTATTGTGCTTAATTGCATGTGGACGGCATTGATTGCCTTTGGAGTGAAAAGGAGAGGGTGATTTGTTAATCCCCTGGTGTGTGGTAGGCTGGATACGGGGGTGTGTAGAGGATGGACCCTAGGTTGGGGTTGGGTGCACTTTGCATAATTTTATTTGATATGAGTAATTGATGTGAAAATGGGCCAAGCCCAATATGTGAATGTGGATTGGGTTAAGAAATGGGCTAAGCCCAGTATATGAATGTGGATCAGTGTGGAAATGGGTTAAGCTTGATATGTGGAATTATGCGGTTAATTACCCTGTTACCTGATAAGTGATATGAATATGGGCCAAGCCCAGAATGTGTTATTAAGTGAATATGATATCTTGTTATCTGTTATATGGGTTAATATGTGGTTAACATGTGGGTGGAATTCAGTGGAGTAATTACACACTGAGTCTGTGGGACTCACCCAATTTTTCTCAAACCTTTCAGGTGATGCTCGGACCGGGTTGGAGTGGATACGAGGTGGCCCATGCAGAAGATATTTTATTTGTTTCACACATTTTATTTATGAAAGGTTATTTATTGTAATAAGGGCCACTTTAAGTATTTAAGGATTTTTATTATGTTTTAAGTTGGATTGTCGATTATATTATTATTATTTGAAAATGTTTTATTTTAAACAACTCAATTTTATTTGGAACTTTAATTACACAATGTCTTAGTAAAGAAAAAAAATTTTATGTTTTTAACTTTAAGTCAAAAGTTTTTCAAACGTTTTTCCGCAGTGGCATTTCAAATTCGGTCAACACAAATGGGCTGGGTTTGGGGTGTTACAAAAAGGATAAAGATTTGCTAGTAAGCACTGAGCAGTAAAGCGTTAGCATTAGAGAGGAGTATGGTGCCACAACAAACTGGGTGATGAGGTGTCAAAACTTGATTTATTGGAAAATTTCGAAGGAAATATTTGTTGGCAAACCTTTTTAGGAAACTCAAATAGAAGCCCTAAATGGAGGGCTCGGATATTTCATTCCCCCAGAACTTTATTTCTTTTTTATTTTCCCCATGTCATAACCCCTCTCCTCACGTGTCCCATTCCCTAAAAACTGCCATCATTATCCCCTTTTAATTCCTTTTTCATCAAACTGCTCACGTCTCTTACCTCTCATAAATTTTTCATTTTTACACTACTTCCTTCTTTAACTCCTCTGTTCCTATATTCAAATTCAGGTACTTTTCCCAAATTTCTTTTCAAAATTCCTTTATGGCTTGTGTAAAGAGTACTTCAAAGATGGTAGAATCTTTGCATGCTAAGGGTTCTCAACCAAAGATATTCTTCAATGTTGTCCCTGCTGCGAGGTACACATCTAACTTTATGAAACGATCGTTTTGCTTTGAGTAGGGATTTTTGTTGAGCTTTGAGTAGGGATTTTTGTTGAAAGATGAACCCCATTTTGGATATGATGAATCGGTGGCGTTAGTTATCGAAAAACACACCTGGAGTAAGTTTTGTTTGCATCCAAGAGATATTTTAGGCAAAGTGGTGTAAGAGTTTTATGCTCATGTTAACTCCCCAGATTCCCCATTGATCTACTTGAGGGGTAAATTAGTTCCGTTTGATGGAGACCAAATAAATACCCATTTCGGTCTCGAGGAGGTTTATGAACATTCAAAGTTTTCTGAAAATATTACACTAGCAAGATTATCATGGGTTTTGAATGATTTGTATGTTGAAGGAACACAATGGTCTATTTTAAGCCACGACTGTTACACCGTTGAGCGCGTTGCATTGAAGCTAGTAGGGAAGGTCTGGTATCACTTCCTGAGAAGTAGATTGATGCCATCAACACATAATACGATGATGCCAAAGGAGATAATGTTGTTGTTGCATTCTATTATTCAAGGCCGAAGGATAAATATTGGGAGAATTATATTCTAGGAAGTTCACAAGTGTGCAGATAAGAATGCTGGCAATTTAAACCTTCCTTCTCTTATCTCGACCCTGTGTGAAGCAGCAAATGTGCCATTAAGTTATGCTGAGGATGTTAACCCCAACAAGGGTGGGATAACATGCACTATTTTTATCAAACTCAGCGGAGCTTAGTTTGCTGCGGCATCCTAGCACCAACAAGCTTCTCCTATGATAGTATTAGAAAGAACATATGTTTTCTCCCTACTTATTGGTTAATTGTTCCCCATTTAGTTATCTTTAGCACATATTTTAGCATTTTCAGTTAAGTAAATTGCATTTTATTCAGTGGATCTTAGCCTATTTATCCTTAATTTTGTCATGTTTTGGTATTGATGTCGCTGCATGAGTATTTTCAGATTGCACCCAAAATTGTCGCAGCACTTGACAGCTGTCCGGATAAGAAGAAAAATGTGTGAGTTATCTAGTCTAGTATAACTAACTTGTACATACAGAGGCAGCCTGATTCTGTTGAAAGGACACCTGGGGTATTTGGGAAGAATATAAATATTCATGTGAAAAGAAAAAAGAAAGAGGCTTTTTAGGGAGAGTATCTTCGTCAACCTATCTTTTGAAGCTTTTTAGCTATAATTGTTAAGCTTCCTTCGGGTGAACTGACATGAAAGGGATGCTGGTTAGCACTTGACGATGAGCCCTGAGTGCGACACGATATAGAATTGAGAGATCAAGTCAAGAATTTTTAGGAATAGTATTCTCCACTTGATTCTTTTATATTTCTTTTTTGAACGATGGTGATTACTATCTATTTCATGTTTGTACAGAAGTACACATGATTTATGGGTTAAATGTTATTTTATTTAATCTTGGTTCTACTTTTTAATCCTTGGGTTTGCATGTTTTTACCATGGAAATGTTATTGCGGTCATTGACATTTGAAAGTGCAGCGACCATTCAAGCTAACAAACATGACAACAGAAGTTGCTTGAGGATTAGAGGAACTTAATCCACTTATTCTTAATAGTGTTCCATTGCCATCATCGAAAGGTGTGGTTAATGTGCTTGTTTAAGTATTAGATTCAATATAAAATTTAAGCTTGGTAAGATATTCATTGCGACTAAATGCATCGACAATCACCTATCCTTTTATAACTTGTGAGCACTTAGCATTCTGTTGAATTTTCACGTTGGGGATCTCAATTTATCATTATCATATTTTATCTTATTGTTTTTAAGTTATTGCTTCGACAAGTACTCTTACAATTTATCTCATTTCTAACTATTTACTACACTGACATTTATAGAAAAAAGACAACCATCCTCTTGGGATCGATATCCGACAAACTCATATTTGTCTACTATACTTGCATCGATAGTGTACGCTTGCACATTATTGATTTGGCGTTAAACAACCGATCAAGTTTTGGCGCCGTTTCCAGGGATGGCATTTGTTTGATGTTTATTTTTTTTATTTCATAATACTTATTTGTTACTAACTTTTTTTTTCCTTTTTGTCACGATTTTCACATTTTATTTTAAGTGTTGTATGACCCGAAACAATTCAAAGTTTATTGTCGATTTTGATCCAGATATTGAAAGAACTGTTCGAGGAGACTTCGAGTACAAAAGAATATGTCTTTACCAAGAAACTATGAAGTTATACCCCCGATGCAGAACCAAAATGCTAATGACCCACCGTTGCCGCAAGACGCTCAAATACAAAATATGCCTATACGAGATTTTGTAGTACCTGTCTTGGATGACTTACAACCAGGAGTTGTTAGGTCAACAATCTAAGCTGGAAATTTTGAACTCAAGTTAGTAATGTTTCAAATGTTGAATTCTAATGGGCAATATGTTGGACTGCCTTATGAAGATGCTCGAGAACATCTTAAATCATTTTTACTGATTTGTGCTTCCTTTAGTCAATAAGGCATTCCTAATGACACTTTGAAGATGCAACTATTTCCTTATTCCTTGTAAGGAAGAGCTCGTACTTGGTTCCTTGGGCTACCTACCAGATTAATTACTTCTTAGAATGCACTAGCAACATAGTTTCTTTTGTGATTTAACCTATCAACAATGAACGCTCGTCTCTGAAATGATATTACAGCTTATCATTAGCTGGATGATGAGAATCTTCACACCACATGGGAATGTTATAAATCTTTGCTTCGACGTTGTCTCATGCACGACATTCAATAGGAAACACAAATTGAGATTTTCTATAATGGGCTGAATTCACACACGAGGAATCTTGTCGACGCATCAACCAGTGATCCTTTGCTGGATTGTATTTATAATGATGCTATTGGAATTCTTGAGAGAATTGCTCAGAATGATTATCAATATCCTATCTCTAGAGTTGCACAAGCAAAAGCTATTCTAGAAGTTATTGAATTGGATGCAATATTTGCACTTAGAGCTCAAGTTTCTTCTCTTGCAAATATGATAAAAAAATATGCAAGGGACTAGTGGCGTTGCACCTATACAAGTCGCTTAACAAGTTGATGTTCCTACCTTTTGTTGTGAGATTTGCAGTGACAACCATAGCTATGAAGATTGTCCACAACATGCAGAGAATGCCTTTTATGTCAGTAACATCCGCAACAATTCTTATGACAACTCTTATCATAGTTCTACATGCAATCAATATTCTTTGGGAATTCAGAATGCTAGACAAAATATTGCGACATTCTGATATGGGAATATATCTACTCAAGGCAATTATAATCCAAGATAATGGAATTACAACCAGCAACAGCAAAACTACAATCAGCACACTCAAATGCATCCACAACAAATCCAGATGCATCCACACCAAAAAAAGACGCCGCCACAACATTCGTCACTGCCGCATCAGCATGTTCAACAGCATCAACGACAACAGTACATGCAAGCTTCTCCTTCTGACTTGTTAGCAACTCCCGAGGCTTTAATACAGGAGCATATGACTCGCACAGAAGCTATTGTGCAAGGGAATTCATCTTCTATTCGGGTGTTGGAAGCACAACTAGGAAACTTGCTTCGAATCTGAATACTTGATCACCAAGCACACTACCCAGTGACACGAAAAATCCCAGTCCGAGGGGGAAAGAACACTGCAAGGCTATCATTCTCAAGAGTGGTAAATAAGCTGGCGAGCCGACTACAGACCCTACTGTAGCACCTTAAGATATTGGTGAAGTAACCCCTGGTGAGAAGGTTGAATCTGAAAAGCTTTTCGATGTCCCTGTAACACCCCTAACCCGTATCCGTCTCCGAGTTAGGGTTACGGGCATTACTAAACCAAACACAAGTTATTGCATTCTATCAGAATTAATATTTGGTAAACTTCATAACACTTCAAACTATCATGAATAAAATATATAATCCATCTAATATCAATTCACCAACATGCATATCATGCAAATTTTCATTCACATTACTTGATATCTAATTGCATTCAATAAGCAGTCACTACTTATATAGTCATGTATAATGTAATGGCCGAATAGATATATGGCCTTCAACCATTTAATGAATATATCTATTACCCACCAAACATTTGTCTTTAAATCATTAATGGACATATATCTCATCTAATATCAAATCATTCACTTATATAACACAAATAGTATCTTTAACTGATATACTCATTTCCATTCGTTTAAACCACATTTATAAAGTCCAAATTGATTTATTTATTACCTATATTTCTTATAACATTTGGCATTGCTCATCAAACATATATAAATATATATCATAAATACACCTTATCTAATCATTACAACATTGATTTAGCCATTTGTACCACATGACCAAACATATAACATCACTCAAAGAGTTAATTTAAAACTCCATACTAAAACAAACCATAGCTGAATGTCTAAATGAAAAATTACACATCAATTTGCTAATTACTATTTTGCTTTTAGTATACACATGCACAAGTTAGAACTTGTTTCGTCTATATCTAGTCACATTGGTACATTCAATTAGTCATGCCGAAACAGATCATCATCATCCCAGTATAATATGTATATTATATTCAATCCATAACTAGAAATTCAAAACTAACATACACCTATTAAAATTTAGCTTTCAAATTAGGCATCTATTATATGCCTACTAAAATAATCAAATATATATTAAATCCATAAATTCAACAAGCTCAAACTAACTTAAATAAAGAGACATAGCCATTTTCGCATGGCATATGTACATATATATACACCTTTACATGACTTTCAAACACATCCCAAAAGACTTAATCTATACATGCCATAAGTTTCAAAAGAGGTACAACTTATAATATACCAAAGATTGGTGATAGTGCAGTTGACTTTGCCAAGGATCCCCGAGTACGAGCTAACCTTCAAGATCTAAAAATAGACAATCAAACACACAAATGGTAAGCTAATATAACTTAGTAAGTTATAAGCAATATGTAATATATATATATATATATATATATATATATATACTAACCATTAAACCAACTGTGTTCAATTCAACCCATTCAAAAATGAAATGATAACAACAATACATATAGCATTTTACCATTTAAAAATAACATGACCATTTACTATCCAAAAGCCGAATGATCCCATACCATATGACCATTTCGAATAAAATCAAGGAATTATAATTACATTACATTATACATTTTAGTATACGAGAACTACTTACCTCATTAATACCAACTTACTTAACTATCATGCATAACTTACCTATTTCTCACTTCTGATTAACTCCATTCACTTATTCAAGTTCTTGAGAAGTCCGATAATCCGCCCACACAGTGCAACTCATGTAACGTATCGCACACTTAGTGCCGTTACTTATTTCTTCCGCACACACAGTGCAATTCATGTAACGTATTGCACACTTAGTGCCATTACTTATTTCTTCTGCACACACAATGCAATTAGACCGATCTCACACACATAGTGTAGGTCGCACACATAGTGCCCCTTAACCGAACCTTTCTTTGTATAAACGAACACTTATAATTTCAAACCCATACATATATATAACCAATTATACGATTACCCAACAACATGTCATACTATTTCATTCGGCACAAGTCATATACATGTACACAATAAATATATTTTCATCCATCTATTCAATACAAACATCCATCTCATTTCGTATTCATATTTAACTCCTTTTTTAATCATTCATATACTCAATATACTCAATGAATCCCCACTTATATATATATAATTCAACTTAACATTCGGCTAATCTATATATATTTATTCTTATACCATATCACATTCGGCAAGATTGGATTTTTATATGCTAATTTCAATTAATTCAAGGGATATACACTTATACATGAATATAATAAACCACATTCGATTTTCATACTCAAAAATCCATGTTCCATTCGGCAACTTAGTAATTAAATCCTTAAATTCATTTGCACATATACATTTATTTATAATAACCACTCAATTAAACCGATTGCTTATAAACTTACCTCGGTGGTCGATCAGTTAGGGCGTCCCAGCTATTCGTTCAATTTCGCCTTTCCCCGATCTAACCTTGGTTCTTTCCGTTCTTGATCTAAATAATTGCAAGAATGAACTCATTCAAATAGAATTTCTTTTATTTTAGGCCAAAACACATAGTTGAATAATTTTCCAATTTATCCCTCACATTTTTCATTTTTACAATTTAATCCAATTTTCACTAAAGACAAAATATGCCAAATTTACCGATTTCAAGCTAAGGCCGAATGTTCCTTAAGCTTATTCAAGTCCCCATATTTCCTAATTTCTACAATCTAACCCCTCAATCTACTATTTTTGAAATTTAGTCCTAAATGCTCAACCTAATCAAAATCTCCCAACATAAAATGTAGTAATCTAGCACATACATTTTGTTTACAACCATCAACCATCATAAAACAGGAATATTCATCAATGGCCGAATCACCATACATGACCAATACACAAAATTAACATATGGGTTCGATAATAGAGTGAACAAACATATCAAAAAATGCAAAAATCACTAAAAATCCAAAGCTAAGACTTACTTAATTTAGGTTGATGAGTGCCGAACCTTGTTGAGCTCTTTCTTTTCTTTTTCTTTTGCTAGTTTCGGCTAAGGGAGTGTAAGTGATGAACATGCAATGACTTCTTTCATTATTTTATGTTTTATTCCACTATGCTAAATTAATATAATAGACTATTATCATATATACATATATTTAACTTATAAATCAAACAAACATATATTTTAATACCCCCTTGTCGTCCACTACAAGAATAATAGGGGTAATTGCAACATAAAACCCCTTAATTAAAAAGACATAATAATTTAACCCTCCAATTGAGTAAATAGCTAATTTTTACCACTCATGCAATTTAATCCTTTCACTTAAATTAATCACCCAATCAAATATATTAATCTACAATATTTTAACTCATGCTCAAACACATAACATAGATATCAAATAAATAATAAAAAGATTTTTTTCTAATCCAAATTCGTGGTCTCGAAACCACCGTTCTGATTAGGGTCGTAATTAGGTTGTTACAACTCTCCCCCTTAAGAGATTTTCGTCCCCGAAAATCTTACCGTTGAATAAATGTGGGTAACGTTCTTTCATTGATTCTTCAGTTTCACAGGTTGCTTCCTCAACCCCGTGCTTATGCCACATTACTTTAACCATCGATATCTTCTTATTTTGCAACTCTTTCACTTCACGAGCTAAAATGCGAATTGTTTCTTCCTCATAAGTCAAATCGGGCTGAATTTCAATCTCTGATGGACTGATCACATGAGAAGGATCGAATCTGTATCGTCGAAGCATCGACACGTGGAAAACATTATGAATCTTGTCTAACTCAGATGGCAACCTCAATCTGTACGCAACCGGTCCGATACGCTCGATAACCTCATACGACCTAATAAATCTCAGACTCAGCTTCCCCTTACAACCAAATCTAAGTATCTTTTTACAGAGCGATACTTTCAAGAACACGCGATCACACGCTTGAAACTGTATATCCTTCCGTTTCATATCCGCGTACGACTTCTGGCAGTCTGATGCAGCTTTCAAACTTTCTCGAATTACTTTAACTTTCTGCTCTGTTTCTCTGATTAAATCAACCCCGTGTATCTTGCCTTTACTTATCTCAGTCCAATATAAAGGTATACGACATTTTCGACCGTACAATGCCTCATAGGGTGCCATTTTAATACTTGATTGAAAGCTATTGTTGTACGCAAACTCAATCAAAGGCAAATATTGTTCCCACGTACCTTCAAACTCAAGAACACAACATCTCAACATATCCTCGAGTATTTAGATAACACCCTCGGACTGACCATCCGAGTGAGGGTGAAAAGCTGTACTGAAGTGTAACTTGGTACCTAAAGCATCCTGCAGTTTCTTCCAAAACCGCAATGTAAACCTCGGATCTCTATCCGAAAAAATAGAAATTGGTACTCCGTGTAACCATACGATTTGCGATATGTATAATTCAGCTAACTTATCGATTGAGAAATCCGTACGTACCAGAATAAAATGAGCCGATTTCGTCAACCTATCTACAATAACCCAAATTGAATCTTTCTTACTTGGCGTCAAAGGCAAACCCGATACAAAGTCCATCGTGACACGATCCCAATTCCACTCTGGTATACTAAACACTTTGACACATATTCTGAGATGCCTCGTTTCATACCGTGCCACCAGTAATGTTGTTTCAAGTCGTTATACATTTTCGTGCTACCTGGATGAATTGACAATCTACTATGATGAGCTTCCTCACAAATCATTCGAATCAATTCAGGGTTCTTTGGCACACATATCTGATTCTTGAATCGTAGACATCCTTCAGCATCTATTTGAAAATCTGAATCCGCACACGAGCCACAATGACTCCTTTTTGCTTTTAAATCACTATCAATCTCTTGAGCTTCTCGAATTTGTTGTACGAACAATGGTCTCGCTTTCAACTCGGCAATGATCACACCATCATCAGTCATAGCAATATCCGCATTCATTGCGCGTAGAGCAAATAGTGAGTTCTGGCTAAGTGCATCGGCCACCATGTTAGCCTTTTTCGGGTGATAATCAATCACAAGCTCGTTGTCTTTCAATAGTTCTAACCATAAACGTTGTCTCAAATTCAGATCCTTCTGAGTCATTAAATACCTAAGACTCTTATGATCCGAATAGACGGGTCATTTCTCACCGAATAGATAGTGACGCCATAATTTCAAAGAAAAAACTATAGCGGCCAACTCAAGGTCGTGCGTCGCATAATTCCTCTCGTGCGGTTTCAACTGTCTCGAAGTGTAGGTTACAACTTTACCCTCCTGCATCAATACACAACCCAACCCATTTAAGGATGCATCGCTGAAAATAACAAACTCTTTACCCAACTCTGGCTGAACCAACACTGGATCTTCTGTTAGCAAAGTCTTCAGCTGATCAAAACTCTTTTGGCACCTGTCTGACCACTCGAATTTAACATCTTTCTGTAATAGCTTTGTCATCGGGGCTGCTATCATAGAAAACCCTTTCACGAAGCATTTATAATATCCGGAAAGTCCCAGAAAGCTACGAACGTCAGAAACATTCTGCGGGGGTTTCCAATCCAGTATAACCGAGATTTTACTCGGGTCAACCCGAATACCCGATGCGGAAACAACATGCCCCAAGAAGCTAACTTCATTCAACCAAAACTCACATTTATTGAATTTTGCGTACAATTGCTTATCACGCAAAATCTGTAACACTAGCCTCAAATGCTCAGCATGCTCGGTTTCATCTCGTGAATAGATCAGTATGTCATCTATGAATACAACTACAAACTGATCTAGATACGGTCTGAATACCCGATTCATCAGATCCATAAAAATCACAGGGGCACTAGTGAGCCCAAACGGCATCACCAAGAACTCATAATGACCGTATCTGGTCCGAAAAGCAATCTTCGGTCTATCCGAATCCCTAACTCGCAATTGATAATACCCTGACCTCAGATAAATTTTCTTTTTGGTTCACCACTTGGTTCTAGCTGAATCACTTCTTTTCTTATTCTCCCTAGTGTTGCCGTATTGCCTCTATCACCTTACTAGTCTCAAAAGCCGGACTTAAGCCGTAGGGTCAAAGGAGAATTTCAGTAAGTGCTTAGTTGATCTTTTAGCGAGTTTTGTTAAAAGCTGAAGGGCTATCTAACCCAATTCTTGTCGTTAACCTGTATTAACAAGGGTAAGGCTCGCAATCGCAAGAGTGGTAGGTAAGGGTTTCTAACAACGTGGTAACTGTTCTCGACTCAGTCATGCTTTAGTAAATGGTCGAATCTAATGTGACTCATAGGGATGATTTATGATCAATATGGATCACTTGGTTTTGACGATATAGGTGTTTGGGTGTAGATCTAGAGGATAATCGCTAATAGTAGCAAATGAAGGGCTACTAGAACGTAAAGCACACCGTAAGGATACGTGAGGTTTCAGTTTTTGATAAGTATGTGTTAAAGTCTTGGTTAATCATTAGTAATGTCGATTGTAGGTTCCTGACTAAGGGGTTTGCAGCGCGCGTGGATACCAGGTGTGTACAAACACTACACACACGATATCGGCAATGCCGAAAAGTCGAAAGTGGCTAAATAGGCCCGGTGGGTCCTAAGGCTAGGTTTGATGAGTTTGTTTCGTTTCGTGTATGAATTGAGCCTGTCAAGCATAATACATGATCTGGAATTTTTTTGGGCCTAACAGGCCATAAGGATGTAATTTGGATTTAATGGGCTTTATGGGGACGTAAACAAGTATGTTAGGGTTTATGGACTTAAGGCCTAGTTTGAACAACTCTGAAATTTTATAAGACTTAATCTAATTAAACATATCCGTGAACAAGTCGCTGGTTTAGGGTGTGGCAACGGGCATACGCATGTCTAGGGTTTGATCTAGGGAGAGCTTGGTACTTAAGCGGTCCTAGTGGCCCACCTCCTCTTCTCTGGAATCCTACCTGGTGCGTAGTGTCTATTCACTTTAACCGCAAGGACTGGTTGATGGGCCAAAGTTCGTAACTAAAATCTGAGAGGGACCAAATACCCTTATATTTGTAAAACTACCAAAATACCCTTATATTTGAAAATTACTAAAATACCCCTATTTTGCGAAAGTACCAAAATGCCCCTATTTTGCAAAATTACCAAGATACCCCTATTTTGCCAAATTACCAAAATACCCCTATAGGGTAGAATTACAAAAATACCCTTGGGTAGTGAAATGATGAAATATGAGTTTATGGATGTTACTTATGTGTGTGTGATGCATTCATATGATATTCTGCTTAGGGTGCATATGGGTGGGAATTATGGTTCGGAGGAAGATTTGAGGATCGCATAGTCGTAAGGCCATTGATCCACCGGTGGCTTTAAGCCCATTATATGATTAGCAACTTTGCTGCAACATTAGGTAGTACTGCAACCGGGCTACCTTTGGTGTGTAGAGGATGGGTGAGTCAATTTAGAAATCCCCACAAGTGTGTATAAGGTTGGAAGGGAAATGGTGTGTGTAGCGGATGGATTATTGGGATGGGTTTTGCATTATCTTGTTTATATATGATACGTTATGATATGATATGATATGAGGTCATTGTGGGCTAAGGCCTAGGACCACCGATTTTGATAGGGCTTAGGCCTAATTTGAATATTTGTATATGATTTGATTACCAAGGGTTGTATACACTAAGTTTCGAAACTCACACCCTTTTATTGAATGTTTCAGGTGATCCTGAATAAATGGCTCGGCATGGGATAGGACTCGGAGATGGCCACACTACAAGCTGATCAAATGTTTTTAATTTGTTCAAATAAATTTATTTTAAATACGTTGTTTTTCATTGAATTATAATAAGGCTATGTATCTCCTAATAGACTTTATGTTTTACGTTTTATTATTGTTGTTTCAATTATCTAGTCGATAAACTTGAATAAAATTTCTAAAGTTGACATGGTTTTCGAAATAACTCAACATATGAATGTTTTCCTAAAATGTGGGCTTTTTATCTTAACTTAACAAGATACAAGGGATTTCGGCTTTTGGGCCTTAAATGGCTAATTAGTAAATCATTTTGGAGTGTGCCTTTAATGTGACATTCCAGATTCAGGCCTAACTTCTAGGCTGGGTTTGGGGTGTTACAACAGTTGTGTTTATTTTAAGAAAAATAGTGATGGTTCCATTGTGTATCTGCACCTCTATGTTGATGATATGTTGATGGTAGCCAAAGATAAAGGAGAGATAAGAAAGGTCAAAGCCCAGTTTAGAAAAAAATTTGAGATAAAGGATTTGGTAGCAACAAAAAAGATACTTAGGATGGAGATTCTCAAAGATAGAAAAGCATGTAAATTGTACCTGTAACACCCCTAACCCGTATCCGTCGTCGCAATAGGGTTACAGAGCATTACCGAAAACTTTTCACTTACAACATTCAATTACAACCATTATATAGAATGCATTATGTTACAATCAAACACATGCATATCACTTATTTGAGCCTTTGAGGCCTTAAAATCACATTAGAAATGATTGAAGACTAAACCAGAAACATATGGAATTTCATGGAAAAAAGATAGAATTTTTCATACTGCAGGGGTCACACGGCCGTGTGACTCACTCCGCTGAGACACACGCCCGTAACTCAGGCCGTGTGGACATTCAAAGTAGGGAGACATAGCCGTGTCCCAGCCTTTGTCCGTGCCCGTGTAACTCTCTGACTTGGGTCACACGGCCAAGCTACATGCCCGTGTGGCAGGTCGTGTAACTCTCGAAATAGCCTCACCTGGCCGTCTGTCAGGCCGTGTGCTAGGCTGTGTAACCGCCTGGCTTGTAACCCTTTGAGACCTACAAAGGACACGGACATGTCGCATGGCCATGTGTCACACACTTCTGAGACACATGCTTGTGTCTTAGGCCGTGTGGACAAGAAATAGGCCATTTACAAGCCATTTCTGTAACACCCCGAATTTGGGCCTAGTAGAATTGGGCCTATTGGGCTTTGGGCTTTGGGTCTCAGGAAATTTTTAAGTGAGCAAGAAAATGACAATTGGCATGTGGGCTTTGAGGGTTAATGAATTTGGAGTGTTTAGGGGTGTTGGAGATGTTCTGGGATCAAGTAAGGGTATAGGAAAACTTTTGGTTTTAGCCTCAAGGGAACTGTGACTTCAGTTAGTAGGCCTTTTAAATAAATGAAGAAGAAAAATGACACAATTGGGCCTGTGGTCCAGTGGTAAGGTGGCGTCACTTGGGGAGCTACATGGTGGCGTTATTAGTAGGTGAGGAGGTCTAAGGTTTGAGGCTTATGAGTGGCGAATTAAGGAGTTTTATTTTTTCATATGGAAGAAAGGTAGTGGCACTAGAGTGGACTCTGGAAGGGAGAGTTCAGGTGAGAAATTTAACGTAAAGATAAGAGAGAAAAGACATGGGATTGAGGTGTGGATGTGTTGGTGCCGAATTGGACAATGGGGGAAGGTAGGATTCAGCTTTGGCTATAAAAAGGGGGTGCCAAATTCATTGAAAGGTTCCTTGGGTTCTTTTATTTCTTTTTTTGCTTCCCCTCATTCTTTTCTCCTATTACCGAATTCTCCCATTATGGAATTCCCTTGAGAGGTTCTTTGAGTTTTTCTATTTTCTTTTTCTTCTTTCATCCCCCTCAATCGGTTTCTTCCATTGCTGAATTACCTCCACCCTTTTTTTTTCCAAAATGCCTACTTGTGTCATTTCTGTGTTGTTTTCCTTCATCACAAATCTTTTGATCAAGTGATTAAAAGCCGGATCTTGTTCAGTAGCTATCTAGGCTGCAGGATCAAAGGGTAAGTACTCAGTCAACCTCCTTAGTGTGTTTTGTTAAAAACCGAAGGGCTATCTAACATCTCATTGTCGTTAACCTTGTATTAACAAGGGTAGGGTTCAAAGATCGCAAGCGTGGTAAGGATCGTTAGCAAGTGGTAAGTGCACTCGTCTCAGTTGTGGTTTAGTGAATGGTCGAATGTAAGTATGGCTTATAGAGGTGACTTGTGTGGAATATGAGTCACTCGATCTATGATAATATTTGTGTGGGTGCAGATCTTCGTGAATAGTAGCTAAGGAAGGGCTACTAAAGCCGGTGGTACACGGTAAGGTTTCAGTTTTTGGGTAAATATTGTAGTTAAGTGTGTATTGACTTGGAGATTGGTATTGATTGTGGGCTAAGGCTGAGGATAGTGTAGCACGTCGCAGTAACCAGGTGTGTACATACACTTCAAACACGACAAATCAGCGAAAGCCAAAATCCCAAAAAGCCAAAATGCTGGAAAAAGCTGAAAAGTCGAAAGGTTGGAATCGACAACCACACGAGCGTGTGAAAATTTGTGTGGGGATACCAATACGATTACCGGGGCCAAGAGAGTGATCTCATGGTCTCGGGCCACTATTTGGCCGACCGGGCCAAAAGGGGCTAAATGGGCCTACCAAGCTCGTGGGCCCATATCGACAAGAATTGATATATGAAAATTGAATGATGGATTGATATGGTTGTGTGATTTGAATAAGATTAGGCCTAATGGGCTATATAAACATGATGGGGTTTAAAGGGTTATATGGACATGAATAGGCTTAGTGGGCCTTATGGGATTTTAGAAATGCCTACTAGGGTTTATGGACTCTAGGCCTAGTTCTGATAAATTCTTAAATATCATAAAACTTAATGTAAGAATCAAGCATGTCTGTGAACGAGTCATTAGGTTAAAGTGTGGCAATGGACATATGCATGTCTAGGATTGGATCTAGGGAGAGCTTGGTGCTTAAGCGGTCCTAGCGACCCACCTCCTCTTCTTTGGGATCCTACTTGGTGCATAGTGTCTGTTCACTTTAGCCGCAAGGACTTGTTAATGGGCCAAAATTCATAACTAAAACCCGTGATTTGTAAAATTACCAAAATACCCCTAATTTGCAAAATTATCGAAATACCCCCGGATTGCAAAACTACCAAAATACCCCTGATTTGCAAAATTACCAAAATACACCTATAGGGTAGATTTACAAAAATACCCTTGGGTAGTGAAATGACTAAAATACCCCTAGGTGCTTAATGTGTGAAAATGTGTATGTTGCATTCATGAGATATATGTTGCACTTGGGTTGGTTTGATGATATGGAGGAAGATATATGAGGATCTCATAGTCACTTGACGATCGTGGATCCACCGGTGGCTTTAAGCCCATTATATGCTTAGTAGCTTTGCTGCAATGTTTGAGTAGTGCCGCTGTTAGTGCTACCTTTGGAGTGTAGGGATGGGTAGGTTGATATTTATATCCCCACAGGAGTGTAGGGTTGGAAGGGAAATGGAGTGCAGGGTTAGATTTGGGATGGGAACATTGCATTCATTTGATATGAGGTCATTGTGGGCTAAGACCCAAGACCACCATTTTTTATAGGGCTTAGGCCCAATGTGATAACTGCATGTTGATTGGATTACCAAGGGTCGTACACACTGAGTTTCGAAACTCACACCCTTTTATTTACTATTTCAGGTGACCCTTAGTAGACGGCTCGACGTGGGAGAGGACTCGGAGATGGCCACACTACAAGATACATAGAAGTTTTATTTATTTGTCCCAAAAGACATGATTTTAATTACTTTATTTTCGCTAGATGTAATAAGGCCTTGTACTCAGATTTGACTTTGGATTTTTAGTTTTGTTGTTTCAACTATTTACTTAATTATTAAACCTGAGTAAATTTCTTATGTTTAAACATGGTTTTCGGAATACTTAAAATAATTAAATGGGCTTTTATCATTACTTAACAAGACTCTGGAATTTTGGGCTTTTGGGTCTTAAATTTTAACTTAGCAAAATCATTTTGAATTATGCCTTTGATGTGACATTTCCGGATTCAGCCATAACATCTGGGCCGGGTCTGGGGGTGTTACAATTTCTCTTACCCAAAACATGATCACATACACAAGCCATTTGCACCTATTTTCAAGCATTCAAAATGTACCTAACACGTGCATAATCAAGCTATATCATCATGATATTTGCTTATATAACCAATATGCCCAAAAGGCACCACAATCACAACAATCAAGCATGTTTATACATTTGCATAGTTTAGCCATTAACCATCCAACTTTTGCAACAAAAACAATACCAAAACATACCACAATGTTCACATACCAAATTCACACACAAATATACCAATTTGGCTATTCAAAACCTATCATCACTATACCATTTCAACATTAACCATAAAAGCACCAAAATACCTAATATCATCAATCATTAAACCAGATATATACATGCCACATGATAATTATTTCATCAAACAAAATACCATATTTACAAACCAAACATAATGGCTATATCATCAAGCACAAAACACATATACATGCCATTATAACCATGACTCAAAACTTCAAAAATCTACTGATATAGCCGATGGATAGTGTGATAGGTCTGCGACAAGCTTCCAACCCGAACAAGCTTTTGATTAACTATAAAATATAGAAAAGAACACAAAGTAAGCATGTAACACCCCTAACCTGTATCTGTCACCAGACTAAGGTTGAGAGGCATTACCGGACATATCGGAATATTTTACTCTCATTTCACAACATCAATCATACAACATCATTTCATGATGATTCATACACATATAGTCCCTTTAAAAAGTATACGAGACCTTAAACATGCTTTAGAGAGGGTTCGGGACTAAACTGATCTCATACAGAAACTTTACGGAATTTAGAAAATTTTTCTTTCAAAACAGGGCACACTCCCATGTGGCTAGGCCGTGTGACCATGTCTCAGCTTGTGTGCAAAACTACTTGAATCACACTTCCTATCATAGGCTAGTGTGTCTGGCCCGTGTGCAACACTAACTTGAATCACACAACATATCACACTCCTGTGTGTCTGGCTCGTGTGCAAGTCTGACTTGCTTCGAATTGGGACATTGAAGGATACGGTCGAGACACACGCCCGTGTGCTTAACCGTGTGGGCAAATATAAGCCATTTACAAAGCCAAATTGCTACCCATTTCGGGTCATACCTACAAGCATCAAAGAAGAATTAATTCATGTCCCAAAAAGCAGCCAAAACATACCAAATTATGCACAAGTTGACCCATATCAACATCATTCATTTCCATATACAAATCCAACTCAAACATACCAATTCAAAATACCAACCTCACATCAAAAACATGTGATTCATACATCACATAAATCCATTTCAAATCATAGCATTTCTCATCATTTCAATTTCCCAAATCAACCTTGAAACTTACCAAAATTGACCATCTCTTTTGGCCATTCATGAGCACATCAAAACATACCAACTTTTGCATCACATAGCATGCACTAAATTCATCCATAATCACATTCATTATCAAGCCATATCACATGGCTATATATATACATGTCCCAAAACATATCTTAACATTTCTAGCCTATACATGCCATACTTCAATATGTACATTTTCAAAAGGTACCAAAATATTGTTCGATAGTGTGGTGATGATCCTCGACGATCCCCAAGCTTTCAGTAGCTTCGATAATCTATAAAACAATGCAAACAAACACAAAGTAAGCTTTCAAAAGCTTAGTAAGCCATATACAAATAAACTTATCATATAGAACAATTATAAACCATTTCATACATATGGTTAATGACATAATAGAATCACAAGCCATATTTTTCTTATATCTCAATTGATCATATTCACCTGCTCATAACCACATATAATGTAATATAGCTCACATATCAAATGATCATATACATACATACCTTTCATTGCCAAATTTCATATACATACATACGTACCAAAATTCGAATGCACATTTGTATACTCATTCATTTCTTAGAATGCCCGTTGAAGTGTTCGAAATCAGTAAGGATACTTGGATAGCTCGTAAAGCTCGTACAATGCCAACGTCCTAGACGTGGTCCTACTTGTAATTAAATATCGATGCCTCCGTCCCAAACAGGGTTTTACACGAAATCATATATGATGTCGATGTCCCAGACATGGTCTTATACATAAATCTCAAATAGATGCCAACATCCCAGATGTGGTCTTACACTATAAAAGATATCGGAATCCTATGTCATGACATATGTATCCTAACTACTCCTATGGTTCGTACAGGGCTGTTCGGACGTCATCATATTATCAAAACTTTCCCAGATTTCACATATTCAGCTCAAATAACCATACATCACATTACTTTAACATATAAACAATAATAATTCAATTCATACATATTTATTTGTATATCGACTTACCTCGTACAGGAAAGAACAGAAACAAACGGCTATTCAACTACTTTCGATTTCCCCCGATCTAATTCTGTTTTCTCTGGTTCTTGATATATACACATTCAAATTTAACTCGTTTGTTCACCAAATCTTTTAATTCAATCTATATACACATATTTAGGGAATTTTTCAAATTAGCCCTCACATTTTTACATTTTAACACTTTAGTCCTCATTTCACATAATCACAAAATACTCAAAATTTCACATTTTTCATGCTTAGCCGAATTTTCATGGAGTTCATTTAAGCCAGTATATTTCATTTATTTCACATTTTAGTCCTTCAAATTTTCATTTTCACAAATTAGCCCATAATAATCAATTTCATCAAAAATCCCAATACAAAACATATTTATCTAACATCAAGCTTTCACATTTCACCATTTAACATCACAAAGCTCACAACATCAACAATGGCATAACTCAAAATCATCATCAATTTCATGAATTAAGGCATGGGCTTAGACAATGCTACAAAATAAGCTCACACGAAGCAATGATCACAAATAAATAGAAATTATAAAACACGGATCAAAAACACAAACACGATTGATGCTTAGACAATGGTTGAATGTTTAAGAACTCAAACCCTTGTTTTCTTTTTTATTTTCGGCAAGATGATGAAAAGATGAAACAAAAATCATGTTTTGTTTAGTTAATAAACATTAATTCATTATTTAACAAAATAACCTTAATAAACACCTTTAAAATCCACTAACCCTTGGCATATATGTCCATTCATAAATTAAATGGTCCATTTACAACATAAGGACCCCACATTTAATATACTATGTCAATTCGACACATAATTAAATAGAAGGCTACTTTTGCATTTTCTACAATTTAGTCCTTTTTTGCAAATTAAGCACACAAACAATCAAATTAAACCACGGAAATTTCATACATACCAATTCACATGCTGTAGACTCGAAAAATAATATTAAATTTTTTTTGACTCGGGTTTGTGGTCCCGAAACCACTATTCCAACTAGGGTCTAAACCAAGCTGTTACAAAGCATATAATGCTTAGTAAGTTCGTAACTCATAAAAATGCTTACAATATCAATACATAAGCGTAAAAATAATTAGGAATTAATCCAACATAGCTTGGCACAAGCCTAAGCATCAACAACAATTCAAGTTAGTGATTGTAACATCCCAAAATTTAGGGTTTAATAATATCTGTGTAATTATATGTTATGCTGGTTCTGGGTGTTGTTTAAGGGTGTTTAGGGGCCCTAGGAAGACCTGGGGTCGAGTTTGAGGTCTGGTAAAATTTTGATTTTGGGCAATCTAGGGGAGAGGATGTTAGAAGCAAGGCTTAAGAAGAATTGTTGGTGTATTGCTAACACAAGGGAGCTTGTGTTGGAGCGGTGTTGGCGTCACTTGTGAAGCAAGGGAAGTGGGGTTCGAATCCCATATGCAGCATATTGGAGTTTTATTTTGTTCTCAAGGAGAAGAAGATGTGGAATTGGAGTGGGATTCTTCTAGGTGAAGGTTTGAAGTGGTCAAACTGTTTGAATGTGTGATGGGGAGTCGATTGTGGAGCAAATTAAGGAGTGAATCGTGGGATTGAGGTGAGAGGGGGTGGTTGGTAGAATCTGGGAGCTTGTGGGGGTGAAATTTGGCAAGGGAGTTTGGTGTGCACATTCGGTCTTGTGGGAAGTAGATTGCTGAAATTTCTCTAGTCACTTTTAGCATTTTTGGCATTTTGGGCATTTGCTCCAAGGAAAAAACATTTCGGGTCTTTTTCTCTGCGATTCTGACTTCAATCAACTACTTGATTTCCATCTATTTTCTTCACCGTACACTCTTCTCTGATAGGTGTCGATTTGACAAGACCATCCCTCCTTGTTTTTCCTTATGCCGAACTTGTCAAGCTCTCTCAATCACTCTTTTCTTTCCACTCTCCTCTCATCCCTTCTCTCTAGAATTTCTCCAAAAGTCGAGCCTCCCTTGTTATCCCATTTGAATTGGCTTCTCTCTTCTTTTGCCAACAACTGAATGTAGAGTTCTTTTATCTTGTTGCTAGTGTCGAATTTTATCATTCCATTCGGCTCATCCTTGATATTAAGGTAATGGTTTTTCTCTTTCTTTCTTGATTTCTTTTTGTTCTTTCTTCTCTTGGCTTGGCTAAGCCGAGCTTAACCACTCATTGTAATTTAAACTCCTTTTTGTTCTCTTTTGGGAAGGGCCGAATTAAGTCATCCTCTTCTACCACTTATTATTCTCTTAGCCTTGGATTTCGAAAGCTGGTTGGTAAGTAAGGTGATGGTCGAATAGGGGGAAGAGTTGATTGTTCTTTATTTTAGGTTTGTTTGGGCCGAAAGGCCGTTTCTTTGTTGTCCTGAAACAGCGTTATTAACTTATGTTTTTCTTTAGGGGCTCAGTCTCGCAATTGAAGGCAGTGAATTGGATATTCGAGCATAGCAAGAGGTGGCTGTCGTTTTGGTAAGTGACAACAATAGACTAGATATTTCTAAATCTTGAGGTACCAAAGATTTAGACTAACTGTTACCCATTTGGAATATTTTGGATCGTAGATATGAAATTCGGGAATTCAATCAACACTCGTAACAGGTGTGTAATCTCACACCCTTTTGAATGATTGCATGTGATGACTTGCGAAGCGGCCAAAAGCCAAAAAGCTGGAAAACGGGCATCTAGGCCACTCGAGCATGCGAGCGCTCGTAGATGTAAAGCGAGATACGAATAAGAACAGTAATTCGATGAGAGTGTCACGAGCGCTCTCGTGACATTGAGGCTGTAACGGGCCTAACCAAGCCGTTTGGGTTGAAGATGATTTTAGGCCCATTAGCTCCGTAGAGACTCAATAAGGGTCCTGTGTCGCTCGAGGCGAGAGTAGGCTGTTGGAAATCTATAAATAGGTAAATTACTGAAATACCCTCGGTGGGTAAATTACTGAAACATCCTCGGTGGGTAAATTATTGAAATACCCTCGGTGGGTAAATTACTGAGATACCCTCGTTGGGCGAAATTACTGTTATACCCCTAGGGGCAGATTTGGTATGATTGTGTACAACTTGATTAATTGGCATGATGATACATTTTGCATAAACTGAATTATTATGCCATGACATGTTGCATTGGGATGGGTTATAATGATGGAGGAAGTGCTGTGCTGGTGGCTATGCCACAACATACTGATTTCAGTGGCTCAGCCACATATATTGATACTGGCAGCTTTTCTGCATTTATACTGGTAGCTTTGCTGCGTTTATACTGGCAGATCGACTGCATTCTTGGAATGTAGGGTTGGGTGGGTTGACTTGGTCCCCACATGAAGCGTAGGGCTGGTACGGGTGGAGTGTAGCGAATGGACTATTAGGCTGGGTTGCAGTTTCTGTTCGCATTACCATGATTTTGGGGCCGTGGGCCCAAACTGATATTGTATGGGGCTTAGGCCCAGACTGAGACTGTAATACCCCAAACCCGACCTAAACATTACAACCGGATCTGGCATGTCACATAAAAGGGTTGTTTAAAAACTGCGCGTTTGTTAAAAATTACGAGTTTAAATATTTTGAATAAGAAACGGTTTATTAACATTTTAGGAAAATCCCGAATTAAACATTTAACAATAATAAGCAACAACCAAGTTAAAAGCTAAAATCAAATAAAACCATAGGCCTTATTACATAATAGAATCCCAAATTTAAAATAAAATGAAATAAGTCCAAGTAACCATTTAAAATGAAAGAAACGCAATCTTGAGCATGGCCACCTCGAGTCCACCCTGGCTCCATATCCGCGACCTAACGATTACCTGCAAAATTAACTAAGGGGTGAGTCATCGAGACTCAGTGTGTAAATCGCCATCCAAAGTATGTTAAGCTCATACATAGATCCATGTGCAAATATGCATGTCATGCAACCCATCCATCCTATCCATCCGAAACTCCCAAATCTACCCCGTGTGGTCAAAACCACTGGTGGTCAAAACCACTGGTGACCGTAGTCACAAATAATATCGGTGTGGTCAAAACCACTGGTGACCGTACTCACAATAATATGTGTGGGGCCAACCCACAATGTGGTCAAAACCACTGATGACAATCCCGTATATCGATATGTGGGGCCAACCCACTGTGGTACCAAACCACTGGGACGAGTCACAAAGATAGCAATATGTGGTCAAAACCACTGGTGACCGTAGTCACAAATAATATCGGTGTGGTCAAAACCACTGGTGGTCAAAACCACTGAGACTTAGTCACAAAAATAATATGGAAAGCGGGGCCAACCCACTGTGTGGTCAAAACCACTGGTGACAGTCTAGAATCATATCTTCCCCCTCTTCTCATCATACCCATGCAATATGACATAATAATTCGTATGCAGTATGACATGTATGCAAATCTTATATCACAGATAACGTATGAAACGAATTACCATCATAATCAGAATAACAAATACTACATAATCAAGCCAATCAACCT